>JANAVB010000598.1:3155191-3792675 GCA_029216955.1 Iris pallida | reverse complement strand
ATATAATATTATAGAATATATATATATATATATATTATATATATATATATATATATATATATATATATATAATATTATATATATATATATTTGAAGAAGGGAATTCATTGATGAGAAAAACTAATTACAGGCGACTCATATTACATTATAAGCTCTCAAGAGAACCACAATCTCAACAAGCATTTATTTGCTAACATATGATGTTACCATGGTCTGCTATGACGCTGCCTCCGCATACTCCTAATGTCTGCTTCGATGTTATTGATAATAGCAGCAATCGAAGCTCCGACTCCTTCGAATACCCGTCTATTTCTTTCTCTCCAAACATGCCAAATGGCGGATAAGAGACGGATGCGAGCTATTGTATATCTCCTTCCGACGCGTTAAAGTTCAGGATCTCCGCCACAATCTCAGTTACTCAGAATTTGAACCACCAGATAATCCAATCTTCAGTTGACAGTGTCTCCATATCTGATGGAGAAGCGCATAGGAAAAATAGATGTTCCTGCTTTTGAACCTCCTCCACATAGAACACACGCGCATGTTACCCACCATAATTCCCAACCTGTGCAATCGATCTCTAGTCAGTAATCTGTTTCGAATAGCTTTGTACGCACAGAGTTTTATCTTCTTCGTCGCTCCCGATTCCATATCACCTCGCCCAATCCACCGTTGGTCCGTGTCTTCTCGTCCGTTCGTTATGCTTCTTTAAATAAGAACACTCATCTGCTATCCCTTCCCATTCCCATCTATCAATCGAATTCGCTGAATGAAGGGGAATAGCCTCGATTTCGTCCGGTAGAGTAGCCCTATCGGTCGGTTACATACCTGTCACGATTGTTGGTGATGATCACTGCTAACGGTTCATCTCTCCCGACGATGTCTAATACCGGCCAACCGCCCGTTCCACAGGGTTGTGTGATTAAACCATGGATCAAACCACAAGTTGGTTGTAGAGCCGTCTCCAATCACCCGAACCACTCGGCTCTTCAATACAGGACGCAGTCGAAGGATATTCTTGTACGTCACCGAGTAGTTGTTATTGATGTCTTGCACCCAGAAGTTGCTTTGTCGTTGATACCGACTCTTGGTCCAACGCGCCCGCAGGAAATCACTCTCAGTTAATCGCCATGCCAATTTATAAAGAGCAACGTCCCGAAGTGTTCGTAAAGATCGGATGCTGACCCCTCCCTCCTCTACAGGATGGGCCAAATCCTCCCATCCAATTGTGTGAAGACCCCCTCGCCATAGAAATTTGCACAAAGCTTTTCAATTTTCTGGATGATCCTGTCTGGCACATAGATCGCTTGAAGCCAATAGTTGGATATGGCAAAAATCATGGATCGAATGAGTTCTATTCGGCCTCCAAATGACAGTAATTGGGATTGCCAACCTTCCAATCTGGACTGAACTTGCTGAAGCAGTCCTTGACAATCCGTATAACGGGCATAGTTGATAGAGAGCGGGAGTCCGAGGTACCGGACAGGAAGTTGTCCACTCTCGATCTGCATCATTTGTGACCATTTATCCTTCTCCGGGCAATCCCGATTCAAGTAAATCTGGCTCTTGTCTCTATTAATTTGCAACCCCGACGTCTTGCCAAACTCCACTAATACTTCATTCAAGGAGGTGATACTCCTCTCCGAAGGCTCTACAAACACCAACAGATCATCAGCGTATATCAAATATGAGATATTTGGTTGTACCTTATGGAGTAGAGGCTTAATCTGCTTTTTGTGAACGGCAATGTCCATCAGACAACTGAAGTGCCCCATAACAATTGTGAATAAATATGGAGACAGAGGATCGCCCTGTCTTATGCCTCGATTGCTGTCGAAGAATCCGCAAGGTTGACCTTTAATGAGGATGGAGAAAGTCGGGGGACGTGATACATTCTTGGATTCGCGCCACCCAGCATTTGTCAAATCCCATGCTAAGAAGCATTTGACACACGAACTTCCTGTTTACCATATCATAAGCTTTGCGAAGATCTAACTTGATGCAACCTTTTCTTCCTTCCCTTTTATTGAAGTCACGCACAAGTTCGTGTGCTAGCAAGCAATTTTCTGCAATAGATCGGCCTTTAATAAATGCTGCTTGGTTGTCCGAAATTAATCCCTTCAAAATCACCTGCATTCTTTTACACATGATATGAGTAATAATTTTGTATAAAAAATTGCAACATGAGATTGGTCGAAAGTCTCCAAGATCCGTAGCGCCCTCCTTTTTGGGTATCAATGTCAAAAAGGTATGATTGAGCTCTTTTATTAGCCGCCCGATTTTAAAGAAGTCCCGCACTACCTGAAGAACATGATATTTCAATCTACTCCAATGTCTTTTATAGAAAGTAGCATTAAACCCATCAGGTCCAGGCGATTTATTAGGATCAGCATTGATAATAATTTCATTAATTTCCTCAATGTCCACCTCTTTTCGGAGAAGGTCATTCCCTTTCTCTGTCACTAATCTTTTGCAAATAATATCTGGGAAAGAATTCGAATAATCAGACTGATTGTATAGGGATGTGTAGTACCTGATGGCCTCTTCCTCAATTTCTTTATCATTGTTAATAGGATTACCTTCCATATCAAATAGCGGACCAATCGAATTTCCACTACCAAAATAAGTCATATCAGCGACGTAATTAGCAACGCCAACTTAAAACGTCGCTAATATTTTGGATCTAGCGACTCATAAAATATGCGTCACAATACGTCGCTGGTAGCGACAAACAGCGACATATTGCGACTACATTTAGTGTAATAAAAACCAACGTCATTGATTTGTCGAAAAATGTCGCTAGTTTTATTAGTTTAGCGACGTTTAGCGTCGCAACAATTATTAAGTCGCCGAATATTAAACGATTACCGACGCTTGGCGACGTATTTTCGGACGTCGCTAATTTCTGATAAAAAAGGTTTCCTCGGTTCGACTTTTCATTTCTCCCTCTCCCCAAATTTTTTGTTCCCGCCCCTCTTCCCCGACCTCGACGACAGCCACCCCCTTCCCTTCGGCGCCGCTTATCCTCCTCCTCTACCGCGAGCCCCTTTTCCTCCCTCCGGCGAGCCCGTTCTCCTCCTCTTCCTCCACCGCGAGCCCCTTCTCCTTCTCCACCGCGAGATCCTCCTCCTCCTCCTCCTCCACCATCGCGAGAAGACTGAAGGTAAACCCTAACCCTAATTGAGGTATTTTTCGTGTCCAAAATGGACACGGAGACACATTACGACCATGTGTTCACTGATACATTGTGTTCGTGAGGTTTTGGACACTTTGTGTCTATTTGTTGGACACGTGGACACCCGCAAGCATGCATATATATGTATTTTACCTTTGTACACTTAATCCCCTCCTCCTCCACCACCGAACTTGTCCTCCTCCTCCTCTTCCACCACCGTGAGGAGACTGAAGGTAAACCCTAACCCTAATTGAGGTGTTTTTCGTGTCCAAAATGGACACGGAGACACGTTACGACCATGTGTTCACTGATACAGTGTGTTCGTGAGGTTTTGGACACTTTGTGTCCATTTGTTGGACACGTGGACACCCCCAAGCTCGCATATATATATGTATTTCACCTCTGTACACTTAATCCCCTACATACACTTGTGTATTTTCGTATTAATTTGGATTTGCATATTAGGTTTGGATTTCGATATAGTGTTTGATACATTATTTTACCTTGCAACATTCCTACACTTATTTTAGACAACAAGTATATGAACCAATTAGTTAACATCTATTTGTTGAAGTATGGTACTCCATTCTTCGTAAATTCTAGCTATATATGTCTCTCAAGATCCAATACTCAAAAATCCCAAGAAGAAGAAGAAGAAGAAGAAAAGAATAAATTGACATCGCTCAACACCCTAGAATGAATTTTGGGTTGTGTTCTGAGCCATTCGTTCCCATACTTGGCAATTAAGCCATTCGACTGGCGAGTCAGAAACTATATATCCGTAGATAAAGTTGACTGTCCTCCGACCCTCATCCCTCGGCAATGATGATACGACAACCTATCACTATATCTTATATAGTAGTAGATGATGTCTTAGTATTACATTATGTGAGTTCATCTTGATTCTGTTATATCCTTCAGATACTAGATACTATAAGAACATATACTACACCATATGTACAGAACATAGATGATTCACACTAATTTATGCTAGAATGAATTTTGGGTTGTGTTCTGAGCCATTCATTCCCATACTTGGCAATTAAGCATGTGAAATAGAACTGATTATGTTTAGTTTGTCTTACGATACAGATTTGGACATTGCTAGAATGATTGTTGTAGACTTGGACATTGTGTGAATTTTGGGTTGTGTTCTGAGCCATTATGAGAACTAGACATTGTGTGATTGTTGTAGACTTGGTTATAGGGACTGAAACCTGTGTACAGTGAGAAATGGAAATTATGTGATTGTTTGGATCCTATTCTACAGTGAGAAATGGGCTTTTTAAACTGCAGGAAGAAATGGACATTCTGTATTTTATTTTATTTTTATTTTTTTTGCAGATTTAGCGATGTTTACCGACGTTTACCGACGCCTTCCGACGTAATTTTGCGTCGGTAAATGTCGGTAGATAATTAATATTATACAGGCTACCGACGTTTAGCGACGTCAATATATGTCAGAGGACGTCGGTAAACGTCGGTACATGTCGGTAATTATCCCCAGGAATTCCCAGGATTTACCGACGCTTTGTGACTTCGTACATGTCACTAAATCACCGATGATTCGTCGGTAATACGTCGGTAATTGACCGACGCATAGCGATACGCATTAATATGTCGCTAATCCACCGACGTCACGACGGTAGACGTCGGTAATATACCGACGTATATAGACGTCGGCAAACGTCGATAATTGTGACGTTTGGCGACGTTTAGAAAATTAGCGACTTACATTTCAGTGACCATCACGAAACGTCGGTAATTCCGTCGCTAAATATCTTTAGCGACGAAATTTGTCATTTTAGCGACGTCTTTATGCGTCGCTAAAACGACTTATTCTGGTAGTGTTCTATTTTGACGAGCCTTCACCATGGCGTGGAAGAACTTCGAACACCTATCCCCATCTTTCAGCCACGAGCACTTAGCTTGTTGTTGCAGTTGTACCTCTTCTTGGAAGCGCAACTGTCTTACCGTTTCTTGAAGCTCCAGCTCCCTATTAGCAAGTATTGGGTTTAATGGGTCATCTTGCACCTGAAGTTGGATTGAATGAAGCTCCTTCTCCACGGATTCGCTGCTTGCAGGCGGACGGTCCCGAGCCCAGTTCTTCAGATCAGCCTTAACTCTTTTAAGTATGCGGAGAAGGCGGTATTGGGGGGTACCAGAGATCTGGAATTGTAGGCCTCCTTCTACCGCGTCATCATAGCAAGCCATCATTGGCCAAGCATTGTTGAATCGAAAAGGGCGGCGACGCACCCTCTGCGCCGAGTGGATTCGGATCAAAAGCGGGGTATTGTCACTAGTGCCGCTAGGTAGACCCTCCGCTTTGACGTCCGGGAAGGTTGCAAGCCAGGCATTATTACAGAGAACTCTATCGAGTTGACAAACAACTCGGTTATGAACGGAGCTGTTGCTCCAGCTCCAAGTGTGTCCAATCCTCGCCATGCAACTCAGGCCAGAAGATAACAGACAGTCTTGGAAGTTCGCAAGAATAGGGGCAGGAACCTGACGTCCACCAATCTTATCATTCTCTGTTAATATGGCGTTAAAGTCGTCCACCACCAGCAGGGGGATCTTGTCATTATTTTCAGAAGAAATTTTAATAAGATCCTTCCAGAGTTGGAACCGTCTTCTGCGATCATTATGACCATATATATCCCCCACCATAATTTGGAGCCCCCCTTATTAGAGTATTCAATAACTGTGAGTTGTTCTGACTGGAATTTCACCACTCCCAACCACATACGAACGTCCCACATCATCCATATCCGAGCCATACCACATAAAACTCCGTTGTGAACGGACTCCCACTGACTAGGAGTACGGCTGGTAATCCTACTAGTAGATTTAATTTTACTCTCTAATAAGCCAACAATCGAGCAGTTGTTACTTCGAATCGTCTGAGTAATCTCCTTCCATCGGCCAATAGAATTACAGCCGCGGACATTCCAAGCGAGGACAGACATGAGAATTAATTGAGGAGGTTGTCCGAAACTGACCTCCTACACTCTCGAGGACCATCCAAGAGCACATTCGACGTACCTGACACATGTGGATGAGAATTTTGCTGAAGCATCCGCTGCCATTCCGGCTTCACAACTGTAAGTACCATGTTATCCTCCTCATGTTGGGTGCCATTGCCCCCTTTTTCGCTAGGCTGGTCCACCTCTGGTCGACGTTGCAATGTATTTCTTTTGCTACTTCTTGGCTAGTCATCATTCTCAGTGCCTCCCTCGTTGCCATCTCCTCGACTATTCTCGTTTGTGGGATAATCCACTTTCGGGTCTACGTTATCTGTCCCCACAAGAACCATAGCTAGATCCCCTATATTCGGTGGGGTAATTCTCGATTCCGAGACTTGTCTCTTCTCGAGTATTGAACTCACAGAATTTTCTTTTGCTATGGACGGTTGGGTCTCTGACTCCTCCACCACCATAAACGAGGCTCCTATTGTATCAATTTGCTGTTGTGACCGATGGTTCATGTCCACCACTTCGTCTTGACCCTGACTCGGCCTGTCCTCCTGCATTATCCCGACATCCGCTGTCTCCGTCTTCTCTCTACACTTCGAATCGGTATGGCCGAAGCACTTGCATCTAGAGCACGATGGAGGCACCCACTCATAGTCAATCTCTTGGATACTCTTCTCCCCATTAGGAAGTAGTCTATGCTCCGAGGTAGGATTTCGCCCGCTTCAATTTCTATGAAGACTCTCGCAAAAGATAATCTATGCCTTCTTGCCGTTTGGATATCTGTTCGGATCGGCACTCCCACCATACTTGCCATTTTTATGATAGAGGGGATACTCCAGAGTTGTGGAGAAAGCCATGGCAATCTAATCCAGATAGGGACCTTAGAGAGACGATCTTTTTCGAAGTTAATAGAAGGGTTCCACCTCTTCAGGACCACCAGACGCCCATCGAACGTCAAAGGACCCCCTTCTAAAATCTGATCTAGGTCCTCCCCTAAATCGAATTTTATAAAATAGAAGCCGTTCTCCCGGGAGAAAATATTCATCTCTCCTTTTGGTCGCCAGACTCTATGCGCGTACGTGCGGATTTGCCCATAATATGTCGATCCCCCATGACGTACAGGATGAGAGTATTTTTCCAGTAGTCCGTCGTTTCCTGATAATCAACAACTCATTGTTATACAAGCAGGAAATAAATTATTGATCATATATTTCAAATGACTTATTCACCGTCACCATAGGGATGGGATATCAATGTACACATGTACAGCCTCCTGGGCTTTTATTTTAAAGAGAATTTAATCTCAAGGTCAGTGTTCCATAATGGTCACCTAGTCCAGCTTGTTTCTACCCATTGAACCGGCTTCTTGGGATCTCCAGTCAGACTCGGTTGGGTTGCCACTGCTTGTGACTATACTATGGGCTTAACCCCATCCCCCTCGATGATTCTAGGATCAATGTCCTAAACAGACCCTTCGTCAAGTGGTCTGCAAGGTTCTTTTCTGACTTTATAAGTCAAGAACCACATATTTGCCCAATAGGCTCTTTATTGACTTGAAGCGCAGCTGCAGGTGCCTGTTCATCTTAGCATTCACAGAATCATGCTTTAGTAGTTCTATAACAGATTTATTATCACAGTTTATAGAAATTGCAAGAACAGGATGAACAGAAATAGGTATATGCATAACAAGATTTCTCAGCCATTCGGCTTCAGTACATGTAGTATCCAAAGCTATCATTTCAGAGTCCATTGTACTTCTAGCTATGATAGTTTGTTTACATGATCCCCAGGAGATTGCAGCTCCTGCTAGGGTAAAAACATATCTAGTAGTGGATTTCACATCATGTGAATCAGTTACCCAATTTGCATCGGAGTAACCATCTATGCTAGTAGCCAAAGGATTCACCCAGAAGAAAGGATTAGATTATTTTGATACCTACTCTCCTGTAGCTAGAATTTCTTCTATTAGAAACCTTCTAGCTTTAGCATCCATTCATGATATGCTGATCCATCAAATGGATGTAAAGACAGCATTTCTAAATGGAGATTTAGAGGAAGAGATATATATGGAGCAACCTGAAGGTTTTATTGCTAAAGGTCAAGAAAAGAAGGTTTGTAGATTGGTAAAATCTTTTTATGGCCTAAAGCAATCTCCCAAGCTATGGCACAACAAATTTGACAAAGTCATTAAAGAATTTGGTTTTGTACCAAATGAATATGACAAATGTTTGTATTCTAAAAATACAAATAAAAGTTGTGTTATTTTATGCTTGTATGTTGATGATATCCTCATTCTAGGATCTTCACTGGAACTGATAAATAATACTAAGAATTATTTATCTAACCAGTTTGATATGAAAGACTTAGGTGAGGCAAATCTGATCCTAGGAATGCAAGTGTCAAAAAGGAAAGAGGGCTATACTCTATCCTTAGCACATTCAATTGAGAAAATGCTAAAGAAGTTTGAGTATTTTGACAAGAAACCTGCCCTTACCCCTTATGACAGTAATGTTGTTCTCAAGAAGAATGAAGGATCACCTATAGAACAACATAGATATTCACAAATGATTGGGTCCCTTATGTACATAACAAATAGGACCAAACCTGATATTGCATTTGCTATTGGGAGACTAAGTAGATATACTAGTAACCCAAATCAGTCACACTGGACTGCATTAGACAGAGTATTCGGTCTTCATTCAACAACTCATTGTTATATAAGCAGGAAATAAACAAAGAGATGAGATGAATCATGGCTTAAACTGTTGGTGCCTCAACAATGGCCTCCTCCACCAACTTTTCCACTTCTTCTTTAAGAGTTGGAGGTTCTGCAAACCACCATTTGGCAAGTTTTTGAAATAGGTTAGACAACTCTTCTTCCTCTTCGACCGACACGCTGGGTCTCAGGCCCAATTCCGGGTAGTACTCAATCTTCTCAAGTAAATCCTTTACCGATGGTGGAAAAGCATGATCAAAATCATTTTTCAATCGATCACGCACAAGTTGTGCATCGAGAGGCAAACGAGTAGTGTGGCCGAGTGAGGCAATTGCAACTAAGAAAAGAGCCACAATCAAGAGACGAGTCATATTGAGATTTGAATCTTCACTAAAAATGGCACTTTCTTTGTATGGACACTTGCAAGAATATAAAAACTTGGTACATATATATAATAAATGACCTTAAAGGGTTTTTAAATCCATGAGTTGCATGAAACTTAGTAAGTTATCGTACATTCAGTTTCTTAGATGGAATGTTAATGTTATTTATTAAATTTTAGTAAAGTTCAAAAGAAGGTTTCTAATACTATTCTTTATAGTCATATTAAAATTATCACATTTAAGAAGATGTGATTCGGCTCTAATTAACTATTCAACCGTACAGAACATGTATCTTGAATCTACAAGTAAATAAACATAAAATCTCACTTAGCAAAAGGTATCTATTCATGAAAATAAATATATTGAAACACTTTATAAGGCCTTTAGTTGTAGCCCCATGAATTGTTCTATCGAAAGTTAATTAATGAAGAACAAAATAAACCTGCCTCAAACCTGATATTTTTTTTATTATGGAATTACATTTGAATATTTGAGACCCCGTCTTTTTCCTATCCAAACTCCAGGTTTACTTACAAAAAACAAGCGAAAGGGGTAGTTAGACGATTTAATTTCGAAGTAAAGTAGAATAATAACTAGTCTGTAATAAAAAATATTTAAAAAATTATTTGTCTAATATTAACTTTAGCTACAGGAAAAATAGTATTTAAATTTATGGGGAAATTTTCTAGTTGTTTCACAAGTGCTCCAAAGACATGTTTCAATAGATTTTGCTATGATTGACATGAGTGAATGAAAATAACATAATAATACTAAAATAGGAATAAAATTAAATAGCTTTAAACACTAAAACTCTTTTCCCGAAAAGAAAATTAATTAGTGAAGAACAAAATGAACTTGCATCAAACCTAATATTTTGATTATTATGGAAATTTGGATCGTGAACTGTGAAGTAATAAAATAATTAGATATTTTAGTCATATTTCAACCGGACATATACCGTGCCGCTAGTATATTGTTAGACCCCAAGTTTGGCCAAAATTATATCCAAAGAGTTTGTCTTCCCGGACAACATATTGTTATGTGGCGGCAATATACTATCAATATATAGACAGCTATCAGTATACTGATGTTAGACCCAAATTTGATTCCAAAAAGTCAATGTTATACCAAACATTGTATATTTTTGTCTTGGCAATAATCAGACAGTATACCAATCGTGTACTGTGTGGGATAAATGTTCTCATCATTGAATGTTGTAAAGGCTATTTTTATGGTCGTTAGTGTGTTGACAATTTACCGACGGTATACTGGATGCACAACAACGACTCTATTATATTGAGTTGTTTTGGCCTACGATAAAAACAACTTTTGGCCTCATTTATACTTCTTAAGCCTTAATTTTGACCTGTCTACTAAACATCTTTGAGCCTAAAATTCTAAGACCATACACTTGAAAACGATATACTCCAAACATCTTCACATTCAAGAGATTCATTTGCCAAAAAATATGGAACTTACTCAATTCGTGTTCCTTAAATTCCTTTGAAGAGAAATAAAGATTCATACTACAAATAGAGGAAAATTAGGTTAGAAAACTTATCAAACAAAAAAATTAACAAAATAATTGCAAAAATTTGATCAAAAATAACAGAGGTTACTCGACTTCTTCGATTTTTTTAGAGAATTATAGACGGGAGTTAGATCCATACGTGAACAAGGTTTAAATTTGGGAGAGAGGAGATTTGGAATATATATATATATATATTTGAAGCAATGGGTAATTGTGGCAAATTCGCCTCCACTGGGGCTCGAACTCCTGACCACTTGGGCCGCATGCATCTTTCTTAACCACTAGGCTAGAGGTCATTTGCATATATAAAATATATATATATATATATATACATATATATACATATATATATATATAGAGAGAGAGAGACAGACAGACAGAAATATATATACATATATATACATATGTACATATATAGAGATAGAGACATACAGACAGACAGAAATATATATATATATATATATATATATATATATATATATATATATATATATATATATATATATATATATATATATTTATTTATTTATTTTATTTTATTTTATTTATTTTATTTATTTTATTTTTTTTATTTTTTTTTTGAAACAAAGAAAATTTATTGAATACTAGAAACAAGCCACACCCGGGCCGGCCCACTACAGAAAACAAAACAACAAAGGGCCGGCCCGCAACAAAATCCAAACCGAGGTTTGAAGTCAAAATTCAAAAACAAGGGGGGGCACGTGGCGCAACAGCGCATGTCCCGAGGGGTCGGGCACGTGGGACTGACGCGGGGACCGGGTCCAAGCACGTGGCCCGAGAGGCCCAGGCCAGGCGCTAGGCCCGGGGGGGGCCCGAGGGGGCACGGGGCACGGCGTCAGGCCACCGCCACGGCGGAGAAGGGGTGGGAAGGTCGTCCGCCGGGGGGGAGCCGATGGGCCTCGCGGCGGAGGAGCCGAAGGTTGGGGCGGGAAGCGGCGAGCCTGGCTGCCTCGCGCACGCCAGCAGGAGAGGGAGGGCGTCGCCGGGGAGCTACGGCAGCCGGGGGGAGAGGAAGATCCCGGCACGGAGAGCAGGGAAGAGGAGAACGGAGGGAGGGTGCCACGGGAGAGCAGCAGGGCAGCGCCAGTGCGCGGCAGGACCCGCCAACCGGAGGGAGGAGGCAGGCAGGGACCGCCGCCAAGAAGGGCTGCGGGCGGGGGATGAGGGAGCCGAGGAGAGGGGGAGACGGAGGGGAGACGTCGACAAGGGTCGACGGGGAAGACGGAGGGAAGGAGGCGGGTCCGACGAGGGGAGCCGGTCAAGAGCGGCGGAGGAGGGAAGTGGCCTCCAGCGCTCGCCGGAAGCTCCGGAGATCGTAAGGTGGCGGAGGAGCCGTCCACGCGGGGAGGACGGAGCCCGCAGAAGAAGTGGCGACGACGAAGAGACCGCCGCAGGACGACAGCTCTACGACGGAAGGGGGAGACGTCGTCAGGATCTGACCGCCCTCCACAGGTGGCCGCCGAGCGGCCACAAGGGTCCAGGAGATGGGCTCGCTGCTCGGAGGCGAGGACCCCACCGACGTCGGAGAGAGGCCCGGAGGAGGAGCGGGGGCTGGAAGGTACGGGGCGAGGCCGACCGAGGGTGCGGGCGACCATCGCAAGGGGGCGGCCAAGGGAACCGGGGGCACCGCAGGAATAGGGGCGGCGAGAGGGGGAACCACCGCGGGGGTGGCGGCGCGAGGAGGGTGCGCCGGAACGGGAGGAGAGGAAGGCGGGGTGACCTGGGCTGCAGCGGAGGACGAGCCAGGGGGGCCCGAGGATGGAGGGGTCCGGGGAGGGTCCTGGGGGGACGCGTGGAGCGGGCGGATGTCGCCGTCGCCGAGATCGCCGGGGACGACGACTGCGGCTAAGGCGGCCGCACTTCGGGCTGGCGACGGCGATCAGCCAGGCAAGGGACGCGGAGGAGGGATCCCGGCGGCCCTGAGGGAGGCGGGAAGGGGGGATGTGGCCACCGAAAAGGAGGGGGGGCTCCACGGCCACCCGGCCAGGCTGCCGGGGACGAGGACCGGCCCCGCCCACCACCCGAGGAAGAAGAACGGGGGTGGGGGTGGGGGAGAGAGAGAGAGAGAGAGAGAGAGAGAGAGAGAGAGAAGGTAATTGTGGCGAACACTCCCACCGGGAACCGATCTCCTGCCCACTCGGGCCATATAGCTCACCAATACCACTAGGCTAGAGTTTTTTTTTTTGGCTAGAGGGTCATTGGTGTGTGTGTGTGTATATATATATATATATATATATATATATATATATATATATATATATATATATATATATCATATGACACGTACAATTTGACAACTAAAAAAATACATAATATCGGTCACACATCATTTGAAATGAATGGTTCAGATTTAAATGCGTACCAAATATTTTTATATGAATTGTTGTTGATTATTTTTATTTATGACTAATTCATTGGAAAAAATATGTTCTTGCCATTTGAGTGCACAGTTATTTCTATTGAGATTAATAGAGAAACTAAGAAAGAAAATATTTTTATATGTGTTGCTGGTTGTTTATTTGTCATCAATTATTATTATTTGTTGGAAAATTGTGATAATGTCGATTGATTATATAGTGTTCATATCTAGATCATATTTGATTGTATAGTGACTAGAACAAGTCCTCATTTTTAATAGACATATTATTTTGGATATTATATTCTATTTATTGTTTTATTTATTGAATTTTAGGTTGATATTGTGTCGATGGAAAAAATAAGTTATATATGCTCGGAGAAACCAAAATCAACTCTCGACTGGAAAGATCTAGTTATACCAGATTAAAGGGACATTAAACCTCAAAATATAAGTTACAGAATTTTCATACGTGTAACGTGTGTTTATCTTATTTTTATGGAATGATGGTGTTGGAAATGGATTGGGGGAAGAAAGAACATACACATGTATATGTTCAAGGACATACTACATGAAAAAGATGAAAGCAATCCATGGCTAAGCTAGTGTTCCGGAGAAGAAATAATGCGAACTTTCTCCTTTAACATGAAAAAGATTAAATTATTGATCATATATTTCAAATGACTTATTCGGTCATCATTCAACAACTCATTGTTATACAAGCAGGAAATAAACAAAGAGATGAGATGAATCAAGGCTTAAACTGTTGGTGCCTCAACAATGGCCTCCTCCACCAACTTTTCCACTTCTTCTTTAAGAGTTGGAGGTTCTGCAAACCACCATTTGGCAAGTTGTTGAAATAGGTTAGACAACTTTTCTTCCTCTTCGACCGACACGCTGGTCTCGGGCCCAATTCCGGGTAGTACTCAATCTTCTCGAGTAAATCCTTTACCGATGGTGGAAAAGCATGATCAAAATCATTTTTCAATCGATCACACACAAGTTGTGCATCAGGAGGCAAACGAGTAGTGTGGCCGAGTGAGGCAATTGCAACTAAGAGAAAAGCCACAATCAAGAGACGAGTCATATTGAGATTTGAATATTCACTAAAAATGGCACTTTTTTGTATGGACACTTGCAAGAATATAAAAACTTGGTACATATATAAGATAAATAACCTTAAAGGGTTTTTAAATCCATGAGTTACATGAAACTTAGTAAGTTATTGTTGGAATTATTTAATATTTTTGGGGCCACACATGTAAAATTAATTGTGTTTGGGCTATCTAAATAATTAAGCCAAATTAAAGTGGTCTATTTGGAAATTGGCTTAAGGGTATAATTGTCATGGAATTAATGTGTAGATACCGGAAATAATTCTAATTTGATGAGGGGCCAAATTAGAAATATCACAACACACATATCTATATATATGTGTATTCATTAGGGTTATGGTCCCCAACTCATACGGCCACCAAAGAGAGGGTTTCTCTATTCTCTTCTGTATCCCCATCAACAAAGAGAAGAATAAAGATTTAATCTTTATTATTAAGGGCCGTAGCGGGTTGGAAGATCAAATCCCATAAAGAAAAACGTCTGCTTCAAGATCCGTCAAGCAAAGACAATGGATTTAGGTACGCTTCCGCAATCAATTTAATTTATGTTCTTCATCTCATGAATCGACAGGACACAACAAATTTCTAACAAGTGGTATCAAAGCCTCCTTGTTTGATTCTTGAGTTTGAAGTTTCAGAATTATTTTTTGTTGTTGTTAAGGAACCCTAGATCGTTCCGAATAATTTAATTCAGGGTTCTAATTGTTCGATCAAAGTTTTTTTAGTTCATTGATATTCAGATTAAGATTCCACAAGTAATATTTTATATTGAGGTCTTGTGAATTCTTTGGTAACTTGATAGTGCCGAGTTTGTGTTCAATTGCCTTCGGCTTTCTAAGTTCCCATACTCAAATCGAACTTGTTATTACCAAGGGGATACTAGGCTAGCCCTTCCTGCAAATGCCTATACCTGTACTAAGGCCATCTTCAAATGCATAACATGCTACCAGTTTTCATATATGAAATACTTTGGTAAATACTGACTCGTATATAGAACCAGAATCACAAACCTGGAGATCACCAGCTCCGAACACAGAATTTGGATATCATCAATATGTTCGAACGTGAGCCAAACCCCCCACATGCATATACTCTCACAGAACGACTCCACAAAACCTCTCTAGTACAACGAAATGCAACTCGGGATAATTCAACAACAATTTCACAGCCTTACTGGAGTCCTCCTCTAGAAGTATGTGCTATCTTGAGCCATTATCTTGGTGAAGAGAACAGTATGGAATGTGATAAAATATTTTATATTCACATGTGATATTATGCATGTGATATTATGCTTAAATATTCACAGTAAAGGTTTCTCCTTTATTAAATGAATTCATATTTTAGTATTTTAGCATTGGTTTCTCTTGATAGAATTTTTAATTTATGTACAGTAATGATCTCTCAGTTCATGCTTAAATATTAGATATGGACGCATGTGATAATGACCGTAGAAATTTTTCATTATATTAAATATGCATGAATATGCTTATTGCTGGATATGTGATAATATGGAATGTCGGTTAGATTTTAATTACTCATGATGATAGATATTTGGTGTTGCTCAATTTAGAGTGTTTTCCAATCTAAGTTGATCATTGGAGGACAAATTGGAATCAAATATAGACAATTTTATGTTTGGCATAAATTTAGTTTTCAATAAATTTATGTTCTAAGTAATTTATTTGAAGCAATCTATTGGTCCATATCTTCAGTAAAATATTACGTGAATTTTATTATGTTGACAATGCAGTTAAGTCAAATTAAGAATATTTGTTTGAATCATGTAAAGAGATTCGCATGCTTATGATCATCTTATTTGAGTTGTAATATTTTAATTATGCATGTACATAAAGTTTTTGGACATTATTCAGTTTTGTAAAATTCAGTCAATATTCAATTTTTGGTGCCTTTTAAGACTAGCAATAGTTGTCCAATATTCTAAGTAGACTCATTGAAACAAGATGTCGCCAAAGTGACCTCTCTTGCATAGATAGTCTATGAGGGATGTCGGATGTTTGTGTGTGTATATTCATGCGGGTATTAGCCGGCCCAAATGAAGGTTAATATTTGGCCGAATTGCACACATACTTGTGGTGATAAATGTGTGACAATTATACGGTTTACATGTGAATAATAAAACGATCCAAAGATAGGCTTATTATTTGATATGACTTACTGTCAACATTTGATCACTACACCAAGAGTACCACTTGCAGTTAATATCACTGTCCAAAGACTTGATATTAATGATGCACTAGGTATCTTGAGATGGGGTTCACCATTGTTTGGATTTGTTTGACTATATTTTACCCTTTGGTTATTAATTAGAGCATGTCCGTTTTTGTTGCTATGTTCTCTTTACAGTTAATGTTGTTAAAATATCTGCCAATAAGATTTTAATTTTCATGTTTAATGGGATAAACTTTAAGGGCAAAAAGAAATGAATACAGTAGCTGCTAAGGGTCCAGACTAAAAGAAACAACAATATAAAACTAAGGACATAAGGAAGAAATGAACAAAGTACCACACATGGCGTATAAAGAAAAGTACATTTCTAAATTTGATCTGTTCTGAGGTTAATTTAGATTTAGTACAAAGAAACTCATGGTAGTTTTATTCTAGTGGGACTACCCACACTAATGTTCTAGGCAAGGTTGTCTGAGTTACCGAAAGTCAATTGATGGTGAAAGATACATCTATGTGGGTGACGAAAATTTGGTAGAAGTGAAAGCAATAGGACATTTTAGGTTATTTTTAGGAACCGATTATTATTTGAATTTGATAGACACTTTTATTGTACCGTCTTTTAGACGAAATTCAGTTTTAGTTTCCTTAATGGACAAATCTGGTTATTATTGTTCATTTAGAAACAATAAGTTTAGTCTATCTTTAAATTTAAATATTATTGGTAACGGTTCCCTTAAGGTTTATGATAACCTATATTCAGTTGAAACTATTGCATCTTACAATGAAACCTTGCAAGTGGAGTCATGTGGTACTAAACACAAAATTAACGATAAATGTTTTTAGTCTCATTATGACATAAGCGATTAGGTCACATCTCTAGAAATAGAGTTGAACGACTTGTTTCAGATGAGATTTGGATTTTATTGACTCTATAGACTTTAATGTCTATATTAATGTGTAAACAAAATACGGACCAAATTTCAATTGTAAGCAGCTATTTTATTGGCTATGCTGACAAATCAAGGGGGTAATAATTATACGATCCCACACAAAAGAAAATTTTGAGACGAGAAGTATAATATTTTTTGAGGATGTTGAGTTTAGGGGAGAAATAAAGTCAGGATCATTGTCTTTGAGAAGGAATCAATTACGATTTCTACTATCACTTTTGACGATGTGCAGGATTCTATACCTGTCATGATCAAGAAGTGAATTCGGAGCCTCAATAAGACAATGTCGAATTACCTCTATAAGTCGTTGTTGAGATACCTTAACAACGACAATGTAGCGGCACCCCATTCAAGATAAGGTAATTATTTCTAAGGAACAAACTCAACAACCTCAAGAACCGGTAATATTAAGATGGTCCACCAGAGAAAGGAGAAATATAATTTCGAACAATATTGTCATATTTTTCTAAGAACGTAAGAAAAACTATGGAATATTGGAAGGTGATTCAATCATCTTCCGTCGGGCCATGGAAAGTTCCAACTCTTAAAAGTGGATTGAGGAAATAAATAAGGAGTATAAGTCTATGCAAGACAATAAAGTTTAGGAACTTGTCACATTACCAAAAGATACGAACTTCATTGGTTGAAAATGGACATTTAAAACCAAGAAAGATTCGAAAGGATAATGTGGAGAGGTATAAAGTACGTCTTGCAGCTAGTGACTTTACTCAAAAGTCAACGATTGATTTTAAAGAGACTTTCTCTTCGGTATCTTTGAAAGACTCTTTTAAAACAATCACAGCACTTATTGCATATTTTGATCTTGAGTTACATTAAATGGTTGTCAAAATTGTGTTTCTCAATTGTAACATCGACGAAACAATTTATGGTGCATGTAGAAAACTTTGTGTCAAAATACCCAAATAATATGGTTTGCATATTGACAAAATTTATTCATGGACTCAAGCAGGATTCTCGTCGAAGGTACTTAAAGTTTTACCAAGTGATTATCTCGTTTGGTTTTGAGATAAACACTGTTGATGATTGTGTGTATCACAAGTTCAGTAGGAGAAGGAATAATTTTTTGGTTTTGTATATTGATTAAAGTATTCAATGCAAACCAGGTTACACCTCTCGTCAAAGGAGACAAATTCGGTCTCAATCAAGTGCCCTAAGGTTAGCCTTAAAATTAAGAAAATACAATAGATTTTTCTTCATGATCAGTTGTAGGGAGTCTAATGTATGCTCAAGTATGTACGCATCAGGATATTACGTACATATTAGGATGTTAGGCAGATATTTAAGCATATATGGATGGATCATTGGGTAGCAGCCAAACTACTTAAGTAATTAATAGAGAACAATAAATTATATGCTCTTTGTAGGAGATCGGATAATTCTGGAGATCATAAAGTATTCTGACTCCAATTTTATTGGATGCCAACACAGCAGGAGATCCACATCAGGTTATGCTGACTAATGGAGGTATATTTTGAATGAGTGTCAAACATGCACTTATAATTTCTTCCACCATGAAAGCAAGATTTATAACATGCTGTGGGGTATCTATTCAGGGAATATAGTTGCAAAATTATCACAAGGCTGCACCTACAGTACGGTGTTGAAAGACCACATGAAATTATAGTGTGACAATAAATCAGCAGTACTGTATTCCAATAATAACAGAAACTTGTATAAGTCAAAGGATATTGACATAAAGTTTCTAGTTGTGAAGGAAAGAATTCAGAATGGTTATAGTGTCCATATAGCACATTAGGACAAACTCCATGTTAGCGGATCCGCTCATAAAAGCATTATCACCCAGGATCTTTCATGAGCATACTGCTCATATGGGTGTTAATTAAGAATATGGCAATATAGTAGGAGTTTGTATTTTATGAATTTATGTGCTATTTGGTTTTGGACACATTTATGTATTAAAGTATTTGGATATTTATCTGATCAGATATATGGAATTCAGTTCATTTTGTTTTTATTATGTTAAAGTATTGATCTCATTAAAGTTAAGGAGGACCAGTTGGAAATAGACATGTATTGATCACATTGCGTGTAATTTCCATGATACGCATCCATGATTGATCTATGTCGTTTAGCTATATTGGTATATGTGACCATTGATGGTTTAGTTACGCTATACGTGACGAAGGCCGCTTTGATCCTATGTTGATATGGTTAATGGACGAGATTGTCCGGATATACCCTAAGGATTAAGATAGCAATTTATAAGCTCACTAAGGTTAAGACAATTATAAGGTTACATATGTGGCCCAGTAGGAGATTGTTGGAATTATTCAATAATTATGGGGCCACACATGTAAAATTAATTGTGTTTGGGCTATCTAAATAATTAAGCCAAATTAAAGTGGTCTATTTGGAAATTGGCTTAAGGGTATAATAGTCATGGAATTAATGTGTAGATACCGGAGATAATTCTAATTTGATGAGGGGCCAAATTAGAAATATCACAATACACATATCTATATATATGTGTATTCATTAGAGTTATGGTCCCCAACTCATACGGCCACCAAAGAGAGGGTTTCTCTATTCTCTTCTGTATCCCCATCAACAAATAGAGGAATAAAGATTTAATCTTTATTATTAAGGGCCGTAAAGGGTTGGAAGATCAAATCCCACAAAGAAAAACGTCTGCTTCAAGATCCGTCAAGCAAAGACAATAGATTCAGGTACGCTTTTACAATCAATTTAATTTATGTTCTTCATCTCATGAATCGACAGGACACAAAAAATTTCTAACAGTTATCGTACATTCAATTTCTTAGATGGAATGTTAATGTTATTTATTAAATTTTAGTAAAGTTCAAAAGAAGGTTTCTAATACTATTCTTTATAGTCGTATTAAAATTATCACATTTAAGAAGATGTGATTCAGCTCTAATTAACTATTCAACCGTACAGAACATGTATCTTGAATCTACAAGTAAATAAACATAGAATCTCACTTAGCAAAAGGTATCTATTCACGAAAATAAATATATTGAAACACTTTATAAGGCCTTTAGTTGTAGCCCCATGAATTGTTCTATCGAAAGTTAATTAATGAAGAACAAAATAAACTTGCCTCAATCCTGATATTATGGTTATTATGGAATTACATTTGAATATTTGAGACCCCATCTTTTTCTTATCCAAACTCCATGTTTACTTACAAAAAAAAAAGCGAAAGGGGTCGTTAGACGATTTAATTTCGAAGTAAAGTAGAATAATAACTAGTCTGTAATAAAAAATATAAAAAAAATTATTTGTTTAATATTAACTTTAGCTATAGTCAAAATAGTCTTTAAATTTATGGGAAAATTTTCTAGTTGTTTCACAAGTGCTCCAAAGACACGTTTCAATAGATTTTGCTATGATTGACATGAGCGAATGAAAATAACATATTGATACTAAAATAGGAATAAAATTAAATTGCTCTAAATAGTAAAACTATTTTCCTGAAAACAAAACTAATTAGTGAAGAACAAAATGAACTTGCATCAAACCTAATATTTTGATTATTATGGAAATTTGGATTGTGAACTGTGAAGTAATAAAATAATTAGCCATTTTAGTCATATTTCAACCGACATATACCGTACCGTTAGTATATTGTTAGACCCTAAGTTTAGCCAAAATTATATCCAAAGAGTTTGTCTTCACGGACAATATGGTTAAATGTGGCAGCAATATACTATTGATATATTGACAGTAGTCAGTATACAGATGTTAGACCCAAATTTGATTCCAGAAAGTGTATGTTATACCAAACATTATACATTTTTGTCATGGCAATATTCAGACAGTATACAAATCGTGTACTGTGTGGGATAAATGTTCTCATCGTTGAATGTTGTAAAGGCTATTTTTATGGTCGTTACTGTGCTGACAGGTTACCGACAGTATACTGGATGTACAACAACGACCCTATTATATTGAGTTGTTTTGGCCTCCCATAAAAACAAATTTTGGCCTCATTTATTACCACTTCTTAAGCCTTTAATTTTGAACTATCTATTAAAATGATATACTCCAAACATCTCCACATTCAAGAGATTTCATTTGCAAAAATGTTTTTGAGATAGTGTGTAGATTGAGTTGTAAATTACGATCTTCAAATTGTTGAAGAAGATCATCATCTTTCTTGTAAGATGTTGAAGTCTACAAGCCTTCCTATTAAAGCTTGTGTAGAAGTCTGCGATCCCTTCAAATCAAAATCCATGTGTATGTAGTTAGCGAGACCTCAGGATCAAAGCTCGTAGGTATATAATTTTTTTTTCGTAATAGTGGATTAAATCCGAAGAAAATTACAGAACTAGAGTGTCTCACAGAGGATACCCGAATACATCATGTAATTTTGTTATTGTCTTATTTTTCACACTTGCTTTTAAATTTTATTTTGCTATTATTTAATTGTGCACTAGGGGTGAGCATTCGGTCAAACCAAACTGATTTTAAAAAAACAAAAATAAACCTAAACTATTTGAAAATCGACCAAACCGAACCAATTTTTCACACTAACCAAACGTACAAAATTTTGGTTCAATTATTCATGTTAAGCTGTGTTTCCCTTGATGGGCTACACTTTTATGAAATACTTCTCAATATTCTTTGGAAAAAAATTCCATTGCAATTAAACAAAATAACAAATCCATATTACCAAAAATAAATCCAAAGCACGCTTATATTACCAAACTTCAACCACATAATCATTTAAATGTATAAATTTATTATTATGCAACTTACAAAGACTCACATAATCACATTAATATCAAAATTTTAAAGACTCATAAATAAATAGTTACATAGTCAGAAATAATTGTTACAAATATTCATTAATATACAAATTACAAAAACTCTTCACACTCACTCTGTGATAAAGTTACACACATAAAAGTTAAAGGTTTTCTATTACAAAGAACTTCAAATCAAAAGTTATCTTGATATTATTTTTTTTTCTTTCCGAAGTATTGAATATTCCACTGAACCTTTGTTGCAAATTACAACCTGCAATATATAAACCAATGAAGAAAAAAAGGGATAAAATATTATAATTTAAGGACAAGCTGATGATCAAATTATATTGAAAGGAATGCTTTATGCTTGTGAATGTTCAAGGTAAAAGGCAAATGATTGTGAGAGTTGCTTATATAAAAGCAAAGTGACTTTAAGAATGTAGAAGCATGAAAAAAACAAAGACAAAAGAAGCTATGCTCCCACATGGTCAAAGTGGGGGCTGTGCGCCCACATGGTCAAAGAGGAGCTATGCGCCCACATGATCAATGAGGATCCATGTGCCCACATTATTTTCATACATGTGCCCAAGTGTGGGCGCATAAACCCACTCCCACTCTATGCGCCTAAGACAGCAAATTCCTACGGCTCAGTCAAACTCCACGATCAATCGTGCACCGAAGCATGCGGCCACGTCAGTCTCCACGAGCAATCGTGTACCGAACCATGCGGCCACATCAACTCCACGATCTACCCACGATCATCCAGGATCCATGTGCCTACACCCTTTGCGCCCAAAGGGGTGTTATGCGCCCACAGTGAAGTCAGTGTATTTTCTACCTGTGAGCGCATAACAGTCATTTTCAGCGCCAAAATGACTATAAATAGAGTGCGTCCCCCGCTACAAAGACAGACAGAACGGAGAGCATTTCAAGAGCCAAATTGCTGCCCTTCTTGCCAGTGAGCCGAGAGCTAGCAATTTTCTTAGGTTTTCTCCCACTTTTGTAATCGGAGTGTCAACGGAGTAAAGGAGCAACAGCCGCTCGATCTCCATCATCCTATTTCCTAGAATTCTTTTTGTACTCGGGGATCCTCAGCGCAGGATCTCTTAGGCATACTTGATTTATGGTGCCTCGTGCCTATAAGAAAAGACAGCATTTCTTCTTCTTTTTTGTGTGTGTCTACAAAAATGGCGACTCTACTGGGGACTACATTTTTCTCTGACGAGAAGGTGGTGACGCAATCCGATACCGATAAAGTAGGGAACACTCAGAAGATGTTGACCGTGAAGTTCGATCAGCAGGTGTAAACCCCCTAGAATTTAAATTTTTATTTTTAATTACTTAATGTAATACAGTTTTTTTGTTGTTGTTGGACTTTTAATAAATTTATTCTTCTTTAATAGGAAGATAAATACTTCAGTAGAATTCTTTTTATAATATTTAAACGGAATTTTATTTTAATGTTTTATAGTATTTCTTAACTTTAAGTATTTTATTAAATTAGTGACTTTTGCTAATCTTAGCCGTAACAGGAATTTGCTACTATAAACGTAGCTAGTAGGCTAAATTGTCCCAGTTGTTTATTAAAAGGTTTTAGAAATATTCTTATAAATTTTGTAAAATTTATTATGACTTATTTTGATTTATTTAGTGTATATAGATAGTAAAAAAACAGGGAAGGAAAAGATTTTTTTCAATAGATGTAAACAAGTTCTAGGGATACAACTATATATTCATACAAATGGGTTATACTATATATCAGGATTCTGCATATTACAAGGGTTACTATTGACTGTATATATATATATATATATATATATATATATATATATATATATATATATATATATATATATATATACATGTAATTTAAAGTGAGTAATATAGACTCACGAGATATTGGAAATCAATATTTCGTGAGACTTAAAACCCATGTTTTCCCGTCCAGAGCCGTAACTTGATTTTTGGAAAGTTTGAGAGGTCAAAATCCCTCCTATTTTTAAACCAACGATATCAAATCTTTCCCATATCCTCCTGATCGAATCCTCACCAAAATTAGATTAAACCCTCGCATTAAATGAGGTTTAAATCTACATTTAATTGCTTTCAAATCTGTGTATATATATACGGATAGATCCGATTAAACTCGAACTACCTCCATAAGAACCACTCGTAAACTTCGTTCATACCCACCCAAACCCAATCTTCTTCAACCTCGACCCTGGGTGACCTACCTCGCACATCCCTAGCCTCCTGAAGTCAGCCATCGACCACTGGAGTGACCATCGACCGGCCAAACCCCATCAAGATAGACACAGCAGCAGTCGCGGTTCACCGCGAGGTATCCCTCTTCACAAATTATTTTCGTCCTGTACCTTTGATAAATTTTTGATCCAGAAAATCCTAGGTAGAGACTACATGACCCCCATGGAGCACTAGTAATTAGAATTCGAAGTACCGAACCTATCTGTCCGTAAAATTGATACGAAGTCGAGAGAAAATAGCTCGAAAACAGGGCAATAGGACTGTCCAGACCCCCAACTTGGAAGGTGTTTTCGAACTAATTACTCAAAATTTTCAAAAACTAGTTTCAAACAGTCCTAGTTAACATATACGAGAGTAGAATCCAACTTGTAGATAATGATTTCGTTAATTATGCAGGAAGTTATTTGATTGCAAACTTACAAGAAAATTTGTTTAGAAAACTGAAAAAAATTAGAAAACCTTCCCGATACGACGTGCGCCCCGACAAATCGGGCGACGTGTTCACGCACTATATGCATCGAAAGGCGCGTATGGTTGTTGCTAACGTGTGGGAACTGACGAAACTCGATTTCGTTGCGTGTGCGCGACAAAATCAGTACGTATCCGTCGAGATACCCTCGTATCGACCTTTTGTAAACTTGGCCATAACTTCGTGTACGTTCGTCGTATCAAGACGAAACTTGCGCCAGCAAGACCGTATCATTCTTTTGGTCCCGTATGCCAAGTTTGGTCCGATTCTGAGAAGGTCGATCGGAACGCCTATTTGGCGAGCCCGTGACCCGCTCTAACGGAAGAATTTGTGCACGACTCATCGGAATCCAAAATTGGACATACCATTGGGTTCATCTCCTCAAACCGGACCCATAGACATATAGTTTGACGATTTTAGAGATCGTAGGTACTGGCACGCATTTTGGTACAAAACGGATCCAACGGCGGACATCGTTTTGACCCGAAATTATGATTTTACCCCTATTCCAGAATTGGAATTTTGGACAGGCATTTCCTAGGCATATCTTTTATACCAAATGCGTTCTTGATGTTTGTTTTAGCATACGAAGCTCCTTGTGGATTTTGATTTTCGTGTTGACGATTCTGACTATTGGATTTTGCTACATCTTGTACCACCCTCAGGCAAGATACCTTGCTATTATATCCTTCTTATTTACTGTCATTTAGCATGCTAATTTAGTTTTATTTTCTTACTTATTGTCATTTTTCTGCCTTGATATATTTTATGCAATTATCTGTTTAGTTTTATTCCTATTACTTTAATATTATGTATCGACTTAAAGTTAAGAAGACTACCCTATGTTGTGATGCATTCAGTGGCCTTGACACATGTGTTACATGCGTCACGAGTCTCATATAGGTCTCGGACTTGCGTAGTTGGTTGGCCACCGATACGTGAGGACGTGCGTTAGAAAATAACTGCTAATAGAGTTGCATGCTAGAAGACTTAGCAGTTATGAGTTGGCATTGGGCGGGGAGAACATGATTGGAAGTTGACTACCACCCTATCTATCGTAGACTCGCTCGCTACTGAGGAACAATAGGTAGACTATATGCTATAGACTCGCTCGATACTGAGGAATAGTATATGGTGTTGTGACTCGCTACTGAGGTATTGTATTGCATTGGTATTTTCCTGACTTGACCCGGTAGTCATGCGACCATGAACTGTTCTTAAAATGCATTCCACTTAGAATGGTTAGGCGACCTTTATCCGTAGGTGTATGTACTTTTCCATATGGTTGTGTACTATACCGCTCATGGCTTGGAATAGTGTTTTGTCACGAACTAGTGTGCCACACCTTGTCCTTGTTTGGTTGTAGGTGTGGTTCACTGCTTCTATGATAAAGTGCTGAACCATGTTATGATCCGGATTATTGTGAGCAGTTTATATTCAGTTTATACGACATATTTTTCTGTATCTTGTTATGTCCCGCAGAGGACCTGGTGATCTCTCTAGGTGTAGATGGTCAGGATTGCCCCAGGAGTACAGACTCGGTTTAGCTCCTTCATTTTCTACCGAGGATATCTCACCCTCTGACGATGCTTGATTCTTTCCTTACTTATATCTTTCATTTAATTTTGGGAGGTTAAACTCTAGTATCTTAGATTATATTCATAGCTGTTTGGTAGTGGAATTGTTTCCACCCGGCTATCTATATTTTGACTCTTTTATTTGCTACTATCTGAACTATTATTTTCTCTTATGATTTTGTGGATGAGATATAGTTCTCTGTGATTGGCTTGTGGTTTACAACTTATGTATGTGTACGAGAATTCCACATATTGGAGTATTCTTCGTATGCATGCAGCTGGCATGTTTCGTATGCCTAGTCCTACGCATTTTGGGACTGGAGCGTTACAGCAGGCGTTCGAAGAGATGCTCTCGAGGGACGGCTCTACTCCCTCAAAATCAGTGAAGCAAAACAAGTCTCGCAAGACTTGGCTTCCGAACGCTCGTGGTGCATATCCTACCAGTATCATAGAAGATATGCAACAAAAGGACTCTGTCACGTGGGCGCATAGGCCTTCCACGTGGGCACATAGAGCTCCTCTGTGGGCACATAGCTCTGCCACAGAGGCTCCTGACACGAAGAAGGCACATACCGCTCTGGGCTCTACTAGCCCAGCGACTTCCCTCTTGTGCAACCAACAACAGAGTGTTCAACACTCGAAACTTGGCAAAGAAAAATACTACGATGCCAAGAATCGAAGTGTTCGACGCTCTGGACAAACTCAGCGAGGCTCACAAATAAAGAAAGCGAAACTGGAAGAAAATAGCGTTGCTTTCCCAAGAATGTGCCCAGAGTTATGCGTCCAAGGCAGAATATGGGTGCATAAACATAACCAGGGGACTTCTGTCTTCAATTGGCTATGCGTCCAGGGCCATACGTCGAAGACTATGCGCCCAGGCTATGATGAATCATTCTATACGCCCACATCCAGGAGGGCCAGGCATGATGTCAGGACCTCAGGGAAGCATGCGCCCAAGGGCATGCTCTAGGGTATATGCGCCTACAGAAAAAAGACAGACCCCATCGCGTATAGCACGGGGCTACCTTCAAGGTCATTACGGAACTTAGGTGTGGGGGTTGCCCCTGCACGTGAACTAAGTCCGGATGTGCCAACTCCCCTTACAAACCCATATGCAAAGCTCGGCGATGCATGTGACAAGGATTTTAAGGCAAAACTCCCTTTTGCTGATTTATGCGACATGATAAATCATAAGCGTAAAGCGAGAAAGGATACGGCAATTCATGGCATACATTCGTGCACCAGTATTGTCATCAACTGTTGCTGCTCCAAAGTAACAAGAGTATCTTAGAGGCAGTCCGTGTTTCGACGACTGCATCGCTCTGATGATGAAAAGCCGCTATGTGTTTCATCCAACATAGCTTCATGGGGTCCTCCTTACGAGAGCCCCAATCAAAGAAGGTGGACCACGAACCCAACTTTTTCTCTCAGTTCTACAAATAGAAGAAGAAAAAGTCTGCAAACAGATAGCCAGCGAGCTGTTACATCTGAAGGAGTCTATATGGGTACTCGATCAAGGACGAGATTCCGTATAGATGATGAGGACTCCCAAACTGGAGGTGATGATCCTTTAGCTGGGGGTAGTATTCCCTCAAAGTGTGAAGCATATGACCTTTAAACTGGTGGTAGCCTTCCAGATGTCGATGATCTCTCCAAGTCTGATGGTGACTATCTACCTCCCCTACCTGAAGACGAGGGACTTTTCAACTCAGAGACAGACAGTATCAGCACCAGTTGTACTATCTCCTCTATTCATCCTCGCATGTTATCTACATACATGGCGGATGGAAAGAGACCTAAAGAAGCCAGTGATCAGACCAACAAACGGCTAGAGAGTCTTAAAACAGCATTTGCCAAGATTATTGATATGCTTACCAGTTTCATGGTAGTTCAAACCGCTGGGTCTGTTCCTCCACCTCAACCAAACGTCTCAGCTCACGTTAGTCCGACTCATAGCAACAACCATCCTTCACTACAGAAGGAGTATCATTCCGTTGTGCCTCCTAAAAATCTTCTAAATGCTGGGGGTGGTCCTTCACCAATGACGCCTGACAACCGTACAGTAGCCATTTCTCAATATCTGCTCAATCAACAGGATGCAATCGATTCTCTTGTTTCCCATCTCGATACCATCTCACACAAAGACGAGCTTCAGAAGATGTGGATATCTCAACCTTATCCTCCTGAATGTGAGAATGTTACTTGCCCTCCTAACTACAAGCCACTGACGCTAAATTCATTTGATGGGATGACTTTTCCTCGTCAACACATAACGTACTTCAATACGTAGACTCTACACTTACCCAGGGACGTTCCGTTCTTGTCAAAGCTGTTAATTAGCACCCTACAGGGGATAGCTTTTGAATGGTTCTACAGTCTGTCTGACGGTTGTATTAATTCCTTTAAAGATTTGGAGAGGTTATTCCTCAACAGGTTTTATGAGAGTGGCATGCATGTTAGTATGTCCACCCTCATCGAGACCAAGCAAAGAAGGACTGAGTCTGTTATTGCTTTTATCGAACGCTTCAGGTGATTAGCATTGAAGATGCCCTTCGATATACCAGACTCAGAACTTATGGATACTTGTCGACATAACTTCCTTCCTACAGTGAAGTTTTGTCTGGGTATACATAAGTATGATACATGGCCTGCTTTCATTGGGGCCGCTGATGCTGCTGAAAATGACATCCCTAATCTGGAATTACTGGGGTTGAAGACACCCAAATCTGAAGACAAAGGTAAGCACCCTCAAACTATCCTTGTCCGTGGGGGTAAAGGGAAAGAAGTCTTGAAGGTCGACACTTCCAAGGGAGCTTCCAATTCTCAGGGCGCTCCTGACAAACCTAAGGAGACTTTCTCCTTTGACGAGGATGATGTTATTACCATTTTTTACACATTGATCAAGGGTAATAAACTGACATTGCCTCCCCCACGACGTCCTGCAGAGGCAAAACAACTCAACTATCCCAAGTACTGTCTTTATCATCAGTACGTGCACCACTCTACAAGGATTGCATCGTCCTGAAAAAGAAGATACAACAGCTTATCGACAGCCAAGTGAACAACCTCGAAGCTGAAGACAAGGTTGTATCTTCTAACATGATCTCTCTTCAATTTGGTGACTTTTCTCCCACAGAAGTTCCCGATGGCGTAGTCCCAATTCCCAAGGCAATAATAAAAGTCGTCAACCTGCCGCCAGCTCGCAACTCAACTTTGGTGCCACTCACAACTGAACGTGGTGAGATCATGTGGTTCCATCCGGATCTTGTGCAAGAAATGACGCAGGGGGTGGTATCTTCCACAGTAAAGAGGGACAAGAAATACAAATCATGCCATATGGTGTCTTTTTCCATTTACGAAGTTCTATCTGGCGAGACGCGATCTGGGAAGACTTACCTACGGACTTATGACCCTGTATAAGAAAAAGTAGTACCTTCTTAAGCTCCTGCTACCCCCCACAAGTTCAGAAGTCGGTCCATCTAAGCCCTTAACTACAGACAAAGCGAAGCAAAAGGAGACGCGATTTGACAAGTCTCTGAAGGCGCCAACTCCCAAAGGCATGGATCGGCCTTACAACTTTGACATACTGGCACAGCTGGCCAATACACCTGCCAGGTCGTCTTTGTTTGATCTATTGCGACTCTCCAAAGAGACGCGAAAGGCCTTAAGTGAGGTATTACTACATGTTGACTCTTATCTCGCTGAAGTCAAAACCCCGCTGAAGATCCCGTATCTTGTCCTCACTACCACAACACTATGAAAGTGGTGCCCAATATCACCTTTTCATAGGAGGACATGCTACTCAAAAACAATCGTCATGATAGACCTCTATACTATACAGGGTATATCAGGGCAATTAAGGTGGATCGGATGCATATCGATTCAGGTTCCTCCCTCAGCATTATTTCTAGAAGTTTACTCCAAATTCTAGGGATCCCTCTGCACAAGCTATCTGCAACCAATACAACTATCATGGATTTCAATGCTGGAAGAAGCTACCCGCTGGGCAAGATCCGTCTCAAGTGCCAAATTGGTAATCTCCGAACGGAGGTTTCTTGCTATGTAATCGATGCCAACGTGTCCTACAACATCTTGTTAGGACGTCCATGGATACACGAAAATATGATCGTTCCTTCTACCCTTCACCAGTGCTTCAAGTATGTCAACAATGCATCGTGAAGACGGAGTTTGCCGATGTCGATCCTTTCAAGGGTATTGAAGCCTACTATGGAGATTCGATACTTTACCAATCTCAGCCCTCCAAGGATAGCAACAACGAAGCTGAAGATGAAGCTGAAGTGAGTTTATCTGCCAGTGATTGTTCCCTGATTATTCGAGTCAAAGGACGCACTACTCCAAAAAGTACTCCAAAGCCTATCACAATCTGGGTTAAAAAGAAGAATCCTGATAAGGTCAAACAATTGACCATCACTCTCCGCAAAATACCTCGGGTAGAACCTGCTGAAGTCCGTCCTCCTAATCCTGAAGAGTTATCCTATGTGGCAAACTTGGCCAAGTCTGTGGCTCCTATTCCAGACAATGATCCCCTCAATGAGTATATATCAATACTCAAAATAATGTACCTTCAGTGAATGATGTTATCCCCGAAGAAGAACTTGCATATTTTTTAAGTAAAGGTTTATCTTTGAATTACTCCGATGTCTACCAATCTGTAAATCAGTACATAGATACGATATATGTCCTAGAGCACGGCATAGGACCACATCTCTGCATACCGGTCACGACGCCTCGTCTGTAGGAAAAAGTCTGGCCAGAAGATATCCACTACTTCATCGTGTTGGCCCATTCCATGGTCACACACGATTTCGATAATCAACATGCACTTAAGTCAATACACAAAATATACAAAATGCTGCTAATCATTTCAGGATATATGAAATCAATTTCAACGAACGTTGTACTGCATCAACGAAGCATCAACATCATCAAATCTGGAGATGACTTATTTTATATTTTATTCTGTATTTTATATTTTATTGAGTCTAGGATTTATTTTGTAAAATCAGTTTTGGTAATACTGGCTTAGGGTTATTTCAGTCCACTTTCTAAAAAGCCTACCCATTACCACTCATATTTCTTGTTACACTCATATATCATTTTATAAAATATTCCAAAATACTTTCGAAAACAATTTCTGTTAAAATATTTCAAAAATCTCCTGACATAACACATAACCGAGTTCGGCCCGAGTTCGGCTCGAACTCTGTCCGAGTTCGGTCAATTTGTATTCAAACTTCTGTTGCCTCCAAATCTGCAAGCAACGTCTCTTTGCGAGATATATGCATCCGAACTCTGCCCGAACTCTGTCCGAGTTCGGTTCCAGAAAACACCTATAAATAGAGAAGAACTTTTCATCTCAAATAATTCATTCACTCTTCATCTTCTCTTCTCTACTATTCAAGTGTTTTCAAACGATCCAAGATTTTCAAATCATACCTATACACCTCTTAGCCAAAAGCCAGTACTATCTGAGTTGATTTAGAGTCTTTTGGTATTTCAAGAGTTGTAAAGAGGTCGTTCCAAGTTTAACAACTTTTCTTGTTGTGGAGCTGGTCGTGCGCTCATCACCAAGCACGATATTGTGAAGCTGGTCGTGCGCTTGTCACCAAGCACGGTGTTGTAAGAGACTGCAAGCTCTCAGTTAAAGCTTATGCCATAGTAGATTAACATCGAGCAGGAGTACTCGAGACTGGATTAGTCCTCTCAGAGGGATACCAGTATATATCGCTGTGTCGCTGAGTTTGAATTCTCTATCTCTTGCAGCATTATATTTACTGTCTCTTATTTCACTGCCATAGTTTTAAAGTTTAGTTTTAATTGGTGATTATTTTCCGCTGCACACACACACACTCTATTCACTCCCCCCTCTCTAGAGGTGCTCAACGGTCCTACAATTGGTATCAGAGCAGGTTATATTCAAATATAACATACCTCAGAGAGTATATATGGCAGCCGTGAAATCAATATTCAACGGTGAAGGGCAATCCACAAATAGACCTCCCCTATTTGGTAGAACAAATTATACCTATTGGAAAACATGAATGACTTTCTTTCTAAAATCTCTTGACTTTGATCTTTGGTCAATAGTCGTTGATGGTTATAAGAAACCAGCACCCACAGTGGTTGAAGGTATTCTTATAGAAAAGCCTCATGACAAATACACCGAAGCTGAAAAAGCTAAGGCTAATCTTGATGCTCGTGCCATCAATGCACTATTCTGTGCAATTGACAAAACGGAGTTCAACAGAGTTTCAACATGTAAGACGTCTCACAAAATTTGGAAACTTTTTGAGGTAACTCATGAAGGTACTTCCCAAGTGAAGGAATCCAAAATTAGTAGACTGACTCAGGAATATAAATCTTTCAAGATAAAATCCGGTGAGTCAATTACACAGATGTTTACTCGTTTCCTTGATATAACTAATCCTTTGCAATCTCTTGGTAAGGATTACAGCAATCATGAGAAGATCAAAAAAGTGTTGCAGGCTCTAACAAAGAACTGGAATCCAAAAGCCACAGCAATTATTGAAGGAAACGATCTCACCACTATGTCCTTGGAAACACTGATGGGAAAGTTGATGACCCATGAACTTGATTTGCAAGAGTTTGAGGAAGCAACACCAAAAGAAAAATCTATTGCCTTCAAAGCTCAAGCAAGAAAATCAACATGCAATGACTCTAATGAAGAATCAAACTTCAGGAAATACCTAAAGTTTACAAGCAGAAAGAAGAAAGATATCCAAGAAAGCAATGAAGATGAAACCATATGCTTTGGATGCAAGAAGTCAGGGCACATGAAGAAGGACTGTCCAACCACCAAGAAAAGCAGTCCATGTGACAGATCAAGATCAAGCAGAAACGCAACAAACGGTCGAAAGTATGCCAACACAAGTATCTGGCATTAAAGTGATACAAGTGATTCAGAAGAAGAGGATAGACCCTGCGGTAATGCAAATGTCTGTCTTATGGCATTTGATAAGGTATCTTCAAACCCTCTATATGATAACTTTACTTTCGATGAGTTAGAAAATGCCTTTAGCGATTTACTTGAAGAACACAAAAATGTGCTTGACAAGTATAAGCAATCTCGAAAAGAGATTAAGGCATACACAACCGAGTTAGCTATACTGTCCAATCTGATTGAAGATATTAAAGAGACGTCTACTACCGGTAACACGGAAGAGATAGCCAAACTCAAGGTAGACTATCATGAGGCTATCCTCAAAATTGAAAAGAAAGAAAGAGACTATGTCAAGATGCAAGAACTATATGACATAGAGAAGAAGAAGCACCTAGTAACAGAACAAAGACTCTCAGATATGGCTGCTAGATATGAAGAGTCTATTGCAATTTCTAAAAAGTTAGAAGGCAAACAGGAAATACCTGTAACACAGTCTAATTTTAGTCCTAATGCTAAGCATACACCTAAGAGGACTAAAAATAAGAAAGCACAGAAGAAACACGTATATAATCATGCTTTCACTTATAGGTTCTCCAAACCAAACAAGCATGTAAACACAGTGGTGACCACATCTAGTTCTAAACTGACTTGCACTTATTGTGGTACGCACGGTCACATATCACAGTATTGTTTAGCAAGAAAGCTTGTTGACAATCACACTTTAATTTGGAGACCTAAAGCTAATCAGAATGGACGCTTCAGTAAATGGGTACCAAAGGATTCATCTACTTGTCTTGTAAGTGGACCCTCAACCCTCTCATGCTAGAAGCAAATGGATCCTCGATAGTGGATGTTCGCGACACATAACTGGTGATGCATATTTATTCCCTACGCTATCGATGAAGAAAGAAGGATATGTCTCCTTCGAAAATAACTTGAGAGGTGATATAATTGGTAATGGTACTGTAGGTATTTCTCCCTATCCAGTAATAAAGGATGTTTGTCTAGTAACAGAATTGAAACATAACCTATTAAGCATAAGTCATTTGGCAGATAATGGTTATGGTATCAATTTTGTGAAAGATAAATGTACCATATATGATATGTCATCTGGTGATCCCATATATAAAGGGATTAGAGAAGATAATATTTATGTTTTCTTTTTAGAGAATACTAATAATGCAGGTAGGTGCCTAGTAGCCAATCAAGATGAAAGCTGGCTATGGCACATGAGACTAGGACATGCAAACATGGATACTATCTCACGACTAAGTACAAAGAAGTTGGTAAGAGGACTCCCTGAGATTCCATTCAAGAGAGATATGGTATGTGCTGACTGTGAAAAGAACAAAGCACATAGGTCTACTTTTAAATCCATCAACGCTGTAAGTACTTCTAGACCTTTGACATGGATTTATTTGGTCCTAGTAGAGTCGCTAGTCTTGGCGGTAAGCTCTACATTTTTGTTATTGTTGATGATTTCTCTCGATTTACTTGGGTTTACTTTTTATCAAACAAAAGTGATGCAATTTTTGAATTTCAGATATTTTGCAAAAAGGTACAAAACGAAAAAGGCTTCATGATTACTCTTATCCGAAGTGATCATGGTGGCGAATTCGAAAATTCTGATTTCAAAAAATTTTGTGATGATAGTAGATACTACCACAAATTTTTTTGTCCTAGAACTCTCCAACAGAATGGTGTTGTGGAGCGAAAGAATCGTACTCTAAGCAAAATGGCTAGAGTCATGCTGAATCAGTATAATCTTCCTAAATATTTTTGGGCAGAAGCTGTTAGTACAGCCTGTCATGTTTTGAATATGGTGTTAATTCGACCAATCTCGAAAAAAAATACCATATGAACTTTGGTTTGGAAGGATTCCAAATATTTCTTACTTTAAAGTTTTTGGATGTCGCTGTTTTATCCTGAACACCAAGGATAACTTGGAAAAGTTCGACTCCAAAGCAGATGACAGAATATTTCTCAGATATGCAGCTAAGAGTAAGGGATATAGAATTTTTAATAAAAGATCTATGATTTAATGTTACTTTTGATGAGCTAAATAGTCACAGATCTAGCGACAGTGATGATGAAGATACACACACAAGGACTGAGAAGAGTTCTGTAAAAGATCTGACCCAAGATGCAAGAACTGAGAAAAGTTTTATGAAAGATATGACCCAACAGTTTGAATCATTAAAATTTAAGCCAGATCATCCAGAAACACTCATCATAGGTGATGTATCTAAAGGTGTAAGTACACGTTCATTTCTTAAAAATTCTGATATAGCAGCAAATGTAGCATTCATTTCTCAAATAGAACCTAAGAATGTAGATGATGCTTTTACTGATGAGTTTTGGATTTCTGCCATGCAAGAGGAACTTAATCAATTTGAGAGAAACCAAGTTTGGGAACTCGTTCCTAAACCTATTGGTCAATCGATAATTGGTACCAAATGGGTGTTCTGAAATAAACTCAGTGAAGATGGACAGGTTCTACGCAACAAAGCACGTCTAGTGGCACAAGGTTATAATCAAGAAGAAGGAATTGATTATGATGAGACCTATGCTCTTGTTGCTAGACTAGAAGCCATCCGCATGTTTTGTGCATTTGCATACTTTAATGATTTTAAATTATTTCAAATGGACGTGAAAAGCACATTTTTAAATGGTTTTTTAAAAGAGAAAGTTTTTGTGAAACAACCTCCTGGTTTTGAAGATTTTCAAAAACCTGATCACGTCTTCAAGCTTAAGAAAGCCCTTTATGGACTCAAACAAGCACCTTGTGCTTGGTATGAACGCCTAAGTGCCTTCTTACTTGATAATGGATTTTTAAAAGGAAAGGTTGATACTGCTTTATTTATCAAATCCTTGAATGATGATATCCTTCTTGTGCAAATTTATGTAGATGACATAATATTCGGTTCTACTAACGAAAAACTCTATCAAGATTTTGTTAAGTGTATGCAGAGTAAATTTGAGATGAGTATGATGGGAGAGCTAAACTTCTTCCTAGGACTTCAAATCAAACAGCACTCAAAAGGAACATTCATCAACCAAGCTAAGTACACGAAGGACATACTGAAAAAGTACGACCTCGAGAATGTAAAGCCAATCGGGACTCTTATGGCTACATCTACAAAGCTTGATGCTGATGAAAGTGGCAAACCTGTCGATCAGCGTAAGTATCGAGGTATGATTGGTAGTTTATTATATTTAACTGCTAGTCGTCCTGATATTATGTTTAGTGTTTGCATTTGTGTACGTTATCAGGCAAATCCTAAGGAATCACATCTTAGTGCCGTTAAGCGTATCTTTCGATACCTTAAAGGAACTTCTACAGTCAGCTTATGGTATCCTAAAACCAAATCCTTTGACCTGATAGGTTACTCGGATGCGGATTTTGCAGGATGCAAAGTGGACCGTAAAAGTACCAGCGGCACATGTCATTTCCTAGGAAAGGCCTTAGTCTCTTAGTTTAGCAAGAAACAAAATTCAGTAGCATTATCAACAACCGAGGCTGAGTATATCGCCGTAGGACGTTGTTGTGCTCAGATTTTGTGGATGAAGCAAACCTTAGAAGACTACAATCTGCACTAAACTAATGTTCCTATTTATTGTGACAACACTAGCACTATTAATCTGACTAAGAACCCTATATGTCATTCACGCACAAAGCACATAAAGATAAGACATCATTTTCTTCGTGATCATCAACAACACGGGGATATCTGCTTTGAATTTATTGACACAGATCATCAACTAGCAGACATATTCACAAAACCCTTGGCTGAAGACCGTTTTAACATAATGAGGCGTGAGCTTGGTATACTTGAATTTTTAGATTCATAATGCAATATGGTAATTAAAATTAATTTCATGACTTGCAACTTTGGAATTTATTTAACAGAAATTATTTTTGGGTACAAACCTAAAAAGGGTATGTCTGTCACCACGACTACGGTCGAAGCGAAGCGGTACTTAAGAGTTCCCCGGTGAACCTCCGTTAGCTGGGACAACCCCTACAGTTAACCCATAAATAACGTAAGTTAATAAATACTAGAGTCAAAAGTCATAAAGTTACTTTTAAACCAACAAGAACTGCATTTACTGTCTCGGGAATACAAGTGACCGAACTCGGGCCGAACTCTGACCGAGTTCGGACCGAATTCGGACCGAGTTCGGTCGGCGCTGTTATGGTTCCAGAAACGAACAGCCGGCCCTAGCCCCTTTATAAACCCCTCTTTCTCCACTCTTTTTCACTCACCAACTCGAGATTACTCCTCCTTTCTCCTAGAAAGTTCTTCCTCCTCCATCCTAGCAAGGAATCCAAGAGATCTGGTGGGCGTTTCGAATTCTCATCTTCCTCCTTTTTCTCAAAAAGGTAATCTACTTCCTTTCCTTCAATTTCTTTCAATGGCTCCTAAGCGTCATAGATCATCTTCCCAAGGTGCCTCCTCCTCTTCGGATTATACACCTGCTAGCCTTTTTAGTCCAGCACGACCAATGGATGCAGAAGACTATGATTCTACTTTGTTTTCGGACAAAGAGTTTTCTGATCTTTGGTTCGACTCTTTTTCTGGTCGTAGGATTTGCAATGGAGCTTTTGTAAATTTTACCATATTTTCTGAATATGCTCCTACTTTTGACCACTTAGGATACCGAGACTTTTTCGAGGTATCAGAAAATATTTTTGACAATGCCGTCCGAATGTTTTACTGCAATTTGCAAGTAAAACCTAACGGAAATTTCTATTCTTGCGTTGCTGGACAAGAACTAGAATTCAGTGCTACCGATATCAGTAAATTTTTTCATGTTCCTGATCTTGGTGATGCTTTGGTTGACTTTACCCATGTCCAGTTCTCTGCTGATGTTACCCTTGCCTCTTTTAGGGAACTTATTTGTCATCCAAACCCTGTTCCTCGTAGGGTTTATTCAAAGAACTTGAACCAATCTTTTTATGAACTTCATCGTATGATTTTCTCTGCCCTTCTTCCAAAGAAAGGATCCACAGATGAAGTGACCTTCTTGGAACTCTCTGCTTTATATCACATTCATTTTGGCATTCCATTCTCTATTCCAAAGACCATGATGTCCTGGATGCTGAACTGCAGAAATGCAGGAAGGAATCTGGTATATCCTATGCACTTGGCGTCTATCTTTCGCCGTTTTGAGATTGATCTTCAGACATATGCATTCTCCTCTACTCCTATCGAGCTTACCAGATCTCGACGGTTTCCTGCTCCACCTTTGCCTCCTGGAGCTCAGCCTGATCCAGCTGTTGACGCTGAGGTTCCTGATGCCCCTGCTCCTGCTCCAGCCCCTGCCCCGGGATTTGATCCGACCTTCTATCAGCGCTTTGATGATTTTGTTGCTATATCTGCGCAACGTCATCAAAGTTATCTGGATTCGGAGTTCCGACGCATCTCTCAGGCTCAGGTGCTGAGGAATGGGATAGCTGATCTCCACTACAGCCTAGCCAATGATCCAGTCCATCCAGTCACCATCCAGCCTCACCCAGGCTTTCCGGGTCCTCGGTTCACAGATGAGGTTTCCTTCCAGCACTTCGACCCCACTGCAGCCTACTTTCCTCCAGAGGCTCCTGGTGCTGACGACCCCACTATGTGACGTGGCTTCAGCTTTTGGATAGTGGATATTTGTTAGATGATGATCTTTTATGCTTTGATGTAGTTTTTTTCTTTTCTTTTTATGTCTAAACTCACTAGTTAGACATTTTCTGATGATTGTACTCAGCACTTATTAGTATGACATTTTTGTATTTCCAGTATTTTCTTTCCATTGTAGCTGTTTTATGCTGTGATTATGTCTCTTTTACTTCACTTTGTCTTTTGTTTCCTATTGTTGGCTTCACACATTACGGGGGAGCCAAGTCATTTTACTATTTGACAAAGGGGAAGAAAAAAAGTACCATACCAAAAAGCATACATATCTACAAATCCAAAAACAAACTCTACCATTTTTTTCAGGTATACTTGTATTTTGTTCTATTTTATCAAGATATATTTTGGTATAGACTCAAGTTTGTCAATTATCAAAATGGAGGAGATTGTTGGCCCATTCCATGGTCACACCCGATTTCGATAATCAACATGCACTTAAGTCAATACACAAAATATACAAAATGCTGCTAATCATTTCAGGATATATGAAATCAATTTCAACGGACGTTGTACTACATCAACGAAGCATCAACATCATCAAATCTGGAGATGACTCATTTTATATTTTATTCTGTATTTTACATTTTATTGAGTCTAGGATTTATTTTGTAAAATCAGTTTTGGTAATACTGGCTTAGGGTTATTTCAGTCCACTTTCTAAAAAGCCTACCCATTACCACTCATATTTCTTGTTACACTCATATATCATTTTACAAAATATTCCAAAATACTTTCGAAAATAATTTCTGTTAAAATAATTCAAAAATCTCCTGACAGAACTCATAACCGAGTTCGGCCCGAGTTCGGCCTGAACTCTGTCCGAGTTCGGTCAGTTTGTATTCAAACTTCTGTTGTCTCCAAATCTGCAAGCAACGTCTCTTTGCGAGATATATGCATCCGAACTCTGCCCGAACTCTGTCCGAGTTCGGTTCCAGAAAACACCTATAAATAGAGAAGAACTTTTCATCTCAAATAATTCATTCACTTTTCATCTTCTCTTCTCTACTATTCAAGTATTTTCAAACGATCCAAGATTTTCAAATCATACATATACACCTCTTAGCCAAAAGCCAGTACTATCAGAGTTGATTTAGAGTCTTTTGGTATTCCAAGAGTTGTAAAGAGGTCGTTCCAAGTTCAACAACTTTTCTTGTTGTGGAGCTGGTCGTGCGCTCGTCACCAAGTACGATGTTGTGAAGCTGGTCGTGCGCTTGCCACCAAGCACGGTGTTGTAAGAGACTATAAGCTCTCAGTTAAAGCTTGTGCCATAGTGGATTAACATCGAGCAAGAGTACTCGAGACTGGATTAGTCCTCTCAGAGGGATACCAGTATATATCGCTGTGTCGCTGAGTTTGAATTCTCTATCTCTTGCTGCATTATATTTACTGTCTCTTATTTCACTACCATAGTTTTAAAGTTTAGTTTTAATTGGTGATTATTTTCTGCTGCACACACACACTCTATTCACCCCCCTAGAGGTGCTCAACGGTCCTACACATCGTTCCAGCTAGAAAGAAGGGTGAAGAATTGATCATCTTCGGTCGAATAATTGACGAAAGAAAGTTTGTTCTTGACTCTACTTCTCCCTATCACAACACTGAAGCTGACTATGATTCTGGGAAAATCCAACTTTATCGATATAGTTGGCAGGCCAAGAATATCATCCAGAACATGGGATATGATATAAAAAGCGACCAGGGTCTAAATTACGGTCAAGGACGACGATTGCCAATACGTCACTTTGCTCCTCCCGACAAACCCGAGAACTATTATCAACAAAAAGGTGTTGGTTTAGGTTACGTTACTCCTCCAATAACTCTTGAAAGATCAGACGTCGGAGTAGATCGTTGTTCTCATTCTTTTGATTCTTGCCTCTAGGATTTAGACTCCAGCATTGGAGACATGTTCAAAAGTAACTTTGTCCGTCAACATGGTATCAGTTGACCAAATTGTGGACGATGTCCAATCGATCGAGCTTGAATAATGGGCTCAAAAGATGGATACTAGGTAGGAGTTATGTTTCGAACAACGTGAACCACCTGCTGAAGACGAAGTCGTCCAAGTTAATTTAGGAGATGAATCATCTCTTAAACCAATCTTCATCAGCAAAAGTCTGTCTGGCGAAGAACGACAATCTCTTCTACAGCTTAAAAGAGAATACATTGACGTCTTTGCATGGAGCTATGAAGACATGCCAGGCTTAGACCCTAAAGTTGCTATGCACCGCCTAAATATCTCGTCCAAAGCTAAACCAGTGAAGCAGCAGCAACGACGATTCCGACTAGATATCATGGAGGCCATCGAGAGTGAAGTCAAGAAGCTTACTTCAAGCGGGTTCATTCGTGAAGAACAACACCCTAACTGGGTCGCTAATATTGTGCCAGTTATGAAAAAGAATGGTAAAGTTCGAGTCTGTATCGATTACCGCAATTTGAACTCTGTATGCCCAAAAGATGAGTTCCCTCTACCGATGTAATGATCGACAATACTAGCGACTTCGAGCGGATATCCTTCATGGATGGGTTCTCATGCTACAACCAGATCAAGATGTTCTCCGACAATGAGAAACACACATCTTTTCGAATACCGTTGGGGGTATACTGCTATACGGTGATGCCCTTCGGATTAAAAAATGCAGGGCGACATACCGGCGAGCTATGAACACAATTTTTTACAATTATTTGCACAAAAGAGTGGAATGCTACGTAGACAATAGCACAGTTAAAAGTTGTCTCAAGGGAAACCACCTCGAAGATTTGAGAACGGTGTTCAAACTAATGCGTGCACACCAACTCAAGATGAATCCAACCAAGTCTTTTCTGGGAGTCTCCAGCGGCAATTTCCTTGATTTTTTTATCACTTCAAAGGGTATACATCTTGACCCGGAGAAAGTGAAAGCTATCCTCGATATGCATCCCCCAAAAAATCTCAAAGAGCTACGCGGACTTCAAGGAAGGCTAGCCTACATCAGATGATTCATTTTAAATCTTACTGGAAGGTGTCAACTGTTTAGTCAGCTCATGAAGAAAGGGGTATCTTTCGTCTGGACTGAACAATGTCAGCGCGCATTTGACGACATCAAAATATATCTCACAAGTCCCCCAGTATTGGTGGCTCCAATAATGGGGAATCCCTTCTTACTATATATCCGCGCTATGGACCATTCCCTTGGTGCCCTATTATCTCAGAAGAATGAAGGCAGCCATAAACAGGAAATCTACTACCTCATCCGTACGATGGTGGGTGCCGAGCACAGATATACACATGTAGAAAAGGAATGTCTCGTACTGGTATTTGCTATATAGAAGACACGCCACTATGTGTCTGGGCAGACTATCCACATCATATCTAAAGTCAATCCTCTTAGAATATTCATGACTAAATCGGGTTCTCTTAATTCCCGTTTAACTACATGGGCAATGCTGTTGACTCCATACGATATGTTGTTCGTCCCTCAGAAGGCAGTAAAAGGCCAAGCGTTAGCTGATTTTCTAGCAGCTCATCTGGTGCCAGAATCTTCCAAACTCTACGATGAAATCCTAGATGAAGTAGTGGAGTCTAACACCGCAACTGAGAAAATTCTCATTTGGCGAATGTTCTTTGACGGTGCATCAAGAACAGGACCTAAAGGAAATATCGTGGCCAGAGTAGGCATCATGCTTATGTCACCCGACCATCTGGTTATACATCGTGCATATTCTCTCGTGGAACCCTGTACTAACAACGTGGCCGAATATAATGCCCTACTTATCGGCCTTCAACTGGCAAAACAATTAGGAGTTGATTATCTAGAAGCTTACGGCGATTCTAACCTAATAGTTTGTAAACCCCCTAAAATTCTACTTTAATTTTTTTGATGAATTGAGTATTTAAAATTTTTACTTGGTATTTGTACGTCGCATAGTCGTATTATACGTCGCGTACGAAATTGTCGTATGGGACGTCGCGTATGAGTTCGCATTTTCGTATGTCTCGTCGAGTGCGAATATGTGCGAGGTATATATTCTTGTAAAAGCATTTTATTTTAAAAATCTTAGTTTTTCAAATAATAAATAGTAAATATTTTCGATTACTTAAAGTTGTAAAATGCGTCGCATTTGGAATTTCTAAAACTTTATTTTACATCATGGAAGTTTATATAAATAGTAATTTAAAAACAAGGTTTTATGCAAATATTCATTTTATACTAGACATATAAATTTATTTTATTTTCGAAATTTATTTAATATTAATATTTTATTATCCAAAAAACTATTTTAAAATATCGTTTTGGTTTAAATTTAATTAATTATGATAAATTATATTGGAAAGGCTTTTATTCTAAATGGAGTTTAAATTTAATGGAGAGTTTATCTATGATTTAAATTTGGAATCACTACAAGAAAAATGACCTTTCTTGACGGTCAATTTATTGACGTATGGTCAAAACCGTCAAGGAAAGCAGTTATCTTGACGGTTTTAGACATACGTCAACAAAACACCCATTTTTCTGTTATATATTAAAATTTGACCATATTACTTGACGGTTTTATACAAAGCGTCAAGAAAACCCATTGCATTACTTGACGGTTTGCTGATAACCGTCAAGTAATGCATGTGCAGAAAAAAAAGGCGCGCACATTTCAGATGCCATTTTCGTAATTTTTTCAAAAAAAAAATTTCTTGACGGTTTTAACAAAATTTGGGAATAGAGGGTTTCTTATATATTTCACATCCAAGTACTTCTTTTCCTCCTTCCCCCCCGATCCCCAACACCACAACTCTCTCAGCCTCTCCCTCTCGAGCTCCCCCTCCGGTGGAAGTCTTCCCCCGGCCGGCGAACCCCGACCGGCGACCGAGCCCGTAAGTCTCCCCCTCTCCTCTGCCCTCTTCCCTAGCTTCTTTTCCGACCATCTCGTCAGCCACCCCGACTTCCACAGCCCTCCCGACCGTGCCCTAACCCTGTTCTCCGGCGATCCGCCGTCTCCCCTCTCATCCCCGCAGCCGACTTCAATCGTTCCCTCTTCCCCCTTCCCTTCCGACCCCGATTTTCCCCACAGCCCTAAACCCTTCTCCCATGTTCTTCATCCCGACCCCCCCGGAAACCCTAGCTCCGGCGAAGATGTCCTAATGTATCCTGTGAATTTCTTCGGAAGTGTTCTTAATGTATCATGTGATTCTGACCTTTTACATTTCGCAAATGAGCTTCATTTTAACCACGGCGTCAACAATAAATTTGGTTATATAAACAATTGGTATGAACTCTCTTTTAATTAGTTTCAAGAATCGAGTAGTTATTTTGATGCAAATAGAGAATTTCTAATTTACTGACCCGACCCAAAGAATCTGGATTCAAGACTATGATTATACCTGTTCCTCATTAGAAAATAGATGCCAACACTCACTAGCTTGTCTCCCATAATAATGATTTTATCACCAACATGTGTCCATCTTCGTTAGAGGTGTGCGTGCAATGCACGCTAGATTATATGATAAGTGGAGCACATTTCGTTTGGACGCCAGTAGATTTTTGATAGAATAATAATTATAATATGTAGTAAAACAAACATAAGACAACAGTACAGTCATTTTTGTTTCCTGCAAGTTTCCCTATACTTTGAAGAATGGATAAATTTTCGTGTCCAACCTCTCAATTCCAAGTGTCATTCTGTATGTTCTGTCATTATCTGAGCATTTTGATATGATGGAAGCAGCACCCAACCTTGATATAGTGCTGAGAGTAGCATCTTTCTCAGTGAAATCCTTCATGCTCAAGCTCGCTTAGTTATGTGAGTGCCCTTCCTAAATAGCTAACTGATGTTCAATATAGTACTGTCCCTTTTATCAGTAAGGCTTGAATTGATCATAGCCTTCATAAACAATTGATATGATCAGTTGTTCGTTCTGTTTTAATACAAGATTTGCTTTGTTTTGTTCTTCTTGCTCATTTTTGGCATGTACCATATTGAAATTTAGTTTGAGTCTTACAAACTTATTGACTTCTCCACGTCTGGTCTTCAAAGTGACCGGATAATTGTATTTGTGTGCTGCTAAAAGAATTCAGTTTTGCAGAGTATTTACGTAGTGAAGGAGATCAAATATGCAAATATTGCTCACTTTTACAGATTTTCATAATAAAATGAACTTTGTACCTGTGCTTAGTTGAATACTGGATAATATTTTTTGTTTTGTTTTGAAATGATGTAATATCTGTTGAATCAAGTGTTGCAGTATGAAACTACGATTAATTCACACTTCCTTCTGTTTCCAGTCAGTTCAACTTCCACTGAGTTTGGAGATTTCTTGTTAGTTCTTTCGGCCTTTATTCTTGGGGAAGATGTGATGATCTTGAATAAGTTTCTTGCCTTGTAATCATTTTATCACCTATCAGTTTTAAAGTTCAGGCATCCACAACATGTTATGATATATGGTTGCATATACTTCAGTATAGACTGGATTACATAAGAAAGAACTTCATTTTATACACAGAAAAAGGGTTTTAAAGTTCAAGATGGATCTCCTATAGACTAACTGCGGATACAAAGGTATCATCTAACTTTTACCCTTTACTGCAAACTCTAATTGCATAGACTAGTAGGGCTGAGACAAAGGAAGTCTAGTTTTATATCGCCCATATTGTTCTGCTTTATCCTTGGAGAAACCATCTCTTGAGTCCTTATCTATTTTAGCCACTATGCCGGCTGATTCTTTTCGGCTCCATGCTAGGACTCTCTTTTTTTCACAGAATAAAAGAAAGAAAGAAGGAGACGATGTTCTGAACATAACATACTCTTGCAGCACTGTGTTTGATGGGCGAATTCAATATATTTCTAATATAGTTTGCAGTATCGGCCGATATCGATACGATACGGCTGATACCGATACGATACGGCCGATACCAATACGGTTTGGAATGTCCCGATACGATATCGGCCGATATTGATACGATACGGCGGATACCAATACGGTTTGGAAATTCCCGATACGATATCGGCCGATATTGATACGATACGGCCGATACCAATACGGTTTGAAAAATCCCTCTCTTTTTTCTTTCATTCTAATGATAGGTTTTCCGATTCATGTGATTCACATGCTTACTAGTGTATTCCTAGTCACTTTCCTTGATATTGGTATTTGGGTTCTGATTAGTTTTATCGAAATATTATATCTTCGAATAATGTAGTTTCTCTAAGTCAAATTTGCTTATACAGACACCAGAAGCACATGCTTCAACATGGGAAACTCTAAAGGTACAACTCTAATGGATAATCCTTTAGTGAGACGGAAAAGTTACAATCATCCATCTATTGAAATTCTTTTCAATCGCTGTAATTAACAAGCTACACCATGTTAGGCTTTCCTACATTCCTTTGTTGCATGCTCTCTGAAGCCATCAGTTGAATGGATTGCTGCATTAGATCTAGAAGATGAAAGTGAATTTTTTATTAAATATATCTTAATGAGTGAATTTTTTTTGAGTTCGTAAATCTATGGGTAGCAGATACAAACACGTGTGCCATAATTTGAAATGGGATGGTGAGGCAACTCTCCAATCCATACAAGGATACAGCTATATGTTTATTATCGTAAACATACATGCACAAGATAAACATTTATGTGATTGTGTTTGTTTATCCTCGTAAATATACATATATGTTAAGTACATTTTATACAAAATTGAAATTAAGTTTCTTATGGTAGTAACCTCTAAGAACATGCATGTTAGACTGATACCCTACCAATTTAATTTCCGGGTCGTTGGTACCTCCTAAGGTGCTCCGATGCAAAAATGGAAATTGATTGCAGAAACCTGCATCTTAGCTTGCTGCCATACGAGTCTGGCCTAATATTGCCACTCCTAGACTCAAATAATTACTCCCCTTTGGTGCATCAGATGTTTTATATTTGGTGCATTAGCATCACATCTTTTATAGATACTATTTAAAGTTATTATCTTGAAGTGTAATAAAATTATTATATTATACTAATAAAGTTCTTTGCATTTGATTTGTGATGATTCCAGGCACACATGACAATCTCTAGACTGCTAAGAGATTGAGGATATGTTGGATGCGATAGATTAATTGACTGCAGAATGGTGAACAACAAGGTGCTATTGACATACAAGCGGAAGCGTTTCTCTCAACCCAGTCTTTCTCATGGTGCCAAAAGCTCCAGATTTGTCTTAAAAGTCTCCTGTTGGGATACCTCCAAGGATACTAAACCCAAATTATGAGTCCAATGCCTCCAACGAAAAGCTGAAGGAAAATTCAGTTTGTTTGCTAAACCCACTTATAATTTTAGATGCATTTTAATATTGCATTCCTAATCAGAGATTCTGTTAGCAATTATGTTTTATTCATCATTGAAGGTACCATCAGCAATTCTTGTCTAGGTAGTTCTAAGACAATTCTATATTTCTCAGTTTTAAATCCACTACTTAATGTAGGTATACAATAAATTTAGGTTATGAAACAAAAATGTATAGATGGCAGAAATAACCAATACTGAGTCTGAAATAGCTACTATAGAGACAAAGAGGAGAAGCCATTCAAAGAGTAGTGGCATAGGGCATTGATTACTAAGGGATTGTGAAGCAGAAACTACATTTATTTGCCTATATTCTTGCAATTAACCTCGAATCAATTACCACATATATTATTATGTAGAAGTGTGAAAATTTCTATATTGGAACCATCTTTTCACCTGGCCAATTATCATTTAACAATTTCATCTGATACTCAATGAGTATACATTCACTGTACCCATGCTTAATTGATTATCATTTCATCATTTCATTTTGCAGTATGGTCAGTGATTTTCCAAAAAAATTAGTATTGGATCCTCTAAAGAATCAACTCTTGCTGATCTTCAACTGTGCCCTTTTGAGTTATAAAACTTTCTTACATTTTGCTAGAAACCAAGATAACTCGTGCCATTATTCCTGTCACATTGTTTAGGTGAATTTGTTGGGAAAAAAACTGTCTGATGTTCATGATTATGTTCATCTTGTGTGAAATTAACTTGTATCCTTAGTTTCTCATAGCATCTGTTTGCCATCCAATTTTTATTTTCTATTGTTCCAGGTTTGTAGGCTGACAGTGAGTGGGTCCGAAGTCGCTTTCACGCCAAGCTTATGTTAATCATTTGGGTTTGATCCTTCTCAAAATTTTGAAATTGCTAATCCTCGTTCAATGCGACTAATTTCCACTACAGGTACATTGCTATTCGTTCCTCATTTTTGTACTTTCTTGTTATAGTTTATGATAATCACCCGCCACGTGACTGAGATTGTTCGCCAGAAGCTGAAGATCAACAAGAAGCAGTTCAGAAAGTGCTGGGATGTTCTCATCTATCTCAACCTGGATTCCAAGAACAGCAGGTGTATCGAAAACTTCAAGGCTTGTATCTCGGACCATGTTAGAGACGACATCCTAGATAAGGAATCTGAGACTAACGGGAAGCGTTTGATTGAAGTGCCTAATGGTTACGATGAAGAAACGAGCGAATCGTTAGTATATCGGTCTGTATCGGCCGAGCCAAGAACAATGCTAGGATGAATAAAGTACTGTGCAGCCAGGGGTGGGTGGCTTTTGGAACTATGTTTTTTTTGGGTGCATAGGTGCCAAAACTTCAGGTCAGTAAGGTTCTAAAAAAAACCTGGAGACCCAGGTGGAAACATGTGACCTCTCTTGGATACAACTTCAGCTCGGTTATGATGATGGCTGGCTTCTTCCTCTCCCTCTCTGTCTGTACACTACACCATTGCCCAAAGCCCAGAGATCTCAAAGAAAATAGTTTGACAAGTTTTTTTTTTTTTGGGTTAGTGCTTAAACTCTTTGTATTCACATTGTATACTTTGTATATATCATTCTTGGATGTTTGTGATGTACAAACTTTGTATTTGTGATCAATAAAAAGTTTGTGTATTATAATATTATGTGTGTGTTGTAACTGGCATATATTGATATTATGTGTGTTTGGTAATTGGATTCTGGAATATATTGATATTATTGTAAACATGTTTATCTTGACGATTGCAAAACGTCAAGAAAATTCATTTCTTGACGGTTTTTAAACATCAAAAAATATTTTCCTTGACGGTTTTTTCCCGTCAAGAAAGACTTTTCTTGACGGTCATTAGCCGTCATCTAGGCCCCCGTCAAGAAAAGTCGACACTTTTCTTGACGGTTTTTTTTTGTTTTCTTGACGATTTAAAATCGTCAAGACAAGCTTGTTTTCTTGACGGTTTAAAACCGTCAAGAAAACAAACAAAAAACCGTCAAGAAAAGTGTCGACTTTTCTTGACGGGGGCCTAGATGACGGATCCAAAACCGTCAACAAAAGTCTTTCTTGACGGGGAAAAACCGTCAAGAAAAGCCATTTTTCTTGTAGTGAATGGAACGATTTAAAGTTTAGATCGAATTTAAATTAATATGATATTATCTATGGGGAGATTTGATCCTCCCAATTCTTATCCTAATGGAAATTCCTACCTCCTATAAAAGGAGAGATACTCCTCCATAATTCTCTACCACAACCATATTGTGCATCGTGTCTGTGATCATCCAGTATCTTATTCCACCATTTACAAATACATTAATTTCCGTATCGGACCACCCAACACGGACTTCACAATCGTTCAGCCACCACCACCGGCACTCCGGCCTCCACCTTTCTGTCCCGGCCCAGCGCAGCAATACCGCCACCATCGCCATCGTCGTCATCCCCTTCGCCACCCTATCGGCCAAATTCGGCAACACCACTGCCTCGACAACCACCACCACCTCTGCTCCCTTTCGTCCCTGTTAACTACTCCGACTCCCCCATACCAGCAGCCACACCACCTTGTTCCGCCTTCCCCAACAGTCTCCGTAGCCGCGCAAACACCCGACCTCGTCCGCGGCGACCACCACGAACCCCATCACCGGATCCACCATTGTCACCACCAACAACCACCCTCACCACCTCCGACACCAACCCGCCAGACCCCCTTCACCAAACCACTACCACCAACACCAGAAAACCCAAAGGAAGAAGACCAAACCCTAACCCTAAACTCACCTGACCCCAGCCATGATCCGGCGACCGCCTCCTGCGCACCATCTTCCTCCGCGAGCCCAGAGTCGCCGCGCCACCAATTCCCCGCTCTCGTCGTCGCCATCCGCCGCGTTGTCGGCCACCCTCGCCGCACGATGAGCCATCAGCACCGTGCACGGATCCTTGCTGCGCCATCGGCCAGTGACCCTCCTCCTCCGAGCCAGGCGGCAGCCGCCGGTGGACCTCCGCCCGCGTCACCTACTCTTCAGTCGTGCTCCCTCCCGAGGCTCCGGTCAGCCGCGATCCTCCGCCGCGCCACCCGACGCGGCCAGCCGTCTGAGCATCTCCGGCGCAGCACCATCGCCGGCGCCCGACCCCAATCGCCGCCGCCTCTCCTTTCCCCCTCGCTTCCTTCTCTTCAGGTCCATCTCTCTCTCTCTCTCTCTCACTGTGTAATAAATTGGGAACGGGAATAGATTTTTAGTTGTAATGTTTTTATTACTCTTATTATTATTATTATTATTATTATTATTATTATTATTATTATTAGTGTAGAGTAATATTTTGGTATTAAACTTATAGCTATTATCAAAATTGTCCTTTGTCAGTATGATTTTTACTATTAATAATATCGTTATCAGTATTAATTACAATGTTTAAAATTAGTAGGTAGTTATTAGTTATTAACATATTTACCATTGGGGATTTATAACAAAAATTAATATTTGTTATAAGCAAGTTATATTTTAGCCATAAAAATGATTTCTCCATATTTTCAAAGCATTTAGCCTAAAATTATTTATATCCAACAGAAAGGCAGTTTCCAAATTATCATATATATATATATATATATATATATATATATATATATATATATATATATGTATATATATATATATATATGTATATATATATATATATATATATATATATATATATATATATATATGTATATATATATATATATATATATATATATATATATATATATATATATATATATATATATATATATATATATATATATATATATATATATATATATATATTTGCATATATTTTAAGAATATATATATATATATATATATATATATATATATATATATATATATATATATAGATATATATATATATATTCTTATATATATATATATATATATATATATATATATATATATATATATATATATATATATATATATATATATATATATATATATATATATATATATATAAGAATATATATATATATATATATATATATATATATATATATATATATATATATATATATATATATATATATATATATATATATATATATATATATATATATAATATATATATATATATATATATATAAGAATATATATATATATATATATATATATATATATATATATATATATATATATATATATATATATAAATATATATATATATATATATATATATAAGAATATATATATATATATATATATATATATATATATATATATATATATATATATATATATATATATAAAAGAAAATATATATATATATATATATATATATATATATATATATATATATATATATATTCTTTCAAGTATTATATAAAATATTTTTGCATATATATAATTACCAATCTAAAATGATTTTACTTATAACTGCTTACAATTATTATGACTAATAAAAAATCAGTTTTTACGACCCTAGCGTATTTTTATTCTTCAAGACATATAATTGCCTAATAAAAATATATTTTCCAAATTTGTATATGTAAAGTGTTTTCAAGTAACTACTTAAATATTTTCTATAAAAATAATTTTCTAAAAATTTGTAGATGTGTCTGGTTCCACAAATTCCTCTCAATTATTACCATTGATCGTAACTGATCGTTCGTCCTATATTTTTGTGACTTCGGACCGCTACGCAATGACCATGGCTATTAGACAAGATTGGACTTGTCAGATTATCGCACCACACCAGGCGACCCACCAGGCAAGACACCTTGCCTTTACTGTTTACTTTCTTGCTCAATATCATGCATATTTTATTTCTTACCAAGTTGTTCTTTCAAAACTATATATAGATGCAAATTACTATATTTTATGCAATTGGCTTAGAGTTAAGGGACTACCATATGTTTAGAGCATCTCATAAACTGTCACGATGTGCCACAGGTTGTGTGTGAGTTGTGAGTCGCATATAGCTTCGGTCTTGCGTATCGACCGTACATCGGTGCGTACAGGCCGTGCGTTAGGATATAACTGCCAATAGATTATGTAGAAGAGTTGGCAGTTATTAAGGAACAAACAGTGTCGTGGAGTCGACACCTGTATAGTATCATGGGGAGGGAGGAGATAGTTATTAGCATAGGGGCTACATGTTCAGTACACACATAGATTTTGGCTGATAGTGTCTCGTATGAGCGCTACTTACTGCCCCGGGACCGATAGTGACTCGTATGAGCGCTACTTTCTGCCCATGGCCAATAATGTCTCTTATGAGCGCTACCTACTGCCACTCTCTCTCTCCATCTATGCTGAACACATAAGCTCCTGCGTAGAACGTTGTCTTCTAAAGTGCATTATTCCACCTAGAATGGTTAGGAACCTTTACTCATGTATACTTTCTATTGAGCTCTTACTATTCAGTTTATGGCATGATATTATGTGTCTTGTTACGTCCCTCTGAGGACCTGGTTATTTCCCAGGTGTGTGTTCATGTCTTTCGTAGGTATCCTAGTCGGGATCGTGGTCATTTCTATTTATTCGAAGATGACGTGACTTGGTTCCTCCTTGCTACTTCCACATAATCCTTTTATATATCATGTACTTCTTCCTTTTATTTTGGTTGGTAGTGGATGTGTCTCCACCCAACATATTGTACCAAAACAATTCATTACATGATATCTTTTATTCCCTTATTTTGTGGATAAGATTAGTTAGTTGTGGTTTACTGCATTTTATCGCTTATATATACATACAAGGTCCCGGTACTTCATATGTATACAGCTGGCATGTCTACGTACTTAGTCCTACGTATTTTGGGGCTGGGGCGTTACATAGTTAGTCAGGTCCGAGTAGATTATGAAGTTCGTCACAAAGACCTCATCCCATATCACAAAGCGACAATGAATTGGCTTATACTTTCGCTGGATTCTTCATCGAGCACGTGCCTCGACTACAGAATATAGAAGCGGATGCTTTAGCTGGTCTTGCTGCTTCCTTGACTGTCCCTACCAATACTCAGCATTCGATCACAGTGTCTGGTCGAGAGCTATTCTGTGTGAAAGATGTCTTGCATATTCACCACAGTTATGCAGCAGAAACATACGTCGATGTTAAAGACTGGAGATTTCCTTTCATAGACTATACCATCGATGGAATCCTCCTTGAGGACCCAAAGGAAGCAGTGTCTGTCCAAAGGTGATCCCTCATATTTTACTATGATACAGCTACCAAAATGTTGTACCGACGCTCTTACAAAGGGCTACTGTTACGATGTTTATCTGACACAGAAGCCAAACATGACTCCGTGAGGCCCACGATGGAGTTTGTGGTGCACATCAACCAGGCCCAAAATTACAAGATTGGTTATTATTGGCCCACGATGATAAAAGATGCTATTGAATATGCAAAGAAGTGTAGGGCTTGTCAGTTCCACGCCGACTGTATTTATCAACCTTCGGAGTTTCTACACCCGACGGCGACATCTTGGCCTTTTGAAGCCTGGGGTATGGACGTCATAGGTCCAATCAGCCTGCCATCCTCCAGAGGATATCGGTTCATCCTACCTATAATCGATTACTTCTCCAAATGGGCGGAAGCTATACCGCTCACCGAAGTTAAGACATCGAACGTGATCAGTTTCATCAAAACATCATGTTATCTATCGTTTCGGCCTACCTCACAGGATTATCCATGATAATTGTCCACAATTCGCGAGCCATGCATTCTATCGGTTCTGCGATAAGAATTGAATCCAAAATGTAGCCTCTACTGCCTACAATCCAGCGGCTAATGGGTTAGCAGAAGCTTTCAATAAGACCATCATTAAACTTCTCAAGAAGTTTGTGTCTTCAAACAAGCGTGATTGGAATGAGAAGCTCGGCGAATGTCTTTGGGCCTATCGTACAATGGTCCGAACTCCAACTGGCAGTATGCCATTCTCTCTAGTTTATGGGAGCGAAGTAGTTCTTCTCCTAGAAATCTAGATTCCTTCTCTTCGAGTAGCCTTAGCCAATGGGTTGACTACCAAAGAAAGTTACCGTCTGCGACTACAAGAGCTCGAAGCGCTAGATGAAAAATGCTTATTAGCTCAACAGCGGATTGAGCTATACCAAGCACGCCTTTCCAGAGCCTTTAATAAAAAGGTGAATGAAAGAATCTTCCAAGTTGGTGATCTGGTCTTAGCAGTGAGAAGACCAATGGTCATGACGCACAAGACAAAAGGAAAATTCCAGCCTAAATGAGAAGGTCCTTTCGTTATAGAATCAGTGTATTCTAACGGTACGTATCGACTAACCAAACCTGATGGTGACTTGCTCATGATGCCAATCAACGACAAGTTCCTGAAGAAATATTATGTGTAGTACAACTAAGTCGTTGCGCTACTACAAAATCGCACTAATGCGAATTTCGACCTGCATGGGTCACCACTAAAAATGTGTCACGACCCGTACCCTAGAGTTAGGGCACGAGAAGTAGGTACGTCCAGCCTACGCCGCAGTGTCGGCGGTAGAACGCTGTCCTAGGTCTCATGCATCTAACAGTATAAGGCTAAACAGTTTATACTCCCCGAATGAGGGACATATAGCAGGTACAGACTCAATCACATCTAAGGTAGAGCATGATAAGGATAGATAAAACATGAAATCCAAAAGAGGTATAACAGAGAGAAATCTAAGTGTCTAAGATACACAAATCCAGAAATACATCTCAAATCTCCAAACTCAGATACAGTAATCCATAAAGTAAATACAACTCCAGACAATTGAAATAACTATCTAAACAATCTCTAATGTGTCTCCTCTAGGCTAGCAGGCAACCTCCAAGCTATCTGTAAAATTTATCAACAGGTCCAGTCAGGACGGGAACGAGCACATATCTCTAAAACAGTTCATAGCAGGTTAGGAGTATAAATCATGCAATAGAGTAAAATACAGAAAGTGCTGAATAGGAAGTACGAGTAAACAAGAGATATTTTATAACTGAAAGTAAATACATGATAGTAGAGACTGTAAGTGGCTACGTGATTTAGAGCACAATAGTTATGTAAACGGCTTAGGGGCACATGAATACAAATAAGGAGGCACATGAATACAGCTACTGGGGATAGTGATCACATAACCAATTCTACTCACCCCGCCCCAATCAATACACAAGGATCCGTTCAAGTTATGTCATAAGCACATGAATACAGCTAAGATACGTGAACTCATGTAATGAGTAGTACATGAGGCACATGATAAGCACATGAAAGCACATGAAGCACATGAGAACATGTAAAAACATGAACTAGTACGAGTACAAGGAGTACCTAATGCACATGATAAAGTACATGAACATGAAATATCCGATGCACCCGTAGAGGGATAACATCTCAGGAAAGGATCCATATAGTACTAATCCGTGAAGATACGTGTCAGCATCAAGTAGAGTAACCTAGAGCAAGAATATAATCCAGACAGGTATGAAAAGATCAGATAATGTACTCGTCTGATATCTGAATGTCCAAGGTAAAGATACTGCCCGAGGAGAGGTGTTTGGCTCCTAATCAGAACAGCACAAGTAACAATATGTCCAGAAGGGTAATATAAAGCACTACAATGCATTCTACATGAATCTAGGTCAAACTAGGCCAAAGTCAACCCTTGGTCAACTCTGGTCAACTGCACTAGTCAAACTAGGTCATGTCCTAACCCAGCAAGTCTTACTAGGCCTAACCAAGACTATCCTAGCAAGCACACATCAATACAAGGCTATACAAGCCAACATACACCCAACTCTATATAGCATGCAATTATTCAACACTCAAATAGGCAAGAATTCACATTAGATATACACTAGGTAATCTATTACTTTAAGCTATACATGTCTACACATATATACACATGCATATATTGGTATTCAACATTAGGTCTATAATCATGGCATTTCAAATGGTTATATAAACTTACATATTACAACACAATATGCTAACATATATATATAATATACATACATAGCTAAGTTAACTATATTCATAAATACTTATTTAAGAGGCTACGTGTGTGTATGTGAACATGGCAAAGGGGCAAATGAGGGTTAAATGGGCATACATAGTGTATACATATCAAAGAGTGTCAAAGTGTAAGTGAACAAAGTGTCAAGTGTGATAGTGTCAACATAGTGTAAGGGGTACATGAGGTAATATAGGATTTGTGTTAACATAGAACATTACATCTCATTAACTTGTATATTGCATACATTACATCTATTATTATATTACATTCATGCTTGCATTCATTCATCATTCATTTATTCTCTTGCACTACTATATGCACCATACATTACATACTATGGAACCTACATATTCATTACAAGCCATACTTATACATGCTTACATTAGATAGGATACTTACACCTCATACATTATTTATTTAACCATTTACTCATGCTTGTATTCTCTATTTAATTGCATAATGTATATACATTAACATGGGTTAAAATCAAATAGAATATTATATTACACACAAGGGTGCACAAAATGCATATGCCGAATAGTAACTCCTACTAATAATCAATACTGTACCATCTCAGCATGAATTAAAATTTAGGATTAAAGTATGTTATAGATCTATGTGTTAGCTTTCCGCAACTTCAAACGGATCGCGTTTTCGTTTCCGGAAACTCCCAGAATCACGAAAACACCGAGAACGCATTTGTCTTTCGTACAGCTGACACTCAAATAATTCTCCAGAAAGTTATAGAAAAAATTAGGCCTATTAATACATATTTTTGGAAAGTTAACTTCAATACACTTCTTTTAAAAAAACGGGAGATTAAACCGAGCTTTGAGCTAGAAGTTATGACATTTCTAAGTTAGGGCTGAAATTAAAAACGTGGATAAAAATCATGACGGATTTAGATAGTTTGAGCCAAAAGAATACACAACATATATCCTAATTATCCACAACAATAATAACAATAATAATATGAGGAACCACACTCACAAACTTGATTATATAATCATCATGAACCATTTATTAGATATATAAATATAGATACACTCTCATTAGTGTGTATATATATATATATATATATATATATATATATATATATATATATATATATATATATATATATATATATATATATATATATATATATATACACTCTCATTAGATATATAAATATAGATACACTCTCATTAGTATATATATATATATATATATATATATATATATATATATATATATATATATATATATATATATATATATATATATATACTAATGAGAGTGTATCTATATATATATATATATATATATATATATATATATATATATATATATATATATATATATATATATATATATTTATATAATATATATTTATATATATATATATATATATATATATATATATATAACATGAACACATCTATAAGAGATACATGAATGAAATGTAAAGTACTCAAGAACACATCTCTACATATTCAAATATGAGATTTAATATGAATTAATTCATTTAATCAATATTTTAAATATAAAGTGTGTCCAAGTTTGGGGGTTTTCTCCATGAACACAAGACACAACAATAATACAATAGAAATCCCTAAAGGACACATAATGGACACAAGAGGACACAAAATAGGGACACAACAATGATGGTCATTCCTATGGTTAAAACTTTCCTAAATGCAAAATTGAGAAATAAAAGAGAAGAAAATATTACCTAAAGGAGAGAAAATCCAAGGAGAAAGGCTTCTTCTTTGGGAGAGCTTGAGAGCACTTGGGGAAGAAGACTTCTCAAAGAAAGGAAATTAGATGGGAGTCCTATTAGGGCCGGCCACAATGGTTATCCTCCAAAATACAAGGAGAAAGGCTTCTTCCTTGGGAGAGCTTGAGAGCACTTGGGGAAGAAGACTTCTCAAAGAAAGGAAATGAGATGGGAGTCCTATTAGGGCCGGCCACAATGGTTATCCCCCCCCCCCCCCCCCCCTCATTGAATATTACAAGTTTGCCCCTCCCTTAGTTACAAGTGTTTAAACAATTTTGGTTAGGGTTTGGGGGTAAAAGGGTCAAAATAAAAACTCTAAATGGTTAACCTAATAATTAGGATTATGACTAATCTTTCTAACATGACTAATTAAAATGTAGGCCATGGCTAACTAATGCATGGGTCCAACTAGAGTCTAAGTTACCCCGGGTCCCCGTTACAAGTCGGATTGAGATGAAATTCGAACCCGACTCAAATAATCCCAAAACAATATCATAAATAATAAAATAATATCAAAATAATTCAAAGAGGTCAAATACAAAATATCCTTAGGCCAGAAATGACATTAAAATATCATAATCATATGGTTAGGCTCTAGGTCAAATAGTTTCTAGGGTTTCACTAGCAAAACGTCAAAACTACAAGTCATTGATTTAAATAATTTTAAAATAATTTAAAATCACCAAAAATTATATCATGAATTAAATATCATTATTAAAATAATTATAAAAACGAAATTTCAAAATTACCCTCATTTGGAAAACTGGGTGCTACAGGATCTGTACGATGTGATTATATTTCTCAGTAATTTGGACAGCCAGCTTATTCTTCGAAGCAATACAAGCCTCACTTGCGGCGTTGAACTGCTCGTACTGATCAACCAATTTGCTGATCTCTTGAGCAAGGGCACCTTCCTAACCTGGAAAGTAGTCTTCTCCTCCGCGAGAGCCACGACTAAAGTCTCATCTTCTTCAAGAAACAGCGATGTCGAGCTTCGTTGTTCGGCTTTCCTGAGTTTGGCCACACGGTCCTCCAAGTCATTCAGAACTTTCGTTAGAGTATTAGCCCGCTCCTCGTAGCCCGCAAATCTCTCAAGGGTCGCCACTTGGCATTCAGCAACAGCCTTTACAGGGCCAAAGACGGCGTTTCGATTTTGAACTCCAGGAAGCTTTACTTTTAGGATAGAATAGAAAGCTTTGACGACTTCCTGGGCCATCTTGTCGTCTTCGAAGGAGGTCGTCGAGGAGGAAGCTTTATGAGGATCTTCCGCTCCAGGAAGAGATGCTTGACAAGAAGCCAAACCTGACAAGAAAACAGTATATATATATATATATATATATATATATATATATATATATATATATATATATATATATATATATATATATATATCAGTACCGGAAAGAAGAACCTGAAAGAGTGCGAAAGAGTAGTAATTTTGTACCTTCGGCATGCTCAGCGCCAATTGGACTGGGTCATCAGCCTTGGTTACCAAAGAGCCAAGGGAAGGCCCAGGTTGTTCAAGGAGAACAATGTCAAGGCCCCGAACAGCATCAAGCTGTATATCTCCTACGACCCCAGATGGACCGGGAGCAGATTCAGCAATGACCACCACAGGAGGCTGTTCAAGCTCTCCTTCTGCAGCTGATGTCGGCTTACTGACAGAATCCTCCGTACCAGCAACCTTAGAGGAGCCATGGACAACCTATTTTCCTTCCGCAATATCTTGGGCTATCTCTATACGTGGTTCCTTCTCCTTGTCTACAAGGGAATACACAATGGCGGTCAGCCTCACGAGGAGCACGCAAAATTGAAGTCGAAAAATCTCATCTGAAGGGAGGTGCAAAGATAACATACCCATAGGAGGGTGAGCTGATTGGACTTGATTATCATCCAAGTCTTTTATCATAGCTCCTATCACAGACATATCCCCCAAAGAAATGTCATAAGAGGGACTGGCTTTCTGATCGCCGTCATGGTCTGGGCCTTCGCCCTGATCTTTTCTTTGCTCAAGCCTTATAACTGAAGAAGAACCGCCATCATCCATCGGTTGAGGATGAGCAGGGGACACTATTGTTATGTCCACCTCTTCAGATGAAGAAGCACCTGCCGCAGTCGTGACTTCAACGTCCTGCACAAAGTACAAACACAATAGTGAGAAAACTTCTAATGGTTTGACCAAAATGGCTATGGAGTCTAGGAAGGGATCTACCTCCCGAATGGTAACGGCCTGCGATGTCGTCTGCCAAGAAGATCTTCTGGGAGGAGGTGAGCTGGCGCTCACGTCCGTGACCTTCTTTCTCCCTCGGGAGACAACAACCTTCTTCCTTTTTGGCCGTGGAACCAGCTCGGTGGAAGCTTTTCTCTTATGAGGAATGTCAGGATGAGGTTTTTCACTATCCTCTCTTCGAGGCGCTACAACAATAGGCTCCTCAAGAACGACTTTCTGATGTGGCGCTGCAACCGACTAAGCTGAGGGTGCGACGCCTTCCTTTCTGTGACCCCCCATTGTGCGCACTCGTCCTATATCAGCAAGAGTGGGGGCAAGCCTAGTCCCCGATATTAAACTCTGCTCACAGTCATACTAAGAATGAAGGGTATTAACCTGAATATAGAACCTGGCAGCAGCAAAGAGCATGTGGGTTTCAGGCTTATCTTCTGGCAGGGTAAAAATTGCTCCCGTACATCCAGCGTTATAGTAGCCCCATGCACGTGCCCTGTCGATCAGGCTTCCTATCAACTGTAAATGAAGGCTGGGATTGCCCAAGAGAAGCTGGCTATAGCCGAACTGTCGTACAAAGCGACTCGGCAGATAAGGTTCTAGGAAAGTGTGGTTTCTATTTTTGAACACCAGATGGGAAGGCCTGATGGACTGGAGCCATCGAAATGTCCTAATAGAAAGGCTAGTAGTGAGTGCTCCCTCATCTACTATGGTTTCTCCTGCGCGGCCACTACCAGACGGAGGCGACACTCTGAAAAATTCATAATTCTGCAGGAAACTCAAAGCCTTCCTGCAAACAGGCACCCCTGCATTGGTCCAATCCGCATCTTTAAATCTCCGAAGAAAGGCATCCCCCGCCAAAGAGTCTGCCATCAGCCCGACATTTATTAATCTGGACAATATAGCACCAGCAATCCCATCAGATAATGAAAGGGAAACTCAGTCCTAACAAATTCTTTCTGTCGTCGGGTGTCACCGCGTTCACAACGAAGTGTAGCAAGCCCCGTTGGATGGCGCAGACCATCGCAAGAAGCAAGGAAAGTTGGCATCCAAAGGCCAGTTTTACAGCCAGAAGTATCATACCCCAGCTTATTCTTTCAATGGACCCTGAACCACCAGGGACTACACAATCACGAAGCCATGTCATCAAGAAAGCAGCTAGCACCACCTTTTCTGACAGCTTGAACTTGGCCTGCCTGAAGAAATGACAAATCGGAAAGTTCCCCTCGAGATCATCACTATCATCGACGTCTACAGCCCCATAATCTGCCATCAACTGCTCTATCTCAGATTTTGTTGAGGGCTTATGGGTCGAGAAAGAGACTGGGGTATCTCCTCCTTCTCTGATAAAGATGTAGTTGGTCCAGGCCCTCGTATGGAGAAGGGACCCCTCAGTCTTACCCTTCTTCGTGATCTGGTGACAAATAAAAAGGTGAAAAAGTAACTCTTTGTACAACTCCATCATCTCAGAGTTCTCCCTCTCCAAATCCAGGAGCTCCTCATCACAGGGGACGTATTCTTCATATGGCTCAGTCCCCCAGGGAAGTTTTGATATCGGCTGCATCTCGTAAAGTGCCAGACCTATCTCCCCACCCGGAGTGAAGAAGGTACACGTGTGATGGTTGTACAACTCCACCAATGATATAAATATAGGCCAGTTAACCGTAATGCCATATTGGGTGGCTCTAACGGCATAAAAAAGATCGGCAGCTTTTAGGGTGGCCTCGTAAGTCGAGAGCACCCATCCAGTAAGGTCGCTCCAGAATGGGATAGAGTATCTCCAACCTTCCATCCGCAGCTTCCCTCTCGGATATGACTTCTTTGACAGCATCAAGTTGGAGAGAGTCTCAGCAGCGTAAGGGTGAAGATCAGTCGGGACATCGTTTATTATGGCCCCAGGATGTAGCCCCCTCATGGAGTAGGACGTGGAGCCCTTGACACACTTGAAAGTGTCCTTCTTTCGGTCACCATAGTTGAATTGGATCCTGCTAGAAATGACCCCATGCAGTTCAGGGGTCAGGTCCCATTTCATCTGCCTCCGCACAGCCAGATCAGTAAACGATGATAGAGGGTATTGGCACTTCATCGATGGCAACCATATTCTCTGGTTATTTAACCTAACTACCAGAGGGTCTTCTAGACATATTGTCTCGTTGTCCTCAAATCCCAAGCTGTTACTAAACAGGAAGTACAGTCTCTTAAGGCTCCGTGCCTCTCCGAGTGTGAACTTCTCATCATTTATCATCTGCTTCAAGAATATTTTGTCCTACTCAAGCATAGCAATCACCCGCACCGAAGGCTGGTCATGGCTGACTTCACCTGAACTTTTGGGACCATTGCGGTGACAAGGCTTGAATCCAGAGCATGGCAGGCGGAGCCAAGAGGAATCCCTCCAAGAATTGGGACAACCATGTCAACTACAAAAACATAAGGAAAAGTCAGACTTAGAATCTACAGAAAAAAGAGCTAAGTACTGAGAAATTATATACGCCCTGATGTTATGCACCCAAAGGGCCTGTGGGCGCATAAGCACAAATTCTGTGTGGACGCATAAGCACAAATTCTGCGTGGACGCATAAGCACAAATTCTGCGTGGGCGCATAAGCACATGTTCTGTGTGGGCACATGACACAGCCAAGTGCCTAGGCGCATAACACAACAGAGTACATGGGCGCATGCGTCTGTGAATGAATAAGTCCGCTCATAAAAGAAATGTTTGTTTTGGGCGCATATCGATGGATATGCGCCCAAGCAGAGGAAAGTCGGAGCATCACAAATTAACGCTCGAGACTTCATTTTTTTGGAGACATCGCCTCACCCAGAATGGGGTCCTGAATCAGATGCGACGCTGCCAAAAGAGAAGAACTAGCTGCTGCAGCTTTCTTGCCCTTCATAAACTTCTTGGGGAGACGAAGCAGCCTTGGGAGACATGATTGCTTGAAAGAAAGTAAAGGAAAAACTCTTTGAAAAATTCTAAAAATAATAGAGAATGAACTTTATCCCTCTTCAAAGCCTATTTATAGGCATGAACGGAGAGCTATGCGCCCACATGGCCTATACGCCCATATGTTCTATGCGCCTACACAAGTCTTTTACAGATTATGCGCCTGCTATCTGCTGATGCAGACTACCCATAGAGAAAGGACCTTTTCAAATACTATTCCAAAACGAGCCTATCGCTTCATATTTCAAAGGAGATCTCAACGGCCACATTTCGACAGCCTGGCAGACACCTATGCGCCTAAAGAGGTTATTTCTATCATGCGCCCATGAAGCTGGTGGAGACAGTTTTGCCCATGCTTCTTTTAAAGTATTCCGACACTCGTTCGAGTCTCAAAAACTTTGAAGGGGGTCTTTTAGAAGCATGAAAAATACAAAGACAAAAGAAGTTATGCGTCCATATGGTCAAAGAGGGGGCTATGCGCCCATATGGTCAATGAGGAGCTATGCGTCCACATGATCAATGAGGATCCATGTGCCCATATTGTATTCATACATGCGCCCAAGTGTGGGCGCATAAATCCACTCTCATTCTATGCGCCCAAGACAGCAGATCCCTACGACTCAGTCAAACTCCACGATCAATCGTACACCGAAGCATGAGGCCACGTCAGTCTCCTCGAACAATCGTGCACCGAAGCATGCGGCCACGTCAACTCCACGTCAATTCCACGATCTACCCACGATCATCCAGGATCCATGCGCCTACACCCTATGTGCCCAAAGGAGTGTTATGCGCCTACAGTAAAATTAGTGTATTTTCTACCTGTGAGCGCATAACAGTCATTTTCAGTACCAAAACGACTATAAATAGAGGGCGTCTTCCTCTAGTTCATCGCGGACATGCACCACAAGAAGATGGAGGTGGATCTTGAATGCCTCTTGTACTAGATTCATGTTGAAGTCGAGCTAAGGACTCTCACCAGCTGAAGGTGAAGTCAGCTCAATTCAAGCCAAAGCCTAAGGGCGATAGGGCCTGCTTCAACTTTGGCAAAAAGGGCCACTTCAAGAAAGATTGTAGGGCCAAGTCCAAACCAAAATAGCAGGTATGGGTAAACTTGGTTTGTTTGATTACTTAACATGGTTGCTATTGTTGTACAGGTTGAGTTATCTAGCATGGTAGCTGACTAGTGGTCGGGCACTAGTGTATCTGACCACGTGTGCTCTTGAAGGAGCTGTTCACCAAGGACGAGCCTTGTTATGACAAATGTGGCGAACGTATATCTAGCAGAAGATATGAAGATTGAGACAGTAGTTTTGGACCACCGACAAGGACACTGGAATGCATGTTGCACGTACCAGAGATTTTTGAATATCTGATCTCAGAAAGTCTGTTGTCTGATACAGACTTGAAGATGGACATTCGTACTAGCCAGATGGTGTTTTCTTGGCGAGGAACATTTTTCCAGAAGATGTTCGATACTGAAGGAATGTTCGAACTTCTACTAATGGTGATGAAGTTACTTCATTGAATGCAGTGAGAGTTGCTCTATGATAGAAGCAGAATCAAGATGCCCTTATCTCCAGAATATGGGGGTAAGGAGGTGGACGGTATGTACAGAGACAAGACTGTCAGGAAGCTGCTCACACGATTGAACTAAAGTACGGATCTTCTGGAGTTAATATACTCAGATATCTTTGACTTTTATCAATTCTCCACAGTGGCCGGTTCGAAGTGTTTCTCGAAGTGCACGTTCGTATGTCTTCTCAAGTCGAAGGATAAAGCATTCGAGAAGTTCAGGGACTTCAGGGGTGAAGCTGAATATTAAATCAGTCTATAACTACTTAGAAGTGATCAAGGTGGAGAGTATCATTTTTTGGATTCGTATCGTTCTGTTATGAACATGGAATTGACTATAAAATGACTGCTCCGTAGCATCTATAATCCATGGAGTGTTAGAAAAGAAGATCAGGACTCTGTTAAAGATGATGATATCTATACTGTGGATCTTCTAATATGCTTCTGGGGATAGATTGCGTGTACGGCTATATTTATTACTGAAAAAGTACTCGTATATCTGACTATGATTATCATCAGCACTGGTTCAAGGTTAGACCTAACTTGAATATCATTCAAGTGTCGGGGTGTCTGGTGTATGTGAAAGTCAGGGATGAAGACAAAGAAGACAGTATTTCTGGAATTAGATGTTGTATGCTATGCTCGAAGATCACTTGATATTGTATCATTGAGTCTCGCGAGGTAGAATTCTTTGAAAACAAAATTACTAGGCACAAGAACATTATTCTCGCAGATATTTCGGAGAATATTATTGGTACCGAAGGAGCAAGTACTTTCAAAGGAAAAAAAAGTCTAGAAGGTGGTTGTCATTGATGACAACACTTGAACCAGTATCGTTAAGCAGTAAGCAAAGCGAGTGAAAAGGCCAAAAAATTTTGGAGATAAACTTTATCATCCATCACGTGGAGGCTGATGAGTGAAAGTCCAAAGATACGATATTTTGGAGGAAAGAGTCTATGATAAGATTGACTCTGTAACATCCAATTATAAGTGGATGTTAGTTAATCTGCCTGAAGGAGCTAAACCTATTGAATCTTCAAGAAGAAAAAGACGAAAGCCAAAGAAACTGAAGATGAGTTCAAGGCTAGAGGGTTTGCTCAAGAACAGAAGATTGATGAGGTTGACGCATATGCTCTACTAGCTAAGATGTCAACTATCAGGATGATGATGGTTGTGGCTGCTATTCATAAGCTGTTTATCATCAATTGGATGTCTAGACAGTATTTTTGGATAGAGAAATGACTGAAGAGATTCATATACAACGGCCAGATAGATTTGTCGTTCAGGATATTGAAGACAAGGTCTACAATTTGGTAAATTTTATGTACAATTTGAAGTATACTCCCAAGCTGTGGCTCGAAAAGTTTAACCAGGTTATTAGGTCAAAAGACTACAGGGTCAGTGAGACTGTTAAAGTATGTTTACAAGAAGTTCGTTGATAAGAAAGGAGTCATCGTTTGTCTCTATGTGGACGACATAATAATGTGTCACTAGAACAAAGATGTTTCTGACGTCCAGATTCACTATGAAGGACATGGGAGATGCGAATGTCATCTTGGAAATTTAAATAATCCAAACGGAAGTGGAGCTTGCCCTGTCATTAGCTCACTACGTGGAAAGTTGCTCACATGCTATGGATATCAGGATCTTCCAAGGATCGATACTCCTTACAGGTGTGATCAAAAGCTGAAGCCAGATCCTGAAGAAGCGTCAAACAGTTGGTGTACTCGAACATCATTTGGAGTTTGATGTAGGCTACAAGTACCACCAGGCCTGACATAGCTTTTGTTGTAGGCATAATGATTCGATTCACGAGCAAGCCAAGTGTTGAAGTTTGGAAAGCTGTAAAGAGAGTAATTGGATATCTCTCAGGGACTCAGAAAGATGCACTACATCGATTACCCTGCAAGGGTAGAAGGGTTCAATCATGCCAGTCGGAGCTCAAAAGGAGAGAAAGAAAAGGTTATATTTTCTACATGGATAATATTTCTATATCGAGGAAGTCGGAAAAGCAGATCCATAGGTAGTGGTGCTATATCGAGGAATTCAAAGAAGCAGACATTTCTTTCACTATGGAATCTGAATTCTGTTAGCTACAACGGATGAAGCAAAATTGCTTCGGGTATAAAGCAGAATGGCTTCGGGAGCTAAAAAAAGGTTCTTTCTATGGTTGGTACGCAAATTCGGGTGATACCGATGTATTATGACAATCGGACACGATCTTCTTGTGGGTGGTGCATATATTCTGGCATTGTTGATTTATTATGACAACCAGTCGACTGCAGCGGTGGCATCAAATGAACTCTTCAATGGCAAGAAGAGAACTGTACGATTAAGGCACAGGTCGGTGAATGATCTCATTAAAAGAGGAGTCATTATCATAGTGGATGTTCGGAGCTAAGAAAACCTGGCGGATCCGATCACCAAAGGTCTCACGCGCCAGTTGGTCGAGGACTCAATAAGAAAATGGGCTTGAAGACGGTCTGATATTGTGTCTCTGCAATCCAACCATAAAGTTTTATACTATTCGTTCAAGGAAAAATCTACTAGGCATCTAGCTTTTGGTTCAAGGGAGGACCATTGGCTGGAAGAATATTATGTGCAGTGGGCAATCGTTTGGTATACTCCGGGTCACGGACCTAAAACCGGTGTTAGTGGGCAGTCCTCTGGATATTACGGGGTCACGTACCTAGAACCACTATTAGTGGGCAATCCCTTTGGATATTACGGGGTTTCAGACCCGAAACTACAGTAAGTAGGCAATCCTTTAGGACTTTGCAAGATTATGAACTCAGAACCATTGTTGTATATTGTTTGTTCTTTATATAGAACAAAGTCCTGTAAGAGGATAGCTTGAAAGCCTTAATGAGTTTTCGGACATTTGGGATGTTCGACGTACTTTATAGGGAGCATTGGTAGCACAGCACTACAAAAGAGCATAGTACTCCATGCTATTGTGGGATGACACCACATGAGGTACCTAATGAGGGTAAAGCCTCGGCTTCGGGCCAAGTCACAGCGGCATAGCACCGCACATAGGCAAGTGGGCCTAATGCTATAGAATGAAAAATAGTAGGCAGTACTACAAAGAGGCTGGACCGCATGTTACAGTGGTGTGACACCACATAAGGCAGTGTCTCGGCTTTGCAAGCCATGTCACAGTGGCGCAACACCGCAAGGAAGAGAAAGGCTTCATGCTGGATAACTTGGCACTACAAAGAGACTGGGCCTCGTGCAACAGCGGTATAACACCACATGAGGCATTGCCTCGGCTTCGGGCCATGTCATAGCGGCATAGCACCACAAGAAAGCGAAAAGATTCATGCCAAGACTCTTTAAAAGAACTCACCTAGAGTGTATAGATAGAGATATAGGCCATCTCTTAAAGGAAATCTTATAGACATCCAATATATATACACCAAAACCAAGCTGTCACAGGCCTTTAATGTGCATCCAGAAGCAGAGTTGACGTCATCATGTGATTAGAAAGAATTGAAGTTATGGTGCATAATTCAAGGCTTAGTCCATTTTTGTATCATGTCGTTATTTAACCCATGCGGAAAGATTCAAGTCATAGCGACATCTCTTCTAATACATGATGGGCAGTCACTGTGGGGAATGCTCAACCCATATATTGAGATATGTGGAAGATTGTTGGTGTTTTCGCCTTTAGACTATGAAAGATAGTCCCACATCGGCTACACCAAATGTGAGTATCTCAATATAATGCATTGATTGTGTTGAGGTGTACACATGAGGTGTAGTGGGGCACAAGTATGTACCATGTGGGAGTATTTTCCTAGAAGGAAAAAAGATTAATTCCAACAAGGAGACAAGTTGATTTTTTTTGTTCGGACTCGGACTCGGACACGCTCCAGGATGCCTCGTGCATGCACGGGCGTTTGTTCGAGGGGTAGGCGTGGAATAGCACTCGACTATGCTGATTATGGGATGAACTAAAATATCAAACTCTTTTTTAGTATTAGTATTTTAGTCCTACATCGGATAGGAGAAAAGGTGAAGTCTTACTTCACTCTATAAATAGAGCCCCTGGCCTCCTTTCTAAGATGCATCAAAGAAAAGAGTAAAGTGAGTCTGTGAAGTCCAGGGAGCCCGTTCATGTCACAAAAAGATGACTAACGAGCATTCCAGAAGTTCTTTGAGAACTTGTTGGTTCCTGGAAGCAGATCGTATAAAGGCGAATCTTGCTTTGAGCAATGGTGATCTTCATCAACCCAGAAGAGTTGCCTTCCTCCCTTCCTTCTTTCTTCTAATTGTTTTGTGTGGCTTCAGGTACTTTTGGAGAGCAAATTCGTTTGCAGAAATCTCCAAAATACTTTAAGAAAATTAGAGAGCTAGTTTTAGCTGAAAATGTCTAGTTTCTGATATCCTTTAAAGGATATTAGTGAGCTAGTCTTAGCTGAAAATCTCTAGTATCCGATCTCCTTTAAGAAAATTAGAGAGCTAGTCTTAGCTGAAAATCTCTAGTTTTTTATCGTCTCCCCATCTAGATCTGTTTAAGGAATAACAGTTCTTCCCCAAATTGAGTTCTCCATTGCCATTTTCTATAATTTCTCTGAAGATTATGGCAGGAGGTGTTAGGTTCCTTCCAAACCCTAGCCCTCCTGGAAGGGAACCTATCATTCGTCGATCGGTGTTCATCTACCGTGAAGTCGCCGCATTGTCGAAGTCTCCAGTGATTGACTGTTTCTCCACCGTACCCTCTACGAGGATATAGACAGAGGCATTCGTTTCTATGTAGATCATCGGTGAGTTTCAAAAGCAAATTTCTTGAAAAATTGTTTTAGTTGAATCTGATCAAAATTTCAATCGATCAATTCATTTACTGATCTTTGATTTCTTTTTCCAGTTGATCAAAATGTTCTTGATCATCGATCAAAGTTTTATTTGATTTATGAGGAATCATAGATTCATCAAGGTAGCTCGATAACTATTCGATCGGGATCGATCCAGATTTGGTGTTGAAATCCTGTAAGTTATTAATTATCTTTCCTTTTGATTCCTGGTTTTGTTTTTCAAAATTTGATTATTAGAAGATCAAGAAGAGACTCTAAAACTTACTTCTTGGTTACTGCACATTACATGTTCGACAGAATGTAGCAGCAGCCACATCTTGACCATATGATCAATTTGAACTGCTCAATTCTTTGTCCGTAAGAGGGATACATGTGATACGTGTCCGATTCTTTGGTGTCGAACTGTGGAACACAGGTATAACTTTTGACAGTTCCCTTTGGATGGATTCTGCCTTCATGTGTCTATGTCCAGGGTCGTGCAGTATCGTATGGTATACTGATATGATTGTGTCATAGTATTGGCATTTGGGGACACATTATTTCGTGTCACACTCTACACCGGGATATGAATTTTTGCGCGAGTCCTGGTTTGAAAAAATAGTCGAGTATGCTATAGGATCGGACCTGTGGATGGGCCAAGCAGTGGACTGGTTTAATGAACCAAATATCGGTTATGGGCTGGGTCATGAGCTGAGCCTATGGATTTTTGGTTATTTAGTACTTTGGTTTAATTGTTGGGCTCAACCATTGGACTGGGTTAGTGGGCCATGGCTATTATATTAGGATTGTTATTATTAACTGTGAATATAAATGGTTGAGATTAAGGTATTAGTTTAATAGGTTATTATTGGAGTAAGTATTAATTTGGAAATAGAGTTTTACTATAAATAAGTTTGTTAGGTTAAATATTAGAAATAGAAATTCAGCTTTAAGTAGGAGATTTTAGAATTATATTCTAAGAAATATTGTGTCTCTTTGACATAGATTTTCTTGGACTTTAGACTTGACCTTCCTGTAATCCAGGCAAGTACACTACGATTTGAATTCTATACTAAATAATTGTTCTGCATGGCATTTATATTGGACACCTAGGCTACACGGAAACATTGATTGTGCCATTGTTCTTTTATTGTACTCATTACTATTGTCGGGGGTTTTGGAGGAATATATAGTTTACATGTGATTAAAGTCGTAGCGTAATATTGTTGATAGCTTAATCGCACATCGTGCACGTATGATTAAGTCGTACCGCATTGATTGTATTATTGTTCTATTGTACTCCCTAAGTCGATCACATACAAATTATTATTTCAAACCACTATTATACTTAGTCATTTTCCATTGCTACATTGTCATTGCATCATTTGCATATTAGTTCTTAGTAGCATTGAATTATAGTTTATTTAGTATTATTTATATCATAGGGTTGTACTTTGCTTCTTTCCTGACTGGATATGTTGCAGGCTTACGATGACTTCGACTTAGCTCTTATTGCTTATAGGATAAGATGGTTGGCATAGAGGACACACGGAGATCAGTTTAGAACTTTGATGTATAGATTTACTGCCCGTTGGATATTGTATTTGGATGACTGTACTCATAGATGACTATATATTGTGGAGTTGTTTTTATCATTTATCGAATTTGTTTTCAGATATTCATTGTAAAATATGTAGTAAAAAGACATAGTGAAATGTGTGATGATGTGGTGATTGGTTATTTGGCACGTGATTAGTAATTTTGATGAGCAAATCGATTATTAGAGTATTTTGATGATTATCGAGGTCTAGACAGCTAACTATCGTCGATTCTTCGACGTAGGCTATACGTACCCAAACACTCGTATCCGATCATGCGGGCGTGGGACGTGACATATTTTTAGTGGTGGCCCATACAGGTTGATCTAATGGTACTTAGTACTAGAGTACCATTAGGAGCCTGCGATATATAAATGCTCAGTCACAGCTTAGGCCGATTGTATGATTATATATATATTATTGCTTAAAATTGTCATATGTTCTTGAGTCCTATAGATGGCTAGGGAGATATAGGCCATAATTACAATTTCACGGTTCCCAAAGAATTATTTTCCTTTCTCCATTAGTTTCTAAATTCTTTAGTGAATAGGCCAATTGCTATTTTAGATTGTTGACACCTCTTTAGAAAACCTATCATCAATGACTAATATTCCTAGGCTCTTGGATAAATTATTTTAGATTTTCTTTGTTGGTTTTTGTCAATTTCCAATTAGACTTTCCTTAGAACAATTCAAATATTCTATTTAGAACCATAAGGCCATAGAGTATATATTAATTGCTTATCTTCCATTTTGATTATTTCTATAACAATTCTATCATAAGTTGAGATTTTCCTAAGCTTCTCCAAGAGTCAACTTAACTCAAATTTTCACTCTCTATTTTTAAACCAACTCAATCGGTTTTTATCAAATCAAGGACTATAAATTCATGTCCTTAAATCCTCGAATAGAGAAAGGTTCAAGATCATATACTTCTCCTTGCATAACTCAATCTTTTTCTCTTGATAATCGACCCTTCATTCTCAAGAACTGATACTTAAAGAATAGATATCTACATATTTTTCTATCATGATTAGAACTTTAGAACTTGTTTGAATTTTTCGGAAGCTCCCTTGGAATTCTTATGGATAAAGTTAAGAGAGTATTCGTTGACCTACTATGGCGAGGCAGCTGCGCACTGCAGCCATTTATCTGAATCATGAAAACTGCGAGTTTACTGCAGCCAGCAGCACACTGGCAAGGCATGGACTCTAAGTTGAAGTAATTTCAGGTATTCATAGGTTTTCAGATATATTAAGACTATGTCCTCAATATCTGATCTCTTGAGTTGTTCCATCAATATTGGATAAAGTTGATAGAAGATTTGGTAATCTATCATTATTTGAGTCATGAAACCAAAGGTTCACTACAGCCAAATATACACTATACTGGTGGGGCATGAACTATAGACAAAGTAACTTCAGATATGTATGGTTTTCGGATATTGTTGAGACTATATCCATGTTATAAATATATTATGTTTGGCCTCTTATCGCCATTGACTACTTTACCGGAATTATCTTGATTTGTTTAATTTTGGCCTTATTTGAGATCTTAGTAGGTGACCAAATTTTAATCATTTCTATTACCATATGTTTCCTATAGAATTTTTCCCCTTGAACTTTCCTAAAACTCATAGGACTATTTCTAACATCTATTGACACAATCACTTTCATGATTCAAATTTAGAGTACTGCATATATTTTGCTGATGGTCATATATTTTGATACTTTGTAGATGTCCGATATATATTTTGTGAATGGTTATATATATAGTTATAGACAGAGGAAACATAGATAATTACCTAGCTCGTCTAGGGTATCCTTGAGAATTAGCATTTTAAGGAGGTTAGTTAGCTAAAAAGGGTAGTAGAAGATGTCACGACCCGCTCCCAATTTTGGGATACGAGTACGTGGCCAAGTCCAGCCTACGCCGCAGCATCGGTGGTAGTACGCTGTCTATGATAACAATGGTCCACAACAAGCACAACACGCATATATATCATCCACAATTAAGCCAGCAATAATCATCAAAATATCCAATAGTCTCAATATTATAAATATGAAATAATCCACTACAACTCAGAAGTCTCAGGAACAAACCCAAATAGCAGAAAATAAAATAGACAACTAAACTCCATAACTATAAGTACTAACTAATGCGAATCCATAAGGAAGAAAATATGTTAATTCGCATCAGTGCTGGAACTGGGTAAGCCAGTGACATCTGGGTCGCCAACATACTCACCGTAGACCTCGAAGAAAATCTCTTCGTCTAAAACTGAAAAATAGTTATCCAGTCAGGATTGGAGCAAGATCACCATAACACTACGTTACATAATATAGTATACAAGCATGAAGGAACGATAAAAGGAATTTTACTGAAGATAAGTATAGGCATGGCATTGTATGATAATGAAAAACCACTAAGACATGATAATAATATGAAGGTTGACTTGACATACCACAAAGACATGATGACAATAAGAAAGTAGACTTGACAAAAGAAGATCAATAGACAATAGAGCAACAATGATTAAGTCACGTGTACTGTGTGTTTTATAATACCAACTTTCAGCATGTAGACGGCTTGGGATATCCGTCAGTCATACGTGTGGTGCATGACTGATATTATATAATCAATGTATAGGGGGTCTGTATTCAATTCGTTGACCACATGCTTACTTGTTGTATTCCCCCGCCCAACTCACTCACAATACATGTCCACTACGATAAACATTAACAATATGATAAACTGTAAACAATAGGAAACCATGAGTAAGGCATGAACATGTATATATATCCAACCGATTCTAACTCTCGTGCACAATAGTAATCATGAACAATGACAACCATGAACCATAAGGGAGTAATAGTGAAAAGTCGACACGAAGATACATGCAGTATAAAATAAAGGAAACATAGGTCATAGTGATACTTGCCTACTCCGATAGATGATAAAGTCACAAGTCAAGACGTCGTAGTCCGATCTACCCCGTCACAAAAAAAGCACAAGTTAGATCAACGATTCCCACTCTAAAAATCCTAGAAAGTGGCTAATGGGTTAAATCAATTAATTCTATTTTAGTTATGGAGTAAATCATCTAAAATCCAATTTTAACCTATTTAATTCTGAAATAACAATCTACACACAAATATTTGGCCAAGAAAAGTTACGGTTCCAAATTTGGGACCCGTGGCACTCAAACCGAGACATACTGTTGACTAACTAGTCAAACATTATGAATTCAAAAGTTTGAGTGTACAACATGGTAGATTTTAGCGCCATGAGTGCACTGGAATCGACCGTGCCGCAAAATCACGATTTGGTCAAAAGTTTTCGCCATTATGGCTAATCATGACCAAATCGATGAACCGTTGACCAAATCTGATTTATATGAACAAAATAAAATACTAGATGAAGCTCTAAATTTCTGGAAAAATTATATGTTGTAGAGCTCGGTGTCAGATTTCCAAAACTTCAAACGGATCATGAAACGGAGTTCGGGATCACTCGAAATCTCGAAAACTGTACGACGCATTAATTTTTGGACAACCGGCACTTATTATTCAGAAATTCGAGATCAATTACCTGAAAATAAATTGTATATTCAGGAACCTAACCTCAATACGCTTCAAACAAAAAAATGGCACGCAAAACGGACATTTAGATCAACGGCAAACCCTCCGCGAAGTCGAAGAACTCTACCGAACTCTCCCACAAAAAGCTACTGAAATTTTAGGGTTTCGAAAATAATAAACTATATACTATATATATGGTGAAAGAGAGAGTCAGTGGCTGTTGTTCAGTCAGCTGGGTGGGGACACGTGTCAGCCATCCAGCGGTCCCCGCCCAGATCCTGCGGTCCAGGATTGGCCGGCTTGGCTGCGGCTCCAAGCATGGCTCGGAGACCGAGCTCTATCCACCCGGCGCTGACGGGTGGGCCTGCCACCCGCACCCGAACGGCTGACGGGTGGGCCCCCCGATCAGCTGACTGGGTAAAGAGGGTTAAAATAAGGTTTTTAATATTCAAAAAAAAAATAAAAATCAGGAAAATCCTAAAAATTCCAAATAAATCCCAGAAAATTCCTAAAATTCCTAGAAAAATCTAGAAAATATTTTAAGGGTTCTAGAGCCCAAATAAATTATTTGGCCTCATAAATACTCTCGGGTGCTCTCTCTGTAAAACATAGAAGCTTAGGAAATTAATAAAATCATATATAAAATTATCTAAAAATCTTCATAAAATCCTGAAAATTCTAAAATGGTGAAATAATATACTAGGGACTATCTAGGGGCCCAGAGACCATATACGACCTAATTTCGTTATATCTAACCTATAGGCTTAGGCAAAATCTTACGATCCCCAAATCAATATCCTAGTTAATAATTGATTCTAACTAAAATAAAATATAAAAAAAATCTCCAAAATAGAAGATAAATTCTAGGAACACAAATGCTATAAACTATCCACCTTAAAAGATTTTTGTCCTTGTTTGCCATTGATTATCTAAGAACAAAACAGTTTTATGGAAGGACTGAACTTTGATTCACAATTACAAACTCGCTTGTACAAAAGAGAGCCTAGGAACAAAACCTAGGAAAAGCAATCAAAGTACAATTGTTTAATTTGGATTCTGGGGGTGACGATAGAGGCTTGGGAAAGTGTTATCAACTTTGCCTTACTCCTTGGACGATCGAATACAACCTCGGCTTCGACAAAGAAATGCTCTCTCTTTCTGTGTCTTTTACTCTGTGTGTGTCCCTATGCAAAAGGAATAATCCCATGCTATTTATAGGAATCTGTGATGAGTGGGGTGTACAGTCACGTGGCTAATTTTAGGCAACATCCTCGTAACTGTGCCTTGAGAAGTGGGCAGTTGGGGATTGGTTAAGATTAATTTTGATCTGTTTGTTGCAATAAATCTAAACTTTTATGATCTGTTGGTTGCAATAAATCCGAATTGTTAAGACTTGGTCAACTTCTGCCACGTGTCCCAACTGCCACTCTATGGCGAGCTGCATGAATGATGCATCATGGCTGAGCCGCATGAAGGACTGTCCTATAGCCGAGCCGCATGAGGAGTGTCTCGTGGCTGGGCCGCATAAGAGTGGCCTCATGACTGAGCCGCATGAGAGTGGTCCTATGACTGAGCCGCATGTGAGTGGTCCCCTGATTGAGCCGCATGAGAGTGGTCTCATGACCGAGCCGCATGAGAGTGGTCTCATGATCGAGCCGCATGAGGGTCGCCTCACAACCGAGCCGCATGAGGGTGGTCTCATGGCTGAGCCGCATGAGAGTGGTCACATGATAGAGCCGCATGAAGGCCACACAAGCGATCCGCATAAAGAACTTTCTTTAGAATTTGTGAACTGTGCCAGATGTCATGAAGATTTTCTCGTCTTTTTAGGAGCATGTCACGTCTCGTCTTTATGTCAGAGCCATTTTTTCTGTCAGAGCCGTCTCCTTTATGTCAGAGATGTCGCCTTTATGCCAGAGTAATTATGGCCAGCTGTATAGGCCGATTTCAAACCGCATAAGGCCGCGTGGCTCTTTCTGAGCCGTATGAATCTTTCTTAGCCACATGAAGTTCTCAGGAATTTTTGAGCCGCATGAAACTCCCCAAGTTTTGAGCCGTATGGAGTTTCATGTTGATTCTGGGCCGCATAAGAATTATTATTCTTTTCCATGCTTCTACAAGACCCCCTTCAAATTTTTTAATTTGTAAATTTGAAATACTTTGAATAAGAAGCATGGGTATGTTCGCATAAACTCTTCATGCCGCATAGGCTTCTATGACCGCATAGGTTTCTCTGGCCGTATAGGATTCTTTGGCCGCATAGGCCTCTATGGCCGCATATTGGTCTGTGCCACGTAGGCGTTCCATTAATTATTTATGATTTGTTTTGATTTTAAAGCCATCTTTTGGATAGGATCCCAAGAGTCGGTATTAAATATTTAGATTTGCTTTGATGATTCGGGGCAGTCTTTTGCATGGAAGAGGATAGAATCCCAAGGGTCGGCATTATCTCCTAGGCAGCACGAAATCCGAAGCGTCTATCGGTTCACACGCCTCTTGCCAGCCCATAAGTACGAGCAATTTTTTAATAGAAGGGTTCTTTACTCTCTTCTTTCTTCAATCTTTCTTGCCCTAGCCGTCATCTTCTCCTCTTTCGATCATCAATGGCTTCCAAAGCTTCCTCCAGTGCTGCGACAAAGGACAAAGGAGTTGCCTCCTCGTCGACTATGGCAATCTCAGTTCACCCCGACAGTCATCCTGCTATTGACGGTAAGAGTGTTGAGAAGAAACTGCATGGATTCAAACCCTAACCATAATGGCTATGTCGCATGTTTTATGCGCGGGCCTTCCTTTTTGGCATATAATGCTCTTTTTGTCTTCACTGAACTATTCAAGTTCAGCGTGACGGATCCGCATAAGTTGTGCCGTATAGGCCGCATGAACTCCTCATGTCCGAGCCGCATGGGGTATGCCTCATGTCCGAGTCGCATGAGAGTTGCTTCATGACTGAGCCGTATGAGAGTATGCCTCATGTCCGAGCTGCATGAGAGTTGCTTCATGTCCGAGCCGCATGGGAGTATGCCTCATGTCCGAGTCGCATGAGAGCTGCTTCATGTCCGAGACGCATGAGAGACGTCTCATGGCCGTATAAGTACCTTATGAACCGGGCCGCATGAAGACCCACCAAACAGAGCCGTATAAGCTCCTTAAGAACTGGGTCGCATGAAGACCCACCAAACAGAGCCGCATAAGTTCCTTAAGAACTGGGTCGCATGAAGACCCATCTAACAGAGCCGCATAAGCTCAGAAGACATTAAGTAGTTTTTCTCTGGCTATCTTCTGACTTCTTTCTTTTGTCTATTTTCAGTAAAGTTGCCAGTCAATCCTGCGGGAGAACTCTTGGTAGGTCGAGCCCAATCTGCTGTGGGTGTGAGGTTCGACCATTTAATTGATTATATGTCAGACCAGTTTCCCAAAGATGAACCAGAGGAGAGGCTGAGGGATATCAAAAACCAATCCTTCTTCTTTCTCTCGGGCATGATAAACTCGAGGAAATTGGGGGGCAAACACCTGAAACCTGCGTTCCTCTTTGGGGATGCCCTGACTGTAAAGAACTCCAACATTCTAGATATATCTGAAAGTTGGATTTTTTTTCTTCTAACGGGATGGCGATCCATATTCCTCAGATGGAGCGTCACTTTCCGCTGTCGTGGTTCAACATGCTGCCAACCGACAGAAAAATGGTGGACTCTTTGACTCCGAGCCAGCAAGGGATGTTCGTGGGTAATATTCACTATAACAGAAACTCGAGGTCAGTGGTCGCGAGCAGGACACCGGTCAGCTGCTATATGATGGGGTTGGCCCCGGGTAGTTTCTTAAATGTACATGTTCCCAACTTTCGGTTCTCTCAAGCTGACACTTTTATGAACCAGCTTGCTCAGAAGGGGTCCTACCCCACTGGTCGGTTGGCACTGCTGAACTGGATGAACCCCATCCCTTCATGGATCAACTTGACCACGTGGATTTTGCGGACATACGAGAATCTTCTACTCGAGATTGGCCTCTATTATGCCATTTGGGGCACTTGTTATGGTTTGCCCATAAACAAGAAGTTGTTCATGGCTCTTCTTGAGATGTACAATCGTCGTACGGGGACCTTCTTTACACCTAGAGGGGAGATGGGACTCGCCCTCCATGAGATGCGTGAAGTCTCTAAGTTTCCTTAGGAAAACGAAGTCTTTGAAGCGTATACCCCTACGAATGAAGAATTCGAGGAGTTGGAGCAGCGGTTCCCGGGCTTTGTGGCTGTCTACCGAGAATTGCTATGTTACCACAGCACGTGCCAGCAGATGTTGAAGAAGAAGAACGATAGCTCGGAAGGCCGGAACCTTCCTCATACGAAGGCCTAGCTCAGCTACCTTTTAAAGCTAGGCGCCTCAGGTCGGGTTTCTTCCTAAGTCCTCAAACCAGGGAGGAGGTGCAGAACCAGGTGTCGACTGCCAAGAGGGTGAAAACCACGGGTGACAGATTTGGGAGTCAAACTGACTCCTTTAATTATTTTTATCAGGATACCCAGCAGATGTCTGATAAGGCTCTCCTGGCGGGATTTCTGATGGTACGGCTATAGAACTGCGTAGTTTCGGCCTTCCCGCAGTGAAGCTAGTCTTTGGGGCCAGACTAGCTCTTCTTCCTGCCATGGTATGCAGTATAAATCGTGGCCTCCGCACTTTCTCGTCTAAGATCATTGCCCGTGATACGGCGAAGGACTTTGAACGAATTGAGCTGCCCTATCATTATCTGATGGGGTGGTTGTTGATGCAATATCAGTCTTTAATGAGGCATGGCTCAAAAGACGACGTAACTGCTGATGATGCCTTCATCTTCCAGTATCACCGTATGCCCTGGGAGTGCAGTACCATGCCAGCCTGTCGGATGGTGCTGGCGAGAGTGGATAGATACACCTTTTTCGTGTCTGTTCCTCATTTTACTGATGAAGAAGTGAGGGGCGTACATCTTGATGGTACGGGGCCTCCCCACCTCTTGTCTGATAAGATTCTCCTCTGGTTGCAGAACATCCGCCCTACACATCTGGTATATCGCAACCATAACTCCGTCTTCTTGGAGCCTTACTTACCCAGTCGGTTCTCCCGGTAGTTTGGGTACAGTCAGATATTCTTAGAAAATCCCATCTCCTGCCTGGGTTTTGAGGGTAGCGTCCTTGACGGTATCCGGGCTTGGCATTACTATAATACGATTCACACCCGTACCAGCTTCTTTGTACCTGATGCTAGGGAGTCAGGGCAAATTTTGTACATGGCGGCTCTGTACCATGTTATGGTGAACAAGCCCCCTAACGATTTTGACCCAAGTACCAGTTTTATTATCGGCACTGGTTTGGAGGAGAAACCAAAAGGGTCCAAGACGAGGACAAAGAAGGAAAATACAGTTGATGTGTCAGACTCGGAGTCTACCAATACGGACGAAGAGGATGGCCCCGATAACTTGCCTCTTCCTCCTGCAGATGATTTGGTGGCAGATCAACCCCCTGTTGCGCCTAGTCCTTCACGAAAGCGAAGCAGGCTTGGGTCCGTTGTTGGCGGCATAACTTACTCTGGAAATGTGCTGCGGTCAAGCCTCGCGGGCCAATCATTAGGGAGAGAAGCGAGGATGTTGATGCCATTTCGGAGGTGAATCGAATTACAGGCATCTTTTTTAGCTCTTCTTTTCTGAACTATGATCTGATCATTCTCCTTTTCTTTGTAGGCGTCAGGAGAAGTGGACTCTCCAGAGCCGGCTACTGTTTCTGAGTTCGACCCGGCTCTAGCAACTTTAATTAGTGTTATAAGTGCCGAGCTTATTTCTGCCAGGGTTCGCCCGGCGACGGCTAAGGTTCCTCCCGTTGTTGACATCTCAACCCAGGGCGATGTAGGCTCTACTGATCCAATCCCCAAGGTTGCTGAACTTCATCCGGGTGATGCTGACCCGGTTGTGTCCACCTCCGGGGCAGCTGGGGTAGAAGAACCAGGTGTATTCAGCTCAGATGTCGCTGGTGAAGAGGATACGGTAGCTGTGAGTGAGCCTCAGCTTCAGCAACCCTCCCCTAGTAAGCTAAGTCATGTCTTGACTAGTGAGGAGGTTCATTTGCACTATCTTCACATCCTTTGGGTTAAGCTGATCGATGGTTGCTCTGGACGCACAGGTCCTGCTCCTTCGCTGCCAACGACGGACATCATCGGGGGAGAAGTCGTCAGAGGGGATCTGATGGAAGAAAGTATGCCTCCTCCTCCTCTAACTTATATCGAGGGACCTCCTACCGGATCGAGTTTAGGAGAACAAGCAGTAGAACGGCCGGGGCGGGGAGAAATGGTCCCTGCACCCTCCTTGGTTCATGTGGCTCCAACACCGGAGGTCGACCGTTCTGTCCTGTCCAGTCTCCGGATCCTTCGAGCTGCGGAGGAGGAGATGGCTGCTATTTAGGCATCCTATCGCTCGAAACTTGTTTCCCTAGTGGCAGGGGCGTTAAGTTCCGGTGCATCTTCTTCAACTCTGCCAGCTACTCTTTCTTTGACGCCATCTTCTTCGGAAGTTCTGGATGAATCGTCGAAGGACATGGTTGATAGTTTCTACCGCCATCTGAAGCGAGGGGTTGAAGCTGTCGTGGAGAGGGGGACATCTTTTGCATTAGCCCGTCAATGTGCCCGTGGCCAGATTGAACTCCTCAGAACCCTCCCCGGTGGGGCAGGGTGGTCAAGCTTTTGGAGCCCAAATTACTAGAAGCTGATCAGCTCGTGGCTCAATTTCAAGGACTGCGGTAAGTCGATATGTCTTCAGCAATAGATCAGGAGCGTGCCTTCCTTATAACGGCCGTGGAAAAGGTAAGGACGGTACGGGAGACGTCCAATCCAGTTCTAGTGAAGGACCTTCGAGATTTATCTCTGCAGTACAATCAACTAAGCCGCATGGGAGAGGATTGTATTGCTCGGAAAAAGGCCGCCACTCGTGGGATAGCCGATACCAAGGAGCAGATCCTCCAGCTTCAGATAAAATTGGTTTCTTTGGAATCTAAGCTCCAGGCCTCGCGCGAAGACAAGGAGCTAATTTTCCGGGAGACCGACAAGGTCACCCGAACCTCAGATGCCTTGGAGCGTGCACTGAAGAAACTTGAAGACGGTTGGCAGGAACATGCGCATCTGGAGGATACAGAGAAGTTGACGCAAGAGGCTGAGCGCCGGGCCACCCTGAGAATTGAGCGGTCGACGTCCAAGCTGAAGGACCGGCTTAGAGAATTGTGTGTTGCCGAACCATAATCGGTTTTTTCTTTCTTTCATTATTATGTTCCTTCATTTTTAACAGGGACGTGGTCCAAAAAAATGTAGTACTTTTGATTTTCAATGAATGACTATGTTTACATCATCCATTATCTATTATGCTTGTACCGTATCTTTAGGATTATGATGTTTGCCCCACTGGGGGACTTTATGTGGACCTATTACCCTTGGCATACCTTGGTTTTAGGTATGGAGAATAAGCTCGATAGAGATACCTAGAACGACTCCGTGGTAAGGTGGACATGGAAGTTCTTGGTATTGGGCGAAAGAATGCCATGGAACAGCTGGGTTCCAGAGGCATGAGATTGTGAGAAAAGAGGCACGTGTACTAGAGAACCAGTACAGCATTTGTGGTCAACTGCGGACATTTGTGGTCAACTGTGGATATTTTTGGTCAACTATGGACATTTGTGGGCCTATTATCCTTGGCGTACCCTGGTTTTGGGTACGGATAATAAGTCGAGAGAAAATCAACATACTTACTCAGAGGTAATGAGGACGTGGTAAATATGGGGGCTTCACAATGGAGTCTTCCTACTTAGAGATAATGAGGACATGGCAGGAGTGGACTCCACGAAGGGTACATAGAACAACTCAGAGGTAATATGGACGTGAAAGTTCTATGTAAGGGGTGATTTGTTTGTGATGGAAGAGAAACAACTCAGAGGTGGCATCAACGTGGTTGTTTCAGGAATTTGGTGGACCTGTTACCCTTTTTTATGCACTGAAAGCGCGGGTAATAGATTATGAGGAAAATGCTCCTTTAGGAAGCAAGTTCATAGGTATGATCATTCATAACTTACTATCCAGAAGATGTGATATGGTTTCATTTAGAGTGACCAGAGTGTAAGTTCAGCGGTACCTAAGGGTACATAACTCAACAATCCGGTTGATTCGGTAGATATCGTTTAGACATAATATTTCTTCAGGAATCTGCCATTGACGGGCATCATAAGCAAGTCTCCGTTTTGCTTTACGAGATGGTATGCACCATTAGAGAATACAGCCTCGATGATAAATGGACCTTCCCACTTTGGCTAGAACTTACCGGCAGTTTTGTGAGTCATAACCATCGGCCTCCGAACTGCCAAGACGATATCGCCTACTTGGAATGTTCTCAGTTTCACCCTCTTGTTGAAGGCTCCAGAGATACGTGCTTGGTAAAGCTCGATTCGTTGTTGAGCTAGCAGGCGCTTTTCATCCAAGGCCTCCAACTCTTGTAGCCGACGACGGTAATTATCATCCGTCGTTAGTCGGTAAGTGAGGGCAACACGGAACGAGGGGATTTGAGTCTCTAGTGGGAGAACTGCCTCACTTTCGTACACCAAAGAAAATGGTGTGTTCCCAGTAGTTGTCCGAGCTGTAGTATGGTACGCCCATAAGCATTCACCAAGCTTTTTATTCCAATCGTGTTTGTTTGAGGACACGAACTTCTTGAGCAGCTTGATTATGGTTTTGTTGAATGCTTCAGCCAGACCGTTAGCCGCCGAATTGTACGGTGTTGAAGCAAAGTTCTGAATCCGGTATTTGTCGCAAAACCGATAGAAGGCATGGCTCGCGAACTGCAGACCATTCTCGTGGATGATCCTTCGAGGTAGTCCAAAGCGATAGATGATGTGATGCTTGACGACGCTGATCACGCTTGATGTCTTCACTTTTGCCAGTGGAACAACTTCCGCCCATTTAGATAAGTAGTCTGTAATTACGAGTATGAAGCGGTGTCCTCTGGACGAAGGCGGGGTGATTGGACCAATGATATCCATTCTCCATGCCTCAAATGGCCAGGATGCCACCGTCGGATGTAGGAATTCGGATGGTTGGTGTATGAAATCTGCGTGGACCTGACAAGTTTTACACTTTCTTGCATAATCTATCGCATCTTCCACCATCGTAGGCCAGTAATAGCCCATCCGGCGAAGGCGATCTTGTAATTTCGCGCTAGGTTGATGGGCCCCACAAATGCCGTCGTGAGCTTCGTGTACAGCTTCTTTGGCTTCTGTATTTGACAAATACCGGAGCAGTAATCCATCATAGGATCGCCGATGCAACATTTTTGTCTCAGTATCGTAGAAGAATCTGAGAGAACGTCTTCTGATAGAGGTGGCTTCTTTCGAGTTTTTCGGCAAGATGCCATAGACTGCGAAGTCGATAAATGGGAGCCTCCAGTCCTGCGTCTCGTCGACCATCAGGGCAGAATAACTCTCAGCCAATTGGACGTTGTTCTTAGGACAGACCAATTTATGGCCTATTACATCAACCAAATGATGAGTATGATTTGGGACCGACAGAGAAGCGGCCAATCCTGTTAAGGCGTCGGCTTCAATGTTTCTGTCACGCCCCAGAACCAGAATACTGAAGAACGGGGGCGGACACAGCCAGCTACGTATATTGAAATGGGAACCACCTCGATATACGGTCACGGCTGTCTAGATATGTGAGGGTTTTCTACAAGCCAACAGTCTCTTAGGGTCAAAATGGCCTATTGTCTCAATCTCAACAAGTAATATAGTAACAAGATGGTAGATCACCAAATATACAATAAAAGGCGTCCCAAATATTACATATCCAGATGATCATGAAGCTAGTCGTACAAAATGTAAGGACTAGCGAGAGTTAAGTCATACATGATCAACCTCGAGTTGCCGATCATGTTTACAGCCCGTAGGCAGACAGTAAGTAAAATGCATCGAGCTAACAGGTGCTCGTCGGCTAAACGCCTCAAAAGAATAATTTACAATTACAGTGGGAGGACAAAAGAAACCCACTCGTTGCCCAGGTTACGCCTGGCGGTCACCATCGGGCTGGAAAGCAGGTGGATCCTTTGCTGCTGCTCCAGAATCTGGCCATACAAAACCAGCTGGGTCAGACCCCAGGAAAAGCAAGTGCCACAAAGGAGGCTTCACTTAAGAACTAAAACCAGCAATTAGCACAAAAGTATAATTACCTAATAAGAGACAGTAATTTAAGAAAAAGCATGATGGGTAATTATAAAAGACAATCTTGCATAGAATCACTAAAAGACAGGACATATGGAGAAGCATGTCAGGATGATATACGATGAGATAACCATGGGACTATTCAGATAGCCAGGTTACAACCCGTAAACCAAACAAGGACCGGGGTTGTAACCCTTCGTCTGAACGGAACTTGGTTTGTCTCACCATTTATCGGCAAGATAAATATAAGAAATCAGGTCAAGTAACAATCTGGAGTGGCAATCATTATAGTGACAATCTGGAGTGACAATCATTCCATCATTCTGGTACAATCCTATAATCAATCAATTCTAGACAATACTATACTGGACCAGACTCCATCCAAGCAATCACGGCCAATCATTGCCTACGGCTTTCTACTTTAACTAACTAGGGTTATCACAATCCTAGTTACTAGCAAGATGTAATGAGATTGATCCACAGCCACAAGCCCTGCAGACCATCCAGGCTACCCAGAACGAAAGATTAGGGTTGAATTCAGGTGGGTACATCGCCCAGGAGACAAATGTACCCTTAGGTGACTTAGAGGGTGCAACACTCGACGGTGTGCTGGAAATGTGCCCTACTCGACGGCAGGCTACAGATCCCAAGAGCGCCCAGGTAACGGGATTGCCTGTAGCTGTGTTATCTCTTCATGACTACTGAGTTATTCTAGTTATTAACCTTAATCCATTTTAGTAGGTACTCCTGACCGTGGTACTCGGGAGTCCCATCCTAGACATGATGCACGACAGGACAAGTGGATTTAACAAGCAAACAAGAAGACTACCCACGGTGTCAAAGCAAGTCAAGTAACAGCATTAAAACAAATCATGTCAGGGTACTTGTCAGGAGCGCGCCATGACGGGCCACTATCATGTCAGGTCAGTCATGTCAGGAGTGCACCACTACGGGTCACTGTCGTGTTATGCTAGTTCTTTGTCCTACCATGCCATGTACAATAGTCATTCCAAACATATTAAGTAAAATCAAGTTCATGACAAAAGGCGTAAGGATATAAAATGGGCGTAAAATATCTAATAAAATATCAATATACAGAGCCATAGAAAAACCAAGCTAAAAGAATTAAGACCAAAACTCCAAGAACCAATGGGTCAAGCAAGGGGTCAGGGGGGCAGCGTACGTAAAAGTCACGCACGCTCAAGGAAGCAGCGTACATAAAAGTCACGCACGCTCAGAGAGCAGCGTACATGAAAAGTCACGCACGCTCAGAGAGCAGCGTACATGAAAAGTCACGCACGCTCAGAGAGCAGCGTACGTAAAAGTCACGCACGCTACAGGAGCAGCATAGGTAAAAAGTCACGCACGCTGAGAGAGCAGCGTGGGTGAAAAGTCACGCACGCTACAGGAGCAGCATAGGTGAAAAGTCACGCACACTGAGAGAGCGGCATGGGTGAAAAGTCACGTACGCTACAGGAGCAGCATAGGTGAAAAGTCACGCACACTGAGGGAGCGGCGTGGGTGAAAAGTCACGCACGCTACAGGAGCAGCATAGGTGAAAAGTCACGCACGCTCAAGGAAGACACGCTTCCAACAGGAAGCGTACCCAAGGCTGCGTGGCATAAGCTAAGAAGCTCTGCCACTGCTCACTGTCTTCTCCAAAGAGCAAGAACAGCAAGAACAGCAAGGATGAACCCAAACTTCAAATGCTCATAACTTGGTCAAAACAAGTCCGAATCCAAGTTTCCAAAGGTCGAAATTGGGTAGAAGGAAATTCTCAACCACATGGAACCATCAGAACTTGCAAATGAAGAAGTTAACTAGATCAAAACTTCAAAATTCCAAGAAAGCATTTCCTAGATCTACAAAAACTCATGCACCAAAATGAAAATCTTCAAGTTCTAAAGTGGTTTAGAATCCTGCTAGGAAGCCACCAGAACCATCAAAATGAGTTCTCAAGTGAGAGCAAGATGCACTTGCCTATGGTGGTGTCGGTGGAAGAAGGAGAGGAAGGAAGAAGAAGAAGAAGAAATAAATGAGAGTTAGGGAGGAGAGAGAAGGTTGGTGGCTGCTATTAAAGGAGAAGAGGGTGGTAGGTAGGAATGGTTCATGCTAACCCAAACCAAGCCAAACCAATCCAAGCCCAACCCGAACCAAGCTAGGCCAAACCGAGCTAATGCAATGCCAGGATGGACCAGAAAATACTCAATAAACCAAGCTCCATTAATCAGAATTAATTCATGAATAATAAATGACAATTAAACCATAATGCTAAATATGAAATAAACCATAATTAACTAATCAAGAAAATGAAAAATACAGGTCAGAAATACGAACACGTATAAAATATGTATTACGAATTTCGGGGCTCTACAGTTTCGGAGTCTAGGAACATGTTCTATGAAGAATCCTTTCAGGGACATAATGATGGCGATTGTGATTTAATGATAGGGGATCATGTCTTCATGGCAAACTTCATATGAACCCCGGATCTGATTGACGATTAACTGTGAATTGCCATATGCTTCCAGGTACTCTACCCCCAGTTCTTTCGCAAGTCGGAGGCCGATAACCAAGGCGTTGTACTCGGATACGTTGTTTGAGCAAGGTTCTGTAAGGGAATATTCCCGGTTGATCACCAAGCCCGAGGGAGAAATCAATACCACTCCGACCCCAACGATGATATTGCCCTTGGGTCCGATTCTTGAAGCACCATCGAAGAACATTCGCCAGACGGTATCATGGGAGGCCATGTTTGTATTGGCGACCTCGTCTGGGATCCCTTCATATATTCTGGTTGACTCTGAACCTGGATGGGCCGCTAAAAAGTTTGTCAGAGCTTGACCTTTAACAGCCATCTGCGGGACGAAGATCATGTCGTAGGGAGACAATAATATCGCCCAGGTTGCGAGGCGAGAGCTGAGTGCACCCGGCTTGGTCATGAGAACCCTCAGGGGGTTAACTCATGATATGACATGGATGGTTTGTCCTGTAACATAGTGTCGCGTCTTCTGGATAGCGAACACCAAAACAAGATATTCCTTCTCCACGGCGGTGTATCTATGCTCAGGTCCTATCATCATTCGACTGAGGTAATAGATAGCTTGTTCATGCCCTACATCATTGTTTTGTGCTAGTAAAGTACCGAAGGAGTGCTACATCGCTCGCACATAAAGCAAGAACGGCTTTCCAGCAATCGGGGCTACCAGGACTGAAGGGTTTGACAGATATTCTTTAATGTTGTCGAAGGCGCGTTGGCACTCTTCAATCCATACGAAGGAGACGTCCTTCTTTATGAAGTGGGTGAATGGTTGACATCGCCCAGAAAGGTTAGAGATAAACCTCCTGATATAGGCTAGCCTCCCTTGAAGGCCTCTGAGTTCTCAGAGATTTCTCGGGGGGCCCATCTCCATGATTGCCTTCGTATTCTCAGGGTCTATATGGATTCCCTGGGAAGTAATGATAAAACCCAAGAATTTTTTGCTAGATGCGCCCAAGAAGGATTTTGTGGGATTCATCTTCAAGTTGTGTGCTCGCATCAGGTCGAACACTATCCTCAGATCGTGCAGATGATCTTCCTTAGAGCGGCTTTTGACGGCGATGTCGTTGACATAACACTCCACGGTCTTACGCAGGTATTCTTTGAAGATGGTACTCATAGCTCGTTGGTATATGGCACCAGCATTCTTTAAACCAAAGGGCATAACTGTGTAGCAGTACACACCAATCGGCGTTCGAAATAATGTATGCTTTTCGTCGTAAGGAAATATTTTGATCTTGTTGTATCCTGAGAAGCCATCCATAAATGACATGCGCTCAAAGCCACATGTGTTGTCAATCATTATGTCCGTAATAAGAAGAGGGAACTCATCTTTAGGACATGCTTTGTTCAGATTCCGGAAGTCGATGCAAATTCGGATCTTCCTATTTTTCTTGAGGACTGGTACTATATTGGCGACCCAGTCTTGATGTTGTTCCTCACGGATGAAGCCGTTGGCTATTAATTTGTTGACCTCAGCTTCGATAGAGTTCATAATGTCTGGGCAAAACCGTCATTGTTGTTGCTTGACCGGCTTTGCGTCAGGATGAATTTTGAGCTTATGGAGTGTAACCTCGGGGTTAGCCCTTGCATGTCTTCATAGCTCCAGGCGAACACGTCAATATACTCTCTGACAAGTTGTAAAAGCGACTCCCGCTCTTCGTCTGTCATGCTTTTGCTGACGAAGATTAGCTTTGGAGAGGATTCATCGCCGAGGTCAACTTGTATGACCTCATCTTCGGTAGGTGGATCTCTTCGTTCGAAATGCTTCTCCCACTACGCATCTAGCTGTTGTACCCAAGGCTCTAACTCGAGAAGTTTAGGTACGTCTTCGTTTTCTTCATAGGCGTCAGCAAACGCCATATTGACAGACCAAACTTGCCTAAGTACATCCCCGATGCTGACATCCGAATCAGAAGTGGGCGATCCGGTTGAATGTGAATGCCATTCGCATTCCTCATCCGAGCTTTCAGGAGTTGTTGCAGGTGTAACATAGCTTAGACCCCGTCTGGGCTTGTTGTAATAATCTCGTGGTTTTCCAGCCGGGACTGGCAATTACAAAGGTAGTCGCTGGTCGATGCCGTAGTTCAAGCCTGGTGTAGTCTCCATATCATACCCCTATTTTTGCATGAGGTACTTGGATCGGAAGCTATACAGATAAAGGGGCAGTCTCCCAGTGTAGGGTTCGAGATCAACTTCTTCTAGCCTGAAGGGCTGTGGATCATTCTTTCGGCCAAAGATGATTGGATGATCCTCTCCCTCAAGTATGAAGCAAGCGCCTTCTACGGGAGTAAGTTGGATCGCGGTATAGACATTTGTCACTTGTGTGTGTAAGTTGGTGCCTATACCGTGTTCCATAGCATACATTATACAAAGCTTATTAAGCTCGAGGTAGTTCAAAGGTAGCCCTTTATTGATGAAATAAGGTATCTTTTCGGGTGGGATTACATCGTCAGCAGAAGGAACAACAGTATGGGCAGCCACATACTTGGCTAGCTCTAACTCATCTTCAGCCACCCCCTGTATTAATGAAGACTTGAAGGATGACCTGGGCAGCTTGATCATCAGGGGCTCCACGAAACTAACGGCCAACAGAATCATCAATACAACCGAAGCTCATCCGAAACTACTGGCCAATAGAAACTATCATATAGCCCGCGTGCCTAGTAAATGTCCTCTATGTCACAAGGAACTATACAGGTGTCCAGTCAAGTCGAATCAAGTCAAGTACAACTAACATGTCAAGTGAATGTGACTCAGGACAAGGAAATACTACCAGGACCTATACATGGAGTAACAATGATATACTGGATAAAGAAAATACTGTACGTGCACGTAAATGAGGAAAATATCACTGACATCAACATAAGAAAGCAGGTAATGAAATGTGACAGGAAAGAAACTGCAATATAGAAAAATGCATGAAAATACTGTACAGTGGGCAAGGTATACTTGCCTGATGCTAATTTCCAATCTTTATTCCAAATGCGGTCACCAAGTCCAATCTTAATCCAACAAGCCTAACCAAAAATATATATACAACCACAATATTAATGTTGTCACTATTATTTTAGATGAGATAAATATAGACTTTCTTTTACTATTTAATTTCATTCATTTAGTAACAGCCTATACTCTGTTAATCATGTACATATTAATATATATACTCTTTTAATTGCATTATTATATATGGGTGACTCACAATCTATACCTTTAATACTAAAGTAGTTTAAGCTAACATTATAATTAATACAAGTTGGAAGGGCTTTAATGCAAAAGACAACTAACTCTAAAATTGAAAGAATATAAAGAAAGTCACAGGACCTAGAAGGCACGGTCACATGTGATGTTGCTCAAATTCTTCTCGGTAGAGAGAGTTTGTGCATGTGATAGGAAAAGCTTCGTGAACTTCCTATTCCTTCAACCATATGAAATGAGTATATATATATATATATATATATATATATATATATATATATATATATATATATATATATAATTCGGCTGACTACCTACACCGGAGAGGGGTGGAGTGCGTGAGGCGGAGGAGTTGGCATGGCTCGTCCAGCCAGGAATGCTTCGGAGCGGCCTGGTTAGGCGAAGAACTCGGGAAATACTCGACGAGACTACTGGGAGTCGTCGTCGGTGCACAGCGTTGAGGGTCACCAGAAGTCACACGAAGCTTGGTGACGTACGTCGAGCGGTCCGGTAGTAAGCATCGCCCGGAGACGACACGGCAAGCTTGGAGGGGACGGACAGCATGCTGGAAGCTCGATCGAGGAGGCGAGTTCGGCGTTCTATCGAAATGGCGCGCTGGGAAAGCTCACGGATGGATGGCCTTTCTGAATTGCGGCTAAGGTTCTTTTTTGTGCTAGCTATTGCTGCTATAGCAGCTTATTTATAAGGAAGGAACAAGGGTGGGTCCCGGTTCAGTCGTTGAGGCTTTGGGCCGGATATTGTAAAAGAAATGTTGGAAGTATTTTCTTATTAAACCTTGAGTTGTGTCAACATGAAAATACAATTACCTTCACTATAAATTGTCATGTTTTATTTCTGCTTTGTTTCTTTGTGGTCAAGCAGCATGTATATTGCGTCAAATGTTGGAATTCAACTTGATATGATGCACAATCACTTCAAAAATTTGTGCCTCGTGTATTATATATGACAGGACACTCTGAAATATTCTAGAACATGACAATATCAGTATCTTGTCATTGTTGCTGTGCCTGTTCAACATAGTCGGTTTGTTAACGAGACATAGATGTCCCGGGAACAGTCAAGTTCTACAAATTTGTCGTAAATAATAATATTTTGACTATATCAATAATAATAGAAAATATGAAGAATATTTTAATTGGTTTAACAATTAACATTTAATATAGCTCATTTGTAAGAGTTCGGGAGAATAAATAATTAAATTAGTTTGAGAAAAGTTATCTAGTCAATAAATAATAAAATATACGATGCAGTATTAATATGAAATTATTCTTAAGTGATACCAATTTTGAATTTATAAAATATTCTCTAATATCAATCGAATCGGAATCCTGAGTACGAGGATACAACATATTTTCATCAAAATGCCTATATAAAATAAGAGAGATCATGGGGTTTACATACCCTTTTCCCCTTACGGATCGCACTGTGCCTTGTCTCAACCATTGCGAACTAAAAGGAAAGAAAGGATATGGTTAGTACGGTAGATACAAACATATCGAAGAAATTTCGGATGGAATCAAGCAGGATACAAAATTTCTATTTTGTGGATGATATAACCTCCTAACTTCAACTCTATTCACAGGCTCATAGTAGTACAGCTAACTTAAGCACTACCACGAGCTCGCAGTCTTTTGCGAAATCGGACCTGCATGGGCCACCATAAAAACTTGTCACGACCCGCTCCCAATTTTTGGATACGAGTACATGGCTAAGTCCAGCCTACGCCGCAGCATCGACGGTAGTACGTTGTCTATGATAACAATGGTCCACAACAAGCACAACAAGCATATATATCATCCACAACTAAGCCAGCAATAATCACCAAAATATCCAAAGTCTCAATATTATAAATATGAAATAATCCACTACAACTCAGATGTCTCGGAAACAAACCCGGATAGCAGAAAATAAAATAGACAACTAAACTCCATAACTATAACTACTAACTAATGCGAATCCATAAGAAAGGAAATATGCTAATTCGCATCAGTGCTGGAACTGGGTACGCCAGTGACATCAGGGTCGCCAACATACTCACCGCAGACCTCGAGGAAAATCTCTTCGTCTAAAACTGAAAAATAGTTATCCAGTCAGGATTGGAGCAAGATCACCATAACACTACATTACACAATATTATATACAAGCATGAAGGAACGATAAAAGGAATTTTACTGAGGATAAGTATAGGCATGGCATTGTATGATAATGAAAAAACCACTAAGACATGATAATAATATGAAGGTTGATTTGACATACCACAAAGACATGATGACAATAAGAAGGTAGACTTGACAAAAGAAGAACAATAGACAATTGAGCAACAATGATTAAGTCACGTGTACTGTGTGTTTTAGAATACCAACTTTCAGCATGTAGACGGCTTAGAATATCCGTCAGTCATACGTGTGGTGCATGACTGATATTATGCAATCAATGTATAGGGGGTCTGTATTCAATTCGTTGACCACATGCTTACTTGTTGTATTCCCCCGCCCGACTCACTCACAATACATGTCCACTACGATAAACATTAGCAATACGATAAACTATAAACAATAGGAAACTATGAGTAAGGCATGAACATGTATGTATATCCAACCGATTCTAACTCTCGTGCACAATAGTAATCATGAACAATGACAACCATGAACCATAAGGGAGTAATAGTGAAAAGACGACACGAAGATACATGCAGTATAAAATAAAGGAAACATAGGTCATAGTGATACTTGCCTGCTCTGATAGATGATAAAGTCACAAGTCAAGACGTCGTAGTCCCTACTCCGTCACATAAAAACCACAAGTTAGATCAACGATTCCCACTCTAAAAATCCTAAAAAGTAGCTAATGGGTTAAATCAATTAATACTATTTTAATTCTGGAGTAAATCATCTAAAATCCAATTTTAACCTATTTAATTCTGAAATATCAATCTACACACAAATATTTGGCCAAGAAAAGTCATGGTTCCAAATTCGAGACCCGTGGCACGCAAACCGAGATATATTGTTGACTAACTAGTCAAATATTATGAATTCAAAAGTTTGAGCATGCAACAAGGTAGATTTTAGCGCCATGAGTGCACTGGAATCGACCGTGCCGCAAATTACGATTTGGTCAAAAGTTATCGCCATTATGGCTGACCATGACCAAATCGATGAATCGTTGACCAAATCTGACTTCTATGTACAAAATAAAATATTAGATTAAGCTCTGAATTTCTAGAAAAATTATATGTTGTAGAGCTCGGTGTCAGCTTTCCAAAACTTCAAACGGATCGCGAAACGTAGTTCGGGATCACTCGAAATCTCGAAAATCGTACGATGCATTGATTTTTGGACAACCGACACTCAAATAATTATTCAGAAATTTGAGATCAAATACCAAAAAATAAATTATATATTTAGGAACCTAACCTCAATACGCTTCTAACAAAAAAACGGCACGCAAAACGGACGTCTAGATCAACGGCAAACCCTCCGCGAAGTCGAAGAACTCTACCGAACTCTCCCACAAAAAGCTGCTGAAATTCTACGGTTTCGAAAATAATAAACTATATACTATATATATATTAAAAGAGAGAGTCAGTGGCTGTTGTTCAGTCGGCTGGGTGGGGACACGTGTCAGCTATCCAGCGATCCCCGCCCAGATCCTGCGATCCAGAATTGGCCGGCTTGGCTGCGGCTCCAAGCATGGCACGGATTAGGATTTCGTGGGCAGCTCGGAGACCGAGCTCTATCCACCCGGCGCTGACGGGTGGGCCTGCCACCCGTCCCCGAGCGGCTGACGGGTGGGCCCCCCGCTCAGCTGACTGGGTAAAGAGGGTTAAAATAAGGTTTTTAATATTCAGAAAAATAAATAAAAATCAGGAAAAATCCTAAAAATTCCAAATAAATCCCAAATAATTCCTAAAAATTCCTAGAAAAATCTAGAAAATACTTTAAGGGTTCTAGAGCCCAAATAAATTCTTTGGCCTCATAACTACTCTCGGGTGCTCTCACAGTAAATCATAGAAGCTTAGGAAATTAATAAAATCATATATAAAATTATCTAAAAATCTTCATAAAATTCTGAAAATTCTAAAATGGTAAAATAATATACTAGGGACTATCTAGGGGCCCCAGAGACCATATACGACCTAATTTCCTTATATCTAACCTATAGGCTTAGGCAAAATCTTACGATCCCCAAATCAATATCCTAGTTAATAATTGATTCTAACTAAAATAAAAAAATCTCCAAAATAGAAGATAAATTCTAGGAACCCAAATGCTATAGAAGAAGACCTTGGGTAAGCGGATTGGTAATCAGTTTTGGACTTTGGAGCTTGTGACTTAATTGAGAAGAAGATGACAGAACTATTATTGATGCTTACTAGTGTCTAGGCATTGGGTTCCAACCAGTGAGAAAATGTAGCAATAACCAATTTTATGATTAATAGCAAGGGAAAAAGTTAAAGGAAAGATAGAGGAAGCCATAAGAAGAGTTGGTAAAGGAAGGCTAGGAATTGTTAAGGTTCTCCCACAGTGGAAGTGAATTTGGGAACTATAATTGGTATAATTAAAAACATGAGAATATGATGATTAAGTAAAGAAACACTCAGAGGGATCAAATTTTTACTATTATATATAGAAAGGGCGGATATAACCATAGAAGTATTATTATAGACGCGTTAGGAATAATAGGTTCTAGAAAGGAGATAGTCATAGTAGTTGAGGAATTTGGATTGTGGTTCTGGATGTATGTATCGGAACATTAAGCAAGCTAGTAAAAAGGCAGTTGAGTTTTAAATTTTGGGGATTTAATTCGATTAGTGAGATAGATTCACATTGCTAGCTAGTTATGGTAAGAATGATTGAGATTTGACGATATTTAAGATTTCTATTATGTTTGGGTGGGAACGATTGATAGGGGAATGGTGAAAGATTAAAATTTGATTAGTGATTCTAATTTGGTCGATTGATTTCAAGGATTAAAAATTCTCGAATATAGATCATGGATCAACTTAATAAGAATTTTTTAAACGATTTGCTAATATATTCGGAATTGAGGCTATGACTTTGATATAATCAGGTCTGGAAGATTGACGATAACTGAAATCGATGTCTTCGAATTAGAATAGGTTGTCCGAGGGAAATACTTAGAGTTTGAAGTAAATTGGCAGACCGTATGGAATGACTTGGTGGAAATTGAATCTAGTTGATTTTAGATATGTTCCTTTAGTGCTTGGGGTAATTTCCTTAGTTCTTCTTAAATTTTCTTGGTGTCATGAGTTTAGCTAAGTTTAGCGACTTTAGAAGGCTGGTTTCGCATGAGGTGTTAATTAAATGGTTATCTTATAATTTTCTTGAATCATCTTTTATTTTCTTATCCTTGTAGTAGTGAATTGATAATCTATCATTATTCAGTCCTTAATAGAAACATCTTATCAGATTACATTTCTATCATAGATATATTAACCTAATTACCTTCACTATCCTATTATCATACAATTGTGATTTTTCCTGAGTTACAAATCCTAGTACTCTCATCCAATTTTATTTTGTATTTTTTCTAATATCTTATTTCAGTAGATTTTATTATTTTACGTCTTCTCAATAAATCGTTGACATTGTTTCTTGCCTTTTCTATTTTCTAAACAATAGTTGAATTTTATTCCTATTTTGTGATCATTTTTATCGTGTTTATATTTTACTCATGCCTAAAACGATTTTGATCGTGACTATATTTTGATTCTATCCTTGATCATACCTAGATGATTTTAATCGTGCTTAGGTTTTGCCTCTTGATTTTAATCGTATCTTGATCATATATTTGATCGTACCTAAATGATTGGGCCTAGACAATTTTTGATTCTATTAATTGTGATTAGATCGTGCCTAAATGATTTATCCATCATTCGATTCCATCCTTAATCGTGCCTAAACGATTAAAATTTTATTTGATCATATTTAGATTTAGATTTTGCTCATGCATAGATTTGGTTCATGGTCATTGCACCATCTTCCAATTCCTATTTCGATATTTGATCATGATTAGGTCATGATTCTATCCTTGATCGTGTTCAGATTTTGATCGTGATTGTACCATTTTTTTTATTTCGATCATGTCCAAATTTTGACCTAACTAATTTTAATCATTTTTTGAAATTTTTGCATTTGGTTATTCTTAGTCGTGCATGTCGTGCCATTTGAAATTTCGAGGACAAAATTTTTCTAAGGTGTGTAGATTTGTAACCACCGTTCCCGAAAATCCTATTTGCTGAATTTTTAATCAAGTATTGGTTTCAATATTTTCTATTTTGAATATTCACTAATGGCATATTAATAATTTATTAAAGAGGGCATGGCATGAAGTAGTGGCATGGTTAGTAATTTTGGAGTATAGGTTAAGGTGGGAATATTCTAGAATATTTATTATGAGGTTATAATTAATTTCTTAATTAAAACCTCTTTAGGACTAGGCTTTGTTCTAACCACTTGTAACCACTTTATAACCAACTTTCCTAGTCTTGTAACTACCCAACTAACTATAGAATGTTCATAGAATATTCTTCTAACTACCTAGAATCTAGAGACTTCTCTTCAAACTCTATAAATATTCTCATCTTTTCATTTCTTTTTCTCGAAAGAAAAATCCACCTTAAACCCATAATCCCATTTTACTTGGGCTCGGTCCAGAGTTTAGGGTTTAAAACCCATCATCCTCTTTGGTTTAGCCACAGGCTCTTTCCTTCTCTATACACGAGAAGCAGAGCTCATGGAGAACACTCATGGCCATGGTGACCTTGAGCTCCGCCGATGGTCTTTTTTTCCCTCCAGGCGTCGCGGGTCTCTCCCTGACTCCTGGTTTGAACAAATAGCCAAGTATGCTATAGGATCGGACCTGTGGTTGGGCCAAGCAGTGGACTGGTTTAATGAAGCGAATATCGATTATGGGCTGGGTCATGAACTGGGCCTATGGGTTTTGGGTTAGTTAGTACTTTGGTTTAAATGTTGGGCTCAACCATTGGACTAGGTTAGTGGGCCATGGCTATTATATTAGGATTGTTATTATTAACTGTGAATATAAATGGTTGATATTAAGGTATTAGTTTAATAGGTTATTATTGGAGATTAAGTATTAATTTGGAAATAGAGTTTTACTAGAATAAGTTTGTTAGGTTAAATATTAGAAATAGAGATTCAGTTTTAAGTAGGAGATTTTAGAACTATATTCTAAGAAATTGTGTCTCTTTGACATAGATTTTCTTGGAATTTGGACTTGACCTCCCTGTAATCCAGGCAAGCACACTACGGTTTGAATTCTATACTAAATAATTGTCTTGCATGGCATTCATATTGGACACCTAGGCTACACGTAGACATTGATTGTACCATTGTTCTTTTATTGTACTCATTACTATTGTCGGGGATTTAGGAAAATATATAGTTTACATGTGGTCAAAGTCGTTGCGTAATATTGTTGATAGCTTAATCGCACATCGTGCATGTGCGATTATGCCGTACCGCATTGATTGTACTATTGTTCTATTGTTCTCCCTAAGCCGATCACATGTAAATTATTATTTCAAATCACTATTGTACTTAGTCATTTTCCATTGTTACATTGTGATTGCTTCATTTACATATTAGTTCTTAGTAGCATTGCATTACATTTTATTTTGTATTATTCATATCGTATGATTGTACTTTGCTCCTTTCCTGACTGGATATGTTGCAGGTTTACAATGACTTCCACTTAGCTCTTATTGCTTACAGGATAAGATGGTTGGCATGGAGGACACACGGAGATCAGTTTAGAACCTTGATGTATAGATTTACTGCCCGTTTGATATTGTATTTGGATGACTGTATATTGAGTAGTTATTTTTATCATTTATCGGATTTGTCTCCGGATATTCATTGTAAAATATGTACTAAAAAGATATAGTGAAATGTGTGATGATATGGTGATTCGTTATTTGGCACGTGATTAGTAGCTGTGATGAGCAAATTGATTATTAGACATTTTGATGATTATCGAGGTCTAGACAGCTGACTACCCCGATTCTGCGGCGTAGACTGGACGTACTCACGCACTCATACCCGATCATGCGAACACAGGACGTGACAGTATTATTTAATTGTGTAGTAGGGGTGAGCATTCGGTTAAACCAAACCGACTTTGAAAAAACCGAAAGAAACCTAACCTTTTGAAAACCGGCACTAACCGAACCGTACAGAATTTTGTTTCAGTTATTTCAGTTAGGTAGTTTTTCTCTTGATGGGCTAGAATTTTATGAAATATTTCTTCAAAATTCTTTTTAAAAATTCCATCGCAACTAAACAAAATAACAAATCCATATTACCAAAAATAAATCCAAAGCATGCTTATATTACCAACTTCAATCACACATTCATTAAAATGTATAAAAATTATTAGTATACAAATTACAAAGACTCACATGATCACATTAATATCAAAATTTTAAAGACTCATAAATAATTTACATACTCAGAAATAATTGTTACAGATATTCATTAATATATAAATTACAAATACTCTTCACACTCACTATCTCACATAGTTACACATAGTTACTCACATAATAGTTAAAGGTTTTCTATTACAAAGAATCTCAAATCACAAGTTCTCTTGATATTATTTTTTCTTTCCTAAGTATTGAGTATTCCACTTAGCCTTTGTTGCAAATTACAACCTGCAATATATAAACCAATGAAGAAAAAAAGGGATAAAATATTATAATGAAAGGACAAGCTGATGATCAAATTATAATGAAAGGAATGCTTCATGCTTGTGAATATTCAAGCTTAAAGGCAAATGATTGTGAGAGTTGCTTATATAAAAGCAAAGTGACTTTAAAAATGACAAGAAGAAAACATATTTTGAACTACTTAATAAATTGTCTGTTGGAGCTTTTCCCTTGACATGTAGAGAGAGCTTGCTCTCAATACATGCCTAGTATTATTTAGTCCCACATTGGAAAAGTACCATAAAGTGTATCTCAATATATAATTGGTGTGTTCTTGAGATATGCACATGGGGTGGTGACCCAAAAGAGGAAACCATGTGGGTGATTTTACTAGGAGGTAAGGATAAGATTCCATGGTAAAGCATTAATGCTTTTTGCTCTTGGGAATTAATTTCCATTGGAGCTAAGCCAGCGACTCTGACTCAGGCTCATGAGGCGTAATATGGCATTTTGTTGGCGCACTTTGCACGGCTAGATCGCGCGGCCAGATGGCGCAACCAATTGGTGCTGTCCAGTGGCACGCCAGTTGGCACGGCCTGATGGCACTGCCAGTTGGCACGCACTTGGCGCATAGTGCGCGTGTGCGCAGTTGGTGCAGCGGTGCGCGATTGCGCACGCTGTGCACTGTTAGCACGCGCTATGCGCTAATTGGCGTATGTTGTGTGCCAGTTGGTTCAATCGTATCTATGCATGATTTGAGCGGTTACGAAACGTTCGGAGCAGTTTTTCCCACGTCCTGAACATTCTGCACACCGAGCAGTTACTAGGCGCACCTATATAAAGTCCCTCTCTTCTCTCTCAGAGTACAGTACTAAGTATCAGAAATTTTCTTACGAAATTGTCTAAGTTCATAGCAGAGAAGAAAGGTACTTTGTGAGTAGAGTTCCGCACCATCCGAGGAGTCAGAAGAGCGGAGTGTTCCGAAGTTCTCCATCGAACTTGCTGGTTCCTGGAAGCTGTTCGTGTGGGACGAATCAAGCTTTGAGCGCCGGTGATCATTCACCCTAGCAGGCCATTTCACCATTTCTGTTCATTCACTATTATCGCGTTCTAAACGGGAACGTTTCTGATCTAATCAGAAAACGTTAGTGGACTTTCGCTGTTGTTGCTACAAATTCTACTGTGCCTTCTTCGAAGTGACACAGTGTTCATTTTCTCATAATCCTCTGGGATCTCTGTCGTGCACCTTCTTCGAAGTGTTGCATAATTTCAGTTTTCCATCGAAAAATTACGCCCAGGACTAACATTGTCCACATGTCAAAATGAAATATAACTAGATATGTTAGCAGAAATTTAAAGATACAACATAAGAAATTTTAACAGGATATCTTGTTTCCTTCAATAGTTTTCCTTTTCCTTTTATTTGGCCCTATACATTAACAAACGAAGCACGAGGAAAAAAAGATGATATTAGATATTTCACTTCATGGTCCCTGCTTGATGATAAAATTAAATGTGCCTCCTCATTTGGGAAGACCAAAGTCCAAATACCATGAGGTTACTTTTAGATCATAGCAAAATTACAAATAAAGAGCACTTTTCCTTGCCATGGTGGTGGATGCACACACTGATATACCAAAGTTAAATCTTGATCCAATGAAACAAGTGCAAATGAATAGCTATCAAACAAACCAAGACAATACTGAAATATATTTAGTCATGGATCTTACAATTAGTTTTCTAATGGAAGGTTGTTTAATAGCAAATAATTTGAGTCTAAGCTAGAGATTGATTGATTTCTTACTGAATATAGAAAAAAAAAAATTGTAAACACTTCAGATTAATAGAGACAAGTACCTCAAATCCCGTGCGAATAACGGGTAATATTGAGCAATTATCAAACTTGAACCTGCACAATTGACTAAATTAATATTTAAAATATTTCTGAAGTTTCCAGATTAACAACCACCATCATGAAATGCATTCATAATGACATTGAAGAACATTAGATAAAATATTTTTACCTTTAGAAAAATTAAGAGTGAAAGTAGGTTGCTCTGCAGCAAGATATAGTTTATATGGAAAATGAGTTCCTCTAGCAAATCACCTTTGCTCTCCAAACAATCCAACCAACACAAGCATAAACAAGACCATAGTTGTGGCCGTTGACGGTGATGCTCTTTACCATTGGCAACCGAAAATCACATTCAAATTCAGGATATAGGAAAGATTGGGGTAGTAGATTCGGAAATTTTAAGAGAAGATAAATAGTTATGTCGACAAAGTTGGGGTAGAAGATTCAGATCTATGCATGTAATGCATCATATGTATACTAAATTATAAGAAAAATACTTATGGGTATGAATCAAGACAAACTCTAGCTAATGAAGAATCTGAGAGAACTCTACAGCATATTTATATGTAAAAGAATGTAGAAACACAAGGAAAGCAAAAACTATACAAGAAATTATGTGTCTATCAAAGTACATATTTTAATTAACAAAATATGTATAAAAATGAAAAAAAAAAATGAAGCAAAAGTCTCCAACACTAAGATCAATGAAAGCATTAGATCCAGAACTAGAAGAAAAAAATTAGAAAAAAAATTACAAAAAATTGGGAACTTACTCAATTAGTGTTTCTTAAATTCCTTTGTAGAGAAACAAAGATTTATAGTAGAAATATGGAAGACCTAAACGGACAAACTGATTAACTATAAAACTGAAACTGAATTCTGACCCGATACTTTTTAAACCGACCAGAATTACAATTTTGATTTGGATCGGGTCAGTTATCGGTTTAAACCCGTTAATTGTTCACCCCTAACCACCACCACCTCTAAGATGCTTTCATGTACCTTGACCCATCCTTCATTAGTTGATATGTATTGACGTGTCCATCGTGCTCTTTGCCAACATCGAACTACCATGGCCTCCCTAAAAACATGTAGCAGATTTCGAGCCCGTCCTTCATGTAGCAATAGACCTCATCTATGTATGTGTCAATAGAGAAGGGTGTTGGAGTGGGTGGGGTTCCCAACCTATGTGGAGAATACCCCGGAGAGCGACGAGCGCCATCCGTGTGTCGAAGAAGCTCGGGGAGTGCATGGATCCTATTTTGGAACATATATGGTAAAAAAATATATAATTGGATTTTCATATTTACTTTGATTATATATTTATGATTGGACCCTTCATATAGTAGCTTTCCATATAATTGGGCTTCCAATTATGGCAAGCCAATTATGATTGGATTTCCATTAAATATATGATTGATGCATATTGGAAGTTTTCATATATATTGGCCTTCCTTGTATGGATTACGAAGGGCTTATAAAAGGGTGATGCATGCTAGTTGTAAAATCATCTCAAAAACAAGAGTGCTTTACAATCTTTGAGAGAGAGAAAGGATTAAGGACTATTGTGAAGGAGAGATTGCTTCGAATAATTTTTCGGCATCTCTTGTTCTTCGGAGTCCGTAATCAAAAAAATTCTTCTTTCAAGTGAGTTGTGGTGATCCGTGTTGGATCGGAAGGAGCTTATAAAGGGTGTATTCTTTTTATTCCATTAGTGGAGGTTCTTCAGGGTTGGACTCCGATTGTCCCATGGTTTTTTCTGCAAGGGTTTTCAACTTCAAAAATCTTTGTGTCTGCGATTGTGTTTGACATTTTTTTGGTTTGTGTGCTTTTGCTCGGTTCTCTCGCAGGACTTTCTGGTTTGGGGGAATGGTTTTCGTGCTTCGTTCCCAATAGAGTGGTATCAGAGCTTTGGGTTCAAAGAAATGTCAGGAATTGACAGTCAAACCAAGAAGCAGAGATGGACGCGAAGCCGGTACGCATGGTGAACCTGAACGGTACCAACTATCATTATTGGCGGAGCAAGATGAAGGATTTGCTATTCGTCAAGAAGCTGTATCTTCCAGTATTTGCATCCGAGAAGTCCAGTGACAAATCCGATGAGGACTGGAACTTCGAACATATACAGGTGTGTGGGTACATGCGGCAGTTCGTTGACGAAAACGCATACAATCATGTTGTCAATATTGAGCATGCGAAGACGTTGTAGGAGAAGCTGGAATCTTTGTACGAAAAAAAGACTGGGGTAAACAAACTGTTCCTGATCCGGATGATGATGGGTCTGCGGTACAAAGATGGTGCATCCATTACTAAGTGAGTTCCAGTGTGTGGTGGACCATCTATCCTCGATGGGAGTCAAGTTCGACGACGAGGTTCAAGGACTTTGGTTGCTATGTACATTGCCAGACTCGTGGGAGACCGTACGAGTATCTATGATCGTTTTTTCTCCAGAAGGCGTGGTCAGTCTGGAGTTTGCCAAGAGCGGGGTGCTGAATGAAGAGATGCGGAGACGTTCTCAGGGTACTTCATCCACATCTACCACTCAGAGGTATTGGTTTCAGAGAGCCGCGGAAGGGGTAAAAGTAGGGGTCCAGGTGGTGGCAGAGATAAGAGCAGGGGGAAGTCCAAGGGTCGGTACAAGGACTCGGAGTGTTACCACTGTGGCAAGAAGGGCCACATCAAGCGGAACTGTTTCGCTTGGAAGAGAGAAGAAGGGCGACAAAGGGAAGCAAGATGAGAACACTACAGCGACGGCCTCGATACATGGAGGCGATGTGATCGTCGTAGGTGATAAGGTTATCACAAACCTCGCCTGCGATGACAATTCTTGGCTGGTGGACTCAGGAGCTTCGACGCATGTATCTCACAACAGGGCACTATTTGCTACTTACACGACAGGTGATTGTGAAGTGTTGAAGATGGAAAATAGAGACGTGTCGAAGGCGGTTGCCATTGGAGATGTGCATTTGAGAACGAAGACAGGTGCAGTTTTTGTTCTCAAAGATGTTCGTCATGTCCCTGACATCCGTTTTAACCTGGTGTCGGTTGGAAGGTTGGATGACGAGGGATTCTTCAGTCTCTTCGAAAATAGTCAATGGAAGCTTTCCAGAGGTTCGATGGTGATTGCCAGAGGAAGCAAGAAGTCCGATCTCTACTATATGGAGGGGAGCGCACAGGGAGCACAGGAGGTGAACGCCGTCAGTGATGCGTCTACCAAGTTGTGGCACAGGCGGCTCGGCCATATCAGCGAGAAGGGGATGAGCTACTTGGTGAGCAGGAAGGTAATTCCAGGACTCAAGTCTACAAAGTTGGAGAAGTGCACGCACTGCTTAGCTGGGAAGCAAAATATGGTATCTTTCCAAAGTCACCCAAGTTCAAGAAAGCCGGCGTTGCTCGAGTTGATTCACTCGGATGTCTGCGGTACTATGAAGGTAAAATCTATTGGTGGTGCATCTTACTTTATAACTTTTATTGATGACTGTTCCAGGAAGGTTTGGGTCCATGCCTTAAAGACCAAGGATCAGGTGCTGCCTACTTTCAAAGAGTTTCAGGCCTCTGTTGAAAGAGAGACGGGCAAGAAGTTATTGTGTGTTCGGTCCGACAACGACGAAAAATACATTGGTCCCTTTGATGCTTATTGCAGAGAGCAAGGGATACGACACCAGAAGACTCCACCCAAGACACCTCAGCTCAATGGTGTAGCGGAGTGCATGAACAGGACACTAATGGAGAGGGTACGGTGTTTGCTGTCAGAAGCAAACTTGCCGGGTAGTTATTGGGGTGAGACTCTTCTCGCAGCTGCTTATGTTATTAATTTATCTCCTAGTGCTCCTTTGCAGGGTGATGTGCCTGACAAAGTATGATACGGCAAAAAATCGTTATACAATCACCTGCGAGTGTTTGGCTGTAAGGCCTTCGTGCATGTATCGAAGGACGAGAGGTCCAAACTTGAGCCGAAGACGAGGCGATGCGTCTTTGTCGGCTACGGTCGGGATGAGTTTGGCTATAGACTCTACGACCCGGTGGGAAGAAAGCTCTACCGAAGCAGGGACGTGGTATTCGTCGAGGATCAGACCATGACCAACACTCTGGATTTCGAGATGCCTTCTGAGGCTGAAGAATTGCCTGAGTTAGAGTCATTTCGCTTCGAGCAGTTTCCAGAGGACATCACAGAGGATTCAGTTATGGGAGAGCCAGTACATGGAGTTGCTCCTAACCTTGATCATCAGCCTGCTGATGATGGTCAGGGTGTCCCTCAAGAGGATGAACATGCCGGGGAGGTACTTCCTGAAGAGGAGGAGGCTGTTGGTATACAACCAGCACCAGTGGCTCCACTGAGAAGGAGCGACAGAGAGCGTCGACCATCTACGAGATACTCACCGGGTGAGTATGTGCTATTGACTGGTGGGGGAGAGCCTGAAAGTTTTACAGAGGCTATGGAAGAAGAACACATGCAGGAGTGGATGGGGGCTATGCAGGAGGAGATGAGTTCCTTATACGTCAATTCCACTTATGAGCTGGTGCAGTTGCCAAAGGACAAGAAGGCTTTTAAGAATCGATGGGTGTTTAGAGTGAAGCAGACGGATGATGCTACTCGCCCTCGATACAAAGCGAGGCTAGTAGTTAAAGGCTACGGTCAGCGAAAAGGCGTGGATTATGATGAGATCTTTTTGCCAGTCGTCAAGCAGTCGTCTATTCGGGTGGTGCTAGCATTGGCAGCCAGTTTCGACTTGGAGGTCGAGCAGATGGATGTGAAGATGGCATTCCTCTACGGTGATCTTGAGGAGGAGTTATACATGGAGTAGCCAGAGGAATTCTGTGAGTAGGACAAGTCACATTTGGTCTGCCGGTTGAGGAAGAGCTTGTATGGTCTGAAGCAGGCTCCGAGGCAGTGGTACAGGAAGTTTGAGTCATTTATGGGGGAGCATGGCTATGCACGGACGACGTCGGACCATTGCTTATTTGTGAGGTACTTTGCCGAGGATGATTTTATCATTTTATTGCTCTATGTAGATGACATGCTATTAGTGGGTCGGAATGCCACTAGAATAGCGGAGTTGAAGCGCCAACTGGGCGCGGCCTTCTCTATGAAGGATTTGGGTGCAGCAAAGATTATTCTTGGGATGGAGATCAGCCGAGAGAGAGAGTCCAAGCTGCTTCACTTGTCCCAAACGAAGTACATTCACCGGGTACTTCAGCGTTTCGGGATGGACGGGTCGAAGAAAGTGAGTTGCCCCCTTGCGGCTCACTTTAAGTTCACTGAGGAGCAGTGTCCATCTACCGAAGACGAAAAAGAAGATATGGAGCGGGTTCCGTATGCCTCAGCTGTGGGAACCCTTATGTATGCTATGGTGTATACGAGACTAGACATCGCTCATGTAGTTGGCACAGTTAGCAGGTATCTTTCAAATCCTGGAAGAGTATATTGGAGTATGGTCAAGTGAATTCTACGATACCTTCAAGACACTACTGATTGGAGAATTTCTTTTGGTGGTGACGAACCGAAGCTAGTTGGGTATACCGGCGCTGATATGGCTGGAGATGTAGACACGAGGCGATCGACTTCGGGCTATGTGATGATGTTTGTTGGAGAAGCGGTATCGTGGTAGTCACGGTTGCAGAAGTGTGTTGCCTTGTCGACGACAGAGGCAGAGTACATTGTGGCGACAGAGGCTTGCAAGGAATTATTGTAGTTGAAAAAGCTGTTGTAGGAAATGGAGCTGAAGCAAGAGCAGTATACTTTGCTTTACGATAGCCAGAGTGCCATTCACCTTGTGAAGAACTAGACATTTCATAGTCGGTCCAAGCACATTGAGACTCGGTATCATTGGATACGAGATGTGGTTGAGAAGAAGGACGCGATGCTTGAGAAGGTCCATACTGATTACAATGGAGCGGATATGCTCACGAAGGTTCTACCAAGGGAGAAGTTTTAGTACTGCAGGCGGATCGTCGGGATGACGAGTTCCTCCACCTAGTTGTGAATGGAGAGATTTGTTGGAGTGGGTGGGGTTCCCAACCTATATGGAGAATACCCCCGGAGAGCGACGAGCGCCATCCGTGTGTCGGAAAAGCTCGGGGAGTGCATGGATCCTATTTTGGAACATATATGGTAAGAAAATATATGATTGAATTTCCATATTTACTTTGATTATATATTTATGATTGGACCCTTCATATAGTAGCTTTCCATATAATTGGGCTTCCAATTATGGCAAGCCAATTATGATTGAATTTCCATTAAATATATGATTGATGCATATTAGAAGTTTCCATATATATTGGCCTTCCATGTATGGATTACCAAGGGCTTATAAAAGGGTGATGCATGCTAGTTGTAAAATCATCTCAAAAACAAGAGTGCTTTACAATCTTTGAGAGAGAGAGGATTAAGGACTATTGTGAAGGAGAGATTGCTTCGAATAATTTTTCGGCATCTCTTGTTCTTCGGAGTCCGCAATCAAAAAATTTCTTCTTTCAAGTGAGTTGTGGTAATCCGTGTTGGATCGGGAGGAGCTTGTAGAGGGTGTATTCTCTTTATTCCATTAGTGGAGGTTCTTCAGGGTTGGATTCCGATCGTCCCGTGGTTTTTTCTGCAAGGGTTTTCCACGTCAAAAATCTTTGTGTCTGCGATTGTGTTTGGCATTTTTTTGGTTTGTGTGCTTTTGCTCGGTTCTCTCGCAGGACTTTCTGGTTTGGGGGAACGGTTTCTGCGCTTCGTTCCCAACAAAGGGAACACCATACTGTTCGGTCACTTTGACTCTTGGCACGTCCTGAACCCAACTGATAGTGTACGGCTCTGGGTGCTTCTCTAGTATCAAACTCGCTGCTTCAACCATCTGTCTGCTGATGAGGTTCTCCTGACTATTACTGTCAACCACCACTCCATGGTTTACTATTGACGATACAATAGATTCAAAAGATCTTATTCAATTGCAAAGAATCGTTGAGTCTTGGTACTAACATGATCTTTTGCTCCACATAAAAGTTTACTTCTTCCTCGAAATCGTCGGGGTTGCAGTTGATATTACCATCGTCCGCTCCTTTGTCAAGCATTACTCAATCAACATAATACACATGATCTCTCCTTGTAATCACTTGATCGGTGGCCTGGCTCATTGCACTTGAGATACCTGACAATGACAGGTTTAGCACACGGGTTGTGGGTCCGGTGGTCACCTTTATATATTTCTTCCTTACCATCTTCTCCGCCTCTTTATCCTCTTTGGATGCTTCTTTCATTGACTCGGTGTTGGGCCGATCCATGATTGCCACCTCGACTTGTCATTTGACTGCTACCTTTCTTACAAAGGTCACTCGACTTTCAATGCTCGATTCCTAGTATTAGTCATATTAGGAAATCATTGAGCGTTGATCCTATCTCGAATAAATGGTTTGATCCCATCTATGAAGCGAGATACTTATTTCCCTTTGGTCTCACCGAGATGGTTCCGTCCAACAAGACGCAAAAACTCTACAGTATATTTGTCGATGCTCCATTGGCTCAGTGTGGACCTTTAGTATTGATAAAGAAGGTGTTGCTCGTAGTCATCGTTTAGGAAGCACGTCTTCAGCTTCTTATACATTTTCCCCTAGTAGGTAATGCACATCTTCCCTTCCCTTCAATGCTAATCTTGCAGCCTGTCCCACCAAACTGACAAGCCTGATTTCAGTCAGCATGCCACGGACTTTACCTTCTTGTTTGTCGAATCTCCATGTAATCAAATAATTGATTTACCTCGGATAACCAATCCATGAATTCCTTGTTCCTGATATCTCCTGGGCGATGATGAGCCTGGCCTGCACGGTGCGGGGCACCGGCAACGTCGGAGGACTGACGAAAAATGGTTACGATCTGAGCTGGCATGGGCCAAAATGGGGTGCCCGTTCATGAAAACTCAACTGATAGGGCATCGCGCAGGCGGTCGAGGATCGGCACCATTCTACCACGGATATAAACGACGGCCAACCACGCGGTCCGTCGTGCGGCGCCGTAAGGGCGTCGAGAAGACGTCTTAAGGGCGTTGTGCACATAGAACGGGCGGATGGGCGGCATCGACTGTCGTAGGCGTCGTGAAGACGTCGGGGGCGCCTTCGGCGTTGTGGGCGAAGCGAGGCATTGAATTGCGGGCGTCGAAAGACATCATGGCCGTCTCGTGGAGCTCTGGAGCGTGCGGGGTGCGCGTGTGGGGCGATGATGACAAAGTCAGTGCGGACAAGATCCGCACGAAGAGTCCGAAATGATATGACGACCGGCTAAAAATCATCTGCGGGAACACACAATTTATCTGAGCCCGCACGTGCTAGATAAAAAGAAAGAAAAAAAAAAGAAGATCTCTCCATGAAAGATCAGAATATCAACATTAAATTTAAAGTCATCTCCTCTCCCCTACGGACTTTCCCTACGACCGCCATGTTCATAAACATAGTCCTCGCCAAATCAACCTCCGACATCGCAAAAATTGTTCCTCACGTATTCGCCATATTGACCGCGTCCGATGATGTCACACCGACCACCATAGTCTCGTCGGTCAGGCAGTATGTCACCACCATAATTGGTGGAATTATCAAACTCCTCATTACTCAAACTAGACAAATATAAATGAGTCTTCCATAGACCAGAGGCAACCTTGGTCCAGGGCAGGCTGGACAACAGCCCAGGGCCCAAAAAATATAGGAGCACCAACATGGACATATCTAGAATAGAATAAGGATGTACTATGGACCACCCCTAACTCAAAAGAGTTGTGGTGTAATTGTTATCATGTTAGCCTTACATACTAGAGGTTCTTAATTCAAATCTCGGTAACAACAATTTTTTTGTTAAATTTTTATTTTAGTTAGTTAAAAAAATTCACATTATGTAGAGGGGCCTATTTCGGAAGTTCGCCTCGGACTTCCATGAGCTGAGGGTCAGCCCTAGACGATGCTCTTGTGTCGATACTTGTCCACCTTCCGAGAGGTCGCGGGCATTGACCCGTGACGTCGTTTTTGGGTTCACAAACCGGTTGCTTCAATGGGCCTTAATTGCCTCCCGCCTGCTCGATTCGCTGGATGCGAAAGGTAAGATCTCACAGAGAGACTTCCATGTGACGGATTGTTGCAAAGAAGCTTGCAATCTAATGTCCTTCGTCAAGGAGTTGTTGCTCACCGTCGTTGTCGTCGTCTTTGGTTTCCATTATGTCTCTCGACACGTTAAAGCTCTGATAGCACATGCTTGACTAACAAATCCACACACAATGGACGATTCTCTCGTGTCGAGACCCTCTCACGGGAGGTAGCAAGCTTGCTCACCCATGACGTCGTTTTTGGATCTCGAACTGGTTACCTCGAAGGGTACTTGAAAGCCTACCGCTCGCTCAACTCTTCGGACGCGTAGATTCAATCCCCGCAGGGAGACATGCGATGGAACACCACAAAGAGTGCTTCAAACAACCCCCCCCCCCCCCCCCCCCTCCCCCCCCCCCCCCCCCCCCCCCCCCATCCCCCAACTTCGTTAGGGAAAGTTGGCCATCGTCATTGTTCCCATCATGTCTTTCGACACATTGAGAAAATCAATGACCCAAGATACGAGAACTTGCACCCCAATTCTCAAATAGAAAATTAACAAGAGATATACTCTAATTCAATAAGAAATAAATAATACTCAACATAACTTACTATCTTTTACATATCTATATTTATAGGAAAACATAACTTAAGCCCTAAAAAGGTAATCCTACAAAACTAATCCTAATTGAAATAGGAAGCAATAAAAAGATAATTCTAAAAGATCAAATATTTGGATTCCACCCAAAAATAGGCACAAGCCCCTTTTGAATAATTCGGGTTGTGTAAAATGAGCATCGTCTTCTTAGGAACAAGGAAGGAATATATAATATATAGCCGGGTATAATTCTTATAACCAGCGCTCCAATGAGTCACTCATCCAGCTTCTTAGCTTCTTTCTTCCCATTGAATCTTATTCATGGAATATCCAATCATAAAGATTGGGTTGCCATTGTCGTGACCCTCTTATGGGCTAACCCCATCTCCCTTGATGAATCAGGGACTACGCTCCTAAAAGACCCTATATAATTGGTCAAAAAAAAAAAAATCCTTTTCTTTTATTCCTTGCATGATTTGAGCTCAATGTCATGTTAAGCTTCAACAATACAAACAGATTTTACTAACATTTTTGAGCAGTCAATATATATATAGTTTTATTACCAGTGCTAGCTGGAATTCACATGTAGCGACATTGGAACAACAAAAGTGTATCCTCAAAGATGTAATAAAGAATACTAAGAAGTCAGCACAAGTAACATGTCAGGAGCAATATACAGTCGGATTTTCTTTCACATGTATAAGATTTACGTGATGTGTTATGCATCATCCTCTTGATAAAATGAAGACTTTTCAAAAGAAATACTTTGAGTGCAAGCAATACTGGAAGACACTAATAAGCGGCATTTATGAGATATTGAATTATTCAAAAGAATCTTATTTAGTCTTCCTTTAGGGTCTGCTTGACAATTATCGGAGTAACGGTTATGAGGTGCACCGGTTATGAGTGATTATAAGGGGTCCGATTTTGGATGGTTTTTAAGTAGCGGCTTTTAAACCAGTCCAATCCATGCTTGGTAATTTACTAACGAGCGGTTCTGAAAGTTTTTTACACGAATAAATTAAATAGGAAAGGGTATCGATAGTTATAATTATATCTATTTTTGTGAGGATATAAATGGAATAAAAAAAAAAGCCGCTCAAAATCCGCCGATTTGGGGTGTTTAAAAAGCCACCCAAAAATACATTACACCGGTTTTGGAAAGTTTTTGAGCTGGCGAAAACCAGTGCCTCAAAAAAATTAAGCAGGGATTTTCATAAATGGTCGGTCCAAAATCATCCCAAAACCGGTGAAAACACCATTACCAAGCAGACCCTTAGTCGACCCATCAGCAATAAGGTCATCCAATAACCATCAATTAAACAACTTTAACAAAAAGGAAATAATGTGCTAAGAACAATTTGGCGATACATGAGTATCAAAAATTGATCGAGCTAGCATCAGCAAATAAACAAAAACAAAAAATGTTAAAATATATCGACCGTCTAGACGGTAGGCGGACTCTCTGCCACGCACCTGCCTACCGCCATTTAGAACCTTGATAATATATATTTTAATGTAAAACATGTCAACATTTTCATAACTGATATGCAATTATTATTCGCAAAGTTGGATGATATAAATCCTTTCTAGGATTTAATTTCTAAACCATAAATGCACAAGTGAGAAAAATATAATATAGCTAACCATCCCAATATCATGTTTCCTTCTTCCTTCTATCCATGAGGTTTCCTATTGTCAATAGCATCTAACAATCTGCGACCTCGCCATTTATGAAAAAATATATGTCGTGAGGGATAGAAAGAAACTATTGGTCGGTATTCTTGACAAATACTTATAATAAAACTTGTTGGTATCAGCCAGAACAAAACCTGGCTCTGATACCACTCTGTTGGGAAAGAAGCGCGGAAACCTTTCCCCAAACCGGAGAGTACCTGCGAGAGGACCGAGCAAAACAACGCACGAACCCAAAAACAAGCACACAAAAACAACCACGCAGACACAGAGAATTTTTGACGTGGAAACCCTTGCGGAAAAAAACCACGGGACGATCGGAGTCCAACCCTGAGAAGCCTCCACTAATGGAATAGAAGAATTACACCCTCTACAAACTCCTCCCGATCCAAATCGGATCCCCACAACACTCAGAGATAAGAACAATGATTACAAGGCTACGAAGAGCGAGAACGACGAGTAGAGATTACCCGAAACACGATCTCCTTCGAAAACGACCTTCAATCCTCCGCCTTCTTCTCCGAAGTTGTAATGGCACTCTTGCCTCCTTCTCTCTCAAACTTGTGTTGTCCAATGCGATTGCACGATAATGAATTAGGGTTGAGAAAACTCAATATATCTCCCTAATCCCGCAACCAACCTGGACCGTTGGATTAGATCCAATGATGAAAACTCATCCAGAAATTCGCTTCAGCCCCCCGACACACAGAGTTCGGCCAGAACTCTGTGTGGGGCAACCAGCACTGGGTGGCCAAACCCTGGAACGGCCAGACCGAGTTCGGGCAGAACTCGGCCTGGGACCGAGTTCGGCCCGAACTCGGCAGACTTGGTCCAGAACCCCCTTTGGGGCAGCAGCAGCAGTAACAACTACTCCCGAGCTTCTCCGACATCGGACGGCGCTCGGCGCACTCCGGGATCTTCTCCACATAGGTTAGGAACCCCACCCACTCCAACAAATCTCCCCCTTCACAACTATGGGGAGGACGTCGTCATCCCGACGACCTGCCTGCCGTACTCAAACTTCCCCCTTGGTAGAATCTTCGTGAACATATCAGCTCCGTTGTCATCTGTATGCACCTTCTCAAGCTCCGCGTCCTTCTTCTCAACCACATCCCGTATCCAATGATACCGAGTCTCGATGTGCTTGGACCGGCTATGAAACGTCTGATTCTTCACAAGATGGATAGCACTCTGACTGTCGCAAAGCAAAGTATACTGCTCTTGCTTCAGTCCCATTTCCTGCAACAGCTTCTTCATCCACAACAGCTCCTTGCAAGCCTCCGTCGCCGCAATGTATTCCGCTTCCGTCGTCGACAAGGCAACACACTTCTGCAACCGCGACTGCCACGACACTGCTCCTCCCGCAAACATCATCACGTAGCCTGAAGTCGATCGCCTCGTGTCTACATCTCCAGCCATATCAGCGTCGGTATACCCAACCAGCTTCGGCTCGTCACCACCAAAGGAAAGTCTCCAACCAGCAGTGCCCTGAAGATATCGTAGAATCCACTTGACCGCACTCCAGTGTACCCTTCCAGGATTCGAAAGATACCTGCTAACCGTACCAACTGCATGAGCAATATCTGGCCTCGTACACACCATAGCATACATAAGGCTTCCCACAGCTGAGGCATATGGAACCCGCTCCATATCTTCCTTTTCGTCCTCGGTAGATGGACACTGCTCCTCAGTGAACTTAAAGTGAGCCGCGAGGGGGGAACTCACTTTCTTCGACCCGTCCATCCCGAAACGCTGAAGTACCCGATGAATGTACTTCTTTTGGGACAAGTGTAGCAGCTTGGACTCTCTCTCTCGGCTGATCTCCATCCCAAGAATAGTCTTCGCTGCGCCCAAATCCTTCATAGAGAAGGCCGCGCCCAGTTGGCGCTTCAACTCCGCTATCCTAGTGGCATTCCGACCCACTAATAGCATATCATCAACATAGAGCAATAAGATGATAAAATCATCATCGGCAAAATACCTCACAAATGCATAATGGTCCGACGTCGTCCGTGCATAACCATGCTCCCCCATAAACGACTCGAACTTTCTGTACCACTGCCTCGGAGCCTGCTTCAGACCATACAAGCTCTTCCTCAACCGGCAGACCAAATGTGACTTGCCCTTCTCACAGAATCCCTCCGGCTGCTCCATGTACAACTCCTCCTCAAGATCACCGTGGAGGAACGCCGTCTTCACGTCCATCTGCTCGACCTCCAAGTCGAAACTGGCTGCTAGTGCTAGCACCACCCGAATAGACGAATGCTTGACGACAGGCGAAAAGATTTCATCATAATCCACGCCTTTCCGCTGACCGTAGACCTTGACTACCAGCCTCGCTTTGTATCGAGGGCGAGTAGCATCATCCGTCTGCTTCACTCTGAACACCCATCGATTCTTCAAAGCCTTCTTGCCCTTTGGCAACTGCACCAGATCATAAGTAGAATTGGTGTGCAAGGAACTCATCTCCTCCTGCATAGCCACCATCCACTCCTGCCTGTGTTCGTCTTCCATAGCCTCTGCGAAACTTTCGGGCTCTCTCCCGTCAGTCAATAGCACATACTCATCCGGCGAGTATCTCGTAGATGGTCGACGATCCCTGTTGCTCCTTCTCAGTGGAGCCACTGGTGCTGGCTGTATACCGACAGCCTCCTCCCCTTCAGGAACTGCCTCTCCGGCATGCTCATCCTCCTGAGGGACACCCTGACCACCATCAGCAGGCTGATGATCAAGGTTAGGAGCAACTCCATGTACCGGCTCCCCCATAACTGGATCCTCCGCGATGTCCTCTGGAAACTGCTCGAAGCGAAATGACTCTAACTCAGGCAATTCCTCAGCCTCAGAAGGCGTCTCGGAATCCTGAGTGTTGGTCATGGTCTGATCCTCGACGAACACCACGTCCCTGCTTCTGTAGAGCTTTCCTTCCACTGGGTCATAGAGTCTATAGCCAAACTCATCCCGACCGTAGCCGACAAAGACGCATCGCCTCGTCTTCGGCTCAAGTTTGGTCCTCTCGTCCTTCGGTACATGCACGAAGGCTTTACAACCAAACGCCCGCAGGTGACTGTATGACGGCTCCTTGCCGTACCATACTTTGTCAGGCACATCACCCTGCAAAGGAGCACTAGGAGACAAATTAATAATATAAGCAGCTGTGAGAAGAGCCTCACCCCAATAACTGCCCGGCAAGTTTGCTTCTGACAGCAAACACCGCACCCTCTCCATCAGTGTCCTGTTCATGCGCTCCGCTACACCATTGAGCTGAGGTATCTTTGGCGGAGTCTTCTGGTGTCGTATCCCTTGCTCTCTGCAATACGATCAAAGGGACCGATGTATTCGCCGCCATTGTCGGACCGAACACACAACAACTTCTTGTCCGTCTCCCTTTCAACGGAGGCCTGAAACTCCTTGAAAGTAGGCAGCACCTGATCCTTGGTATTTAAGGCATAGACCCAAACCTTCCTGGAACAGTCATCAATAAAAGTCACAAAGTAAGAAGCACCACCAAGAGATTTTACCTTCATAGGACCGCAGACATCCGAGTGAATCAACTCGAGCAACGCCGGCTTCCTCGAACTTGGGTGACTTTGGAAAGACACCCTATTTTGCTTCCCAGCCAAATAGTGCGTGCATTTCTCCAACTTTGTAGACTTGAGCCCCGGAATCACTTTCCTGTTCACCAAGTAGCTCATCCCCTTCTCGCTGATATGGCCGAGCCGCCTGTGCCATAACTCGGTAGACGCGTCACTGACTGCGTTCACCTCCTGTGCCCCCTCTGCGCTCCCCTCCATATAGTAGAGACCGGACTTCTTGCTTTCTCTGGCAATCACCATCAAACCTCTGGAAAGCTTCTACTGACTGTTCCCGAAGAGACTGAAGAATCTCTCGTCATCCAACCTTCCAACCGACACCAGGTTGAAACGGATATCAGGGACATGACGAACATCCTTGAGAACAAGAACCGCACCCGTCTTCGTTCTCAAATGCACATCTCCAACGGCAACCGCCTTCGACACATCTCCGTTGCCCATCTTCAACTCGCCACAGTCGCCTGTCGTGTAAGTGACAAACAGTGCCCTATTGTGAGATACATGTGCTGAAGCCCCTGAGTCCACCAGCCAAGAATTGTCATCGCAGGCGAGGTTAGTAATGACCTCATCACCTACGACGATCACATCGCCTCCATGCACCGAGGCCGCCGCTGTAGTGTTCTCTTCTTGCTTCCCCTTGTCGCCCTTCTTCTCTCTCTTCCAAGCAAAACAATTCCGCTTGATATGGCCCTTCTTACCGCAATGATAACACTCTGAGTCCTCGTACCGACCCTTGGACTTCCCCCTGCTCTTGTCTCTGCCACCACCTGGACCCCTGCTTTTGCCCCTTCCGTGGCTCTCTGAAACAAGTGCCTCTGAGTGGTGGGATGTGGATGAAGTGTCCTGAGAACGTCTCCGCATCTCTTCATTCAACACCCCGCTCTTGGCAAACTCCAGACTGACCACGCCCTCTGGAGCAGAAGCGATCATAGATACTTGTACGGTCTCCCACGAGTCTGGCAATGTACACAGCAGCCACAGTCCCTGAACTTCGTCGTCGAACTTGACTCCCATAGAAGATAGCTGGTCAACCACGCCCTGGAACTCACTCAAGTGATACGAAATAGACGCCCCATCCTTGTACCGCAGACCCATCATCGTTCGGATCAGGAACAACTTGTTTACCCCGGTCTTCTTCGCATACAAGGATTCCAGCTTATCCCACAACGTCTTCGCGTGCTCAATATTGGCAACGTGATTGTACACGTTCTCATCAACAAACTGTCGTATGTACCCACACACCTGTATGTGCTCGAACGTCCAGTCCTCCTCGGATTTATCACTGGGCCTCTCGGTTGCAAACACAGGTAGATGCAGCTTCTTGACAAATAGCAAATCCTTCATCTTGCTCCGCCAATAATGATAGTTTGTGCCATTAAGGTTCACCATGCGCACCGGCTTCGCGTCCATCTCTCCTCTCTGGTTCCTCTGTCAACTCCTGACACCCTTTGAACCCAAAGCTCTGATACCACTCTGTTGGTATCAGCCAGAACAAAACCTGGCTCTGATACCACTCTGTTGGAAAAGAAGCGCGGAAACCTTTCCCCAAACCGGAGAGTACCTGCGAGAGGACCGAACAAAACAACGCACGAACCCAAAAACAAGCACACAAAAACAACCACGCAGACACAGAGAATTTTTGACGTGGAAACCCTTGCGGGAAAAAACCACGGGACGATCGGAGTCCAACCCTGAGAAGCCTCCACTAATGGAATAGAAGAATTACACCCTCTACAAACTCCTCCCGATCCAAATCGGATCCCCACAACACTCAGAGATAAGAACAATGATTACAAGGCTACGAAGAGCGAGAACGACGAGTAGAGATTACCCGAAACACGATCTCCTTCGAAAACGACCTTCAATCCTCCGCCTTCTTCTCCGAAGTTGCAATGGCACTCTTGCCTCCTTCTCTCTCAAACTTGTGTTGTCCAATGCGATTGCACGATAATGAATTAGGGTTGAGAAAACTCAATATATCTCCCTAATCCCGCAACCAACCTGGAGCGTTGGATTAGATCCAATGATGAAAACTCATCCAGAAATTCGCTTCAGCCCCCCGACACACAGAGTTCGGCCAGAACTCTGTGTGGGGCAACCAGCACTGGGTGGCCAAACCCTGGAACGGCCAGACCGAGTTCGGCCAGAACTCGGCCTGGGACCGAGTTCGGCCCGAACTCGGCAGACTTGGTCCAGAACCCCTTTTGGGGCAGCAGCAGCAGTAACAACTACTCCCGAGCTTCTCCGACATCGGACGGCGCTCGGCGCACTCCGGGATCTTCTCCACATAGGTTGGGAACCCCACCCACTCCAACAAAACTAAATGAATAAGGAAAATATTCACATCTCATTAGAAAAATGTAAATATAACAAGTTTGAACCAAATTTAATATACTTCATAAAAATATGTGTATCAAAGATCCTTCTTTTTTAATTTCAAACCACCAAGACAACTTTCGTATACGCTTCAAAATACACATAGTAGAATTATCCAATTAGTTTGGAATAAGAAGTATAAGTTTTAGGCATTTGAAGATGGTGAGAAACCGAAACAATAAAATAGAATTTTGTATATTGATTTTTCTCCAAATTCTAGAAATCATCTTTGTGCATTTTGCTGAAATTCAGTCTTTAAAAATCATAAGTCAAATGCCAACAGTATATACAAATGCTATTTTAGTACGAATGAGATCTAAAGTTCATATTCCAACATGCTAGAATATATCTGACATGATTGTTTTGCCATCATCCTTCTAGTAAATAATCATTTGAAGTCAACAAAGCTAACTCTATAGTGGTGAAAAAATAAATTTCTATACAGCCCAAAAGTTAAGATAAATCAATAATATAGCGTCGGAGATGCAAGTTTTGCGGATAAAGTGCATATAAATCCTCCTTAGATATTACGAAAACGTAATTAAAGACTTTCTGATTTAAAAAATTCAAAAAGTTACGAAAATATTTAAATCATCCCATAATCTAACTTTTCTGTTAACCGATGTTAAAATAGGGTTGTGCTGACCATTTTACCCCTGGATATAACTGACCATTGTAATTTGCCACTTGATTCTTTACACTTACTAATAAAATCCAAAGCTATTTACTGTAGTAAAACTTTGGATGTTTAAATACTTTAGTCAAAAAAATTATATTTCTATAAAGTTATTACTTAAAATTATTTTTTCATAAACTATTTTTTATTTAACAAATATATAAATATTTTTGGGAAAACAAAACTGATAAATACCAAAGAAAAAAATCAATTCTTAAAAATGGAAATGATGAAAAACTGGAAAAAAATACCAAACAAAAAACAAAAAATACTATTAAAATATGGAAAATAAATAAAAAGTAGACAAAACAATCCAAAAAAAACCAAAAAAATGAAGATAAATATTAAACAATGAAAAAAGAAAAAACTATACAAATTTGAAAAAACAAAAATATTTAAGAAATAAAAAAAATACCCAAAAAAATAAAAGTTACTCTTAAAAAAGTAGAAAGGATTCTTAAAAAGATGAAAAAAGAAAAGAAAAAAATAACAAATATGAAATAAGAACTAAAAAAATGGAAAAAAAAAACAAAAGATTAAAAAGACAAAAAAAACTAAACAAAAAACAAAAAAGAATTTACTCGGACAAAAAGTTGACTGGGACAAAAAAATAATCTCACATTCTTAAAAAGATAGAATTTTCATGCTTGACGTCATTTTCGAAAATAAATGTTTATAATCTAAATAGTAGGTTTTCATCTTAAATTTTCTCTGGAAAAAAAAAAATTTTAACAAATGTCTAGGACATGTTTGGTAAACCGTAGTTGGAGCTAGATAACTGTAACTAATATTATATTATTTAATATTTTATAATAATTATAATATTAGTTAATAATTATAATCTTAATTAATAATTTATTAATTATAATTTTATTATAATATTAATTAATAATAATTTAATCATAATTATAATTATAGTTAATAATTTATATATTATAATAATTTATTAATCATAATTACTATTATTATTATAGTCTTACTTAATAATTTATTAGTCATGACTATTATCATAATTATTTATTTATTAATTCTAACTGGAATTGTAAATCTTGGTACAAATTTATTTTCATCACATGTATTCCTTAAACAAATAACTTAAATATTACTAAACATGTCAAAAATTCAAAAATAAATTGCAAAACATGTATGTTGAAGCATGATCCGGGTTCAGTATTGCCACCGCCGATGTCGATTCTCTAGGAATAGGCTGTAAACATTGGCATCGGTGCTCCTTTAATTTTTTTCATTAAATTCCACATTAGAATTTGATAGTGTTCTGAAAGTTTCTCATCCTCCCATAGTAGAAAACCACAAAAATTTGTTGAAAATTTTGCACACTCGTAGAATCTTCTTGCAGAATTTGGTGTCCATGAAGTCTTCAGTGGACTAATTAATCCACAATAGCAATAAATTGTTCTTCCATAATTTCTATTTGGACGTCTTGAGAATGAAGATTGCGAACAACTGACCATAATTTGCAGTTGGATTTGAGATCTGTAGGTAAGAAAAAGTTTCAATACATTAAATGAGAGCAAATAAATAAAAAAAAATGGGAGATGAAAAAATTTTAATGTTATTTTTCCAACCAATCGGTCAAAAAAGTAGAAAGTAGCAAGTTTGGATTTTATGTTTCAAAACAATCTTATATATAGAGAATGAAAGGAGGGATCCACAATGTTAACGTTAGCATTCAGAGGGATATTTTGGGGAGTACAAAATTTAATTTACCCAAAAAATGACTTCTAACGGCTAGTTCTAACTTCATTTTGACGGAAAGGGACTTTCTGAACAAAACATGTTTTGCGGAAGAAGCAAACTGCTTATGTTTTCTAAAAGGTCTTATTTTACAAACGAGACAAATCTAAGGAGGGTTTAAATGCACTTTACCCCAAGTTTTGCTTAAAGAAATTGTTCAATGCTCTAGGGGATATATTGTTCACTTATTTAATCAAGGCAAATATAAAATTGTAATAATAACAGCGCTAAGCAATATTATCCCTTTTAGAGTCTAAGGGAAATTAGTATCAATTTTTCAATAATAAAAAATAATAAAAACATACAGGGGCTAATTTAAAATTTTGTAACTTCTAGGGACTACTACATAAAACAGAAACTCATATGGGTGAAACAAAGGTTTATGTAAGTTACATGGATATTAATAATTGGTTCTTGAAAAAAAAAGTTTTAGGGACCTTTAATGTATTAAAGGAAATTTAAACATAGATTGTTCAAAATCACTTCTTCATCAATATATCATTACCACTACCGAAAGCTATTACTATGATATTCTATTTGTTTGCCTAAGCTTCCCAACTATGTCGTGCAAAATAAAACAACAATCATATGGACATGCACATCAAGGCTACACAATTTACCATTCAAGAAAACCATACACAATTTACCATTCAAGAAAACCACATGTTACTTGGTAGTTATAGCTTTCTGATCAAGTCAGGAAAACTCGCAAGGCTAAAAATCATTTATTAGAAGCAGCATTTGGCCATGCTAAGTACTGCAGAGCCCTGCCATTTGTGTCCAAATTGCACAAAATATATCCCCCCCTCCGACACCAGTTTTGTACCACTACTGGCACACTTGCAATATAAAAACAACAAGCTTGATGTTTAGGAACTTCTCTATTTTACAAAATAATATATGATTTGCAAGACGGGCATGGAGGTGATCACATATGAAAAGAGTCCCAGAATCTACCTTAAAATTGTGGATCTTGTGTAAACTTCTCAAACCGACAACATAGCAATCGATCTTCGTCTAATGTAGAAGATCAAGGAAACTATTAACACCAATCAAGTAGCTATTACGGCCAATAATGAGCATATTTCCACGTATTCATTCTAGAACAATTCATGTATATAGTGTATGCAACTTAATGGCAAAGCATGTTGTACATTAGTTGTAGTTCAATCAGCAAATATGAAATAGATTGTATTACGGAAAAATCAAACAGAACTAGTCCTATAACGTAGAAACATGCACAATGAGTGAGGGTACACACCCCTTGTATAACACGATTTGATCAACCAAGTCAACTATGGGAAAAAAGGTTAGGACGGGTAGGTATTGTAATATAAAGTCTCATATTCTTACAAAGGGTGCTCGTGTATCTTTGAAAATTTACAAATCACTTACTAAATGGGCTGAAGATACCACGATTTGATCAACCAAGTCAACTATGGGAAAAAGGTTAGGACGAGTAGATATAGTAATATAAAGCATTCAAGAAAAAGCTTAATTTCAAACTACAAAACAATAACTATGGACAACTAACAGGCCCAGAGCAAACCCTCATTGTAACAAATAACTCAGCATTATGACAACCAAAACTACTTGTCCACAAAAAAAATTCAAATACAACATTGGATAGAGCATGAATCCAAAGAGGACAAATGCAATTTAAAGAGAAGTGAAAAGTGAGAACTGAAAAGATATTAGATGAGGGGTTTTTTCATCAAGCACGATGGCTTAAAAAGGCAAACACTTGCAGATTGTACTGTTCAACAGTTTGTATTGCCTGAATCCTCGTCTCCCATTCACCTTTTTAAGGGTCATCTCCTCTCAAACACCAGCAGAACCGTCCCCCAGTCTCAATCCAAGTAATGTTGGGTACCCTAGTTCTAGCAGCTTCTTTAACCAACATTTTCTGAGAACCCAATACCATTTCTAATATGTCTTCTAAGAGCCCCCTTCCGAATAACTAACTAACAAGATGATAACCCAGCTGCCCATTTTACCGTGTAAAGGAAAATAAAACAGATCTCATGCACCAAACTGAACTCCTGAAGCCATAAAGTTGTTTATAATAATACTTATTACTATAAACAAAACAGAAAAAATGAAATTAAAAGATGAAAAAAGCGTGTTCGGCGTTCTGATGTGATTAAAAGGGAAACAAACTTGAAGTTAGAATCTTCACTTTTCAGTAAGACAAGAACTGTGATGGTAATGAGAGATTTAACTAATGGTCTGAAGTTATCATTTCTAATATAAATCTTATTAGCAGGTTGAGGTAGGACTAGTGCTCTCAAAAATGATCACCTAGCAGCTTAAGTATTACTATAAACTATAAAGGACCCAGAAAAAATGAAAGTAAAAGATGAAAAGAAGTGTATTTTGCTAATGTGATTAAAAGGAGGAAAAAAATGTTGACGATGGAATCTTTTCACTTTTCAGTAAGAGAAGGACTGCGATGGTAATGTGAGATTCACCTAACAGTCTTAACTTATCATTTCTAATATAAATCCTAAGTGGTTGGGGTAGGACTAGTGTTCTCAAAAATGATCACCTAGAAGCTTAAGCTACCCTATGACCCTCTAACCGCTTTGAGATCCTATTATCAATTCGATGTTCTCACCGACTAGCGACCACAATTGTCTTATGTTAATTAACTGTTTTTTTGTTTTTTTTTTTTTTTCTCTTTTTCATTTTCTTATGCTCATAATTCTAATTCTTTGGTTTTCTCCATTTTTTTCTTGCTTTCACTCTTCTTGCTTGTCCACTTCTCTTCCTCTTACCTCTACTTCGTTGTTGTAACATTAAAGTTCCTACTCTCTTTAACATTTCATCCAATGATGATATTTTTCATCGTCATGGCTTGTCAATTCTTCTAATAGTAGATACACCATTGTCAATTGCCACAAGGGTTTAATTCTTAGAATTATTTGATCTTCGAGGCTTAGAGCAAGTTAATTCCTTCAATCAGTAGTTACTGGCCTTACAAATGTACTTACGAGATCTACTCGCTATTAATATTATAACACTGTCAGGTCTAGGAAAAGTACTTATAGGTGATTGTTACAACCAAGGTTCGCAATATCGGCTCTATCGTATTGGCTTTGGCATATATGATCCGATACTCACCGATACCAACCAATACCCAAATAGTCTATTTCATTTACAGTCATTTAGCAAAGTACAACTAAAAGAAGAGAATTGTGATTAAAAAAAAAAACAACATCGACACACCTAGATTGTACTGCAGATCAGCATGCTAGTGTGTGCTGTAACTCCACTTTTCTGAGAATGGAAGAAATAATTGTTACTCTTATATTCTATGATTTTATACTAAATTGTTATGTGTTACTTCAAGTATATTTGGCTATAAATTCTTTATTTAGTATTTTCTAAGTAATTCAGCAATTGAGCATTTTTCTATTAATTGAATATTTTAAATTAAATATTTAAGATTTTATTTAATTTTCTAAACTAATTGAATTAACTTGATTAGAGATTTATCATTTTTCCATCTAATTCTTTGACCCAACCTCCTTGGGCCAACTTGGGCTACACAGCCCAAGAAGATGGCTACTTATACTCAAATTCTTAACAGTTTACTCATCCATTCGAATTCATTTCCCAAACACTCATTCTTCCCTTCTCTTTCTCTAACGTTCAGAAGTTGGGGACGACGACGGGAGTAGCACCGCGAAGGAGGAGACGAGCTCCAGAGACCTCCGATCCATCTCCACTGTTCGATCATAACAACCACCTCTACCTCGACCCTCCGATCATAACGACTACTCAACTGCCTAACCATTTCCTAACCGTTTCCTAACCGACTACTCCGCCGATCGCCTGCCCGCCCGCCCAACCGCCTCGTTGCCTGCCCGCCTGACCGCGCAACCGTTGTACCTATTTAAGGACCCCAGCCTCCTCCTTCTTCATCACATTCATCTACGGCGAGGCCCTGACAAAATCTCGACTGGTTCCCAATTTCCCTCTTCTTCCTCTGTTCTTATGGAGGTCTTGGCCATGGCGATCGGAGCCTCAAGCCTTTCTTCGCAGTGAAGACAAGGTGGCTGCACTTCTTCCTTCTCCACGAAGCTCTGTAGATCTAGCCATGGCGTCCCCTTCTTCGTCAGTAAGTTCTTCATTTCAAATTGTCCTTCTTCCTCAAATTGATCCAAATTTTTCGGCTCGTAACTTCGATTGACGAAGCAGAGCACTCCATCGGTGGACGAGAGTGTGACTGATTCCTGATCATGCAACGACGAAGTTGGAGTCGAGCTCGGAGAGGATCGGTACGTCGCCTTCTTCCTTAGTTGATTCCGTTTTGCCTATCGCCATTGATCGCTGCTATTGGTGTCAGCCTAACCTCGGCGAGTTTGATCGGCAACCTCTCCCTCATCTTCTGTCGTGACGTCGAGATTAGGAGGAGATCGATCAGTGGAAATTGGTGAGTTCCTCTTCGACTGAATGAAATCTTTGCCTAGGCGATATTGGCAGAAATCTGCGTTAATTTGAATTATTCGATTGTTGATTGATCAAATTTTGGTTCGGTTTCTCGCTTCCTTGGATTTCGTTTGATTGTGGTGAGTTCTTGACTATTTTCCCAAATTTTTGGATCAATTTCATTTCAAATCGAACTCATGAAGGCTTTCTTGATGTATGCACTCTCCATGCTCGATGAAATGCTTGTGTGATGATTGCTACCAGTTCTGGGGCTCAGGAGAGTCGTGTCGGACTCAAGGAAGGATTAATTAGTGGCGATTATCACTCAGGTATGATTTTGTATTGATTTCTTGCTTTGTGTTGGACTGGGAGAATTCGTGTGAGTGTCAAGACGGACACCGTGCTTTGGAAGTTGATTGAGGACACGATCATGTGTCCAGGAAGACTATGCGGACACGAGTTGTTGTGTCTGGGATAGCTGGTTTAAGGGTGCATCAGTTCTTCTATGATCAGAACAGTTAGTTAAACATTCAGAGTTTGATAGGTTCTCTGATATTTTAATTCAAATATTTTGACCGTTAGGTCATTGGTGTAGTATGATCCTGTCTACGGTTTGAAAAAGCCACTTTGGACTAAGTCATAACAGGTGTTGGATTGGCCTTTGCTTAGTATATCATTCTGAGTGAGTCCAATGTTCTCATGACTATAGAATTGTGGTCAACCAACAAGAAGAGTTTTAGCATGGGTTCAACTCTAGCATGAATCAAATAAGAGAATCCAGTAGGGATCTTGTGACAATGATTAGTGTTGGACTAGAGGATTGATAAGTATAAGAGTTCAGTAGCTTTACTAAATTAGTTAGAACTTTGGATGTAGGAATGTAGCTAATTGCCATTTTCTTAATTTAGGTGATTTGGGAAGATATTGACAACCCCGGGAAAAGAGGCAAGTACATGTACTCAGTATTACCATCATTGCATGCATTGCACTCACATTGTGCTTGTGTCATTTATCGCACTTGTTCCCGTTGCTTGCATTGTTTCTCGCGTCAGGTGGAGGGCGTTCTAAGACATGTGATTGCCTAATATTAGACAAATATTGCCTGATAGCATACACCGTATGCTTGATGTCCATTACATGCGTGACTGATAGCATTGTCGTCAGACATGCCTGATTATTGATTGTCTGATAGCATTATCGTCAGACATGCCTGATTTACATGACTGATAGCATATTTTATATGCTTGATTACATATTAGTCCCCACATGTTGACGATATCCAATTGCACATGTACACGTAGCTAGTGCATACTTTATATTCACCTTGTTCTCTGTCTTCCAGTTATATTTTGTTATACCGTTCCATTGATCTTCTATGGTGAATTTTATTGAGTTACATTGTGCTTTGTTCCATCCTGACTGGACTGTTGATTACAGGTGAGATGGATTCCTTAGACTGACACTGTTAGCAGCGAAGATCACCGGATACTGAGATATAGATTCATGTATAGGAGATTATCTGGATGTATTTGAGTATTATGTTATTTGGCTATATAATTTTCAGATTATTTACCGGCTTTGTATCCGGATATTCATGTATAAGCTTGTAAAAATTGTATAGTGATCTGTGATGATTAGTAGTAGATAACTCATGATAGATGTTGTGATGAGAATATATAGATGATGACTAGACCAGACGGCTGACTACCGCTGTCGACGACAGTGTAGGCCGGACATGACTCGGCCCGTACCCGATTATTCGGGAGCTTCTGAAACTTATAAGAAGGGTCCGGAAGCGATTACGATACCGATACCATGAACCTACAACTAAGGGGTTTGAAGAGTTAATGAAGAAATTATCGTTACAAAAATGAAACATGGAACATAGGACATGTGCCTAATTATTTGGATATTTTAAACTCTGAACCGACTGCCTAAGCGCTTAAGAAGCAAGCCATGGTGGCACCTTGATTAACATTTTCAAATCTATGGACAACCCACAAACCCATTGGTCCATAGCAATGCATTCAGAAATAAAGTGACTACTTTAAACCAATTTTAAAGAGGCAATGAAAAGGGGATAAAGAAAGTATGCCCAGAACAAAACAAAATTGAAATGCTAAAGGAATGTACAATAAAATCTGTTAATATAATATTGGAAATGATGCATTTAGTGCATGTAATACCTATATAATAGATGATGGACTGATCCTAGTCGTACTGGTAGCACATGCACCCTTCGTAACTCCAAAAGTGCCTGTGAACCATGTTGCCAACCTTTCCTTCTACCTCTGACTAATGCTAGCATAAGATTCTGGCACTCTCGTCGAAGAATCTGGGTCTTCATTATTGCTCTACAAGAGCTCGCATATCAGTTTCCTCTTCTTATCCTTCTCCTTTAGACCCAAATCAAATCAAACTGCAAAGAAATGCAACATCTAATAACTTTCAGGTAGCTTAAATCACCTTATTTTTCATAAGCTAAATTGTAGCCATCTTAGAAACACCAATGCAAGCTTGATCTATCAACCAACACAATGATCGGCAAACATTATGCCTCTTCAGTGTATCTGCTCATGATGCCCCTCAGCTTTTGCTATTCCACAAGAACATGCACAAATCCCGTGTCGGACAACTGAGGCCACCTAATGAACTCACGATCCCACTAGTCCAAGCTCATCCAGTGTTCAATCTTCTTCAGCTTATCCAAGCCCAACCTACAAGAAGGCAACACTCATCTGTTTTCCAATGGGTCAGACTCTGGATTCAATGCCTGAAAAAGGTAGCTCCTCACGCTGCCTAAGCACAAAAGTCCCATAAATGACACATAAAAGCTCGACACAGCGCTTATCCAAAACGCCTTGACTGATATCCAGCCCTCTTCTCCAACACCATCCCCTTGTCCCTCTCTCAACGGCAATTTACCCACCCCTTCGCAGTCCGCCCCGCTATTCTCCATACACAGCCCTGGGTTACCCGCGAATGCCCCTGGAAACCTTTGCATTCCATCCCTCTTTGGCAGCGGTCCTGACAAGCTGTTGTATGAAAGATTTAGTATTTCCAAATCCCTCATCCCCGATATTCCCTTTGGCACTTCTCCTGTAAGCAAATTGTGCGACAAGTCCAGCATTCTTAGTTTTCCCATTTTCTCCAAACTCATCGGAATTCGACCAGCTAAGTCATTAAAAGAAAGGTTCAGATACTCTAATCCTTTTAGTCCCATGAGACCATCCGGTATATCTCCATGGAGTGAATTGACCGACAAATCAATTCCCACCACCGAAAGAAGTTCATACGAGAACTCCAATTGCCGACTACCGGAGAGATCAACTGACATTGTAACTCGAACTTCAGGGGCAAGTTGCATGTTCCTGCTGTAATCCTCATTAGTCCCACCATTGAACTCGGAGCTCACATTGAAGTTGCCACCTGGGATGAATCCAGAAAAGTGGTTCTTCGAAAGGTCTAGCGACCGGAGAGTCTGAAATGAGAAGATCCAATCGGGGAGGTTCCCGGAAAACTTATTGCCGGCAAGAGAGAGCAGCCGTAGATTCTGCCACTTGACAATCGCTCCATTTAGCTCGCCACCGAGGTCATTGTAACTGAAGTCGACAATTTCCAGAGACTTGCAGCCTGCCAACGGCAGAGGGATCTCGCCGGATATCCTGTTGCTTCCAATGTTCAATATTTTCAAGCTGTCGAGAGCATCGAGCTCCGGCCTGAGAGTGCCGAAGAGATTGTTGTGGTCCAATTTCAGCTGCCACAACTGAAAGCATCCAGCCAAACTGACCGGTATGGAACCAGAGAGCGAATTATAGGAAAGATCAAGCGCCTCGAGATAGTTCAAGTTCCCGATCTCCACAGGGATATCTCCGACCAACTGATTGTCCGAAAGGAACAGCCCCTGTAAGCTCTTTAGCTCCGTGATCTCCAACGGGATCTCACCCGACAGACGATTCTTCGACAGGTTCAGCACCAGGAGCCCTGACCGGTCCGACTGCTCAACAATCCTCGCAGGGATCGGGCCAGAGAGGGCGTTCGAGCTCAGGTCGAGAGCCAAGAGCCTCACCGAAAAGTTCAGCCTCGGCGAGATCTGGTACATGAGGTTGTTCGACGAGAGGTTCAGCACCGTTAGCGACGTCCACTCGGAAATGCAGGTGGGAACCCCTCCGGCGATGGAATTGTTGGCAAGGTCGAGGAAAGCCAGCGACTTTGCGGATGGGGCGAGGCAGGGGAGGGTTCCCGATATCCGATTAGAAGCCAAATTGACAAAAACGAGGCGCCGGGCGGAGAAATCCTTCAAATTCCCAACAAACAAATTGGACGACAGGTCGAGATGGATCAAAAACCGCAGCTTGAACAGGTTCTCCGGGATCACGCCGGAGAACGAGTTGAAGGCGAGGTCGATGGTACGAAGGCTCGACGAGAGGTTGCCAATGGGTCCGGAGAGGGCGTTGCTGCGGAGATCTAGGGTTTGGAGGCGGCGGAGGCGGGCGAGGCAGGAGGGAACGGGGCCGGCGAGGCGGTTGCCGGAGAGGACTAGGGTTCGGAGGAGGGAGAGGCGGCAGAGAGCCGGGCTGACGGGTCCGGAGAGGTCCGACAGGCGGAGGTCGAGGCCGACGACGCGGCCGGTGGCGTTGTCACAGGCGACTCCAGTCCAGTTGGCCGGGCTAGCGGGTTCGGATCCGGATTCTTGCCAGCTCGTGAGGGCTCCTCTGGGGTCCGCGAGGTGGGATTTGAACTCGAGGAGGGAGGAGACGTCACCGGAGTCGATCTGAGGGTCCGGAGAGGCTGTCGGAGAGTGGAGGAGGAGGAGGAGGAGGAGGAGGAGGAAGAGGAGGTTAGGGTTTGGAATCGCCATCAAAATTAAAGGGTTTTTAGGGTTTCGTTGGGAACTTTTGGGAAAGTGAAGGTATGTGTATATGTAGCTCTCTTTCTTCACCCTTTCCAACGGTTATTTTATTTGTCGGTACGACCGGTATACCATCGGATCCCGCCGATATTTTTATTAAAATTATATCAAAAATCCTAGAAAAACAGTTTGAATATATGTATCTCAATTTCTTTATTTACTTTTTCATATATCTAAACATAAAAAATTAAGGGCCTAAATAGAAAATGTCGTCCACGTATCATCATCCTATTACAAATTCCTATTTTGAGTTTCTATTTTAGTTTGATTTGTCTAGTTTAACTGAAATTATATTGATTAACATTACTTGATTTCAAATTCTATGTGAGATAAAATCATAAGATGTTACATCTCTCATCCATGCAACAGTCTCCCATCTATACAGTGTTTGTGCATATGAACATTCCTATTAGCACCAACACAATCTAGGGAACATAGGATGAACTCAAATTTTGGATATTTCTTATCCACCTTTAATTTTTTTTAAATAATTCTTTTGAACGAATCTTTAATAGAATAATTTTAGATGTAGTCACCTTCTCTTTTTCAGGAAATTATAGGTTTCCACATTTTTTTTTTCAAGTTTTGACCTTTTGTTAAAACAAGATTAATCTATAGTTGGTAGTAGACCTAGACTACTTTAGAAAGAAAAGAAAAAAAATACATGCCTTACAGAATAGGGTTCTAGAGCGGGCCCTTGCTATAGGATGGACATACTTCAACCACAACTTCTCGTAAGAAGTGCTCAAATTTTTGTATCATTTTTTCTACAAAGTGAGCTATTCTCAATTGCCTTACCTTTTAACAATCATCTCTCGCCATTTATAACCTCCTTCCAACCATTTCCCAACTAGAAATCTTTTATTGTAGTTCTTAGTTATGAATTTTAGATCCAAACATCTACACATAATATTTAACACGATCTAGTTTTTCTCCCTTGTAACCATGTTTTGGTCTCCATATCCTCTTTGCTAAAACATATATTTTAGTTACTTCCATCATCGATAAAGAAATATCCATACTTATTTGGAACAAATTCCAACCCGTATCTGAATTGGACTCGAACCGTACCTTACACAAGTAGGGGTCAGGTCCAAACATTGGACCCATATAAGTTATGGGTTCTGAGTTTACCACTAGGGGATTCGATCCAACATGACAAAAGCCTTAGTATAAAAACAATAATAATTTATACTATTATATAATAGAAAAGTTCAACTTCGTCGTGGAACATTTTTTGTGTAGATTTATCATTACATATGTCTACTAATTAAAATTATTCATTAAAGCTAATAGGAGCGATAGGTAATTATGAAAACTATCATTTAATTTTTCTAAATAATCTTACATACATATATAATAGTAAATTTAGAATAACTAAGATGGTTGTAGTATTAATAAAGATTATAATTGTTACAACAATTGTTTATTTTTGCAAAAAACAATCGCTTAGTCTTTTTTAATAATAATTTACAAAATACGTAAAAAAAATATGCATATAATAATAATAATAATAATCTATTCTTATTATATAATGGCAAAAGTTGGTTTCGACCCATTTAAGTCCAGAACTAAATTGTTTATCTGAGAATTCAAACACACCACCAAGGTAATATTCAAATTATTACAACTAGTCTTTTATTACAACTTTTAATCAAAGGAAATTAATCTGCAAGTGCTACTAGTGATCCTGAGACTCCTGATTTGGTTCAGCTATCTCCTCAGAGCTCAAATCTGATTCATAGTAGGTACTAAAGAGCACCTCATCATCATCATAGTCACCTAGAAAAATGTTGGTCTCCCACCAAGAGCGGAGCAAGAAACATATAGTAATTTAATAAACAATTAAAGATGCAAGAAGCAGTTTTAAAAACATTTATATTTTTTTTGAAATAGTAACAGATCAGGAAACAGTAATCTCTAAGAAGCGATAATAATGCACTAGTATTTTGAGTATGTAGCTACCTGTGACCGGTTGAAAGAGTCAATATGCATACTAGCATTATGCCTAATGCTAGCATACGGTACGGCTCAACCCCCTATGCAATAGGGACTAGCGCGAGATAATCAGTAATAGTAACATAGGCTTTGGTCACAGGCGCTAACATTACTCCCCAATCCCCGGGTCAATAAGTCAATCAATCAATCATTCGGATCCGAGAGGGATTGTAAGCCTCCTACATTTTTAGGGTTCTTTTAAAAATTTTATATGAATTATTTTCAATAAATATAATTAGTTTTGATCATTAAATGTACATTTTCGTGACTTTGATTTTTGGAGCGCTAGAGATGTCAATCTCTCAAAACTTTCTTTATGAGTTTTGTAGTAGATAAGATTATCTTTATTTTGGTATATAATGTCCCACTCAAACTTGTTCCCTTATATTCTTTTTGCATCACACAACTTTCTGATCAATTTAGACTATTTGACCTTCTACCGTAAAAGTTGACCTAACTTCCAAATTAATTTCAGAGCTCGACATCGATCCAATATAATCGACCCAATATATGGTTTTGATCTATTTTGAGTCTACTATGCACATGCCACTTGCGTGCCATCCAATTGAGCTAATGTATGCTATTATTTTATCAATGATCATAAATGACTTAAATTGTAGTCATGATCACGTCAAGCCAAAACCTAACTCAATCTAGCCCGGGCGTGACCCGAACCAACCTAAACCCATGTGGTTATGTGGTGCGTCCAAGGACATCCATGTATATATATATATATATATATATATATATATATATATATATATATATATATATATATATATATATATATATAATTTTATTTTTTTGAAAAGCACTGGAATTTATTGAAAGGAAACAGGATACAGCCAAACACACACACGACAAAACAAATTTCCCACGAAATTCGAATTCAAAAGAGAAAACAAAAAAGGAAAAGTGGGGGGAAAAGGACAAGCGCGGGGCCCGAGGAAAGCTCGGTCCGCTCGGGAGCGGCGCCCGAGGCGACCGATCCAGCGCGCAACCCGGAGGATGCCTGGCCCGAGGCGCACGCAGGGGGCGCACTCCCCGAGGCCGGCCAGCGCGAGAGGGCCACCGCGACGAGTTCCCGACGAGAGAAGCGGGGACGCAGCCCAGATAGGCGGAGCCGACCCTAGCGGAGGAGGCGGATGGGGGAGGTCCGGCGAGCGCAGAGACGGAAGGGGAAGCCCCCAGCTGGAGGATAGGGCGGGGGATCCGGTACGGCGAGCGGAGAGGGCAGGGGATCCGTCACGGCGAGCGGAAGGGGAAAACGTCACCACGACGGAGGGGGGAAGACATCACCACCGCCGGGGGGGTGAAGGGGCGTCACCACGCCAGCGGGGAGAGGGCCGGATCACCAGGCCTGACGGGGGGGTGGGCACCGGCCGCAGGGGCACCACGACGGTACGGCAGGGAGGGCGGACGACGCCCACTGCGTCACGAGGTAAGAGCCGAGGACGTCAGATGAAGGCCAGAGGGCCGCGGCCTGCTGGGAGGGGGCGGCGATCCAGTACCACCGCATGGTGGCTGGGTCTTGCCAGTAGACCCCAGCCGAGGCGGAGGGAGCCGGGGTGAGGTAGGCGGCGAGAGGGGGAAGGGCTCCCGATATGTCCGCACCCTGGGCGGAGGGAGGCGCCAGGGGGATGGCCGAGGCCTCGGGAAGCTCTGGGGGACGAGACGACGGCTGGGCCGGACGGTGCGGAGGAAAGGTCCGCCATCGGGGCCAGGGGAGGCGCGGCAAGAGGATGCTCTGAGGGGAGGCTCGCTGACGAGCTGGAGAGGTCTGATGCCAGGGTGGGGGCCTCCTGGGGCGGCGGGGCGGGAAAAGGCGGCCCAAGCGGAGTCGCAGGGACGACGAGAACGGGGGACGAAGGAGCTGGAGGGAGGGATGCCGAGGGAGGGGGAGGCGGCACGGCAGGGCTGACGGCGCCGGGGGGGCGGAGGGTCGAGGAATGGACGCGCAACGCACGGGGCACCGAGGAAGCCAGGCGGAGGGCCTAGGAGGGACGGGGCTGGAGCTGGAGGCGGCCTAGGGCACCGGGGACGGCGATGTCGACGACGCCTATGGCGGATACGGCGCCGAGGAAAGGAGGAGAAGGGAGAGGGTCCGCCGTACGCCAAACATTGGCCGGCCGCAGGAGGGGGCCAGAAAGACCCCGGTCGGGCGAATGGGCCAGGGAGGCCGGAGAAGGCGGGGAACGCCCGGCGGGGGAGGGGGTGGCCGGGGGCGGACGACCACCAGCCAAGACCGAGGAGGCCAGGGAGCTCCACCCTCCGGGAGCCAAACCCACATCTATTATATATATATATATATATATATATATATATATATATATATATATATATATATATATATATATATATATATATATATATATATATATATATATATATATGGTACTTTATTTTGGTCTAGTAAGTGATTTATAGATAAGGGTTATAATATATATAGGTACATTTTTGGTATTAAGTTATAGTTTATTTTGGAAATGATAACCTTCTAAGAATTGCCCTTCTTAGATTTTGAGTAATGGTTAGGCTAGATATATACTTGTATGTAAAACTAGTATACAAATACATAAGTCAGTATAATATTAGTTATGAAGTTTGGTAAATTTATCGCTTATACTTTAATTATTTGCATATATACACTACATTTTTTCCAAGATTTATATATTTGCTTGGGTCTGTGATCATGCATCATTTAATGGAGAGACTTCATATATATATATATATATAGAGAGAGAGAGAGAGGAGGGATCTACATCCCCTCACTTTTGTATACCCTATGCATCCCCATGACTACATCCGTTGGATCTTGTTTAAGTCATCTAATCTTAACCGTTAAAAAATCAACGGTTAAGATTAGACGACTTAAACAAAATCCGATGGATGTGAAAGAGGGGATGCATGGGGGATGCAAAAGTGAGGGGATGTATATATATATATATATATATATATATATATATATATATATATATATATATATATATATATATATATATATATATTCTTCAATACATCCCATAGAAAAATTTGTATCGATACATCCCAAATTTGAACCATTGGCATCCAATGGTTCGGATTAAATAACTTTTCTTAGACTATTAATAGAGGTCAAAAGTCAAAATCAGCATTAAATGATGTTCCCTACTCTATTATTCAATCTGAACCATTAGATCAACATCCAATGGTTCAGATTTTGGATGTATCGATACAAATTTTTCCATGGGATGTATTGTAGAAGGACCATATATATATATATATATATATATATATATATATATATATATATATATATATATGATTTATCGGCTAAATTGGGCATAGGCCATTTAACTAATCCAAGCCCCTTTAGCAACCCAAACCCGTATCCTTTAATTCAAATGGCCAATGACAACTCTCCTACAACCTTCGTAATGTACAACCTAACCACCTCTATGCATATGCTGCAGCAATAGTAGGCATGATGTAATGCCTCATCCCCCGCTCATTCAACTCCCCCATGAACCCTAGCCCACTCTTTATTTTTTTTTCTTCACCACTGTTCCATCCATCACCTCCGCCCTCACACCGCCTGCCACCCTCGGCTATCATCTTCGACTCCTTCACCCGCACTCTATCATCTCGACGACCCTAACGTCGACCGTCTCCCCCGACCTTCTGTCATTCTCCATCCTGCACGAAGCCGCTGACCGCCCCAAGGCAGGCGACAACAGCACTAATGTGTAGGAACCCTAGAGGGGGGTGAATAGGGTCAAGCTAACTAATCAAGCACTTAGCACAAGCTAATGGACAATTTAAAAATATAAATGCAAGAGAAGAAGCAATAACAATACCAAGCAATAACAATACCGACACACGATATATCCTGGTATCCTTCCAAGAGTCACTCCAGTCCCGGAACTCTCTCCGGCTTTAATCCACTATTTGAGTAAATAGTTACACACGAGTTTAGATCCGAAGAACTCGCCAACTTCTTACACGAGAGCTTTAATCCGAAGGCCTGTCCGACTTCAACAGAGAGTTTGGATACGAAGACTCTCCAACTTCAACCGAGAGTTTGGATACGAAGACTCTCCAACTTCAACCTTTCACAATAGGTTTTGATCTTCTTATAGAATAAGATGAAGATCTCACTTTTTAACTTAATAACTCTAACACAATTTGTGGATGGCAAATGAAAGCTTTGTAGAGTTGTTTGTAGATAGGCTTTGGTGGTTTAGAAATTTTTAGGCTCAAAGCATCAACCTTGAATGAAGGGGTTCAAGGCTATTTATAACCAAAGCATTGAAAAGAGCTCAAAGGCAACTTTTCAGACAGCGACCGGTATACCGTCGGTATGGACCGGTATACCGTCGGTATGCCGGTCTGGAATTACAACGGCTAGAAATATAGCCGTTGGGATCATTAAATGCTCGAAATTCGATCGTTGGAATTTCAATGTTATTGAACCGGTATATCGTCGGTATGAACCGGTATACCGTCGGTATGTCGATTTTGTAGACAGAAAACTTTCTGTGAACAAAATCGGTATACCGTCAGTATGCCGGTTTTTATCCGAAAATGATCCTGGGCTAGTTTCTACCCTAGCTTTCGATTTTACCATCCATTTCTTATGTTTACAAATATTCCTAAGCCTCTTTACAGACTCCAAAAATACTGTATTAGGTGCAGGCTTCTTCAGAGTCTTGAAATGATGATGGCATGGCATGGCTTCTTTCCTTGATAGATGTTGGCTTTTTTCCTTGGCGGCAGCTGTCCAAAGATATCCAGTTTATGAAAACTGAATACCTTTCGGGGGCTTCACCCCCGAACCCCCGACGAGGGGCGCTGCCCCCTCGACCCCCGTCCGCTGACCGGGCAGCGGAACCCCCGAGTACGTGGCTCCAGAGATGTCGTCGGGTGGTTCAGAAAAATCTTGTAGGATCCGTCGTCTTTGGCCCACCATGATTTCTTCATTGCATATGTCCACATTGATCTTACTTATTGCTTTTCTACATATACATGTTAGATGAACAAAGCAATATACATAGTAGCAAGAATGATAAGTTTAATGCACGTTAGGACAATGCTGAGTTTAAGTATAAGTGCTAAGGTGATAGCATAATTGTTAGTGATATTATAATGGTTAAAATTAATTGAATAACCAAAATCAAAAACATAGTTTTGATTTTGGCAACCCGATTAAATTTAAGATAGATAAGCTCATATCACTAATATGTAAACCAATAGGCACATATCACCAAAGGTATAAGTATAAGTAGAAATGTTATAGCGATAGTATGAAGATTAGTGATAAAGAAATACTAAACTTAACATATTAACCATATTCAAAAATATGATACAATTATTGGGCCAGCATAATGTTGTCTCCAACGCGACCGTCGCACCGCCGCGTACATTCACTGCGGCCGCTGGTCCTTCGGAGTGGCGCTGGCCACAGCCTCATGTGCCACCACCATGGCAGCATGACTTGTGGCCCCTTGTGCACAGCAACAGAAGAGACATCAGCAGGCCGTATGACACACGTGCAACCCGTACAGTGGTGGCAACGACCGTCGAGCTGCCACTGCAACCACCCCCACACGTCTACGCATCACTGACGACCACCTCCAGGCCGCCACTCTCCTCTCCAATACGATACATGGGCGATTCGTGCATTTTTCATGAGATTCCGTCGTGACGCGCGAGTTTGGAACTCAGAAATCATGCTTCATCGCAGCAACTTCACTCACATTTTTTGAGAAATCCGTCCATTGGATCGTCGATCCAATTCTTCCATCTTAATTTCGGTATAAATGCCTTCACCCCTCTAAAATTTCAACCGTTAATTCGATCGTTTGATAGATCAAAACCGGCCACCAAGTTGACCATTTAAATTGTGTTATTTTTGGACAGTTTCGTGGAGCCAACTTTGCAGATTTGTTTCTCTCTCGTCGAAGCTTCGATTGATGAACCACCAACTCCGACGCATAGCAGGTATAACCACCTTCATGCCACATAAGTTTCAGCTTCATAGGACGTCGTTTGGTTGGTTGAAATCGACACCAAAGTTGGCCTCTCGAAACCGTAATTTTCAACTTGTAAAATTTTAATTTTGAACCCGGTACTCCAAATTCCAGTTCTGACGCCACCAGTGGACTCATGGCATCATTCTGGCACAAATTTATATATAAGTTTCTGAGTTTGGAGGACTTTGACTCTAGCACACATTTTCGTGCAAATCAGATCCTAATGTCCAGTCAATACGGATTATTCTGAAATCGGCTCAACGGAATCCAATTTCGGATATACCTTTGGATTCGTATCGTCATTCTGGACTCATGGACGTATAATTTTCTAGATTTAGTAGACTTTTATCTTGGCACATTTTTTGATACAAAGTAGATCCAACGACGGATATCATTTTGATTCGAAATTACCATTTACCCTTGTGTCCAAATTGGACTTGTGGGTAGGCTATTCTAGCTAATTTGACCATTCTGGACATGTTGATGATGTTTGTTTCATTATCCGATGATGTCTGTAGATTTTTCCTTATATATCACCAATAGTTATAATTAATTCTCTTTATGTTCGTATTTCAAAATTTGTGCATCAAAATTGAGATCAGTCGATTCCAGTGATCTCACATTGCTGAAATTTACAAGATGACCATATGGATTATTAAGATAAGATTGTTAACCTTACGGTTGATCGTCTTGTCTCAATTTACGTGTCGTAGATTTTGATATACGAACAACGAGGTACAAACTTGATATTTTAATAATTTACAAGTTGCAATTCATATTATTAGGAATAATGATTATAGAGACTAGTATGACCTAGTTTGACTAGCTTTGATAGTTTGTCTTCCATGACCTAAAAAAGGCCTAGAAGCATATAATTAATGTATTTAAATCTATTGTTTACTCTAGAATACCAAGTAACTCTTTAAATTCATATTAGGTCTTTTTGACGTCGGTTCAGACATCATTTCTCAGTCGTTGCTAAGGATATCAGGCGAGTACATTCTCTGATAGTTTTTATTTACTTGATGATTATTATGATTCAGCTTCTAGTATAGATCTATTTTGATTCTCTGTCACAACACGGATTGGTATTCTGGATTCATTCATTTGGGACACATGTATTTAACTCGTCTAGCCCCTACTACCAGAACCACTCATTGGAACCACCTACTCGAAATACCTACAATATCACTCCCCATTCCCGAAATATGTACATTTTTAATTTTTTAATATATATGGTATCTGGCACCTGTATCTTTATTGCATGTATCCTATATTTATAACTGGCCATGGCATGGAACAGTATCTCGTCGCGGATTAGTGTGCCACCCCTTGTCGTTGTTTGGTTGTAGACGTGGTTCACTGTTTCGAAGATAGAATTTCTGAACCGTGTTGTGGTTAGGATTTTATTTAATTAATTTAATTAGTTGTATCATGTAGCAATTAACATGTTATTAGTCATATGGTTAGAGCATGTTTAGGGCTTAAGGTTTTTTTAAGCCAACCCCTATATATATCCCCTTCCTTACTCTCTCTCGTCATTCACTCTTTTCATTTCTTTTCCTTCCAACCAATAGGCAAGTACATCTTGCACCAAATGGAGAGATTCTTGCATTTTTCATTTCTTGATTTTTTTTCTTTGATATGATTTGTCTATATTGTTCTTCTCATCATCCTCTACAAGTTTAGTCCTTGAAGTTTTTTATTTTAATGGCTACTTTTGTGTAGTTCTAAGTTTGTACCATTTTCGGTTTTCTTGGGTTTTGATCTATCAAACTTCTTTGTTTTCAAAATCTAGTTGTTTTATGTTGTAGAGAATTTTGTTCTACCCCATTTTGACCTATGGAATTCCAAATTTGAACTTAGAGTGAAGGTTTTATGGAGCTTGGAAGCTATGGGTTTCATGGCCATCCTTCTCAGATTTTCGGAAAAGATGGGTCATTTACCCAGCCGTATGAGATTTATTTACCCAGCCGCATAGATGGTACCCACTTACCCAGCCACATGAGATTCATTCACCCAGCCGCATAGATGGGTACCCACTTACTCAGCCGTATGAGATTCATTCATCCAGCCGCATAGATGGGTACCCACTTACCCAGCCGCATGAGATTCATTCATCCAGCCGCATAGATGGGTACCCACTTATCCAGCCGCATAAGATTCATTCACCCAGCCGCATAGATGAGTACCCACTTACCCAGCCGCATAGATGGGTACCCACTTACCCAGCCGCATGAGATTTATTTACCCAGCCGCATAGATGGGTACCCACTTATCCAGCCGCATGAGATTCATTTACCCAGCCGCATAGATGGGTACCCACTTACTCAGCCGTATGAGATTCATTCATCCAGCCGCATAGATGGGTACCCACTTACCCAGCCGCATGAGATTTATTCACCCAGCCGCATAGATGGGTACCCACTTATCCAGCCATATGAGATTCATTCACCCAGCCGCATAAATGAGTACCCACTTACCCAGCCGCATAGATGAGTACCCATCTACTGTCGCTCATAGTGCTTATTTTGGATGTTTTTCTATGTTTTATGTCCTATTTGGCTGATTCGTGGCCAGAATTTCTCCCAACTCCCAACCTAAAAGTTGTAGATCTTTGTCTTGGCTTCAAGGACCTTCATGTCTCACTTTAACCTGAATTCATATGTGACTTTTATGTCATGAGGGGTCCTCGTGACTTCCTGACTTGACCGTGTTCTTGACCTGATTATCTGTATACGTGTTGGTACCTATAATAAGTGTGTATTGAGATGCAATATTAGTATGCACTGTGGTGCTATTTAATAAGTGCACTGAGGTGTGACACTACGTGCTAAGTGATCATTCGTGTTATATGTCAATACATGTGTACCTTCCAACAAGTCATGGTAATTGGTCAGTAATAGTGTCGTGGTAAAGTGATTGTTGTTTGATGCATTACACTAAACATGGATCTAGATTGAGCCGATGTGGATTCATACTTAGGGTACACATACTATGGTACGATATATAGGAGGATGATCATGTGACCACGACATGTAATTCCAATATCGATATAGGGTTAATCTAAGCAACTTAAGTTGGTAGAAGCATTGGGAGGGAACAGAATCTCGAGATCGTACGTCACCAGTCGCCCTGGGTTCCATCCTGGCACGTCAGGTTGGCCACCTAGCATACTGTATAGTCATCCGTACTAGTGGAGTACAGTATCTGATTTGTGACTGCCGAGCCAGCTCTTCCTATAGGAGAGTTGGAACCGTTACTGCTTATTCTAGCGCGGTGGCCTTTCGAGGGACTGGTGTATTTCGTGCGTGCTTGTATATAATAGTTTGGCTAGCCCTGCTGGAATGCGATACGATCTGAGAATTCCTATATATATTGCATTAATAGGATAACCCAGGCAAATCATAGAAAGCTGTAGGATTGATTGGCCGCTTGTAAGCTGACTTGTTTTGTGATATGTTTTCTTCTGTTAGAAACTGAGGAACATGGACTATGGTGGTGCGTGGTCCAACCCATATCCTTGTTTGGTTGTTGGGTTGGGCTATTGTGCTGCGATAGGCTATGGACCAAATTCGCGACCAGAAGCCCTTTACCTGCCTATGGTTATAGGATATATCTTATCTCGGCACGAAATTGGCACCGTTTGTCCTTGTTTGGTTGTAAGGGTGTCGTATTGTGTCGATGATATGGTATAAGCCTATAACTCGTGAGTCAGGTCTTATTATTACGCTTGGGTTTTATCTCACTCTTTTGTGCTCCCTTATGGTACTTGCTATTTGGGGCCTGACCCAGCTGGTTTTGTTTGGCCAGATCTCGTAGCAGCGCCAGAAGATCCAGCCTTCTACTCGAAAAATGGTGCACACCAGGAGTATGGGCGCCAGGGACCATGAGTGGGTTTCTTCTTCTCTGCTCTGATATCTTCTATTTTGTACTTAGCATTTAGCCACCGACACCTGTTTAGCCGGCTGTTCTGGACATTAGTTTCCTTTACATAATTGTAATTAAATCAGACTGCAGCTGACTATAGTTATATACTATTGACTCTCTGAACTAGCTCATCATTTTGTATAGCTAGACTCATGAATTATTTTGATGAAACGTCAGGGACGCCTTACTGCTTTGTCATATATGATCATTATTTACTGTTTCTTGTTTTGATTGATTGAGACATAGATGCTCTGTGGGACCATAGGAGACCTGATTGTAGCATGCACCCTCTAGTCTCTTGACAGCCACGATCGCCGTATGACGTTTATATACCTCATACGGTGTAGCTGGCCTAGTCCGTCTCAGTATTCCGGTACTGGGGCGTGACAAGGTTTTAGTGGTGGCCCATACAAGGTCTGTTTTTCAGACTTGTGGGGTGTTGCGATTATAGGAGTCTCAATCAAAACATGTTCCCCTTGATCTCCTGATTCATTTTCCCTTTCTCCCAACTTGATTGCCAACTTGATTGTCATCCTCAATTCCTTCCCGTCCTGTCTTTTGATACCTTGTATCCTTTCCTTTAGGGTTACATCATTCTCGGCTATTGGAGGAGCCGACATAGAAGAGAATCCAGTAGAGCAGGGACCAGTTGGAGATCAGCAAGGGGTAGCCCCTCTACCTGGACAAATTCACATCGAGAATGTTACCGAGCATGAGCCAGTTGAGCCACAGAGGCCAGAGGATTCTATACCTCCAGTGATACCGGTAGTACCAGTAGCACTAGATGTGCCGGTACTATTGTATATTATCAGAGGATTATTAGAGACCCAGCAATGCCAGATGGCAGCCCAACAGCAAAAACAAACCCGACAGCAGGAACAGAATGTGCTACTGAATCAGGGGTTGCAATTAGCCCTTGAGAGAAGTGTCAGAAATGATTCAGGAGCGTCCGGGAGGTTTTGTCGACTTAACCCGAGATATTTTGATGGCATAGAGGATGCCATCACGGCGGATGCTTGGCTTCAGGATACAGAGGCCATATTGACCGCAGTAAAGGTTCCAGCAGAATAGAAGGTTGACCAGGTCAGACTTTTACTTCAGGATCTCGCCCGCGATTGGTGGGCATCGAAAGAGGTTGGAATGAGGCGTCATGTTCCCTGGGATAGCTTCAGTACCAGATTCAAGGCCAAGTACTTTGGCGTGGTAGCGCGGTATGAGCTACAGCAGAGGTTTATCAGTCTCAAGCAGGCTGGTAAGACGGTGGATGGCTATGCAGCAGAGTTCTGCAGGTTAAGTAGGTTTGCTCGGATGATGGTGGCGACAGAGCCAAAGAGAGCAATGAGGTTCCAGCAGGGACTTCACCTAGATATTTTGCAGCTGGTCGAGGGGCACGACTACCAGACATTCGATGCAGTATTGACGGCGACTCGGAGGCACGAGCTTACTATTCAAAGGTTATCAGCAAGGACTGGGGCCAGAAGAGGTCTCATACGCAGAGTGCTGGGGGCGGAGCAATACCTCGAATGTCAGCACCAACACCTGGCGTCTGTATTCGTAATGCAGCACCAGTCACGACAATTGTGACTGTACCAGTTCGATAGTAGCAACAGAGGAACCAGCAGCGATGTCATGAAGCACCAGTGGGTTGCACTTACTGTGGTAAGGGAGGGCATACTAGGGATGTGTATCATTCAGCTAATGGATTATGCTTGAGGTGTGGCAGTCCAGACCATAGGATTGCCAATTGTCCTATGATGCAGAGGCCAAGAGGCCCAGCTCAACGGTTTTCGACGTTGCCAGCTCCAGAGGTAGCACCGTATCAAGGGCCAGCACTAGCAGTGAGGCCACTAGCCCAACGCCCATTACTGACGCAAGCTCAGATGTACCGACAAGCGCAACATCAGGTTGGACAGCAGGGCCAGGAAAGACAGGGACAAAGGCAAGAAGAATTTGGAGTATTAGAGCAGAGGTTGGCTGAAGGCGGTCAGATTTTGGGTAAGTTTTGAGTATTATTTATTATAATTCCTTGAGTTTTATATTCGAAGTGTGAAGACGACTTTCTCGTCTCACTCGTCTGCTCTCGTATCATGTGATACGTGATATTCATCACGTGTCTTGATTACGAGAGTATGTCCTGGGCAGAGTCTCGTTCTAGATTTAGTCATTGGTACTGACTTATCTCAAGCGTTGACCCTTGTCCACTTTGGGAGTCAGTATAGGATCTCGAGGACGAATTCCTACCAGACTTGTGAGGCATATTTCATTCGTATGTCTCCGATCATTTCCTTCTAGGGTATGATTATTGTTTGTGCTCTTACTTAATTATTCTTGTTTTCTTAAACTGTTCATGTGCCATATGTTGTTTGATAATTGTGCTTGCTATATGTCATGAGTGTATTTCGTGATCTGAGAGTGCGCTCGACTAGCCTTATCGAAATTCCAAGGACGAAATTTTTCTAAGAGGGTAGAGATGTCACTCCCCACTTTCGAAATACGTAAATTTTTTATTTTTATGTATATGGTATCTGGCACCTGTATCTTTATTGCATGTATCCTGTATTTATACTGGCCATGGCATGGAACAGTATCTCGTCGCAGATTAGTATGCCACCCCTTGTCCTTGTTTGGTTGTAGGCGTGGTTCACTGTTTCGATGATAGGATTTTTGAACCGTATTGTGGTTAGGATTTTATTTAATTAATTTAATTAGTTGTATCATATAGCAATTAACATGTCATTAGTCACATGGTTAGAGCATGTTTAGGGCTTAGGGTTTTCTTAAGCCAACCCCTATATATATTCTCTCCCTCACTCTCTCTCTCCTCATTCACTCTTTTCATTTCTTTTCCTTCCAACCAATAGGCAAGTACATCTTGCACCAAATAGAGTGATTCTTGCATTTTTCATTTCTTGATTTTTCTTTGATATGGTTTGTCTATATTGTTCTTCTTATCATCCTCTACAAGTTTAGTCCTTGGAGTTTTTTATTTTAATGGCTACTTTTGTGTAGTTCTAAGTTTGTACCATTTTCGATTTTCTTGGGTTTTGATCTATCAAACTTCTTTGTTTTCAAAATCTAGTTCTTTTATGTTGTAGAGAATTTTGTTCTACCCTATTTTGACCTATAGAAGTCCAAATTTGAACTTGGAGTGAAGGTTTTATGGAGCTTGGAAGCTGTGGGTTCCATTGTCATCCTTCTCAGATTTTCGGAGAAGATGGGTACCCACTTACCCAGCCGCATGAGATTCATTTATCCAGCCGTATAGATGGGTACCCACTTACCCAGCCGCATGAGATTCATTCATCTAGCCGCATAGATGGGTACCCACTTACTCAGCCGTATGAGATTCATTCACCCAGCCGCATAGATGGATATCCACTTACCCAGCCGCATGAGATTTATTAACCCAACCGCATAGATGGGTACCCACTTACCCAGCCGCATGAGATTCATTCACCCAGCCGCATAGATGAGTACCCACTTACCCAGTCGCATAGATGGGTATCCACTTACCCAACCGCATGAGATTCATTTATCCAGCCGCATAGATGGGTACCCACTTACCCAGCCGCATGAGATTCATTTACCCAGCCGCATAGATGGGTACCCACTTACTCAGCCGCATGAGATTTATTCACCCAGCCGCATAGATGGGTACCCACTTACCCAGCCGCATGAGATTCATTCACCCAGCTGCATAGATGGGTACCCACTTACCCAACCGCATGAGATTCATTCACCCAGCCGCATAAATGAGTACCCACTTACCCAGCCGCATAGATGAGTACCCATCTACTGCCGCTCATAGTGCCTATTTTGGCTGTTTTTGTATGTTTTATGTCCTATTTGTCTTATTTGTGGCCAGAATTTCTCCCAACTCCCAACATAAAAGTTGTAGATCTTTGTCTTGGCTTCAAGGACCTTCATTTCTCACTTTAACCTGAATTCATATGTGACTTTTATGTCACAAGGGGTCCACGTGACTTCCTGACTTGACCGTGTTCTTGACCTGATTACCTGTATACGTGCTGGTACCTATAATAAGTGTGTATTGAGATGCAATATTAGTATGCACTGCGGTACTATTTAATAAGTGCACTGAGGTGTGACTCTACGTGCTAAGTGATCATTCGTGTTATATGTCAATACATGTGTACCTTTCAGCAAGTCATGGTAATTGGTTAGTAATAGTGTCGTAGTAAAGTGATTGTTGTTTGATGCATTACACTAAACATGGATCTAGATTGAGCCGATGTGGACTCATACTTAGGGTACACATACTATGGTACGACATATAGGAGGATGATCATGTGACCACGACATGTAATTCCAATATCGAGATAGGGTTAATCTAAGCAACTTAAATTGGTAGAAGCATTGGGAGGGAACAGAATCTCGAGATCGTACGTCACCAGCCGCCCTGGGTCCCGTCCTGGCACGTCGGGTTGGCCACCTCGGATACTGTATAGTCATCTTCACTAGTGGAGTGCAGTATTTGATTTGTGACTGCCGAGCCAGCTCTTCCTATAGGAGAGCTGGAACCGTTACTGCTTATTCTAGCACGGTGGCCTTTCGAGGGACCGGTGCATTTCGTGCTTGCTTGTATATAATGGTTTGGCTAGCCCTGTTGGAATGCGATCCGATCTGAGGATTCCTATATATATATATTACATTACTGGGATAACCCAGGCAAATCATAGAAAGTCGTAGGATTGATTGGCTGCTTGTAAGCTGACTTGTTTTGTGATATATTTTCTTCTGTTAGCAACTGAGGAACATAGACTATCGTGGTGCGTGGTCCAACCCATGTCCTTGTTTAGTTGTTGGCTTGGGCTATTGTGCTGCGATAGACTATGGACCAAAGTCGCGACCAGAAGTCCTTCACCTGCCCATGGTTATAGGATATATCTTTTCTCGGCACGATATTGGCACTGTTTGTCCTTGTTTGGTTGTAAGGATGTCATATTGTCTCGATGATATGGTATAAGCCTATAACTTGTGAATCAGGTCTTATTATTACGCTTGGGTTTTATCTCACTCTTTTGTGCTTCCTTATGGTACTTGTTATTTGGGGCCTGATCCCGCTAGTTTTGTTTGGCCAGATCTCGTAGCAGCGCCAGAGGATCCAGCCTTCTACCTGAACAATGGTGCACACCAGGAGTATGGGCGCCAGGGACCATGAGTGGGTTTCTTCTTCTCCGTTCTGATATCTTCTATTTGTATTTGGCATTTAGCCACCGGCACCTGTTTAGCCGGCTATTCTGGACATTAGTTTCCTTTACATAATTGTAATTAAATCAGACTGCAGCTGACTATAGTTATGTACTATTGACTCTCTGAACTAGCTCATCATTTTGTATAGCTAGACTCATGAATCATTTTGATGAAGCGTCAGGGATGCCTTACTGCTTTGTCATATATAATCATTATTTACTAGTTCTTGTTTTGATTGATTGAGACATAGATGCTCTGTGGGACCATAGGAGACCTGATTGTAGCATGCACCCCTAGTCTCTTGACAGCCACGATCGCCGTATGACGTTTATATACCTCATACGGTGTAGCTGGCCTAGTCCGTCTCAATATTCCGGTACTGGGGCATGACAAGGTTTTAGTGGTGGCCCATGCAAGGTCTGTTTTTTAGACTTGTGGGGTATTGCGATTATAGGAGTCTCAATCAAAACATGTTCCCCTTGATCTCCTAATTTGTTTTCTCTTGCTCCCACCTTGATTGCCAACTTGATTGTCATCCTCAATTCCTTCCCGTCCTGTCTTTTGACACCTTGTATCCTTTCCTTTAGGGTCACATTATTCTCGACTATTGGAGGAGCCGACATGAAAGAAAATCCAGTAGAGCAGGGACCAGTTGGAGATCGACAAGGGGTAGCCCCTCTATCTGGACAGATTCACATCGAGAATGTTACCGAGCATGAGCCAGTTGAGCCACAGAGGCCAGAGGATCCCATACCTCCATTGATGCCGGTAATACCAGTAGCACTAGATGCGCCGACACTATTGCAGATTATTAAAGACCCAGCAATGCCAGACGGCAGCCCAACAGCAAAAACAAACCCTACAGCAGGAACAGAATGTGCTACTGAATCAGGGGTTGCAATTAGCCCTTAAGAGAAGTGTCAGGAATGATTCAGGAGCGTCCGGAAGGTTTTGTCGACTTAACCCGAGATATTTTGATGGCACAGAGGATGCCATCACGATGGATGCTTGGCTTTAGGATACAGAGGCCATATTGATCGCAGCAAAGGTTCCAGCAGAAGATAAGGTTGACCAGGTCAGACTTTTACTTCAGGATCTCGCCCGCGATTGGTGGGCATCGGAAGAGGTTGGAATGAGGCATCATGTTCCCTGGGATAGCTTCAGTACCAGATTCAAGGCCAAGTACTTTGGCATGGTAGCACGGTATGAGCTACAACAGAGGTTTATCAGTCTCAAGCAGGCTGGTAAGACGGTGGATGGCTATGCAACGGAGTTCTGCAGGTTAAGTAGGTTTGCTCGGATGATGGTGGCGACAGAGCCAGAGAGAGCAATGAGGTTCCAGCAAGGACTTCACCTAGAGATTTTGCAGCTGGTCGAGGGGTACGACTACCAGACATTCGATGCAGTATTGACGGCGGCTCGGAGGCACGAGCTTACTATTCAAAGGTTATCAGCAAGGACTGGGGGCCAGAAGAGGTCTCATACACAGAGTGCTGGAGGAGGAGCAGTACCTCGAACGTCAGCACCAGCACCTGGCGTCCGTATTCGTAATACAGCACCAGTCACGATAATTGTGACTGTACCAGTTCGACAGTAGCAACAGAGGAACCAGCAGCGACGTCAGGAAGCACTAGTGGGTTGCACTTACTGTGGTAAGGGAGGGCACACTAGGGATATGTGTCGTTCAGCTAATTGATTATGCTTGAGGTGTGGCAGTCCAGACCATAGGATTGCCAATTGTCCTATGATGCAGAGGCCAAGAGGGCCAGTTCAACGGTTTCCGGCGTTGCCAGCTCCAGAGGGTAGCACCGTATCAAGGGCCAGCACTAGCAGTGAGGCCACTAGCCCAGCGCCCATTACTGACGCAAGCTCAGATGTACCGACAAGCGCAACATCAGGTTGGACAGCAGGGCCAGGAAAGGTAGGGACAAAGGCAAGAAGAATTTGGAGTATTAGAGCAGAGGTTGGCTGAAGGCGGTCAGATTTTTGGTAAGTTTTGAGTATTTTTTATTATAATTCCTTGAGTTTTATATTCGAAGAGTGAAGGTGACTTTCTCGTCTCACTCGTCTGCTCTCGTATCATGTGATACGTGATATTCATCACGTGTCTTGATTACGAGAGTACGTCCTGGGCAGAGTCTCGTTCTTGATTTAGTCATTGGTATCGACTTATCTCAAGCGTTGACCCTTGTCCACTTTGGGAGTCAGTATAGGACCTCGAGGACGAATTTCTACCTGACTTGTGAGGCATATTTCATTCGTATGTCTCCGATCATTTCCTTCTAGGGTATGATTATTGTTTATGGTCTTACTTAATTATTCTTCCTTTCTTAAACTGTTCATGTGCCATGTGTTGTTTGATAATTGTGCTTGCTATATGTCATGAGTGTATTTCGTGATCTGAGAGCGCGCTCGACTAGCCTTATCGAAATTCTGAGGACAAAATTTTTCTAAGGAGGGTAGAGATGTCACTCCCCATTCCCGGAATACGTAAATTTTTGATTTTTATGTATATGGTATCTGGCACCTGTATCTTTATTGCATGTATCCAGTATTTATAACTGGCCATGGCATGGAACAGTATCTCGTCGCGGATTAGTGTGCCACCCCTTGTCCTTGTTTGGTTGTAGGCGTGGTTCACTGTTTCGATGATAGGATTTCTGAACCGTGTTGTGGTTAGGATTTTATTTAATTAATTTAATTAGTTGTATCATGTAGCAATTAGCAATTAACATGTCATTAGTCACATGGTTAGAGCATGTTTAGGGCTTAGGGCTTTCTTAAGCCAACCCCTATATATATTCTCTTCCTCACTCTCTCTCCTCATTCACTCTTTTCATTTCTTTTCCTTCCAACCAATAGGCAAGTACATCTTGCACCAAATGGAAAGATTCTTGCATTTTTAATTTCTTGATTTTTCTTTGATATGATTTGTCTATATTATTCTTCTCATCATCCTCTACAAGTTTAGTCCTTGGAGTTTTTTTATTTTAATGGCTACTTTTGTGTAGTTCTAAGTTTGTACCATTTTCGATTTTCTTCGGTTTTGATCAAACTTCTTTGTTTTCAAAATCTAGTTGTTTTATGTTGTAGAAAATTTTGTTCTACCCCATTTTGACCTATGGAAGTCCAAATTTGGACTTACAGTGAAGGTTTTATGGAGCTTGGAAGCTGTGGGTTCCATGGCCATCCTTCTCAGATTTTCGGAGAAGATGGGTACCCACTTACCCAGCCGCATGAGATTCAATTACCCAGCCGCATAGATGGGTACCCACTTACCCAGCCGCATGAGATTCATTCACCCAGCCGCATAGATGGGTACCCACTTACTCAGCCGCATGAGATTCATTCACCCAGCCGTATAGATGAGTACCCACTTACCCAACCACATGAGATTCATTCACTCAGCCGCATAGATGGGTACCCACTTACCCAGCCGCATGAGATTCATTCACCCAGACGCATAGATGAGTACCCACTTACCCAGCCGCATAGATGGGTACCCACTTATCCAGCCGTATGAGATTCATTTATCCAGCCGCATAGATGGGTACCCACTTACCCAGCCGCATGAGATTCATTTACCCAGCCGCATAGATGGGTACCCACTTACTCAGCCGCATGAGATTCATTCACCCAGCCGCATAGATGGGTACCTACTTACCCAGCCGCATGAGATTCATTCACCCAGCCGCATAAATAAGTACCCACATACCCAGCCGCATAGATGAGTACCCATCTACTGCCGCTCATAGTGCCTATTTTGGCTGTTTTTGTATGTTTTATGTCCTATTTAGCTGATTCGTGGCCAGAATTTCTTCCAACTCCCAACATAACAGTTGTAGATCTTTATCTTGGCTTCAAGGACCTTCATGTCACACTTTAACCTGAATTCATATGTGACTTTTATGTCACGAGGGGTCCACGTGACTTCCTGACTTGACCGTGTTCTTGACATGATTACTTGTATACGTGCTGGTACCTATAATAAGTGTGTATTGAGATGCAATATTAGTATGCACTGCGGTGCTATTTAATGAGTGCACTGAGGTGTGACTCTACGTGCTAAGTGATCATTCGTGTTATATGTCAATACATGTGTACCTTCCAGCAAGTCATGGTAATTGGTCAGTAATAGTGTCGTGGTAAAGTGATTGTTGTTTGATGCATTACACTAAACATGGATCTAGATTGAGCCGATGTGGATTCATACTTAGGGTACATGTACTATGGTACGACATATAGGAGGATGATCATGTGACCACGACATGTAATTCCAATATCGAGATAGGGTTAATCTAAGCAACTTAAATTGGTAGAAGCATTGGAAGGGAACAGAATCTCGAGATCGTACGTCACAGCCGCCTGGGTTCCGTCCTGGCACGTCGGGTTGGCCACCTCGGATACTGTATAGTCATCCGCACTAGTTGAGTGCAGTATCTGATTTGTGACTGCCGAGCCAGCTCTTCCTATAGGAGAGCTGGAACCGTTTTCCATAATATTATAAATATATATATTATTATATATATATAATATATTAGATATATATATATATATATATATATATAAATATTTATATATTTATATATAATTAATATATATATATAAATATTATATATATATATATATATATATATATATATATATATATATATATATATTATATATAATATATATAAATTATATCAAGTATTACTTTCTAGAACTATTATATAGATATATATATTATATATATATAATATATATAATATATATATATATATATATATATATAGTTGACGAGCTCGTGATACATGTCCTACTTATTACTGTGCTCCGGAGACCCAAGGAGTTGATCCTCCAACATAGTCATAACCTTCCTAGATGGGTATTTATTAGATAGTATCATATTGTTGGATCTGTCTCTAGTCTGATTTTTGTTACTTGTTATATTATTTGGGTTATGTACTTATTTATAGAATTTTAGACTCTATTGTATTTGACTTATGACGTTAACATTTCATCATTCCATCTTCTTTTTATCGTGCTATCATCTTCCTCAGATGTCTGTATTTAAGTTTATGTTCTAGAGAGATATTATCCTCCATACGGAGATGACGGGTTATTCCATATTGTTAGATGTTAGATACTACAGACGACCTATATAGCGTTCTACCGTCGATACTGTGGCGTAGGCTGGACGTACCTACGTACTCATGCCCTAAAGGGTGCGGGTCGTGACAAGGATACCGTGGGTCAATGTGGATACAGTATATCCTAATGATGCAATATATTTAACTATCAATTAAGATACAGTTTTAGTTATGAAACTTGCCACGCCCCGCTTCCGTAGGAGCGATCGTCCTCGGTAAGGCGTGATGCCGCATGAGCCTAGATTGCGCTCACGTAAGGCAAGTCCATAACGGCCGATTGCAGGCTAAGCGACGGGGGTCGTCGCACAGAAGTCCCAAACAGAAACATTGATAGTCAGCAACAAAATTTGAAGCAAAATACAAGTCATGCAAAATACTCTTTTATTGATATTGAAAAGGATTACAATAGGCACGAGGCCAAATTACAAGTCTCACAAGCTCACTTTTCTCTCATATTATAAGTCACTTTGTTCTCTCTCAATTCCCAATACAAGCTTCAAGCAACAAGTGGCAGATTATGTAGAATGGCGATGTCCATAATTATGTCCCGTATAAGTTCTAACTCCATGCAGCCGTATAGCTTTCCTTCCCGGAGAATTTTCTTGAAATATTTTTTGATTTAAATAGTGATTTTAGAATTTTACAAATGATTATTTAGTTAATTATTATGGTAGATGACTTTAGCCATAGTTGAGTTTTGAAGTACCAGACGACTAGGAATCATGGCACGGGTAGTGCAGTAGCGTGCTATGACTAGTGTTAGCCATGGTAGAGGAGTGCCAAGCCATCGGTGTGTCCTAACTAGGAAAACCAGGCCAAGCTATAACATGACCATTAGAAATAGTTTAATTAATTATTATTAGATTTATTGACTTGCAGGAACCCGGTTTGAACCAAAATAGTCCGGACTGGGCCCAAACCGAGCCCAAGCCCGTGTAGGCTTATAGTGAGTCCTAAGACGCCATGTTGATATTTATTTTGAGAGTATACTTCGTACCTTGATTTAATTGGTCAATAAATTATTTTTCTAATTAATTGTTATATATACATATAATACAATTTATTGATATTGATGGAATATTTCTATTTTGGAAATATGATAACTTGCTAAATATTTTTAGTTTTTCTGGGATAATAGGCCAGAAATACTTGTGCATAGAAATGCATTAAAGTACATTAGGTTGTATGATATAATAACTAAAATAATAGATAGTTATTCTGATTATTGGGATATTTAGGATATCATTTATAAAGATATCGGTTGCAACTATTTGGTTATATATATACGTATATATTTATTGTTCGTGCATATGTATGAATATCATTCTAGATGTATATATAGAGGATATGTCACATATCACAACTCTTCTCCAGCATACTTGGCATTCAAATATGTGATAAGTGCACCAGGTTTCAAAGATGTTCTAAGTGAACTATAACTTGTAAATATAACTTTTCTGTTTCCACATAGGAGGTACCCTATGCGGGTGAAACTTTAAGTTGGCTTGATATAATGTCAGACAAGACTATTATGCTACTTCAAATTCATAAAAGAAAAGTTACTCTTTCATTATGCAATACATATAAATCGACCAAATTGCATAAGAGAGTGACTCAAGGGCCATACCAAAAAACAAGAGGCCCACATCCCAGCCTCAATCACCCAAAGCCAAGTTCCCCGACCCTGTGCAAACCGACAACACATATAATATTATTATATATATATATAATATATATATATAATATATATATATATATTAATAATATATATATCGCAGAGCGAAAGAGAGGAAACGAGAAATCCGACCCTAACCCGACTCCAACGCCGCCACCCTAGCCGTGCCGCCACCACTGTCCCCCGTGACCTCTCCCAGCCCAGGGCGCCGCCGCGTGCGGCCACAGGCCGGCCACGACAGCGCCGACGTGCGCGCGAGTGCGAAACAGCGACAACATCAATAGCAGTTTCTGCTCCACTTTGCGAGGCGCATTTTCCTCCGTGATCGAGTGTTCGTGTACGAACTGCTTGGTACGATCACAACCCTACACTCTTAACCTTTAGGTCGATTAAATTAGATCGTATCATATGCGTAGAAATCTGAACCCGAAGAGTCGACGAAAAAACTGTTCACAATAGCAAAATAGGGCAGTACATACCCATTTGGAAGGCCAGTCACGACCAACCTAGTGACAGTTTTTAAAACAAATTTAAATATTCCAGGCCAATATATACGAGAGCAAAAACCCTTTTTACAGAATTTGATTTTATCGTTTATGCATCGAGTATTTTGAATTCAAAAATCAAGAAATATTATGAAAAACTGTTTTTCGAAACACGAAAAACCCCGATACGACGTGCGTCCTGCCAATCCGGGCACTGTGGTCGCGAACTGAAAGCATCAAAAGGTGCATAGCATCTTCGTGGTCGTGGGGCTTTGACGGAATTCAAATTGGTCGCGTGTGCGCGACGAATTTGATGGTATCCGTCGAAATTCACCGTATCGGTCACTTTGCAAATTTCCTAATTACTTGTGCACGCTCGTCAGATCGAGACAAAACTTGTGCCAACATGACCGTATCATTTTTTGGTCCTGTATGCCAAGTTTGGTCCGATTTGGACAGTTGATTGGACCGCCGTTTTGCGGGCCTACGGTCGATTCAACGGACGATTTTGTGCACGGCCCGCCGAAATCCAACTTTGGACATACGGTTGGGTTCGTATCAGAAAATTGGACCTGTTGACATATAGTTGACGACTTTAGAGGACCATTGACTCTGACATATTTTTCGGTACAAAGCGGGTCCAACGGCGGACACCGTTTTTTGCCCGAAATTATCGTTTTGCCCATGTGTCCAGAATTGGACTTAAGGATAGGCAATCCTAGCTAATTTGACTATTCTGAGAATGTTGGCAATTTATTTCAGCTTTCGAAGACATTTGTGGATTTTGGACTTTATGACGTACCAGTTGACGGTATCTTATTTGTTCTTCGCGCTACCACCAGGCAAGTATACCTTGCCGAACATATACAGTATTTACATTATTTTATCTTTCTTTATGGTATTCCTTTTCATATTGTCACATGATTCCATATTGTGACTGATTTGTCCTTGATCGCTTTACTTGTTCTAGAATACGTGCACGTATAGAATATTTGACATTGCTAGATTATTAGTCTTTTCGCGTCACCTTGCCTCGTGATTGAGTGTCAGTTCCTTTATCTGTCCTTGACTTGACGATTATTGACTGGGAGTACCTTGCATTGTACTACAGTCAAGACATACTATAGATTGGGAGTATCTTACATTGTACTACGACCTATAGTCGATTCTTCTATCTTGATATCGCTTGATTGACTTGACTTGAGACATGCCATAGATTGGGAGTATCTTACATTGTACTATGACCTATAGCATATATTGATTGATTGATTGACTTGACTTATGACACTATAAATTGGGAGTATCTTGCATTGTACTACGATTTATAGGAGTCTACTTGTTGTATCCATTAGGAGAGGAGATCGATACAAGAGTTGGCTAATCTCGACTGAGAGTATCCTGATTTATACGTCAATTGAAACACTATAGATTGGGAGTATCTTGCATTGTACTACAAGCTATAGGAGTTTTGATTGATAGTTAGCCAAGTCTAGTATTACATTTCCACACGACTCGTCGTCCTTAGATGTTCTCATTGCAGTATTCTTATCCTTCTTACATGTTATTTACTGTCGTATTAGTAGACATGTTTTATGTATCTTGCTAGTCCTCTGAGGACCTGATGATCTCTTCAGGTAGTGGATTTGCACGTAGTTAGCTGAGCATGTGGCAGTTGCCTTCATCTGCATGATTCAGGTATTTTTGTTAATATTATCGATTTACTATCTTTCTCGTGCTTTTATAATATATTCTGTTTATTTATAGACTCATATCATTCTTGGAGTCTAATCGAACAATATGCTAATGGGCTGCAGACCATGATCCATACTTGTTCATTCTTGTTTATATGATTCATGTGGATTGAGATATAGTTTAGATTAGATATGATACCATGACCTTGACAGCTTATACATACTCGAGTCAGGCTGGAGTCCGCTCGATGCGTAGCTGGCTTGCTCACGAACTCGCGTCCGAAAAGCGAGTGCGGGTCGTGACAAGTTTTTGTGGTGGCCCATGCAGGTCAGAGCATATCAGATCGGTTACATAACTGTACTGGTACGAGCCTGCGCAACTGACTGAACCCTTAGAAATCTCAATTCACTCTGCCTTGAAAATTCTTCTAGAAATTTTCTACGTCCTTGAAAACTCCAAATTTGCTCTCGATTATACTTCCTTGCTTTTCGTACCATTATTCTCGTTCCTTTTATTTCGAGGTGACGAACGATCGTGCTGCTTAGAATTTATCAGAAATTCTTAAATTATAGTATAAATATTGCATGATTATTGAGTTTTGATTGTTTATAGATATGAGGGATTATAGATGCCATATGCCCTAGACAGCTGCTGGTAGTGAGTTTAACAACTAGTTGGAAGGTTATAAAAGTTCCTAGTGACTGGTACTTGAAGGAGTGTCACGACCCACACCCTAGAGTAAGGGCACGAGAAGTGGGTACGTCCAGCTTACGCCGCAGTGTCGACGGTAGAACGCTGTCCTAGGTTACTATCTAATCAACAACTCACGCAATTATTAATGTACTTGTCAAATCTCAACTCCGAACGGAGGACAGGTATAGATATAATAAAATCTCAATCACAGTCTAAGCACGATAAGATAACACAGAAGTTTAAAACTAAAAACTAAATAACAACATTTATAACTACTAAATAATAATATCTCAAACAAACTCAAATACAAACTCGTATCTCGAGTTATTACAATTCAAGTTCTAAGACATAAAAACTAAACCAAGTCTACTAGCTAGTCTCCCGATTACTCCTGAGTGTCAGGGCCATAGGTAGCTAAGCCATCTCCTGCTCTAAGGCAAGTAGGGCAAACGTCCTCAGGGCAGTCATCTGTAATATTTTCAACAGGTCCAGTCAGGACAGGAACGAGTACATTTCATTAAGAAATTCCAAGTAAATGACAGAGAACTATAAAGCAGTTATAGACAGTTGTATTGATGAATATGGCAGTTTTATACAGGTAGTGATGTAGAGAAGCAATTAAGGTACAATAAAAGTAAGGTAACTAAACAAGAAGAGAAACATAGCAAAGAAGACTGTAAAAATAAGATCTAGCTGAACTAGAGTAACATAATGAGTTCAGATGGTACAATATAAGTCGAGTGTAATCCCAATGTGAGTCTAATATAAGATGAGTCAAATGTAATTCTAATCATTATTATAAAGGTTAATCGAATAAGGTGATACGAATAAGGTGATACGAATAATGATTCACATGATGTTCTAATAATGATTCGAATAAATTCTCCAAGTGTGTTTTAAAATACTTAGATAGACATGTAAACGGCTAAGGGTAAATCCGGCACATCACACACCTGGCCGGGTGTGGAATGGCTATCGTTCGAATATATTCACAGGGGGTGGTTCGAATAGTAAAAATGTTCACATGTCTAATCAAGTATTTCTCCGCCCAGTCTAATACAAATGAATCCATAATCCAATACATAAGACGAATACAAGTCCAACCAACATATGAGGATACGAATAGGGTGATTCGAATAGTGATTCGTATGGTGATTCGAATAATAGAGGTAAGACGAGTAAGTATGTGTGTTGCATACATGGAATTAAAAATAATAATACGTGTTTGTAACAGAGAATCACATACAGCTAACTAGAACTGAAGTACAGTAATTGACAAGTAAATAAAAGAACTATCAGAGAATGTACTCGCCTGCTACTCTGAAAAGAGTAGTAAAATATCAGATGTCCGCACCCGAGTCGCAGTATCCTAAACAGAGCAATATGGGTCATGATATGTAAAATACAAGAGAATGAAACTACAATGCAATCTACAAGATTTCTAGGCCAATCTAGGTCAAAGTCAACTCTAAGTCAAACCTGGTCAACTGTCTAGGTCAAACTAGGTTCAAGTCAAACTTGGTCAACTCTAGGATCAACCCAAGTCAACTACACCAGTCAAACAAGTCTCACTAAGCCTAGCCAAGCCTAGTCTAGCACTCACACACAATCACAAAGCTAACACAAGCTACCAACACCAAAAATACATATATACATATATGCACACAATGTATATAATTAACCATATAGGCTATTGCCTACCACTCTACTTAACTACACTTGAGATACCTACCAATCTATTTATATGTGCCATATACATTGCATGTATACATACACTATAATATTATTTCTAGGATACATTACCATTCCTAAGCCTTCAACCACAATACCAAAACACAAACTATCCTAATACATCATGTATATTACATTTATTATCCACCTTGCATATACATACATACATATATATATATATAACATATATAGATATAGAGATGTGAGAAGGGGCTATGTGTTGTGTGTGTTTGTTAGGGATGAACCTAGTGTGAATTAGGAAGCTGAAATCAAGGCTATGTGTGTAATGTATAGGTGAGTGTCATGACAGGGTTTACATGGGACAGGGCAATGAGTCAATGTGTGTGTGTTGCATAGGAAGACAATGTGTGTGGGCAAAAATCAGTATGATAGCCTAGGTGTGCATGTGACCATGTGGGAAGCTTTGTGTGTGTTACACATGTGAGTGTCCTATACATGAGTGTGTGTGTCACTGTGTGAAAGACTAGAGGGTGTGTGTGTGATACACATTAGTGTGTAGGACTGAACCAACACACATAATGGGCTGTGCTCTCGACTCAAGTCTGGACTGAAGAGAATAAAACTGAGCAGTGCAATTGGTAAGGGGAAAATGCATAATAAGGATATGGGCTGACATGTGTGCAGTGAAGAAGCTCTCAGGGTTTCATTCATAAACTCAGGAAAGTGTAGGAATGAAATCTCAGTTTAATATCCTAGTTAAACATTCAATAATAGAACTCAAAACTCCACCCTCATGTGAACTCTCAGTCCTCACTGTTAGACAATTTCTCAGGTTAATATATTGGGATTCTCAGGTTACAACTTCAGGTTTCCATTAACAGTTGCAATTTCAGAGTTAACACTAACCTATATCTCAGGAATTTCATTCATAGGAAAAAGTCAGGTAGCATTTGATGTGGTGAAGCACAGTGAATGAATGAGTGCAGGATTTGAGATGAAGAAATGGGTAGTGAATGTGTTTCCTCTGATTCTCAGGTCAGTGTCAATGTGGGTTCTCAGGTTTACATTATAAGGACAGTTAACAGTTCAATATTCAGGTTACCAACTCATGACAGTTTTCTCCCATTGAATCTCAGGTTTGAATATTAAAGAAAAACAGTTCACACATCATTCAAAACAGTGCAAACCAATCAAACTCAGCTTTTGTGTATAGGGGTCTTGTGTATAGAGTTAATCAGGAAGGAAAGGGAAATTATCAGTTAACTATTTTCAAACCCAGACATATAAAACCCAAGTGAGTGTCAAAACTGGAATGAATTCAGTTTATACAGGAATCAAAAATCAGGATTATAAAACAGTAAAAAAAAATATCAGTCGACTGTTTCAAGAGCAGTTTATTCAATCAAAACTCGATTCGAAACCTAAAGACCCAACACTATCCAACAATCAACCTTGCAATAGTTTAATACATATGTAGGTGAACTTAATATGATAAATAAACACCAAGAAATCAGTTTAAATGGATTTAACAGTTCAAAATTCAAAACTGTACAGCATGTATCAGAACTATGGGGAAATTGAATTTCGAAACCCAAAATCAAGTTAATACTACAAATTATTGGTTGGTAAACAATGGTGTAGGTGTCATAGAGCCACACGAGTCTTGTGGTGTCCCCACGACAGGACACGGCGTGTCCATTCGTGTTTGAACACACACAGACCCAGTTGTACGTGACAGCGTCGTGCAGACGTGTCGATGCTTCATGGACACAACACAGCTCACTTGGAGCCACGTGTTTGTGTCCATATGTAGCCCAAGTATAGGGCTACACGTTCGATATCCTGACACGTCACCACGACGCGTCCAGGGGTGACACGAAGCCCGTGTCAGAACACGAACTGTACTGCGTGCAGTTCAGTGTAAAACCCGTGCACGTCCAATTACGTGTCCGACACGATACGAGGACTCACCAAACTTGATGGGGGTCATGTCAGTGACTGCCCCCACCCTCGTGTCAAGTGGCACGAGTCCACATGGCAAAATAAGGGAGAAAACAGGGGGTGGTAGCAGGGCACTGAGCGCGCATGTCGTACAGCATGTCCGACCCAATTTTGGACACGAAAAGAGTGTCAAATCAAACTCAGTCTTCATGAAATATATTCCACACATTAGGAGCTTTCAAAATATATAATTTGTTTTAAAAATGGAGAACAAAAAGTTTATTGAGGCATTACATCAAACACTAACCTATACACATTGATACGTGTTCGAAACGGACACGAAATGGGTCCAAATTCTAGGATTAGCCTATCCTACTGTTAGGTTAGGGTTAGGGCATCCTAGAAATGATTTTTAACAGAATTTAAAAGCAATAGAAGGAATTATACCTATTGTTTTCCATAAAGAAATTCTCTTTATTTGTTGTGTTTCTGGAAAAATTACAACTGTGGGAATCCGATCTAGAAGACGATCGCTTTATCCCTTGGACTATGCGAAGAAGAAAAGCTCTCAAAATTTTGACAGTAGATATCAATGTATCTGTACCATGAATAAAAAAAAGAACTCTATTTATAGAGTCAAAAATAATAACTGAAAAGATAACTGTCTTCACAGCCTGTGCTTAGTTGAAAATCACGCAGAATTTAACATACGCAAGGTTGTGAGCAGTTACTAGACGTGGCCTGTAACTGTTGGACACATGGCGATCATGCATGATCATGTGCAAGTTACAGGACACGCAGGCGAGAGATCAGTGGCATGGCTGACACGTACTCCAATTTGATGAAATCCACGCAGACTTGTTGAAGACGAAATCCACGCAGACTCGGGACAGAAAGCTTCAAAATCTACACAAAATTTGGGGCAGAAAGCTTCAGGATCCACGCAGACTTCGAGGCAAAGAACTCAAAAATCCACGCAAACTTGAGGAAAAAAACTTCAGAATCCACGCAAACTTGAGATGAAGATCACAAATACACGCAGACTTGAGATAGAACTGCCAGCTGTCTTGATTCGGCGTATCTTGACTGACACAAAATCTCTGACAATAATTGCTTTGTCATTCGCATTAAATGACAAGAAACGCTTTTGGTACGCCAACTTGACGAAGGCTGAGTCTTGCTGAAGAAGATTTCGAAAGTCACGCAATAGTCGGCTGTGATCTCTCGAGTTCTGTGCATACGTGGCATACGAAGAGACATTCTTCGACTGTTGTGCTGTCAGTCATAATTACTCTCTGACAAATGATGAGCTGTCTCCCCAGCGTGATTTGTTTATATTGTCTGGATCAACTGAGCGTGACTTTTGACTCTGTCTTGATCAACTCAGCGTGACTTTCATTTTTGAGGCCTACAAAACCCCCTTCAAAGTTTTCGAAAAAAGATAAATTATTTTAAAATACTTTGAAAATTAGAGATAATAAAATGGATTTAGTCACGCTGAGATGACTTCAAAATTTTTCGGAAATCGAAAAGACTTCGAAGTTCTTTGAAAACATCCAAATGAACTATTTAAATGTCATAATGACTCTTCGTTCTCCGAGACTGATTGTATCCAATTTATGGTGGAATATGAACCGCCGGTGAGCTCTGTTATATAAACCAAGAGAAGAATCATTTTTTATCTTCATCTCACGTCAAGATGACACCAAAGGAGAAAGCTGAGGAAGAAGCACGCAAACTGGACTTTTGTTCCCATGGGGACCCCACTTTTGGGGGTGAAGAGCCGGAGCCCTTCGTCTTCGAGCTCAAAGATGACCCCAGACAACTAGCCAAGAATTTCTTGAGCTATTTTGGCTTGGATGGCTCGTCTCCTTCTGATGGACGCAACCTCATAGAGCAGCGTGAAAAGTTCAAGGCTCTGTTGTACCGCTTGGGAGTTAAGAGCGTAGAAGAACTAGGCAACAAGCTCAGTCGCTCTGGAAAGTAGAGCATGACTTTTTATGCTTTTGTTGCACTTTTTGTTTTGTCTTTTGTAAGGCCATCAGTGTCTGTCTGGAAGAATAAAATATAACTTCTGTGTTTGATCTGCGTGTATTTAATTAATTAGCACTCTTTGACTGTTTCCAATGTTGCGCTGCTTTCCAAAGTACACGTGTCATTCATTCTACGTTTACGAGCGCTATTTATGCGGATCTTTTCCAAGAATAGGCTTGTACTTCATCATTTAAATAGGTAGCTGAGCTTCACAGATACTCATCCCCCACTCTTCTCCTTCTTCTCTGAGAATGAAATTTTTGAGAGATTTCATTCTCAAACAGGAAAGCAATGCCTTCTAATATTCAATTTTTGCATACTGTATCAAACATGAATCTGCCAATCTTCAGCACTAAACTTGAAGGTAAGCTAGTGTAGTATGCGTACTTATTCTGTTGCTGTTGAAGATAGGCTTTCTGTTTCTTGTTTCTGATTTGAACAATACACGCCTGTCTCTGTTTGATAAATGCACGCTGAATATTCCTTGTTGTTTTCTGCAGAAGCTCGGCTGAAAACTTTCTTCAGAACTGGCATTGGGGATGTAGATGCTGTGAAGAATATCCTGCTGATATCTACATCAGGAAGCTCATACGCTTTTGACGCGTAAATCAGACAACTCAGAACTCTTCGTGGGATAAAAGGGTCTTCCTTAGATGGTAGGAAGAGCCTTTATACACGAGAGTTGGATGGTGGAGTCAACTCTACTACCGAGAAATCGGGTAGTAGAGTTCCTTTCAAGGCAGAACCAGGAATTGTATCCCAAGGTTTGGATACATTCCTGTCTTCCTTGAGAGGTTACCCCCATCCACCAATTGTATTGGCAGCACCACGACTTCGGGCTGCCATACTCTGTGGTTCTCCTCTCGTCTGAAAGAGAAGACCAGAGTTTGATTCTTGATGATCTGGTCGTGACTGGGACCCAGACAGTCAGGAATTGCCACCAACAACGAACCTGACGGAGAAGGTCCGACGGAGAAGATCCAAAGAAGAAGATAGATCTCTATTAGGTTATTGTTGTGGTGTAGAATGAAAATCCAAGATTTGTAATAGATTTCCATTATGATTTGTAAGAAAGTCTAAGAAAATGTAATAGACTTTTTTGTGGTGAAATGAGAATGGAAATGATAATTCTTCTATGCTCAATGATTTGTATTTGTGGATGAATTGTGGACATGATAGATAATAAAATCATCTTTTCTGTTTTAGAGTATATGATATTATCAGAGGTATTATGGACGTAATAATATATAGGAACTCAAAAGAAAATAGATTGATTTCTATGCAGAGGTCAAAACATGACAAATGAGTAAGTATATTCGGAATTGATTCAGAGGTTATGAAAACATGATAAATAACGAATCCCCACTTTATGAATTGATAGAAGATTATGAACGGACGAACCGTCGGATAAATGAACGGATGAACCGTCGGATGAATGTATAAATGAACGGATGAACCGTCAAGTATTAATGAATATGTGAAACGTCGGATGAATGTGAGAAATGAATGGATGAATGAATATATGAAACGTCGGATGAATGAAGAACTTCTGCCTATAAATATAGCAAAAATCTGGCGAGAACGAATACTTCTACTCCTCAACATAAAAATGTCATCTGGAGAAGCATCCAAGAAGACTGAGATAGCCTCAAAGGTTCAGAAAGGCACTGAAGAACGCCCTGCTGGTCCAGCTAAAACGAAGAAGACGGAAGCAGGCAAAGGTTCGTCTGCACCCAAGTCACCAAGGGACATTCTGGATTTTCTGCTCGAACCAGGAAGGACTGAAGAAGAGGAAGCCATGAGGATGGCCGCTTGCAAATTCCTCGTGGGTTCTAACAAGGAGGTTCTCGGCTCTTTTGCTGATCACGTCTTTGAGAAGGACGGTAGTGGCCCACGTCCAAATGTAGAGAAGGATGATAGTGATCTTCCTTAATATCATGTATCATCATTCATGAAAATAAAAATTTTATTTTTAAACATGAATTTGTCTGATGATTATAAGTATTTACATTTATACATAGTACTTTTTAAGGAATTTGCCATTAATAGGCATCAAAACTTTTCGACCATCCAATTCTGAGAGTTGATAAGCTCCATTTGAGAAAACTTTGCTCACAATATAGGGACCTTCCCACTTTGCGTCAAATTTGTCCTTACTCATATGAGTCATAGTCATAGGACGTCTGACTGTTAGAACAAGTTCTCCTTTTTTATATGATCGAACTCTGACTTTTTTATTAAAAGCTCTTGAAATTCTAGCTTGATAGAATTCAATATTTTGTTGAGCAGATAATCGCTTTTCATCCAGAGCTTCTAATTCCTGAAGTCGAAGACGATCGTTATTTTCAGCAGTGAGTTCATTAGCGATTGCTATCCTTAAAGAAGGAATTTGAATCTCTAATGGAAGAACAGCTTCGTAACCATATACCAGAGAGAAAGGTGTACATTTGGTAGCATTACGAACTGTAGTGCGATAAGCCCACAAACATTCCCCGAGCTTGTCACTCCAATTACGTTTGTTAGTGGAGACAAACTTCTTTAGGAGTTTGATGATAGTCTTGTTGAAAGCTTCTGCTAATCCATTAGCTGCTGGATTATATGCGGTAGAAGCAACATTATTGATCCGGTGATCGTCACAGAATCGAGTAAATTTCTGGCTGACGAACTGTGGTCCGTTATCATGAACAATACGTCGAGGAACACCAAATCTGTAGATGACGTGGTGCTTAATAAAGCTGATGACATTAGACGTCTTAACTTCAGATAAAGGAATGGCTTCGGCCCATTTGGAGAAGTAATCAGTTATTGCGAGAATGAACCGATGACCTTTAGATGACGGTGGATTGATCGGGCCGACAATGTCCATGCCCCAAGCTTCGAAGGGCCATGATGCTGCCGTCGGATGTAGAAATTCCGAGGGTTGATGAATAAAATCTGCATGGATTTGACAAGCTTTACACTTCTTTGCGTATTCGATAGCATCAGATACCATGGTGGGCCAATAATAACCCATACGTCAAATACGGTCTTGAAGTTTTGGTCCTGGCTGATGTGCTCCACAAATTCCATCATGTGCTTCACGAATGATTTGTTGAGCCTCGTCATCGGCAACACATCGAAGGAGTAAACCATCATAAGCTCGACGATATAAGGTCTTTGTTGTATGATTGTAATAGAATCTGAGTGATCGTCGTCTGATAGATGCTGCCTCACTCGGATCATCCGGAAGAATATCATATAATACGAGATTTAAGAAAGGAAGTCTCCAATCTTTATCCGTATTCTGATTCTCAGTCGAGTTACTGAAGATGAATTCCATGCTGGAATCGGATGAAGATGATATCGATTTACGACTGAATCCAAATCCTCTTGTTGTGTTGACGTCATGAGATGTTGATTCTTCAATGTCAATTGGAAGTCCTAGAGTCAGGTTATTTTCAAGATGAAATAATTCTCGATTACGAACAACAATCATTTGTTGCCGTCTGATTGGGATAGCCAGCACCGCTGCAAGATTAGCAAGGGCATCAGCTTCTATGTTACATGCTCGCCTAACATGTTCAATGAAGAATTTTTCAAACGAAGAAGCCATAGATATAGCTGTTTTATGATAAGGAACCAGATCTTGATGGCGAACTTCATAAGTACCCCTGATCTGATTGACAATAAGTTTAGAATCTCCATACGCCTCCAAATGTTGAATATTCAGATGTTTAGCGAGTTGAAGACCAATAAGTAATGCGTTGTACTCAGCTACATTGTTTGAACACGGCTGATCGAGAGAATAAGCTCTTTGGATGGCAAGACCTTCTGGCGATACAAGAACAATTCCAACTCCAGCGACAATATCGCCATTAGGACCAATTCTTGATGCTCCATCAAAGAATAGATGCCAAGTAGGATCTTCTTCAGCAATTTGATTTGAATCTAGGACTTCATCTGGGATTTCATCATAGAGTTTTGAATTTTCTGGAATTGAGTGAGCAGCCAGAAAATCAGCTAAAGCTTGTCCTTTAACTGATTTCTGAGGAATATAGTGCATGTCATACTGAGCAAGTAGGATTCCCCAGTTAGCCAATCGAGAATTCAAAACACTGGGTTTCTTCATCATGATCCGTATAGGATTGATCCTGGAGATGACATGAATAGTCTGGCCAATGATATAATGACGTGTCTTTTGGACAGCAAACATCAAGGCTAGACATTCTTTTTCAATCGGTGAATATCGAGGTTCAGCTCCAGTCATAGTGCGGCTGAGATAATAAATGGCTTGTTCATGGCCATTTTGATTCTTTTGAGCGAGTAATGCACCCAATGAATGACTCATTGCTCGAGTATAGAGGAGGAACGGTATTCCTGAGACGGGAGGTACCAATACTGGAGGGCTTATTAGATATTGTTTTATATCATCGAATGCTTTCTGACATTCATCATTCCAGATAAAAGAGACACCTTTCTTCATAAGTTTGTTGAATGGTCTGCAGCGTCCTGATAAATTAGAGATAAATCTCCTGATATAAGCGATTCTTCCTTGAAATCCTCGTAGCTCTTTTAAGGTGCGTGGAGGACGCATCTCTTGGATGGCTTTGATCTTCTCGGGATCCACGTGTATACCTTTAGAGGTAATGACGAAGCCGAGAAATTTACCACTAGAGACGCCTAAGAAGGACTTAGTAGGGTTCATCTTTAATTGATGCTTACGCATTAGATCAAATATAATCTTCAAATCTTGGATATGATCCTCCTTTTGTCGACTTTTGACTGCAATATCATCAACATAGCATTCGACTGTTTTCCGTAAATGTTCACGGAATATAGTGCTCATAGCTCGTTGATAAGTTGCTCCTGCATTCTTGAGACCGAATGGCATAACTGTATAACAGTATGTACCAATTGGCGTTCTGAAAGAAGTGTGCTTCTCGTCCTCTAGAAACATTTTGATCTGATTGTACCCAGAATACCCGTCCATGAATGACATTCGTTCAAATCCACAGGTATTATCAACCATGACATCAGTGATTGGTAGAGGGAATTCGTCTTTAGGACATGCCGCATTGAGATCGTGAAAGTCTATGCATACTCTGATCTTGCCAGTCTTTTTAAGAACAGGAACAATATTAGCCACCCAATCGGGATGTTGTTCCTCTCTAATAAACCCAGAGGTAATGAGTTTATTGACTTCAGCTTCAATTACATCCATGATGTCTGGACGAAATCGTCGCTGTTGTTGTTTGACCGGTTTAGCATTCGGCAAGATATTGAGCTTGTGAGTTACAATTTGAGGATCAAGCCCTGGCATATCTTCATAACTCCAAGCAAAGACATCGATGTAATCACGAATGAGTTTGATCATGTCTTTCTTATCAGTTTCTGAAAGACTTTCACTGATGAATATTGGTTTGGGAGATCCCTCTTCACCAACATCTATTTGAACAAGTTTATCTTCAGTCGGAGGTTTTTTTTGCTCGAAACGGAACTCCCATTGATTATCTAATCTTTGGGCCCACTGTTCTGATTCAGGTGAGATTTCAAACTCTTCTTCGTCTTCATCACTTTCTTCAGAATGGTCAATGGAAACCATATTAGAAGACAGAAGGTTGCAATAGAAGTCACCGATACTCGTATCGGAATCCCAAGAAGTGGTACTAGAAGAATCAGATCTCTTGTCAGACTCGGGATCTTCATGGATAATATTGATGAAAGGAGTAGGAGCAGTATAACCCAATCCGCATTTCGTCCTTCCATATTTCAAAGGAGGAATCCGGACAGGTATTTTTCTTCCTTTTCCATCATTGAGGCCAGTCCTGAAGTCATAGCCCATATTTTTGATGATGTCTCTAGATTGCTGACTATAACGACGTAGTTGTAATCTTCCAGTATCATCATTCTTGTCATCATCTTCAAGATCAGAAGGATTTTGAGGCCCTTTGTAGAAGAATATTGGAATGTCTCCTGGCTTTCTGCTGGGAACTAGAAAGTATGAAGATTATACAGGTTCTAGAGATACATCTGTATGAACAGTCTGTACAACTCCTATGGTTATTGTGTTCAAGTCATCTAACAGATGTAAATAACTATAAACATAATTACACACATCAACGTACTGCAAAGGTGGAGACTTTTCATTAAATGTAAAAGCAGCAATATTTATATTGGGAAAAGGCTGAGCCTTAGAGATTTTAGCCAAGTCAATGACTAAAGTGGGAGAAGAAGAAGAAGCTTTGTTTCGATTAAGATCGATAACAAATGGCTCAGAAGAGGTGAGCTCCCTTGAAGTTTGAGTAGGAAGAGTAGTCCGCCCTCCAACTGGAATTAGCAGAGTATCTTGTGAAGATACAGGAACTGTAGTACGCCCACTGACAGGAATGATCGGTGTATTTTGAGTAGATGACTGAGGTAACGGAGAGATCCGTCCACTCACTGGAATGATGAAAGAATCTTCTCCAGAGGGTTTAGGAGATTGTTGCTGAGTAGTTCGACCTTTAACATGGATTATTAAAGTCTCACTTTGTGCATCTTCTTTCTCCATAGCTTGTATGATCCTTGTATACTCTTCTTTGTACATTCGGGAATCGTTGAAATAAGCTTCAACCCCATGAAAGGGATTTATATCAGCAACTTCTTTTTGTACTCTTCCATTGCTATCAATGTATTTAAAACATTGATGAAGAGTAGAGGGCACCACATTATTTTCATGAAGAAAGGGCCTCCCCAGAAGAAGATTATAGGATCCCGCGATCTCGATCACATAGAAAGTGACTTTAGATCTGAAATCGCCTATCTGAAGCTTCAGATGAATCTTTCCCAAAGGCTCACTTCGGCTTTGATTGAATCCCAAGATAGTAGTAACCGTCTTGGAGAGCTTGTGAAGAGGGATTTTTAGTTCATCCAACAAACTCTTTGGCATTATGCTTATAGCAGACCCTGGGTCAATGAGGATACGATCTATCTTCATCGTATCAATATAACCAGTGTAGTAGAGAGGTCGGTCATGTCGATTATCCTCCAGTAGCATGTCGTCTTGTGTAAAGGTGATATTTGGGATAATCTCCAGTACACTGTTGCAATGTAAGCAAGTGGCAGGTTCCGTATCTGGCTTCTTCAATTGTGCAAGACAAGAGTCAGCTTGTAGAAGTGCTTCACTTAACGTCTCCCGAGTTTCTTTAGAAAGACGTAGAAGTTCAAAAAGGGACATTCTAGCTGGAGTATTAGCAAGTTGAGCCAAAATATCAAAGTTGTAAGGCTTCTGAAGTCCAAGAGGAGAAGACTTCTTGATTGGCTTATCAAACCGAGCCTGTTGTTTGCCTTTCTCCAGAGCCGTAGGCTTGGGAGGAACAAGTTCAGTGGATGATTCTTCTTCAGGAGGAACATTAGGAGCATCTTTAGCATCTGAAGGGATATCAGTAGGATCTTCAGGATTTTTAGAATAATCCTTTAGGTAAGGTTTCCCCGTTCGAGTAGCACTAACAAGTGCTTCTTTTTTGTCTTTTGGCTCTGTGTCAGAGGTAGACCCAAGAGAAGTCATATGACATGACTTGATCTTTCCAGCCTTCTTGGATTTTTGAGAAGAAATCTTTTGAGGAGAAGGCGATTCAAAATCTGCCACTAAATCAGGATGGATCCACATGATTTCCCCTGTTTCCAAAGTGATTGGCACTAATCCTTCAGACTGTGGAGGAGAAAGATTCACTATGTCAAGAGTTGCCTTGGGAATAGGAACAATCCCACTTTCAAGGAGTTGAGGAGGGAAATCTCCAAATTGCATAGAGACAACGTTGGAGGTGACGGTCTTCTCTTTTGGAGTAAGAGAGATAGCTCCAGATTTAATCATTTCTTGGATCTTTCCTTTCAATACATAACATGTACGAATTGTGTGACCCAGTATTCTGTGATATGGACAATATTTAGGATGATCTGTCTTACCAGCTTCATCAGGTTTCTTGATCTCTGGTAATTATATCTTATTACCTTTCAGCAGACATTCAAAGATACCAAGGACATCGTCGTCATCAAAAGAATATTCTTCTTTGGGGCGAGGTGTTCTTGATTGTTGAGTTGTAGAGGCAGGAGTTTGAACATTTGATGCATCTTTGCTCTGAAGATTAACTTCAAGAGTTTCTTTTCCTTTGCGAGCATTATTTTTATTGTTAGCACCTTGTCCTGTTTCTTTAGGAGTCATCTGCAGTCCTAAACCTTTGAAGGTTTCAGCACTGATTTCTGCAGCTTTGGCACTGACTATGAAGGAAGGCCAATCTTGAAATTGAGTGGACCCTGTCCACATACTGATGATTGGCAACAAGTTTGATTTACACGTGTCAATGGTAACAGCATCAGGAGTTCTAAGAGGCATCTTCAGAGCTTCTCTTCGAAACCGTTCAATGTATTCCTCTGTAGATTCATTATTTTTTGCTTGATTCTAATAAGAGCAGACATAGTCATGTCATTAAGCCCTTCATAGAACCTTTCAAGAAACATCTGTTTGAAACCAGCAAATGAGGTAATACTCCCATCTGGGAGACTCCTATACCATTCATAAGCCGTTCCCTTGAGACATCCAATAAATACCCGAGTAAGGAGGGCATCACTTGGTTGCAGTTGATCAGTCATCACTTCAAAATGATTAATAAACTGACTTGGAGAAGTGGTTCTATCATAGAATGAGATAGTAGGAGGCTTATATTTAGGAGGATATGATACTTGCTTCCATTCTATCGGATAAGGCTGCTTGATGCCTAACCTTTGTAAACCATCCTTCTGTTTGAATGCCTCGAATTGAGTTTTGAGATTCTTCAATTCTTCAGAGACAACTCCCGAAGATTGTGGAGTTGTGGCTTGTAGAGAATAGTTGGGAGGAGGAACAGCATTGTAAGCACTACCCCCAGCTCCAGAGAGACTAGGATTTGGTTGAGCTAGTCCAGGAGTATTAGATTGTACTGCTGGAGGAACTTGTACTGGACTTATATCAGTATCAACTGGTATGGCATCTGATACAGTCTGTCGATTTTACAACTGAGCTGTCATGAGTTCATACATCGACTTCATTGTGTCAGTCATAGACTTCATTTGCTGTTCCAAAGAAGCAATTCTTTGATCTTGAGGAGTCAAGGAAGAAGAAGGTTCATCAGTATTCCCATCAACCATGTAAGTCGTGACTGTATGAGGGATTATTGATGAACTAGTAGATGTTGTATGCTCTGAATCATTGCTTCGTGCATCAAAGTCAACTATAGGAGAATTACCCCCAGTAGGAAGAGGTGGGAAGTTAGATTCTCCAAGAAATTCAGAATCAATTTCAGGGATCAAATTTCTTTGACTAGAAGCCAGGACTCTTGCTCTGGTGTTTTTATATACTCCATCTGGACTATCAACTCTACCCCCGGTGTCCCGAGAAGTCATGTTGACAGAGGCAAACAAAGGCTCATCTTCATCAGGCATAGGTTCATACTGAATCCTATTGAAGACAGACTGTCGTTTATTTTGACATCTGCATTGCATTGTGACTCTTGGCTGGAAGTCACATTCATGATCACCATGGTCTTGAACTGTTGATTGACATCTGCACTGAATTATGACTCTTGGATAGAAGTCACATTCAGCATGTTCCTTTGATATAGAATTACTCCTTCTCTTCTGTTGAAGATATTCCCGTAAATCTGTTTGTGAAGATTGAGGAGTATACTTCTTGTTCTTGGGTCTTGATGGCTCTTGATTATACAAAGAGTGATTAATGTGAGCCACATAATTTCTTGCATACTCTGCATCTGGATCTTTTATCTTCATATCCAATTGGTATGGTTTCTTAACACCAGAAGTGCTGAGTTTTGTTCTTAAATCAGTGGAAGGTAACACATTAATTTTGGAAACATGGAGTTTTCCTTCCATTGATCTGGATATTTGCAGAGAAGGAAGAGTTGAACCACTCCTTTGATTAGGAGTTGGTAACAGACCCTCTTTAATGGACAGATTTTGTGCCCAATTTGAAGAAGTCAAAGAAGAAGACATTAAGGAATGTTTCTTCTTAGACTCATTCAAGTTTTGAGACATAGAATGTCCAGAAGGAAGAGTAGTCAAAAGACCATCTCCTTTCCTTTGACTAACAAAAGTATCAGTCAAAGTTGTTCCTGAAGTAAAAACTACAGGAGCAGAAGAAACAACTAAAGAGTTATTCCTTTTCGAAGGGACTTTGTGTGGAAGACCACCCCCAGTTCTAGTAGAACTCGGTGAAGAAGAAAAGATAACTAAGGAGCTATTCTTCTCTGATGAAATACACGCTGAAACAGATTTGGCTAAAGAACCAGTACTGTTAGCGTGACTTTTGATTTTAGAATTACACGCTGGAACAGATTTGGCTAAGGAACCAGTACTGTCAGCGTGACTGTTGAATGTGGGATTGCACACTGGAATAGATTTGGCTAAGGAGCCAGTACTATCAGCGTGACTTTTAGAGTTGAATTTGCACGCTGGAACAGATTCGGCTAAGAAGCCAGTACTGTCAGCGTGACTTTTAGAGTTGAATTTGCACGCTGGAACAGATTCGGCTAAGGAGCCAGTACTGTCAGCGTAACTTTTAGTTACTGTCATATTCGAGCGCACAGGAGTGTGCGTGCTTGCAGTGGAGTTCTTGCCAGTGTTAGGAGTAGACACTGTGGCAGAGACTTCACCATTGACTGCCAACTGATTCTTAGGGACATAGACAGAGTGTCCCTTCGACTTGGCAGTAATGATGGAGGCTGGAGTGGGCTTGCCACCCTTAGCCCGCTGCATTTCTTCATAGGCGAGTTGATCGAATTTGATCGTCATCACCTTCTTCGTCGAGCCGATTGACGAAGTGTCGTATTGAGTTGTTACCATCTCAGAAGAGGAGATGGTTTTCCCCAGCAGAGTCGCCAATTTGTTTTCCATAAAGAAATTCTCTTTATTTGTTGTATTTCTGGGAAAATTACAACTGTGGGAATCCGATCTAGAAGACGATCGCTTTATCCCTTGGACTATGCGAAGAAGAAAAGCTCTCAAAATTTTGACAGTAGATATCAATGTATCTGTACCATGAATAAAAAAAAGAACTCTATTTATAGAGTCAAAAATAATAACTGAAAAGATAACTGTCTTCACAGCCTGTGCTTAGTTGAAAATCACGCAGGATTTAACATACGCAAGGTTGTGAGCAGTTACTGGACGTGGCCTGTAACTGTTAGACACATGGCGATCATGCATGAGTCGTGTGCAAGTTACAGGACACGCAGGCGAGAGATCAGTGGCATGGCTGACACGTACTCTAATTTGATGAAGTCCACGCAGACTTGTTGAAGACGAAATCCACGCAGACTCGGGACAGAAAGCTTCAAAATCCACGCAAAATTTGGGGCAGGAAGCTTCAGGATCCACGCAGACTTCGAGGCAAAGAACTCAAAAATCTACGCAAACTTGAGGAAGAAAACTTTAGAATCCACGCAAACTTGAGATAAAGATCACAAATACACGCAGACTTGAGATAGAACTGTCAGCTGTCTTGATTCGGCGTGTCTCGACTGACACAAAATCTCTGACAATGATTGCTTTGTCATTCGCATTAAATGACAAGAAACCCTTTTGGTACGCCAACTTGACGAAGGCTGAGTCTTGCTGAAGAAGATTTCGAAAGTCACGCAATAGTCGGCTGTGATCTCTCGAGTTCTGTGCATACGTGGCATACGAAGAGACATTCTTCGACTGTTGTGCTGTCAGTCATAATTACTCTCTGACAAATGATGAGCTGTCTCCCCAACGTGATTTGTTTATATTGTCTGGATCAACTGAGCGTGACTTTTGACTCTGTCTTGATCAACTCAGCGTGACTTTCATTTTTGAGGCCTACACCTATAGGTGAACAATGGTTCAAAATCTCCAAATGGGAGGAGCTCCACAAACCACCAAACTTCCTCAAATTGTGTTCTTCCTGCAAATACTCATTAATAACAGCAAGAAAACTAATATTAGGTCCTATTGCAATTTGTTTGGAGAAATTTGGAGAAGAAATGGATTTTCTAAGGATTTACAAAGATGGGGACTCACCTCTTCCAAATGGCAATGTTTCCTAAAGAGGCAACCCTAATTTCAAGAGGATATAAATAGAGAAAGGGGACACACTATGGCTAGTCAAATTTTTAGGGTTAGGGCTTGGTTCAAAGGGTGTGGGCCTATGGGCCATTAAGCCTATAAGTCATGAAATGACTTGTGATTTCGCAAGCCATTACTTAATCAATCTAGCTCCTAATTTCACCAAACTAATTTCAATGAGCTAAACCTCACTAACTTAAGTCAACCTAGGTTTTCATATCCTAATCACAAAGTCAAGACCTAGGTTAGCCACTAGGTTAGTCTCAAAAGTCAACATAAGTCAAAGTCACTAAAACACCAAAATCAATTATTCTAAAATCACTAAAAAATCACATTAATTATAAATAATAATAATAATTCAAATTAAATTCTAAAATTATAAAAATAACTAAAATACCCCTCAGTCTGGAAATGAACACTAGCAAGACACCAAATCATAAGTCATGAATTTAAATAGTTTAAAAAAATAATTAAAAATCACTAAAATCATAATATGAAATAAATATCACTAAATAATAATCGTAATTACAAAATTTTAAAATTACCCTTATCTGAAAAACTGGGTGTTATAAGGAGTAGTGTGACCCAAGGTGGGTAGAAGTCCTTGAAGTATTCGGAGTTATAAAATGGCTAGAGGGAGTTATAGAATATTTTTGGAGAAATTAAATTTGAGGATATTAAGGAAATAGTAGACTTTGATTTTAAGACATAGTCATGAATTAGAATTTCGAGGACAAATTATTTTTAAGGTGGGTAGATTTGTAACTTCCCTTCCCGGAGAATTTTCTCGAAATATTTTTTTGATTTAAATAGTGATTTTAGAATTTTACAAAATGATTATTTAGTTAATTATTATGGTAGATGACTTTAGCCATAGTTGAGTTTTGAAGTACCAGACGACTAGGAATCATGGCACGGGTAGTGCAGTAGCGTGCTATGACTAGTGTTTAGCCATTGTAGGGGAGTGCCAAGCCATCAGTGTGTCCTAACTAGGAAAACCAGGTCAACCTATAGCATGACCATTAGAAATAGTTTAATTAATTATTATTAGATTTATTGACTTTGCAGGAACCCGGTTGAACCAAAATAGTCCGGACTGGGCCCGAACCGAGCCCAAGCCCGTGTAGGCTTATAGTGAGTCCTAAGACGTCCATGTTGATATTTATTTTGAGTGTATACTTCGTACCTTGATTTAATTGGTCAATAAATTATTTTTCTAATTAATTGTTATATATACATATATAATATCAATTTATTGATATTGATGGAATATTTTCTATTTTTGGAAATATGATAACTTGCTAAATATTTTTAGTTTTCTGGGATAATAGGCCAGAAATACTTGTGCATAGAAATGCATTAAAGTACATTAGGTTGTATGAATATATATAACTAAAAGAATAGATAGTTTATTCTGATTATTGGGATATTTAGGATATCATTTATAAAAGATATTGGTTGCAACTATTTGGTTATATATATACGTATATATTTATTGTTCGTGCATATGTATGAATATCATTCTAGATATGTATATATAGAGGAATATGTCACATATCACAACTTCTTCTACCCAGCATACTTGGCATTCAAATATGTGATAAGAGCACCAGGTTTCAAAGATGTTCTAAGTGAACTATAACTTGTAATATATAACTTTTCTGTTTCCACATAGGAGGTACCCTATGCGGGTGAAACTTTAAGTTGGCTTGATATATAATGTCAGACAAGACTATTATGCTACTTCAAATTCATAAAAGAAAAGTTACTCTTTTCATTATGCAATACATATAAATCGACCAAATTGCATAAGAGAGTTGACTCAAGGGCCATACCAATAAAACAAGAGGCCCACATCCCAGCCTCAATCACCCAACAACCAAGTTCCCCGACCCTGTGCAAACTGACAACACATATATATATCGCAGAGCGTAAGAGAGGGAACGAGAAATCCGAGCCCTAACCCGACTCCAACGCCGCCACCCTACCCGTGCCGCCACCACTGTCCCCCGGCGACCTCTCCCAGCCCAAGGCGCCTCCGCGTGCGGCCACAGGCCGGCCACGGCAGCGCCGACGTGCGCGCGGGTACGAAACAGCGACAGCAGCAATAGCAGTTTCTGCTCCACTTTGCGAGGCACGTTCTCCCTCCGTGATTGATGTTTTTGTGTACGAACTGCTCTGGTACGATCACAACCCTACCCACTTCATTAACCTTTAGGTCGATTAAATTAGATCGCATCACATGCGTAGAAATCTGAACCCGAAGATCGACGAAAAACTGTTTCACAAATAGTAAAACAGGGCAGTACATACCCCATCTTGGAAAGCCAGTCACGGCCAACCTAGTGACAGTTTTCAAAAACAAATTTAAAACAGTCCAGGCCAATATATACGAGAGCAAAACCCTTTTTATAGAATTTGATTTTATCGTTTATGCATCGAGTATTTTGAATTCAAAAATCAAGAAAAATCATGAAAAACTGTTTTTCGAAAACACGAAAAACTCCGATACGACGTGCGTCCCGCCAATCCAGGCGCTGTGGTCGCAAACCGAAAGCATCGAAAGGTGCGTAACGGCTTCGTGGTCATGTGGGCTTTGACGGAATTCAAATTGGTCGCGTGTGCGCGACGAATTTGATGCGTATCCGTCAAAATTCACCGTATCGGTCACTTTGTAAATTTCACAATTACTTTGTGCATGCTCGTCAGATCGAGACGAAACTTATGCCAACATGACCGTATCATTTTTCTGGTCCTGTATGTCAAGTTTGGTCCGATTCTGAGACAGTTGATTGGACCACCGTTTTGCGGGCCCTACGGTCCGATTCAACGGATGATTTTGTGCACGGCCCGCTGAAATCCAACTTTGGACATACGGTTGGGTTCGTATCAGAAAATTGGACCTGTTGACATGTATTTTGACGACTTTAGAGACCATTGACTCTGGCACGTTTTTCGGTACAAAGTGGGTCCAACGGCGGACACCATTTTTTGCCCGAAATTACCGTTTTGCCCATATGTCCAGAATTGGACTTAAGGACAGGCAATCCTAGCTAATTTTTATTCTGAGAATGTTGGCAATATTTATTTTAGCTTTCGAAGACATTTGTGGATTTTGGACTTTATGACGTATCAGTTGACGGTATCTTATTTGTTCTTCGCGCTACCACCAGGCAAGTATACCTTGCCGAACATATATAGTATTTACATTATTTTATCTTTCTTTATGGTATTCCTTTTCATATTGTCACATGATTCCATATTGTGACTGATTTGTCCTTGATCGCTTTACTTGTTCTAGAATACGTGCACGTATAGGATATTTGACATTGCTAGATTATTGGTCTTTTTGCGTCACCTTGCCTTGTGATTGAGTGTCAGTTCCTTTATCTGTCCTTGACTTGACCATTCTTGACTGGGAGTATCTTGTATTGTACTACAGTCGAGACATACTATAGATTGGGAGTATCTTACATTGTACTATACGACCTATAGCCGATTCTTCTATCTTGATATCGCTTGATTGACTTGACTTGAGACATGCCATAGATTAGGAGTATTTTACATTGTAATATGACCTATAGCATATATTGATTGATTGATTGACTTGACTTGCGACACTATAAATTGGGAGTATCTTGCATTGTACTACGATTTATAGGAGTCTACTTGACCTTGTATCCATTAGAAGAGGAGATCGATACTAGAATTGGCTAATCTCGACTGAGAGTATCCTGCTTTGTACGTCAATTGAAATACTATAGATTGGGAGTATCTTGCATTGTACTACAAGCTATAGGAGTTTTTATTGATAGTTAGCCAAGTCTAGTATTACATTTCCACACGACTCGTCGTCCTTAGATGTTCTCCTTGCAGTGTTCTTATCCTTCTTACATGTTATTTACTGTCATATTAGTAAGCATGTTTTATGTATCTTGCTAGTCCTCTGAGGACCTGATGATCTCTTTAGGTAGTAAATTTGCACGTAGTTAGCTGAGCATGTGGCAGTTGCCTTCATCTGCATGATTCAGGTATTTTTTGTTAATATTATCGATTTACTATCTTTCTCGTGCTTTTATAATATATTCTGTTTATTTATAGACTCGTATCATTCTTGGAGTCTAATCGAACATTATGTTAATGGACTGCAGACCATGACCCATACTTGTTCATTCTTGTTTATATGATTCATGTGGATTGAGATATAGTTTAGATTAGATATGATACCATGACCTTGACAGCTTATACATACTCGAGTCAGGCTGGAGTCCGCTCGATACGTAGCTGGCTTGCTCAGAGCTCACGTCCGAAAAGCGGGTGCGGGTCGTGACAGGCCGTACGCCTCGAAATGCCAAGGAACTCCGTGCCTCGATGCATCCAAGCGAGCTTCGTGCCATCGGGCTTCTACCTGTTTCTGGACATGAAAACTGTGTGGGTGTCAGTACTCAACTGTACTGGTAGAGCAAGCTCCTCGCCCACCCATACAAAATCGATACGTTTATTTACTTTGTTCAGCTTAATCCCTTTTTGATTATCTTTCTAGTCTTGCCTTAGGATTAATTTTAGGACAAAGACACCTTGGCCTATACTTGGCAACGCAATGACAGGGTCGTGTTATACTCTATTTGTGGCTTCAATATATATTCGAGGCCATGCCTCGTCGAGTAGAAACTTGTACAACTCGGTCGTGCCAAGACTTTAACTTATTTTATGTGCCTCTAGACCATTCCCGTGCCAATGACGTCAAGGGGACGACACGTGCTGGTCGTGCCAATAGACTTAATCGTGCCTTAAGATCGAGGTCGTGCCTCCCAAGGATCAACCAGACTTAACCAACTTGCCTTACGGCCCTTCATGACTTAACTCAAGACGATGCCACATTTATATCGAAGCACGTGTCCTTGCTATAGCAAAATCTTAGGCTCTAAAATGGTGTTGTAATCGTGCACACCCTAACCCGCGCCGATTCAAGGTTAGCGCTTGCTGTAAGTATACCTTGTTAATCCAACTCGTAACTTGCTATTACTCGACACAATCCAAAGGCATACACACGGATAGCCGCTCTTATGCCAACACATCTATATTAGTGGTCACTAGCAATGTCAAGCTATACTGGATTTTTACATACGGTGATCATTCGTGTGCGAGATACGAGCTTCCACCGAATGACCCGCAACCTATATTGTAACGGTTCACTTCAACCGAGTCGTACCGTCAATGAAGGCCGTACAATATCTGTAATTCCTCCTAGGCCGACACGAACCCGGCGCCCTGGGATCGTTCGAGAAATTTCCTCTTGCGTATAAGTTATCCAATGACCATGCAAGACTCAACTCGATCTACTAAGTCCTTCCTTAATCATGACCATGCTTTCCAACTTTCTATCGAGACTCCCAAGTAGCGAGACCGATCTCGGCGACAACCAATCGCGTGTACTTCTATCCTTTGAAATCTAGAAAATGACTACTAAGTAGTCTTCCATTTTAACTTGAACATAACGTGTTCCTTTGTCCGTGGCATGCTCTTCCCTAAACCAACCTTGGCTCGTGCCTTATACAGACCTTGTTCTCTAGGCGACACTATCGCTCAAGTCACATACTTTATATGACAAGCCTTATTCTCGTAGGATTATGTGACTTGACAACCGTAGACAACAGGGGACAGTGCTTGCTATAACTTCGATAGCCTAACAAAACTCTTGTCTAACTTATTCGGGCAAAGACTTGACGAGCAAAGGCTACGCCAAGCTTCGCATCGAGAGGACGTACCGTGCACGCGTTCAACTTGAACAACCAAGTTCATTGTGTGCCTAGACTTAAGACACAAGCCGTGCAATACGACTTAAACCACGGGATAGGCGAAGGCTATGCCAAGCCTTGGACGACGGGACCGTGCATGCTTATTGAACATATACGCGGGCGATGCCTATGACTTAGGCTAATTCCAGCTTTGTGACGAATACCAACTATCCTTCTCCCAAGCCACGGGACGAAGGATCGAGTGTCATTTTGAAAGCATATGATTTATTATGTGAAGGCTAAGATGAGACAAGTTCACTGAAACTACCCCACCTGAGTGAGGAGTCGCCTCGACCGAGCGAGTCTTCGAGCAGCCGTTGCAAGGCTAAGTTCGAACGTCGTCGGTGTTTCGATTCCTCCGATTGACTGAGCGGGATAGTACACTACAAAACTTGCCTCGATTTTTCGATATTGTAGGTAGGGACAGGAAAAATACTCAGGTTAATGTCCAGAACTGAACCCTACATTAGTAAAACATGTCTTAGTTGCCCGTCTAAGGTTTGCTACAATTCTAATTAAAACTTAACTTATTAATAATACAATAATAGTCTAGGCTCTAAATTCACTAATAATTATAATAAAGCAATTGCTTAATTATAAAACATTCAGAGAAACTCTAAGTAAGAAATATATGAAAATATGTTTTTAATAATAAAATAATAAAACTTATTATTTCTTTAAATAAAAATATCATTAATTTAATTAATAATAAGATCGTGACAATTTAGTATTTAATTGTGACAATGAGAAATAATTTATCCAAAAAATACTTTTATTTGCAAAGGTGTTGAGGTGCTAATTTTTGTCGTTACTATTAAAATCTTATTTTAATAATAATAAGTAAACCATAAAATTGCCATCAGATCCATGAACCTACTTTTGATGAAAATAATAAAACTAATATTCTTTAGCAATAGTGTAATACTAATGTTTCTCAAGATAATATTAATAATTTACTATAACTTATATACTAACATGCTAATTCCTATGCTGTAAGGAAACAATTTATTTTCTGGTTTCTAGTTTCTTAAGGTAAAGTAACAAATATAGTTATTATACTAGAAATTGGTTTTGGTTTCCAAACTAGCTATCCCAATCCGACATATGTTCATTCTATCATTTTGGTCGGACATTTCTTAAGGTTTTCTCAACTAGAAAAATACAACAGTAAGTTTAGGGAACCTACCAAAAATTGATGAAGGAGAGCCGAAGAGTAGCTTCGGTCTCAGAGTCACACAAAGGCGACGGAACGGCGGGGACACGCGACGGAGGCACGCGACCGGGGCTGGGCGCGGGGGCGCACGCGGGCAAGGCACCGAAGTGGCGGGAGGCGGTTCGGTGGGGCCGCGGGGACGCACGTAGAAGCGCTGGTCGCGGGGAGGGGCCGACGATCGCGGGGAGGGCGTCGACTTCGATTCGGCGTCGGAGGAAATCCTCCAAGAGAGGTATTGGAGAGATCGGGGAGAGAAGAGGGTTTTAATGGTGGGGTTGGTTTTGGAAGTGGAGGAAAGATGAGGGGGATATGGGAGTATTGGGAAGAAGGGTTGTGAAGGTTTTTTGTCAGATTCGTGGAGAAGAGAAAGTTTCTGAAGGAAATATACATGAGGGGGAGAAAATTAACTACGTGGGGTTACGTACGTTGAGAGTCTGTCTGAGCGGAAGGATCGGATCTGAAGTAATGGTGGGTTTTGAATTTCAAACGAAGGTGGGTTAAAGGGTTGAATCAATAAGTACTGGGCTCAAAGCTATGGGCTTAGCTAATAGGCTTAACTTAAACTAGCTAAATAATACTAAAATATCTATCTAATTCAACAATTAATAACTAAATAATTACAACCAATAATTAATTAATATTTTAAAAATTAAAATTGGTTTTTCTATTTATCGACTATATATATATATATATATATATATATATATATATATATATATATATATATATATATATATATATATATAGATATATATATATATATATATATATATATATATATATATATATATATATATATGTATATATATAATAATAATAATAATAATAATAATAACTCTAACTATTCTATAAATACTTATCAAACAATTAATTATTGTAAAAATCCATTTATCAATAAATTCCAATTTTATGGGTTTTACAACCTTTTCTCCTTAGAAAATTTTGTCCTCGAAATTTCTAATGGTAAATAAAAGAGAGGTTTAGAACATACCTAGAACAGATGAGGGTACTTCTCCCTCATATCAGCCTCTCGCTCCCAGGTTGACTCGCCTAGGGAGCCGTGATGCCACTCCACTCTAACTAGTGGAATCACGGTGTTTCACATCCTCTTCTCTCAAGATCCTTATGGCTGCTCTGGCACTGTGAGATTTGGCCCAATTTTTAGCTCTGAGTGATCCAAAATATGGCTCGGGTCCGATACATAATGCCTCAGCTGCGATACATGGAAGACGTTGTTTATGTCCTCAAGGTTAGGTGGAAGAGCCACTCTATATGCTACTTCTCCAATCTTGCTTAGCACTTCAAAAGGACCAATATACCAGGGACTAAGCTTTCCAGCCCTGCCAAATCTAATAGTGCCTCTCGTAGGGGAGATCTTGACAAAGACTCTGTTTCCTGCTTCGAATTCTAGTAATCGGCATCTACATATGCCCAATGCTTTTGGCGGTCATGTGCAACCCTCAACGTGTCTAATCATCTTCACTTTCTCCGCAGCATCCATGATCATTTCTAGTCCCAGCATATCGATCTCCTACATCGTCCCACGCTAGTGGAGTACGGCAACGACGTCTATACAACGCCTCAAATGGTGTCATGCGGATGCTGGCCTGGTAGCTGTTGTTATAAGAGAACTCAACCAGGTGTAAGTGATCTTTCCAAGATCCTCCAAACTCTAAGACGCATGATCTCAGCATGTATTCTAGCGTCTGGATAGTCCTTTCCGACTGTCCGTCGACCTGTGGTTGATATGCGGTGCTAAACTTTAGCTGAGTCCCCAAGCTTTCCTGCAAACTCTTCCAGTAGTGGAAGGTAAACCGGCTATCTCTGTCTCATACGATGCTGACTGAAACTCCGTGAATCCTGTAGATATTCTGAATATAAAGAGCTGCTAACTTCTCGGTGGATAAACCAACCTTGAAGGGGATAAAGTGGGCAGACTTAGTCAGTCTGTCTATAATTACCCAGATGGATTCCTTCCCTCCTTGGGATCGTGGCAATCTTGATACGAAGTCCATAGTAATATGCTTCCATTTTCACTCCGGAATAGGAAGAGGCTGAAGCAATCCTGCCGGTCTCTGACGGTCTGCCTTCACCTGTTGGTAGATCAAGCACCTAGAGACGAATTTAGCCATGTCTCTTTTCATGTCATACTACCATACATGTACTCTACTCTCATGTCTTTGTACATTTTATTTGCTCCTGGATGAATGGAATGATGCGACTGATGTGCCTCATGCATCAGTTTGTTCCTCATTTCACCAGTCGGCACGCAAAGTCTCGTGCCATGTCTTAAAGGTCCATCTCCAGCTATTGAGAAACCCTCAAGTATTCCAGCTAACACTTGATCCCTCAGTTTGTGTAGTGTTTCATCCTGGAATTGAGTATCCTTGACTCTGTTGATTAGGCTTGACTGCACTTGTAATTGCATCATGGGCGAGTCAACTCCTGGTACTGTAACTTCTTTTTCAAGCTTCATCATCACTGCTTTTGGTAACATAATCTCTAGCCCAAGCTTCTCCATGTCTTCTAGCAGATGTCGATCCTTTGTCAGAAACATAGCCATCGGGTACCGAATAAGTGCATCAGCAACTACGTTAGCCTTACCCGAATGGTACTACAAGTTGGCGTCGAAGTCCTTCATAAGCTCCAGCCATTGCCTCTAGCGCATGTTGAGCTCCTTCTGTGTAAAGACATACTTGAGATTTTGTGGTATGTGTATATCTCTACTCTTTCGTCGTATATGTAGTGCTTCCAGAGCTTCAAGGCGAAGATGACCGATGCTAGCTCCAAGTCATGTGTCGGGTAGTTTTTCTCATGGGTCCGTAGCTGCCGAGAAGTATAAGCAATTACCTTTCCATGCTGTTGTAATACACATCCCAATCCCTTGCCAGAAGCGTCGCTATAGATGGAAAATTCACCTGATCCTGAGGATAGCAACAAGATTTGTGCTGATGTCAACCTTCTCTTCAATTCTTCAAATGATGCCTGGTACGCATTGGTCCAGACGAATTCTTCATTCTTCCTGGTTAGCTTTGTCATGGGCTAAGCAATCCTTGCGAAGTCCTTCACGAACTTCCTATAATACCTAGCTAAATCCAAGAAGCTTCTAATTTCTGCAACTGAACTGGGCGTCGTCCATGTCTCTACGGCAGCTATCTTCTTGGGATCTACTGATATGCATTCTCATGTGACAACATGGCCGAAAAAGTCCACATTGTCTAAGAAGAACTCGCACTTGGACAGCTTTCCATATAGCTTATCCTTTCTTAATGTCTCTAGTACTATCCGCAAGTGTTGCTCATGTTCTTCTTTGGTCTTCGAATAGATCAGGATGTCGTCGATAAAGACAACGACAAATTGGTCCAGGTACTTATGGAAGACCTTGTACATGAGGTTCATGAACACTGCTAGAGCATTTGTAAGACCAAAGGGCATGACCAAGAACTCATATTGTCCATATTTGGTATTGAATGTCGTCTTTGGAATGTCTTCCTTCCTTACTTTGACTTGGTGATATCAGGACCTGTCACGACCCGCACCCTGTTTAGGGGCACGAGCACGTGGCTACATCCAGCCTATGCCGCAGTATCGACGGTAGAACACAGTAAGGGTCATCTACAACATATAGTATCTAAGACACAATAATATAACCTGTCATCTCCGTACGGAGGAATATAATCACAACTTAATCACATAATTCTAAGAAAGATAAGCACGATGATAAATAAAATAAAGATGGAAATAGCTAAACTGAAATAAAAGCAAAGTCACTCACAAAAGTTCAGAATTAAGATATAAACAAACCCAAATAAATACTACAAGTCTCAAAGTATCCAGCTTGAATGTAATCAAGACAAACCAAACTACTCTAGGTCACTACAGGTGGTGCATCCTCTATGAGCACCGGATTCACAGGTAGGTCCTGATTCGTAGACTCCATCTATGCCAAATCCGTAATAGGTCGGACAGTCTGCATCTAAATCTTCTGAAAAATAACGAGGGTTATCCTGTCAAAATATGAGCAAGTACAAACACAAATAGTAGTTCCATGTGAATTAACAAATACTATAAGAGACAATCATAATGAAATACATGATGAAATATCAAACTAGAAGTAAAACTGTATAAGAGAACTGAATAACATATCATGGGTGAGATATAAGATAAGACTGTAATATAAGCAGTAGAAGTAATCTGAAGTACGATGTAAACATAAAAAGAAAGTGCCATGAGATATTAAAGCGTCATATGACCGGCTTGGGTCCGGATCAGGCTATTCCATTTGACCGACTATGCACAAGTACATATATAGAGGAACAGGTCGGCCAAAATGGAAATCTATGCACCAATAGTAAAAGGTCAGGCTACACCCTATGAGTGGTGAGGGTGGAGCTATGCACATGTAGTAACCAGTAGGGTATTGATCAAATGACCTCTAATAACTCTCCATCCCCGAATAGTATAATAAATCCGGATATGACACGTCATGACACGGGATTCAAAAGCAGGGGCAGCCCACTCCCAAATATGTGTCTATATAAGTACAGTAAACAAGATCAAACATGTACTCATATACCAGGTAAACCAGAAATAATATCTCATGACGAGATCCAACGTATACTAGTCCGTGTATCATTGTGTCAGGAATCAAGTAAAACACTATAACTGAATCAGATATAGTAGATATTAAAAACTATCAGAGAACGTACTCGCCTGCTGTCCTGAGCTGAGGAATCCACACTACCACTCAAATGAGCCACGAAGGGTCAACTTATGCAATAGTCTCCTAATGCTGAAACAGACAATACCAACGTGTTCAGAATGGTCAAATTAGCTAGAATAGTCTGTCCTTAAGTCCAATTCTGGATACAAGGGTAAAACGGTAATTTCGGACCAAAATAATGTCCGCCGTTGGACCCGCTTTGCACCAAAAATGTGCCGGTATCTACGGTTTCTAAAGTCGCCAAACTATATGTCTACGGGTCCATTTTGATGAGACGAACCTAATCGTATGTCCAAGGTTGGATTCGGTGGGCCGTGCATAATTTTGTCCGTTGGATCGGGTCGCGGGACCGCCAAAATAGCGTTCCGGTCGACCTTCTCAGGATCGGATCAAACTTGGCATACAGGACCATAAAAATAACACGGTCCTGTTGGCGCAAGTTTCATCTCGAGATGATGAACGTACACAAAGTAATTGACAATTTCGGAAAAAGGGTCAATACGGGGTATCTCGACGGATACGCACTGATTTCGTCGCGCATACGCAGCGAAATCGGGTTTCGTCGAATCCCACACGTCCACAACTTCTGTACGTGCCTTTCGATTCATACGGGTTGCGACCACGTCGCCCGGTTTGTCGGGACGAACGCCGTATCGGGATAAATTACTAAAAATTTAGTTTTTTAAACACTATTTTTCTTAATTTTGGAAATCGGTTTCCACGACGCATGGTTGATGAAACCAGATTCTACAAAAAGGGGTTTAAAGGGGGTATAGGTTGTCTATAAGTGTCTTCAGATAGATTTTTAGGTTCATCGATCCTTCGTTCCATAAACGACTTCTAAATAGGCTCTACAAACTGTTTTTAATGTTCTGTTTTGAACAGTTTTTCGATGAACTTTCCATCAATTTTCTGGACAGGCTGTTCACTTACAATGAAATATACTTACTAGGATTCCTAGAGAGTTATATTGGCTCTCTAAAACATTTTACGGATCGAAAAATTATGGAGCGATGAGGGAGGAATCTGGGTCGGAAGTTATGTACCTGGTGTGGGTGTTGTTGCGGCTGCTGGACGCGTGAGTGCGCGCGACCGTGTCCGGCAGTGCTCCGGCGATCGTGGCAGTGTCGTGCGGCTGCTGGGGGTCGTGTGTGTGTGATGGGGTGGTGGCGCCGGGTTTGTTTCTGAAGAATTTCTCTCTCTCTCTCTCTTGTTTAAAGGAGGGGTTCGGTTTCAAAACCGACGGAAAAGGGAAAAGGAAGGGTCGTGTGTGTTTGGTTGAGCTGGGTTGCTGTTGCTTGTTATGGTCGGGTGACTGGGCTGGGACTGATGCTGTTTGGGGTGTGTGTGTGTGGTTGTTTTTAGCTTTGCTTTTATTTCTTTTTGTCTTATTCACTTATTTGTTTTATATATATATATATATATATATATATATATATATATATATATATATATATACACACACACACACACACACATATATACACATATACACACAGATACATAGTATATGTTCATAATAAATCTATTAGCTAACCCCTTTAAAAATATTTACTATAAATAATTCTTTCTTTCTTTTTTTCCTCCTTTTCTTTTATAAATAGTTACACACACACACACACACACACACACACACATATATATTTATATATCTCATAAAATAAAATAAATGCCAAACAATTATAAAAATTGAATAAAATTATTTCTAAAATAAAACTAATATTCCGTATCTATATTTATTTAATATATTTTAAAAGTTTTATAATAAAACTCAATCATGTATATATTTTATTTAAAAAATAATAACAATCATTTAACCACTAAATAAAAATGCCAACAACAATAATTTAAGTAAATATTTAAACAATAAAATAATATGAATATAATACCCCTATCTGGGATAGTGGGGGTGACAGGATCTGAGATCAATCTTCGAAAAAACCTTAGCTTCGCTTAGCTGGTTGAAGAGGTCGTCAATCCTGGGCAGTGGATACTTGTTCTTTATGATGATATTGTTCAGCGCCCGATAGTCTATGCACATTCGGACGGAACCGTCTTTCTTGGGCACGAACAGAACATGTGCTCCCCAAGGTGAAGCGCCAGTCCTGATGAATCCCAAGACTTCCAGCTCGTCAATCTGGTCCTTCATCTCCTTGGACTCCTTGGGGGTTACGCGATAGCATCTTAGCGATATATGTGACGAGCCTGGCACAAGATCGATCGAGAACACATCTCGATGAGGAGGCAGTCCTAGAAGGTTGTCGGGGAAGACGTCCAGGAACTCTGTGATGATAGGAGGAATATATCTCTCTTCCTGAAAATATGTCACGACCCGATCCCAAGATTCTGGGTCCAGTCGAATCATGTTCAGCCTACACCGTTGTGAGACGACGACAGTAAGCTGTATCAATCAGTAGTAACACAATGCACGACATTCTAAAATACGGGAATTTATTTATTTTTTTATTAAAACATTTAGGACTGAAAGTCTAACTGAAATCAACCACACAAGTAAGAAAATAATTAAGTTATTACAACTAGTCTTTTATTACAACTTCTTAAACAAAGAAAACTAAACTGCAATACTACTAGTGCTCTTGGGCCTCCTAGTTGGGTTCAGCTAACTCCTCAGAGCTCAAGTCAGGTTCGTAGTAGGTACTAAAGGGCATCTCCTCGTCATCGTAGTCACCTAAAAATGTTGGTCTTCCGTCAGGAGAGGAGCAAGAAACATATATCCAATTCTAGTATTTTAATAAATAATTAAAGAGAAAATTTGAGTTGCACCCCACTTTGTTTATCATAATTCAAGGTGCACCCCACTGCTTTACCATAATGTACAAATCCTCCTACTTTCGTCAAAAACTAACGGTCAACTCTGTTGATCGTTAATTTTTTACCGAAATACCCCTTCCCTCTTCCCAAGCTGAGGAGGGGGACCGATAATTATGGTGATTTGCTAGGGGTATTTCAGTCAAAAATTAACGGTTTTTGACAGAAGTGGGAGGGTTTGTACATTATGGTAAAGCAGTGGAGTGCACCTTGAATTATGGTAAATAAAGTGGGGTGCAACTCAAATTTTTTCATAATTAAAAGATGCAAGAAGCAATTTTTAAAATATTATTTATATTTTCTACATAATAAAAATGAATCAATGAAGCAGTAAAATCTTAAGGATAATAGTGATGCAATCAACAATCAGCAATAGTGTTTTGAGTACGTAGCCACTTGTGACCGGCTGGAAGAGCCAATATGTATACTAGCATTATGCCTAATGCTAGCATACGGTACGGCTCAACCCCCTGTGCAATAGGGGTTAGCGCGAGATAATCAATAATGGTAACATGGGCTTTGGTCACATGCGCTAACACTACTCCCCAATCATGAGTCAATAAGTCAATCAAGCAATCAATTGGATCTGAGAGGGATCCCGTGAGTCAAGTGTCGATACAATGTTGTTAATGATGCAGTACATTTAATCATCAATTAAAATACGAGTTTTGAATATTATGAAACTCCTTGGTTTTCGATGTTGTAGGTGGAGACAGAAAATATGACCTCAGACTTAGTTCTTGAAACCTACATTAATTAAATGTCCGATTTGGAAACCATTCTAAGGGTCCTAGTTCATTTTTATTAATAAACCAATAATTAAGCTAACGCTCAGTTATTTATTCTAAAATACTAAGTAACCGAAATACTAATTTATAAGTGATAAAATAGCCATTTTAATCTTTAATAAAAATTTGTAATAAACTATTTATCTATTAGTTACCCAAAATATGTTCATTTAATAACAGTAACTATTTTGAGAATAATATTATTAATAAATAATTATAATCTTTTAATTAAGCAATTTATTCTAAAATAATACTATTTTATTTATAAACCGTATTTTGAGAACATATTCATATATCTAAAAATCATATTTTATAAACCATATATTTAACACTTTTCTGCATTATACATATATATCTAAAAATTCTATTATCTAAAAATTCTATTATTTTTTAATATAATTTGTAAGAAACTATTTTAACTAATAATTCTTGTAAAACATTATTTAATAGAATATTAATTTAATTGTCCATAATAATTAATTCTTCCAAAAATTCAATTTTTGTGAAAACATTTTTTTATTAGTGATTTACGGCATAATTAACGATTTATACCTATTAACACACAATCATTTATTTAATTCCTACACTATAATTATTTAATTAAATCAATAATTATGATTAACTAATTAACTAAACATAATTAACCAATTATACTAATTTTTACAATTAATACTAATTAACATTAATCATTAACTAATTATTTCAAAGTTGACAGAGCTTTATTCTGTTAATTTGGTCGGACTAAATCTATAGATTTCTGCCTAATTTCTATTATGTGAAATGGAAAGTTTCTGTCATAAGGACCTACCGATTGTCTGATGAAGGAGAACCGAAGTGTAGCTTCGACCTCAGACTCGGATCGGCGCACGAAGGGTGCTCGGAACGCCGGAAAGCCGGGGAGACGGAGTCGAACAATGGTGCGGAGGACGCCGAACGGGGGCACCAACGCGGGCGGCAGCGCCGGGGCACGCGCAGTCGGACGCGGGCGCGGGGAGCACCAAGGACGCCGGGTTCGCGTGCACGGGGAATGGCCTTGAGAGGTGTCCGTGGGAGCGGGGTGGAACGAGGAGCGTGGTGGCGCGATCGGTTCAGAGAATGGTGGTGTTAGGAGGAAAATGAGTGAGAGTTTGTGAAGCTTTTTTTTTTTTTTTTTAAAAATGGTTCTGAGAGAGGGAAGTTTCTGAGAGAGATATAACGTGAGAGGGAGAGAGAGAGTTAATATGTGGGGGTTACGGCTTGAAAAGTGGATCTTTTTGGGTTCAGTGACCACGTTCCAACGGTGAGTTTGAAATTCAAAAGGGTTATGGGCCAGGGTTGTTGTTGGGCTTGGGCGCAACTAAAAGGTTTTAAATTAAATAGCTAAATAATTCTAATATCTAGCTAAAATTAATCAATTAATAATTAACAATTACAATCAATTCAATTAATTAATCTTTTAATCTTTTATAAACTAAAATTGTTTTTCATATTTAACCGACTATTTGTATATATATAAATAATAATAATACTAATATTAATTCTAATTCTATTTATTCTATAATTACTAACAAACAACTAAATATTGTAAAATCTATTTATTATTCAATTCCAATTTTATGGGTTTTACAACACGTGAAAGTTTTTTTTTTTTCCAAAAATATCCTTCAATATATTTACTAATTAAAAATTTTAATTAAAATTTTAGGGACACGTATCTAGGTAATTAAAAAGATCAATTAAAGTTAAGTTTGAATGTAATAAAATATGTATTAAAAATAGGCAGGTTGACATGCATATAGTATATGAGGCAAAAGAAAAAAAACTAAAAAACTGAAATTTATAAATGAATGATAATTAATAAGCACAGAAACAGAATAGACAACTGAAACTATTATTTGAATTTTTTCAAATAATATAAAATATGTGCAACGCATGTGCATATATATATATTCTAGAATATATATTCTAGAATATAATAAGAAAACTTGGTGGTGAAACTTTTGAATTTCTAAAATACCCTTGAGTATTTTATAAACATGATGTTATTATGTCAACTTGCATGTTATTTATGTTTAAGAGCCAAAGCAATAAAGTTTGCATGCAAGTTTTATTTTTTTCATACAACTCTTCATGTTTCAATGGTAATAAATTTCTATGTCCTTACCATTTTTCAAAGGTTATTATTCTCAATAAAAAATTTAAAAAAAATTGTACTTCGAAGCTCTTAACATTGTAAAAAAGAAAGCACACACATATGAATAATCACCTAAAAAATAAGGAAAGACTACAATTGAACTTATGATATTCTAATTAAAATACGTGTAAAGTACGTACATGTAGACTAGTACTAGTAATAATAATAATAGGGGAAATTTACGAAATGCCCAAAAAATGAAAAGTTTTATGAAAAACCCACCGCAATAACATTTCACCGCGTGCCCAGAATTAGGAAAAAAATATATAAAGAGTGTTCCGAATGACCGTTTTGCCATTCCTTCTAATTTATTGAAAACACCCACGAATCTACTCTTAAAAAAATGTTTCGATACTTCATCTTCTTCCATACGCTACTCACTTTCGAATCTAGGTTTTCTCCTAAAAAATCTTCAAAAACTCGTCGAAAAATTTCGGAAAGACCGAGACAAACAACAAAAATGTTAAAACGGAGGTCAAAACATCATTTTTTTGCGATTCTAAAATTTCGAAAGGCTGTTTAACGGAGAAGCGGTTAATCTCAGGCTCCTCGAAGATACGCTCATTTGCCGACAAACCGGGTCTCGTTTCGACCTCCCAGTCAAAAGTTATGGCCCTCCAAAGTTTTAACTGACCATAAAATGCAGGAAAATGACCATTCTCCGTGTTAGAACACGAAAAATGTTAATTTTGCATGAGGGTGGCCATTCTCCGTGTTAGTAACACGGAGAATAATGACATTCTCCGTCTTAATTTACACGAAAAATGGCCATTCTCTGTGTTAGTAATACGGAAAATGGCATTCTCCGTCTTAATTTACACGGAGAATGGCCATTCTCCGTGCTAAATTACACGGAGAATGGCCATTCTCCGTCTTAATTTACACGGAGAATGACCATTCTCCGTGTAATTTAGCACGTAGAATGGTCATTCCAGTGTTAAAACGCAGGAGAATGACCATTCTCCGTGTTAGAAACACGGAGAATGGCATTCTCCGTGTTAAATAAAACGGAGAATGGCCATTCTCCGTGTAATTTAGCACAGAGAATGGTCATTCCAGTGTTAAAACGCAGGAGAATGACCATTCTCCGTGTTAGAAACACGGAGAATGCCATTCTCCGTGTTAAATAAAACGGAGAATGGTATTCTCCGTGTAAATTAACACAGAGAATGGCATTCTCCGTGTAAATTAAGAATGGCATTCTCCGTGTTAATTTACACGGAGAATGGTCATTCCCAGTGTTAAAACGTAGGAGAATGACCATTCTCCGTGTAATTTAGTACGGAGAATGACATTCTCCGTTCTAAATTACACGGAGAATGGCCATTCTTCGTGCTAAATTACACGGAGAATGGTCATTCAAATGTTAAAACACAGGAGAATGGCCATTCTCCGTGTTAGAAACACGGAGAATGCCATTCTCCGTGTTAGTTAGTAACACGGAGAATGATATTCAACACGGAGAATGACATTCTCCGTGTTAATTTACACGGAGAATGCCATTCTCCGTGTTAAAAATGCAGGAGAATGACTATTCTTCGTGTGATATCGACGGAGAACAGTTGACAGAAACCTAATTTTTTATTTTTTTGTTTTGTGGAAAGAAATTTGACATGAATAAAGATTCAAGAGTTTTCGTTCTTTTTTAAAAACGATGCTAACTCTTAGGCCTCGTTTGGTTACCGGAATTTGAGCTTGGAAAAGGAAAGTGATTCCTTTCCTATGTTTGGGAGCCAAAGGAAAGTTGTTGGAAAGGGAAAATGATTCCCAAGAGGTAGGAAAATAGGGGGGAAAGTGGTTCCTCCCATTTATCTAAGGAATCACTTTTCCTCCAACTTTCCCGCATTTATTACAAAAAGTTTTGACCAAAATATCCATGTTCATAATATTATTTACCATTTTTATCCATAATATCTTTTAGACAAAAATATTTCTAAGTAATAATTATTTTTATTAGCACGAGGGTATTTTTGAAAAATTGACTTGATTTGTTTCCTTTTCTTACAAACACCAAACAAGATAATAGAAATTAAAGATATATTCTGGCTATAATCCCGATCTTTCCAAACACCGGAAAGAAAAGTTTATAGGAATTATAATTTCCTAAAGGAAAGGAAATACCAAGGAATCAATTTCCTTTCCTTTCCATTCCGCGAACCAAACGAGGCCTTATGGAAAAGAAGAAGAATATCTTCTCTCCATAATTGACCTAATTGTCGGAAAAGAAGAAAAAGAAGAAGAAGAAGATGAGCGATGATCGGAGTTCGACTGAAAAAAGCATGGTGAACTACGAACGATCTTTGCGATCTCTGCTGAAGATGAGAGCAATGGAATTCAGATCTCTCGTGAAGAAGAAGAGAATCGTAATCCAAATATGAGTTTGTGCGGAGGGGTAGTTATGGTATTAATTTTGTAAATACAAGCATCTAAAGGGAATCTTGGAATACTTAACGTAAAAATATATAATTCTGGACATTTCATAAAACCTATCATGCGAGTAGTTTTTTTTTTTTCATAAAAATCAATTCCAAAATTGGATTTCTCAGCAATTTCCAGATAATAATAATAGTGGGAAAAAAAAAAATCATGTGTTTGGTGGTAGAGAGGTAGATAAAGAGTTTTATCAATTATCAAGAGAAGAAGAGAGGGAGGACTCATAATCAATGGCCGCTCTCCACTTAATTTCACCACTCTCCTCCTCTTCTTCCTCCATCATCATCACTCTCCGCACCAGAACCCTAACTTCCTCTCTCCGTCTCCTCCGCCGATGCTCCTCCTCTCCTTCTTCAATCAGTTGTTGCCAAGGAAGGAGCGGAGGAAGCGAGGAGAGCGCAGTAAAGGCGGAGCCTTTCGTGGTGACGACCCCTCTCTACTACGTGAACGCCCCTCCCCACATGGGGAGCGCCTACACCACCATCGCCGCCGACGCCATTGCTCGCTTCCAGGTCAGTTTCTTTCCTTTTGGGACTTAAAAATGTTGAAATCTTTGATCCGCACGAGCAATGCCGCAGTGTAGTTTCGGCCAAAGTTGATTACTTTTTCTATAGTTTATTATGATTTTATTTATTGTTAATCTATAAAGGTTAGGTTTTGCTCAATGCCCATGTTTGTAATTAGGGATGGGAGTTGTAGTTCTTCTTCTTTTTACTCTGTTCGATCGATGCAAGCACATCTCAAGCGTGTTTCGGAAAATTGGACCATGATTCTATTGTTTATTATGATTTCGATATTGTTATCTTGGTAAAATGTTACGATCCTATAGCCCCACATCTTTTACAGTGGGAACTGGATGTGGGTTGATATAATATTGGGCTCACTCCTCCTAACGGCTAGCTTTTAGGATGAGTTCTCCCAACTCCCAAAGTACCTAAAGATAGGTCTTGTTCATGCCCATGTTTGTAATTTGGAGGAATACAACGAGATCTTCCTTCATCCTTGCCGGATGTGTGCTTGATGGTACCTTATAATGCGCTGTTCCAAAAGTCTATGCTAGTTGAACCGCGTCAAGTAGACGATCTCTTCCACTCATCCCCTTCGTCAGCTGTTTGATAGGTATACTATGACCTAGGTCCCTAAACTTGGAATGGATGGCGGAGCATAGGTGGCAAGCAAGTTTTTAAGTACCATGTTCGTAGTTGATTGATTTAGCTTAATTTGAGGTGATTTTCTAGATGTTAGTATCACATGTCCGTATTATGTTTGTAATTTGGAGGAATAGTTAGTAATTTGTGATCGATTGGTTGCCTGTGTCTGTATTATGTTGTGTTGTATATTTTACAGTGCAACATAGGTGGACTATAATGCTTGATTTCAGGTTTGGTTACGTTTCTCATTTAGTGGATATGGAGTGGAATTTTAAGGATTGGATTTTGTTCTCTTTCTGATGGAATTTCAGCAATTCCTGTTTGTTTATCTTGAGACTTTTGGTTTCTTACTGATTTTTTGGCACCTGTTTTCTAATACAATACAATACAACAACTATTATGTAAGGTTCATTTTCATAGAGATCTAACCTATGTTACATGGACACATATACGACATGAAACTGTAATGACACGGCGACACGGAAACACATATTTTGGTGTGTCCTAGAGTATTTTGGAGTGTTTGATACATGTATGTGGAGTGTCCAGTACATGTCCAACACGACACGATCACATTTTTGGAGTGTCCATGCTTCCTAGGATCCAACAAATGTTTCTCTGACTGTCAGCTACCTATCGCAACCTTTCTCCTTTATTCGGGCTTGGGAGGCAATGGAAATATAAGACATTAAGCACAACAACATGGAAATCCTTTTTATAATTTCATTAGTGTGTTGTCGTTTGGATGGATTTGGGTTCTACAGTTCTACTATTACTTTTACTAGAGATATAATGCTTTTAACAGTTTACTTCCATCCTGAGGACTTCACATCGACATTAGAGTTCAATTTTAATCACGTCATTTGGATTTCCAAATCTTTTTAATATATTGAAGTAATGCCCTAGTCTAGTTTCAGAAGAAGGTTATTCTTCTTCTCTTGGAATTAGGTTGATACTTGGTCGCGTGCTTCTTTAGATTGTTTTGAATTTTTTTTTATGGAATTTGTACGGATTGAATTTTTCTCTTTGTTTGTTGGTGAATACGGGCATCATGATTTGGAGGATTTGTTCTGTCTTTTCATATTTTGAAACTTTTTTGATAAAGAAACAATGATCTGGATATTATTTCGCTAGTGACTATGTCCTGCAATTAACTGCATTTTTTGACTGCGATATTTTCTGATGATAACATGCCTTGCAATTGAGAGAATAGTTGACCCAACATATATATATATATATATATATATATATATATATATATATATATATATTTTTGGAAAAAGGGTAAATTTTATTCCACTAACATCGCAATAAGGTTACAACATAAAGGTACAGTCCCAACTCAGGGGGACATAACTAGTACATCCGACTCAATGTTATGAAGGATGCCCACTGGTGGGGTGGACAGTCACTGGGGGATCGGGATCCCCGTTCTTAAGCATTCCCAAATTCCCCCGAAATAGTAGCCGTTGGATCCATCTTCTTTGACTGAACAAATTAGTTAAAAATCTTGCGAGAAATTGGATAGTGTAAGGATCTAATTTGTACGGTCAAAGAAAATAGATCCAACGGTTCGGGATGTTTAATTGCGGGGATCCTGACCCCTCTGATGTGTGTGTGTGTTTGTTCTTATCATCTGCAATGTATGATCTGTTTTTTTTAATTCCTTTTTTTTTTGTATATTTCTTGCAACAGAGACTGCTTGGGAAGAAGGTTATATTGGTCACAGGCACTGATGAGCATGGAGAGAAAATTGCTGCTGCTGCAGAGGCAAACAGTACTAGCCCTAATGAACACTGTGACACTGTCTCACATGCTTACCGGGTGCTCTGGAAAGATGTATGTTCTGTATTTATTCTAATATTTTCTTACATTTATGCAATATATAGGTTCTTTAGTGTACATGAATTGAGTGGGTTTATTTCTAAGCTTCTGTTGTCTATTATTGTACAAATAAAAACGTTACCTTTAGTTTTAATTGACCATTTCAGTTGGACGTGGCATATGACAAGTTCATCCGCACTACCGATCCAAGTCATGAACTGGTCGTGAAGGACTTCTACTCAAGAGTGCTTAACAATGGTGATATTTATCGGGCTGACTATGAAGGACTTTATTGTATAAACTGCGAGGAGTACAAGGTTAGTTCACACTCTTAGTCCTATCCCATATCAGTAGAAGTAGTTTGTCAGTTTCTCTTTCTTAAATGTTAAATTAACTCATACAATTATCTATTAGGTTTTGGGAGTTTGCTTCAGTTTAGCTGTTTGGAGGTGTTTGACCTAGGTGGGTCCCCATATGCAAATTTGCTAATACTCATATATGTATATATAACATGTAGAGCAATGCATACACACTATGAGAGCCTCTTTGTCCAAACAAGAGGTTATGAGTTTTTTTTTTTACTTATCCATCAGAAGGAGAAACATCAGAGAAACAGTTAAGGTCTCTTGTTTTTTCTGCTTTGAACAAAAATTACACATGCATTTGGTCTTTTGGGAAAATAATATGATGGATAGACATAAGATTAGGTCCCTGACCTATTTTTCAGTGGTAACATGGGCTATTTATTTTGACCTTTCACTTATAGGGGAAGGCAATTTCTTTTTAACCTTTCCCTAGGGGTGGGCTGTATACAGTTCACCGCAACCTGAACTGAACTGAATTAGCTTGTTGGTTTGATTAGTTTGAAGATGCTTCGGTTTTAAGTTTTGGATTTTCAAAAATTACAGTTTGCTGTTCGGTTTTCGGCTGTGGATTAACAAAACTGAACTTAACACATCTTAGTCATAACTTCACCACCACTTACCATCATGTAATATATTATCCTCTAAATTTTGTTATTTATCTGAATGTAATTCATTTACTGATGTCATGACAATTATGTTCTCAATGTGATGATATTTCCAATATTCTAATATACGATTTAATTATGTTGTTAATGTGATGATATTGCCATTATATGTAGAGATGAATATGTATGGTCCGAATCACTAATACCTTCGCCAGCCCAACCGAATTGACCAAATTAACCGAACTGAATTTCTAAGATGGTTTGGTTCAATTCAGTTTTGGAATTACGTGGTGCAGTTCGGTTAGGTTCAGCTTGTACTTTACGGTTGTAAATGCAGTTTTTCAAAACTATGGTTTTGTTGAAATGAATAGACTGGAAATAAGGGAACTTTTCGACCAGAGTAACAGTCAAGTTTTTCTTTCGTTAGTCCCTATCCATAACCTTGATCAAACATTTTTTTTCCAGTTGAAAGGGTTAATTAATGTTGGGTTTGCTCTCAACAATTTTTTTAACTATAAATAGAATCAAGGCTCAAGACTGTTGCTGTTTCTTGCTAGATTTTGTTGGAACAAGTTATATCTACTTTAAAGAAGAGATGGAGAAGAAAGTGAAGGACTTGGTGCAGACTGGTTTTTGTGCTAATGCTTTATGTGGCGATGTTTCCTACAATAGTGTGGAATTAGGCTATCGCAGAAAGGAATCATTTACTATTAGCTTTCACCTATCTCATTTATTGTTACATCTCGTTCCCGGAATACTGGGGAACTACGGGGACGAACATGACCAGCTACTCCGGACAAGGTATGAAAACATCATACGACGATTACAGCTATCTAGAAGACAAGTGGGTGGACTCTAGCATGCCACTGCCGACTCCTAAGGTCAGACAAATCCTATCTCAATATAATGAACCTATAAAGCGTAAATCATATATGCGATGGGTAAGGCGTCCCAAACACCTATGCATGCATAATCGTGAGAGCTGACATAATTAAAATATACATCAACTGAATATACAAATGTACATAAATTTAAAACTAGTCGCGGTCCAGAATATACATCCACGCCGTCCAGAGACGCAGAGGACAAAACCCAGATACAAGGACTAAAACATTCCTTGGCTAAACACCACAAAAATGAAAGTACAACATAGAGTGGAAGATAAAGGTAACCCACTCGCTATCCCGAGCCGCAATCCTCCGAGTGCAAGCCATTCAGAGAAGAAGACGGTAGATCCTTGGGTCCAACTAAGGAACCCGACCATGCAAAACTAGTGGGGTCAGAACTCCAAATAACAAGTATCATAAAGGAGGCCAAGGTGAGCGACAAAAACTCACAACAACAATCACATAAAAGCGATAAAATAAATGTGCGGATTGAGACTTGTGTGGTACCAATGCACACATCTCGAAAATAAGAAAGGCTGAAAGAAATATTGAGCTATAGAGAAAGATAAGCCAATGAGCGACCAGAGTGCTTAGGAACTACTCGAAATTAGAGCCACAACCCTTAAACCAAACAAGGACCGGGGTTGTAGATCTTTTTCCGAGCAGAGCTTAGCCTCTGGCCATCCACCGACACATATAATAATACGCGAGCATATAAGATAACGTGCAACCAAGAGAGCACGTCCAAACATCCCTACGACTTGCTACTAGTTAACTAGCTAGGGTTATCACAAGTGAGGATCCTTGCTACCACCTACGCTGCAGATACTCATGTAGCCATGGGGAACGAAAGAAAATACTACGTCATATACAACCAAACATATAACTGATTGAGACAAATTAACATGTGAAACATATAACTGATTGAGGCAAATAAACATATCAATATAATCAAATAGACATATAACTGAGTGTGCCGCAACCCGACACACCTTGCAACTCGAAAAGTAAATGCGCAATAGTGCCAACTACACTCTAGCTATAGTGGTTAGGGACCCACGGCAATTAGGGTTGTACCTGCCACTTTTGTGCCCATAGCTACACTAGTCGCCGGTAGTGCAAAGTATCCTCCCCTCCCAATGCACTAAGTGAAATTAACTAGTCAATTATCCTACAAGTTTTCTTCTCGATTTTCAAGTCGTGGACACTAGAGAATCGACCTATAATGACGAGCCATGAGTACAAGCTATTCACGAGTTATCACTGCGAACTTATTGTATTTTACATCACGTGATACATAGGACAATGCTCACACTTGATTGTCCTATGCCAAAATGCAGTAGGTTAACATAAAAAGACAATCCACGGTGTCGCATGGGATATAAACTCGTGTCAAGCATGTATGAGAAGGATACAATATTCTAAATCTCACAAATCATCACATAAAGGCAATAAATTCAAAACAGTGGAAGAATTTTACAATAAACAAAATAGTGAGGATACTCGCGCACAATAGAAGACTGGCGTACAGTGGGAACTAGCCTACAATGAGAAACATGGTGGGGACTGGGTGGGAACTAGCGTACAATGATAAACAAGGTGGAGACTGGCCTGGCGTACAATAAGGAACTGATGGTAACTGGCGCAAGTGGGGACTGGAGTACAATGAGGAACTGACGCACAGTGGAAACTGACGTAGAACGAGTAACTGAGTCGGAAGACTCGGAACTGGAGTACAACTGACTTACTCAATCAGGAACTGTCGCACAGTAGGAACTGGCATACACTGAGTTGTAACTTAAGTACAATGAGGACGTACAATGGGAACTAGCTTACAATGAGAAACTGAGTGGGAACTAACGGTACAATAAGAAAAGTACAATGAGAAACTGAATAGGGACTAGAGTACAACAAAGAACTGACGCACAGTGGAAACTGGCGTACAATCAAGATATTCGAGGAACTGAGTAGCAGGATGTACAAGGAAATGAGTGGGAACTGCTGGCGTTGGAGTACAACGAGGAACTGATGCACAGTGGAAACTGACGTACAATCAGGATGTACGAGGAACTGCGTACAGTGAGGAACTGGCGACTGGCGTATAGTGAGAAACTGTCGTACAATGAGGAATTAGCGTATAATAAAGAACTAGTTTACAATGAGGATCTGGCAACTATGCACAGTGGTGAGGAACTGGCATACAATTAGGATACTGGCTTATAATGAGAAATGACAAAGAGTACAATCAGGAACTGGCATACAATGAGTCCCTCATCCCAAATAGCAAGTTCAGTCATGGATTTACAATAAACTTGTCATGGCTATAACTTTTTCTGTAGGACTAGAAATCCGACGAAACAAAAGCGAAAACTGTATGAAATTGAATTTTCTACCACATGAAACAATTAGTTTTCGAAAATCACAAGTTTTGATAGATCATTTTTTTGAAAACCCATAAAATTCTAGTTTTAGGAACTTAGATCTATACCAAAATACTCATGAAAATCGAAAACATCAAATACTAAACATGTACAGAATGTAATGGTGCACAATATAGACTAAAAATCTGTAAGAAAAATTAAAGAAACAAAAATAATGGTTTCTCCATCTGGGCAAGATGTACTTCCTAAGTTGGGTTGAGGAGGAAATGAAGAAAGAATGCGAAAGAGTGAAAATGAATGGAGAGAGAGAGAGAAAGAAGAGGACTAATATATGGTGAGGGATGGATTCTTGGCCCTTGGAGGAGCCAAATCACAAATCAAGGCTCTCCCATCAATCTTAGCCACTCAAAGAAAACCAAGGGTCCAGGGTTCTAATACGGGTCTATGACAATGCCAAATGGTTATTGTACAAGTCCAGGGTGGTCTCTATATTAAAACAAATCTAATATACAAATTACAAAACCAAATATGCAAAACACAGTATAAGCTTATTTTACATGAAAAATTTTAAATACTGAAAATTCATAAATACGAAATTTGGGAACGAAAGTGACATTTATTGTCAACCTGATACTTCTTGGAACTTACTGACTATCCATTAGATTTAGGTGAAACTGTACATCTCTACTTATTTGATATTCTGATTTGTTAACAGGAACTATAATATTCTAGGCCAAAAATGAAGGAAATTGGATTGGCTAATATGTGGTTGCCAGTCACTAAATAAAGTTGGGTGGACAGAGATATATTATGTTCAGTTATTCTGTGATTTAGTGTCTTGTCTCAATTTGGATATAGTCCTATTCAAAAAGATGGTTAAGGAAGAACCTTGAAGCATAAACTCAACTAGGTGGAGTGAAGCTTTATTTTCTAAATGAAACTAACCAAACGCAAACTCAGAATTTTTATACTCAGAAAACAGTTTTATAACTTACTTTCAGAAAACTGTTTTCAGGAAAAAAATTTCAGAAAACATATCCAAACGGACCCTTATTTTTCATTGTCTTTGTTCTTGGAGAAGGAAATGCAGAAAGCTGTCATAGCTATGGTGGCTAACTCTGCAAATAGGTCATAGAATTTGTCTATATGGGGATTCATCTTTGATGTAAGAACAATCTTAAAGCTCAATTTTTTAATTCATACTCCTATATTCCAACTGCTAAATCTATAGTTTAGAGTCCATTAACCTTTTTTTTTTTCCTTTTTTAGTCATTGTTGTTTATATTGTAGGCCTCTGTACTTGTAGTCAATTTCGTGAATTTAAATTTTGCAGGATGAAAAAGAATTGCTTGAAAATAACTGCTGCCCTATGCACCTGAAGCCTTGTTTACTACGCAAGGAGGACAACTTCTTCTTTGCCCTATCAAAATATCAAATTTTTTTGGAAGAGTTGCTGGATAGCAACCCTGATTTTGTGAAGCCTTCTTATCGCTTGAACGAGGTACTAGCTTCCTTGTCGTAAGACTGGTTGAGTTGTATAAGGTTAATCTATTCATATTCTATACATGTTTGTCGACAAGTATTATGGCTTTGCTACAAGGTTTGCTATAAACATAGTTTTTTTCCTTGAAAGTTATGAAACATCCTTTTGCTATATCATTTAAATATTGTTTCATTTAAGTCATATCATCTTAGCTCTTTGTCTAGACTGTTTTCTAGTCTAGGGAACTTGGAGGGTGTTCCATGAACTTAAACTGCATGACCAACAAGGTAGGTTTACCTACTCACCAACCAACCTTTTAGGTTTAAGGTTCTGTCCTGCTCATAGCTACCCTGGCCTTGAAGCTGCACTAATACATAGGTTGCAACAGGTGCCAGCTGCTCACGGGAACTTTGTCAATTCTTTAATGTAACTTTCTCTTGCTCCATAGCTGACCCATTTCTAATGGGAGAAGGCTTGGAAGCTTGTGATGATTAGTACTCTCATGCATGTCAACGTTATATTTCTCTGTTAGCAAACAAAATAGGAATTTGTGTATACCTTGCTTCACTACTCCAATATCTGTTCAACCCTTATATTGCAATTGCAATTCATGCTTGGTACTTCATTTCATGTCATGCGTCTGATACTATAAACTACATTATGCAACTTGTACTTTTTGTCCAACTAGTTTCTGTACCCATCATGAAAAGACAGCCTTGTTCACTTTTCATATTATTACAATACTAGTCTACATGTACGTGCTTTGCACGTATTTTAATTAGAATACCATAAGGTCAGTTGTCGTCTTTCCGTATTTTCCAGGTAACTATTCATGTGTTTGTGCTTTCTTTTTACAATGCCAAGAGATTCGAAGTACGAAATTTGTTCTTTTTTTTAAAATTTTTCTATTGAGAATAATAACCTTTGGAAAATGGTAAGAACAAAAAAATTTATTACCATTGGAACGTGAAGAGTTGTATGGAAAAAGGAAGCTTCATAGCATGCAAACTTTATTGCTTTGACTTTTAAACATAAATGACATGCAAGTTGACAGAATAACATCATGTTTATAAAATACTCAAGGGTATTTTAGGAATTCAAAAGTTTCACCACCAAGTTTTCTTATTATATAGTAGAATAGATATAAATGATTAAAAGCTTCATTTGTAATATATGTTATGACCTCCTTTACAGCATTTACTTTCTTGAATCATTCATGTCTCTTTTGGCTGCCATTTTGCTAATGGAACCTTCTCAAGACTTGAACATCAACTGGTCATTCTTTATTATTGTCTGTCTTTTTGGTTATATGTTATAAATCTGTTTCAAATGGCTTGGTGATGCATTATCTGATGATCTAGGTGCAAAGCTGGATAAAGAGTGGCTTGAGAGATTTCTCCATATCTCGTTCATCTGTGGAGTGGGGAATACCTGTGCCAAATGACAATAAGCAAACTATTTATGTGTGGTTTGATGCTCTTTTGGGGTACGATCCTCCTTCCATTCTCCTCAATGAAGTAGGATTATGTGCATGTCTGGAAGCATAATATGTTTGATTTCTTTTTGCATCTTATTTCTCATCTATATGCAAATGAATCATGCTTATCTGCCTAAATATGTGACTCACAAAAGCCACACTATTAAATTCATTTTTCACAAAATTGAAGCAAGATGATTGAAGCTATAAGACCAGCCGTGTTTTATGGATCAAAGTGTTAGGCAGTTAAAAACATGTTCTACAAATGAGCATAGGTGAAGTGAGAATTCTAAGATGGATGTGAGACAAAATACTTTGAAAGATAGGATAAGGATGAATGTATTCGTGGAAAATTGAGGCGGCGCCAATTGAAAATAAAATTAGAGAATTTGTCTAAGGTGGCTTGGATATGTCATATGTGCAGTGTGAACCAATGGACACAACGGCTTGGAGGAGCAATATGCTATTAGTTAGAGGAGCTTCTTGAACTAGGGCTAAGCCTAAATGAACCTGGATTGAGATTGTAAAGCGGATAGCTTTTTGCTAATGTTACATAGCACATGTTCCTTAACTGAGCTGAATGGAATAAGTTGATTCAAATAGCCGATCTGTATGTATTGTTTTTGTTCTTATTTTTACAAAAGTAACTATCAAAATCTTGCTGCATTTTTATTACTTAGAGATCCAGGTATAACTTCCAGTCCATTAATATAACACCTTAAAATTTGCAAAGCTGTTATTCTCTTAGTTTTTCCAGTCTCGTGTTCCTTATTAAGCTGAAGATCTTAATATGTATGTTTCACGGTCAAGTTACGTATTGACCTCATGGTTGTTGTAAGTGTCCGAACTGCACTAAATTTCATTCTGTTAGTCATTTGCTAAGTGACCATCTTGAAGTATGAGTTCTGTTTGGTGAGTGCTAATCATTCTTCTTCTTTTTTATAAATAGCTTGCTCTAGGGGTGAGCATCGGTTCGGTTCGGGTCAAACCGAACCGTGGTTCCAAAAACCGACCTAAACCGAAATCCGTTTATATAGAACCAAAACCGAACCGTTTGTAACCAAAACCGAGAAAAACTGAATCGAAATAAATGGTTCGGTTGTCGGATGGTTCGGTTTAATGGTCCATTGGGCCGGGCCGGTTTTTCTGAGGCTTAAAGATTTTGCTAAATTAATTTAACAGGTCATTGGGTCCGTTTAATTGGCTACTGGGCTGGTTTTTCTGAGGCTTAAATATTTTGCTAAACTAATTTAACAGGCCATTGGGCTGGGGCAGCCCTGCAGTAACAAAACCAGATGTATATAAAAATTCCAAATTTTAAGTAGCAAAAGATGTATTAAAATTCAGATTTTTGATAAAAGAAGACGGAGTCACAGAAAGCTGCAAAAAATATACATATGCAGCCAGATTACAAACATACAGATGCAACATACAGATACAAATATACATATCCTAATCTCCTAAGCTCGAGTGTCCAAGTCTCCAACACTGAACAAAAGAACCAAATTACAAATATACAGTTGCAATATACATATACAAATATATAGATGCAATAATAGAATAAAAGTCTCGGCCAAAATTCCTAAGTAGCAGAGATAGAGACAGAGTAGCCATTATCAAGTCTTCAATCTTCATATTCCAATTGAAGAGAGTAGCAGACATGAGCCATGTTGTAGTAAGAATGAACTTCATCTTCCATGTTGTAGCAGACATGAGCCATGTTGTAGTAGACAAAACTTTCCCCCCCTCAGTTACTGAGTAAGAATGAACTTCAAATTGAGTTGATCATCTCCTAGCTTCCCCAGGACAACACAATGAAAACAAGAAGAAAAAACTAAAATGTGGCTCAGATATGGCAGATTTATGCATCATAATATGATGTTATGTAGTACCAATTCGCCTCTTCTCAAGCCATCATCATCATCATCATCATTGCCACTGTCTCATCTAATATGTTAGTATAATTTTCATGAAAAGAAAAATAAACTAGAAACATAGGCATACCACAATCCATATTAGTTTATGCATTGCCACTGGTTGCAGAAAATGCCTCGCCAATGGTTGCATTTTATTTTATACTATGCCTCGCCACTGGCTGCAACAAATGCCTCGCCATTGGCTGCAGTAACAAGCTACAACAAAATGAAATAGTAAAAGAATATTTAACCAAAAATAATATGTTATGTGGCAGTAATAGCAGATGCAAGATTAAAACATGCAGCAACACCAATCCAGAGCAAGCAAAATTATGCATATAACCAACAACAAGACAACAACTTGCAAGAATTATTTGAAGCCATTGTATAACCATCAGCAAAATTATGCATAACAAATTTCACCTTCTTGCGCCATCTAAAACAATAATTTGTACTTTGAATATATAAAATATGCATAACAAATTTCAATAAAACAAAATTAAGAAATACGCACATTGCATGAATATGATGTGGTTGCCATTGATTGGATTCGTGGTGCTACCTATTCAACATACATAATTCAATGAGTAACCCATTGATTGGGTTGGTGCTGAATTCTAGTGAGTTTTCTATAGAATCTAAAATGCACAAACATAGTGCACTGCACTATTACAGAGTCTGGAATCCAACTGAAATAAAAAACTGATAATAACAATCTTTCTAATGAGTGAGAAATACTGTAATGATCACGAGAATTTAACAAATTATCATGACTAAATAACAATCTAATTACAACTTAAATCTTTGACTGAAATTATCAACTGCAATCTAATAACAATCTTTGACTAAATAACCAATTGCTCATGAGAAAAACTGTAATTATCATGAGAAATAACAAACTGATAATAACAATCTTTCTAATGAGTGAGAAATACTGTAATCTTTGACTGAAATTATCATGACTAAATAACAATCTAATTACAACTGAAATCTTTGACTGAAATTATCAACTGCAATCTAATAACAATCTTTGACTAAATAACAATTTTTGACTAAATAACAAATTTAAATAACAATCTACTCACACTCACAGTTACTAAAATTATCTACTCACACTCACAGTTACTAAAATTAACAAATTAAAATAACAATCTACTCACACTCACACTCACACTCACACTCACAGTTACTAAATAACAAATTATCAACTGAAATTATCAACTGAAATTATCATGACTAAATAACAATCTACTCACACTCACAGTTGCTCTGGAGTCTGGTAGTCTCTGAGTAGAAACAATCAACAATGTCAACAAGTTACAAGAACCGAATGTAGAAGAACCGACCAAAACCAGATCACAGTTGGCCCAGATCTAGGTTAGATCTCTCCATAGTTCAATATTTCAATGAATCATGCAAGAAAAATAACAAAATAATTAGAAAGAAGGAAATAAAACTAACAAACATGTGTAAAAAAAATTAAGAGACTATAATATTTTCTTACCAGATCTCGGTAGTCGGCTAGATCTGTGAGTCGAGAGAGCCAGAGGCCCAGATCTAGGGTTAGGGACTCGAAAAACCCTAGAGAGAGAGAGAGAGAGAGCACGAAAAACCCTAGAGAGCACGAGAGACTCAGATGACAGATCCAGGAGAGGAGAGCAGCAGCGGCGCTACTAGGGACTCGAGAGTGGAAACTCTAGAGAGAGGAGAGCAGCAGCGGCGCTACGAGGACTCGAGTCCTCTTCTCTCCAGGAGAGGAGAGCAGCAACGGCAGAGTGAGACGAAAGAGAGAGAGTGAGATTTTAGGGCACAACTGAAGAAGAGGCCCTTATATAATTCAGGGGGGCATTTTAGTAATTTCACAATCAATAAAAAAATAGTTTCGGTTTTCGGTTCGATCGGGTAACCGAACCCAATAACCGTTACCCGACCCGAAACCCGAATACTTGAAATTCTGGACCCGATACCCGACCCGAAAGTTTAAAAACCGAACCGAATGAGAATATCGGTTCGGTTCGGTTTTCGGTTCAAAAACCGAATTCTGCTCACCCCTAGCTTGCTCTTCACTTTGTTTTCCTTTTTTCCCCTTTTGATTATTGTCCTAGTTCTTATGCTAAGTGTTGATTCAGATAGCATTAGGGGATGCTGGCTAACCCTAATTTACGAACCGTGATCCGGATCTTCTGATCCTAATCACGGTTCTTTTCCGACCCGGGGTCGTATGGTTTGCAATCTGGATCCCTACATTTAACGATTCAAAGGGATGTAAAGTAGATCAATTCTAGGTGTCTTATATTAACTTGACATTTTGTTCTTTTGTCATAATTTTGCTTTTAATTTAACATTTCATCATTTTCATGGGTAATCAATCAATTCTAGATGTCTTGTATTAAAATTTTGCTTGTGCTCTATGTTCTTGTCATGATTGTGTGTGATCAATTAAGCATTGTAGTGAATGGTAAACTTGAAGTAATATGTTAGGAAGTCATGTTCTTAATTATGAGGTTTTGCCTTATTTTTCTCATCGAGTCAACAAGCAAAATTACTAATTTACTATGAAATATTACTAACGAACAAAGTACACATTAAAACGTACCACGACCAATATGACTATCCAAGTAAACCTACCCCCATGGAACCATCATATTACATGAGTAACGCTCCCCGTACCCGATCTCGTACAGTGAACCAAGACATACCGCGTTCCTGGTAACTATGCTCTTGACTCGATCTATAAATATAGATGTTTACTAAATCTAATAAACTCAAATAACCTACTAATGCTAAAATAGGCACAAAAGGTACAATGTTCTTGTACATATACCTAAGACATTTTTGTAGAGATGTCAGTTTTTTTTTTGCTGTTATATTGCATGTTATTGCTTACATCAGCCAATCTTCCAGTCAGTTGGTTTTACCATTTTAAGGAATTCCCTAAATAAAGTTGAAGCATAAGTTCTGTTTTAGGGTATTTGACATTGATACATTGGGTTCTGATCTGAATAAAGTTGAAGCATGCTGGTTTTGTTTTACGATCTTTGAACATTGATTTGTTAGGCTCTCATCTGAATATATTAAAGCACGTGGTTTCATTTATTATGATAAACTGGTGATCCTAACTTACGTGCGTCCTAGACAGTATGCTCAAAATATTTATTTTCCATGTCTGTGTTTCCTGCTGTAATATTGTTAACTATAGTGTTATAAATGTGCTCTTGGTCATGCATATTTCCCTTGGCTCTATCTCTTATTTAAAATCATTTTGTCTGTCATGGTGCAATACTGAAACTTCCTTTTATCACTTAATTATTTTTCGTCTTATTTTTCTCTCCTTCACTTTGTGAGAACAAAGTTTTGCATACTTCTGCTCACTAGGAAGAGTCCTTTATGGGAAGTAAACTATCTCATCGGTTTTCTGTCACTTTATAGTCTTGGTGGCTAAATCCTGTAGTTATCTGGATTGTTTAATTCCTTTTGATTTTGCCGTGCAGATATATTTCGGCATTATTGCCGGATGGGGAGCAGCCTAATTTACAAAAAGCAGTTGCTTCTGGTTGGCCTGCTTCATTGCACTTAATAGGCAAGGTGCGTGATTTATGTTCCTTTTCTATCATCATAACATTCTTGTCCATGTACTTCCGTGGAAATCTAGTATTGTTGCCTATATTAGTCTATTTCAGTATAAGAATATCTCCAATGTATATCACATGTACTCTTCTGTTGGAATGCCTGATGCCTACATGAATCGATCTGTAGCTTACACATTCCTTCTCCACATTACTCCCCGCTAAATGGTCTCTTCATTTCTATATAAGTTTGACTCTTAAGACTTAGAATCATGAATTTATTCCAACACTTGCACCTAAAGTTTAGAACTTTAGAGTCAGTTAGGGGTGAGCATATAACGGTTGAAAACCGAAAATCGAACCGAACCGAACCGAAATATGACAAACGGTTCGGTTTTTCCGTTATCGGTTCGGTTTACGGTTTAAAATTTTGAAAATTTGAAATAATGGTTCGATTTTCGGTTCTTCATCCGAAAAACCGAACCGAACCGAAAACCGATTTAGATTTAGTAATTTATCAAACTATCCACAATATACATATACTAATGTTTATTAACCCCTAACGGAGCGCACTCTCTTCTCCTATTCTATGTCGGTGCTTATTTGAGCACTCTCTCTATCTACCATCAATCTATATATACTAATATCTTTCACTCTATGTAATATAACAATTCATAAATACAATAATGTCATATATTTTTTAAAAATTTGTTATTTAAATAGGCTCATTTTGCTAAAAATTTGAAGGCCATGCACATTGGTCCATGAAACCAAACTGACCGAAAACCGAACCGAATTAATTCGGTTCGGTTTTGTTCGGTTTTTATAAAAACGGTTCGATTTTCAGTTTTGAGAAATACGGTTTACGGTTATTTCGGTTTTCACATATTCGGTTCGGTTTAAACCGAACCGAACCGATGCTCACCCCTAGAGTCAGTAATGGCAAACACTATGATCCATAAAAAGACATATTACCCATATATAAGACATGAGAGAGATTTCACTTGGTCATATGTTGAGGGTAATTAGGTTATGTCAGATCAATGGTATATTAAGCAGTTTTCACATGCTAAGTCCTGGGCTGGTTAGTGATTTATAGGATTGGTGGTCAATTAATCTCAATAACTTGGATTGAAATTTCCTAAATATTATTTTAAGCGGTTCTCGCTAAGTTCAATTAACTGCCGCCTGTTGGATTACTCGCCCAATTAATTGCATTTATGAGGTACCTTGGAATTTTTTTACAACTGGGCACGCAAGTAGTCCGACTAAGCAGGCAGTTGCTCGACCGCTTAATCCTTTTTATAGAACACAGATTTACTCAGCCACCATATTAATTGGGTTAACCAACCAGTTACGCGGTATATTATTCATTGCTTAATCCAACTATAGAACACTGTTTCATATTTCATTAAAGAGAAGCACAAATTACTGTGCATATCAGAACAAAAGAAAGCCCGAGTTTGGTATTGATGTGCTTGCACCGAGAATGGGCTTTTAATTGACTTTCAGGATCCGAAGTAACAACAACAACAACAACAAAGTCTTTTATCCCAAAATTATGGAGTCGTGTGTTTGAATTAGGGGTGAGCATTCGGTTTATTCGGTTCCAACCGAACTGAATAACCGAAAACCGAATTGGACCGAAACCGAATAAGCAAAACCGAAACCGAACCGAATTGGTCAATAACCGAACCGAATTAAATCGGTTCGGTTTTCGGTTTATTCGGTTTTTGGGTTTATTTGTGTTTTTTTTGTTAATATATATAATAACTAAATATACCTAGATATATTTAGTATATACCTATAGTATATACCTAGATATATTTAGTATATACCTATAATTAATATATATATATATAATAATAATAATAATAATAATAATAATAATAATAATAATAATAATAATAATAAATTTTCTTATTCGGTTTTCGGTTTTAGACCGAAACCCAAAACCGAAACCGAAATCGAATAAGAAAATTTAGTATTTTTAAAACCGAAACCGAACCGAATTTTTTTAAAACCGAACCGAATCTCTTATTCGGTTCGGTTCGGTTCGGTTTTCGGTCCAAAACCGAATAATGCTCACCCCTAGTTTGAATCCTCTTTTTCCACTCGGCTCTGTTAAGGGCCGTGTAACGCTAACTAACAAGATCCATATCCTTTTTTAACACTTGAAACCATGTTAGTCTAGGCCTACCTCTAGCCCTAGCGGCTTCATTAACTACTATATTATTGCTCCTTACGGGAGCATCTATGGATCTGTGTTGTACATGTCCAAACCACCTATGTCGATCTTCCTCACCTTGTCCTCAATTGACATCATCTCTAACTTGAAGACAACTAGGCAACTCTAGAGGGGGGAGGGAGGTGAATAGAGTGTGCGTCAATAATACTCCAATAAAAGTAAGGCAATTTACAAACTATAAATTACCAAGCAATAAAGCACATGTATATGGAAAGTAAATAGAGTTTAGAAGATCAAACGCAAACATCGCGATGTATACTGATTTGCCTTGTGGATGACTAATCCAGTCTCGAGAACTCTCGCTCGATGTTAAATCCACTATCACTGATATCACAAACTTTGACCCGAAGACTTGCAACTTTGTACAGACACGTGCTTTAATCCGAAGGGCACGACGACTTCAACAACTACAAGCTTTTGATACGAAGAGCTTGCCGACTTCAAACAACAAGTGTCAAGAGCAACACTTGAAAATCCAATCTTTACAACTCAAACAAACTTCTAACCGAGATCGCAACTTTGGCACACTAGAAGACTGAGAGTTGGCTTCTTGGTGATAGGAAGGTTTAAAGCTCAGAATGGATAAGGAGGTTTAGAATGCATTGGTGAGTTTCAAGTGAAGAATTCAAGATCTACTTATAGGCTAGCAGGGGGACCGAGTTCGGACTGAGTTCGGTCCCCCTAACGTTCATAAATTTGAACGTTATATCCTGGTCTTCAGGAAGAAGAGGCTAACTAGGGAATTATGTTTTACCCTGACCGAGTATGACCCGAGTTTGGTCCGAGTTTGACTCGAGTTTGGTCACCATAATTAGGATCTTGGATCATGCATGTATTTATGGACTGGTTTATATGGTGGACAAAAATGTAGTGAGTAGGATGCTTCCTATTGCCAATTGCTAACCCGATATACATTTGGTCATATAAACGAATAGAAAATACAAAATAAAATATAAGAACACGAGCAGGTTGCAGACTTCTTAAATGATGATTTTTTTACTTTGACGACAGTCGTCCAAAGATAACAGATCTGAAATCTGAATATCTTTCGGGGGTTTGTCCCGAACCCCCACGGGGGGCGTTGCCCCCTCGATCCCCGTCCGCTGATCGGGCAGCGGAACCCCGAAAGCTAGGCTCCGAAGATGTCGTAGGCGGTTCAGAGAAATCTTGTGCTATAACGCCGTATTTGACTTGTAATGATTTCTTCATTGCATATATCCAGGTTTGATCTTGCTTACTACTTGTCTGCAAACATGTTAGACGAACAAAGCAATATGCACTGTAGCAAGTATGATAAATATATGCATATTAGGACAATACTAAGTTTAAGTATCAACATTATAGTGATTGCATACATATTAGTGATATCATAATGTTAAACTTAATCGATTAACCATATGCAAAAACATGATACAATCATTGGGCTAACATAACTTCCCATGGAATACACTCATTTCTTATCTTATCTTTAATGTATGACCACTTATCCATTTTAGTTTTCTCATTTCAGCTACATTAACTTTCTGGACATATTGTTTCTTAATTATCCAAGACCCTAATCTATAAAGCATGACTAGACTTATAGCGGTCTTGTAGAAATTTTCTTTCAACTTCATAGGTATCTTGCGATCGCAAAGTACTTCAAAAGCACTCCTCCATTTCAACCAGTCTTTTTAATTCTATACATGGCATCCTTCTCGATCTTTCCATCATGGTGAATGATTGATCTTGAATACTGAAAGCTATTAGTCTTAGGTATCTCTTGTCAATCTATATGGACCCCTCCTAATTTCTTTGACTTAGGATTAAAAATTATATTTCATATACTCTATTTTCGTTCTACTAATCCTAGATTCCTTAGGTTGCAAAGCCTCTCTCCACGCCTCTATTTTAGCATCTAATGATCTAACCCTTCTTTACTCTCATCAACCAACAATATCATTAGCAAACATTATAGATCATGGAACCTCCTGAATATGCCTAGTACTTGTCAATTTCTATGTATCTTTTTCAGGCTCCTAAGTATATTGGATATATAAACAGCTGCTGCAAGCATACTAGAGGCTGAAATCCTCTTTCTTCACTGAATCTAAAGTTGAAATGTTTTCCTTTATTCTTTAGTTGTCCCACAACAAAGTCCAGATTTAATTGGGATTTATAGAACTCTATACTATCTGGATTGTTTTTATTCATGCTATTGATAGAGGGGGCATATGGTAACTTTCCCTGCTTTTGTACTTGTCTCATACTGTCTCTTCATTGTTTTCTGATCTTTGCTAGTCTCCCTTATGTAATCCCTACTGCTTGTAAACCCTTATGGAAAGAAAACAAAATCCTATAATGGAAGTAGAATAAGTGAAGATTAAATCCGCTAGCTAACTAAACCAAAACTAGGACCCAATGGTGCTAAAATATATGATTCGTACGGACCTATGCTGCACGAATACAGGCACAATATGGATACTGGATAAATACATTTTCAAATAGGTACGTGTTGCACGAATATGGACATAGACACATTACGGATATGGACGCTGTTTTGTCATGTCAGTGCAACATGGATACAAACTATCTACTTCCAAAAATGATTCATGTCCTAACAAACTAAAATCAAATTTTATCCACCAAATTAAAAGAATAATATGAATTTAGTAATAATGTAATGGCTTCAAATTAGTTGAATATATGCCATCCCTAATCCTAAGTTCTCCTGTGTCATGCTAAAGATTGGACTCGCATCTTGCACTTTGTTTTGCATTTAATATAACTAATTTGCAACTTGTCATGCTATGTGAGGACATCACTTGGTGTTATCTTAAGGCTTGGAGGTTGTATTCAGGAGGATTCAGTTGCAGGTTCAAGTTGTTGAAACATCCTCTCCATAAAATGGGCGTAACACTGTCTACTCCTTGTTTTTTGAGAGAATCGAGACCTTACCATTAGCGAGAGCCTTTGGCACTAGGAGAAGATTTAAGTAATAAACACCACTTGACTCTTTTTAAACTTCCTTCCTTTGCCAATGCTATATCTGTAATCATCAACTAATATGCTTGCAAGTAATAAATTTGCATTTAGGAGAATATTTGAAGTTTCATAGTTCCTTGCTACTTGATTCTGTCTCAGGAAGTATGTACCGGCCCTAAGCTTTCCATGCTACACTTCTGCAGGATATTTTGCGGTTTCATGCAGTTTATTGGCCGGCGATGTTAATGTCAGCAGGAATACGTCTCCCGAAAATGGTGTTTGGCCATGGATTTTTAACAAAGGTAAGATGTTCCATCCATGTAACCAGATTGGCTTGAACAGTATAATTAGATAGCACTTCAAGTTGGTTATTACCAAAATTCGGGGTTTGAGGACCATCTTGGTTATGTTTGTTCTTCATCATTATCATCCAAGCTTCTCCGGTTATAATGAGTTAGCTATGGAGCATAAGAAAGCTTCATAAAAGAATGGGATATTTTAGCAAATGCCCCCATTCAAAATATAGAAACTAGCATATACCCCCACTATTTAAAAAAATTAGCAAATGCCCCCATTCCTTTGTAAACCAGCCAAAATTTTGGTTAAATAGTGGGGGTATATCTTAAAACTTTATTTGTTCCATACAAAGGAATGGGGGCATTTGCTGATTTTTAAAAAAAGTGGGGGTATATACTAGTTTCTATATTTTGAATGAGGGCATTTTGCTAAAATATCCCTAAAAGAATTGACATATTTATGTTTGGTTGTCGACTTAATGGCAACCAAAAGGAATTGACAAAGTTTCTTCTAACAAAATGAATTTAGTTAATTATTGTTGGAATAATATGCATGTTTAACCCTCAACCCTCACCAAACTCTAGAGTTTTGGTGTAGTATCAGCCTGTAAGGGTCTTTAACATGGTTTAAGAGCAACCTTGGTTCAAATCTTTCCAGCACACATTTTAAGAAGATTTTATGAGATTACACCCTTCCTGAAATTAGCCCATAAAATGGAGATTTGACCTGTGGGGCTTTTTGGAAGAGTATAAATATTTAACCCTAACCACAAATTTTGGTGTAGTGGCAGGGTCTATAAAGCAAGTTTTGGGGCCATATTTGTTAAGTTTCTTATAGCACAATGTTGGTCAGACATCACTATGGTATTCCGTGAAGAATGTTTCTTTAAAAAAAAAGAATAACCAGGTTTGGAGTACTTGTTAGGCCATAAGAATGCTTTAATGAGCTATAATATGTAATACAGGGGTTCCTGATTTGTGTCTAAATTTGTCAACCTCTCTTAAAGGGGATCCATGTTTAATTTGTTATCATGCTTTTGACTTGAATGAGAATAGAGTTATAACTACCATGGGTCAAGTGAACTCGTCTCATTTAATGATTTTTATTTCATGCAGTTTGTTTTGAACATTTTAGGATGGTATGAAGATGGGGAAGTCATTGGGAAATACACTTGAACCAAAGGACCTGGTGGATAGATTTGGACCTGATGCTGTTAGGTACTTTTTTTTGAGGGAAGTGGAATTCGGGAGTGATGGAGATTATTCAGAAGAGCGGTTTGTCAACATAGTAAATGCACATCTTGCCAATACCATTGGTATGTTAACTTGGGACCCAAAATATTATTGTGCAAATTTTGTTTTGCTAGGCCTTTAGAACTTCTGTAACTGTACTTTTCTGCACAGGGAATCTTCTCAATCGCACACTTGGACTTCTAAAAAAGAATTGCAATTCCACAATAGTCGTTGATTCCACTGTTGCAGCAGAAGGAAATTCGTTCAAGGATACTGTTGCAAAATTGGTAAAAGCTATATTCTCAATAATCATGTTGGTGTAGAACAGTAAATCTGGATTGTTTTACAAATATCTTATTGGCGTGGATGCTTAAATATATGGTACTGAATTCACTCATGTAAGTGCCTTGTGAATTCTTCTCTTCAACTTCAAAAAGAATATATATATATTCATGATATCAAGGCTAAATTACTCTGTTTCATTCCTCGCTCGGTCCGAGACCCTGAATGAGTAATCGGATTGCTCCGTACACGATTATTTTGAATTAAAAGATCATATATGTTAATAATACTATTTGAAAATAACAATTATGAGACGATAATCACAAACATAATTTAAAGTATCAAAACCAATGAGTAATACCAAGAAACTAGCATAGATAATAAAGCATTGCTAATAAAAAGATAAAAGTAAGTCTCATCTTTAGTTTCACACTTTATAACCAAACCAATAAGGCAAAAGTAGTACATATTCCATAGTAGTCCATATAGTAGACAAAAAAGTGCTACAAAAGATAAAACTAAAGTAACACGTCAAAAGCATGGTTTAAAGTATCGGCCGATACCGATCCGATACGGCCGATACCGATACGGTTTGGCATGTCCCGATCCGATACCGACCGATACCCGATACTTACCGATACCAACATTGAGGGTCTCTTTTTCGGTCAATTCGGCAAAGAAAATTAAACGAAAAAGACAAATCATCAAGGGTTTAAAGCATAATAAGATTGCAAAAACATGTAAAAGAAGAAAATCAATCTATTATATGTAAACCAATCGTTAAGAGTGATTACAATGTTATTTAATTTCAAAAGTACTACGAAATAACACTGAAAATACTTAAATTATGCCTCAATGTATAAAATATATGTTTTTAAATGTAAATAATTTATTAATAATTATTTTTTTTCGATACCAAAAAATCCGATACTCCGATCCGAAACCGCCGATACTACCGATATCGCCGATACCAATACTCGTAGGAATAGTCCGATACCGATTCCGATACCGATACTGTGAACCTTGGTCAAAAGCACTCCATAATGTTAGGGTTTCCCCTCCTCTCTTCTTAGGGCATGTTGGTCAAACTTTTAGGGTTTTCCAATCAATGTGGCTTATATGATTAAAGAGTGTGTTCAGGTTTTGGGCTGTGGTTTTTAGATAATAGACATTCACCCATCCATTGTTCAAATAACCCTATAAAAGTGTAATCGGGCCAGATAATAAAAAGTTGGCCCCATAACTTGTTACCGATTAATCGGGCTGTCAACTTAATTAGGGCGATTACATATCCAATGTGAACTTGGTCCGAGTTTGATTAGTCGGCCGATTGATCAGGCGAGTAATCCGATTTTTGCAACTGTGATGATATTATTCCCATCCTTGATCTTGTTTGCTGCCAGGTTGTTCCCATCCTTGCTTTTCCTTCCTGCCATCTCAGTTGCCTAGTTTGCTCCACATGGTATCCGTAATTCCGTATGACCAGCATCAATGAATCATACACATTGTAATTACTAAAATAAGGCGATCTTCAATCTTAATCAACTTTGTATAATTTGCAGTTATGTAAATTGTATGATGTTGATGAACCAACTACTACGTAATAGACATATTGGAGTGTAAACCTTCACATTGTTGAAGAACAAATGCAAATTCTGCATCTTGTTCCTCCAAGAATCCACTTGTGGCCCATTTCACCAAATCCTTGGAGAGAACATTTTCAGAGAAGTTAAAAATTGACATTTTCAATTTTTAGTCTAGAGTATCATCTATGTTTGGACAGATCAATACATTTCTACTGGACAGATCCCAAACAAGTTGTGAACTTAGAGTTTGAATTGGGTTAGTGGCTTGAGCAAGAAACTGAAGAGGGAGAGAGTGAGGGGTGAGTGAGAAACCTATGGGGAGGAGGACTGCTTTGATAAATGTGGCGGCATGTAAATTGTTAAAACTGTTGATCAGTTAGGCAACTTTGAATACTTACTACCATAATATTGTGATACATGTATCTTTTCATAGTTTTCATTTTGTAATCCGCCGATCCTGAGATAAGTACCATTGCAAACATTTACCTTTTGTTTAGACAGTTTAAATGGCTAAAACTGGTTCCTTCAATATGTCGGATGAATTGATTAATTTGCCTCTACAATTGTATAAGTTCAATCGCAGGAGTCTCCATGCTAAGTACCTGTGTACTATAAAACTTGTATATCAGATTGGAAGGTGATTCCCTTTTGCATATTATGTTGCATAGACCTATAACGAACTTATTCACTAAAATTTTATAACTTCTTGCTTCACCATCCACAGCAGATTCCATATTTTAGTGACCATATTAAAGAGATCTGAGTAAGGCAACAACTGAATGCAAAATAAGAAATTTTGGCCAACTGTTTTTTATTCTGACTTCTCCAATGTCTAGACTGTAGATAGTATCTCCAGAATGTTTCTGAATCCGACTTCTCCATCAATGTCCATACTAGGAAAGATGGGATCCTTTTTCATCTCTAGACACAGTTGAAAAATAAGGCACACATATTTAGCTTTATGTATAGCCTATATACATCTGATTCGTCAAACACATCTTGGAAGGTAACAAGAAAGACATGTTTCCATTCAAAAAGGCACTCAAATTTAGACTTGTGCATCTGCTCATGATCTTTTGCATTTTAGTACAACTACTAATAGCTGCTTACAATTTATGCTTCTATATCTGTGTATATAGAACACATTGTGACTAGCAGCTTCTGGCATATACTTTTGCAACTAGAATACCTTCAATATCTATGGTGTGAATTATGAATCTGATTCAAGTTCTCCCTGGTTTGACTAGGGTTATGTTTGCATCTCTCTTATTTATATTCATATTCTGCTAATATAGGTGGAGAAGGCAATGCATCATTACGAAGACCTCGCATTATCAACAGCTTGTGAATCAGTGCTAGAGATTGGTAATGCTGGTAACCTGTACATCGATGAACATGCTCCATGGTCCCGCTTTAAACAAGGAGGTGATAGTGCAGACTCAGCTGCTAAGGTGATTAATAAAGCTGACTGAAATTAATTTTGGTTTATTCTTTAATTGCCCACGGAATTAGGTTCCTCATTTTTCTTGCATGCTGCATCTTCTTCCTCTCTCTTTTTCTTAGAAGTGGTAGATTTAATGGGAAGATTAAAGAAATCAAATTGGTTCTCATAGGTTACCTATGGTTCGCATAGTAAGACCAATGGTTATTGGTGGTTAAGACTTATATTCTCATCAGGTTCATTTTGTTTGGTTTCCAGGACCTTGTAATTATATTGGAAGCAATGAGGATCATAGCAGCTGCTTTATCTCCAGTTGCTCCAAGTCTTTGTTTGAGAATTTACACACAGCTCGGTTTTTCAAAAGAACAGTTTGAAGCAGTGAGATGGGTAATTCCTTTTCCTAAATTGGACCTCTTGGTAGTATCCTTCTTGCATATATTTGGAAAGCATATCAAAACACAGCTCCCAGTTCACCGTCACTACCCATGGGGACACACAATTTATGCACTTGGTAGACAATATATAAATTATAAGGGGGTTTAGGAAATTAGAAATAATTCTTCGGAAGTGGTCTGTATGGTCTTAGCATCAATCACAATAATAAAGTAAAATGTATCAAACTCACTTTGAAAACTGTAGCACATATCATGCTTGGATATAACACCATGAGGCCAAGGACTTCTGGTTTCGGTGGTTTGTGTCTAGAGATTCTTTTCTGGGACTGTTTTATGTTTTGTGATTATGACTTCTGCAACTATTTTCTGCTTACCAGTGATGGGTTTGTAAGTTAAGGCTCTGTGATTGTGAGACGCCGGCATTTTGAGGTTTAATTTATTTGCCGTGGTTGTCAGTTTATGAATAATTGTAATATGCTACTCATTATTATGTATCATATAGTATAATACTATAGGACAATGCTACGTGGACCGCACGTTTGGCCCGCACTTTTGAACCGCGGTCCACGTGGAGGCTTCTCATTGGCAGGTCACCGCTGGTGGGCCCCACGCAAATAAGGGGGCGAATGGGGCCGGGACACGTTAGCCCTCGGTCACGCCCGGCAGGCAGAGACTGCGGGCAAAAAAGTGTTTTCGAATACTATAATACCCGTCTACAAAATTGCAAGTACACCCAAATTTAAGATATGTGCCATCTACTGTGTTAATTAAACTATAAGAATTAGAATTTAAATTTGGATTAAACAATTTTGGCTCATGCATCAATTGATCTGTTTCTATTCTTGAAATTTTTGTTCATTTTGTGATTACTTGCTGCATGGGTTCAAAGTCTTCAAATTGTCAGATCTTTCCTTCATTGACGAAATAGATGACTGAGAATGGTAGACAAAATCCGGGGTGGCCAATCATTCATTTTGGTAGAGTGGATATAAACAAGTTAGTTACATGCCGGTGGAGTATCTGAAGACATTTCCTATATATAGTGCCTCCATTTGGAGCTCAGTAATTTTAACACTTTAGCCTTCATCTTGCAGAAGGACACCGCATGGGGAGGGCTGAAATCAGGTCAAGTGATGGCAGAACCGAAGCCAGTCTTTGCAAAAATCGAGATAATAAAGGAAGGAGAAGGTGAGGTCACTAGCAAGACTGTGAAAAGCAAGAAAAAGAAATCTCAGAGTCAAGGGCTAGTTGAGGTTTAGGTGTTCAGGTTCTGTGGCTTAACCCCGCTTGGATGTTCTGCCAATATGTGAACCACATAGTTTATTGCCGAAGTCGGTCTGACTTGTGAGTTCTGAGGTTGTCTGCCAAAGAATTTTAATACTACAGCCTCAATTTACTGATCATACACAACATAGAGCCCTTCAATGTGTACATTTGTAGCTTTAAATATGCAAATAAACGTGGATACGATTCTTTATGTTGAGATAAATTTCTTTGATATTGCCTTTGTGAGCACTGTCCCAATTGTGGTAAGAAATGTGTTTTTATCCTGTATTCTATGTTGGAGACCTCTAGATGTTGATGACTATATTCACAGATTCTTGGCAATACTTTCTCGAAGAAACTATTTCCATGTCTTGTTATTTTCGTTGCGTAAAGCTCCTGGGCTGGCATTGAGCAGAGAATTAAATCTACTCTTGAAAATAGCATTCGCTGTTATTTGCTCAATCGCGCCATAGGGAACCAATTGATATTGGGCTTTTTGTATTACTTTCTGACCATTTATTTCCAACATTTGGAGGTATTGCATTAGGGATTATTTTGCCTTTCCCATGTAAGTTGGCTACTTGAATATCAGGGGGCTGTTGTTGCAGCAGATAATCTCGACGATTCAAAACCTCCAGGTTGTGCATCGGTGACGAAGGATCCGACGAAGACATGTCCAGGAGCATCATGAGACCTGTTAACAACCCATCTGCATAGTGATGAAGAGCTATGGATCAATCCTATTGCAATGACAATTTCGATCTTGCCAAATTACAAGGTTTGCAGGATCGGAATCGGTATCGGACTATTCCTATGAGTATCAGGATCCACGATATTGACAATATCGACGGTTTTGGATCGGAATTTGGATTTTTGGTATCGGAAATCAAATAATTATTAACATTTTAGAAAGTATATTTTATACATTTAACCATAATTTTAAGTATTTCTAGTGTTGTTTTTTAGTGGTTTTGAAATTGAATGAAATAGTAGTCCTCTTGCCACTTGGTTTACATACAGTAGATAAGCTTTTTTTTTTACATATTTTTATAGGGTGCGGCTATCCGCACCCCACCAACTGCTAAGCACACCCCAATATTATAAAAATTAAAAAAAAAAAATCTATTCTACCCTCCAATTGCTGAGCACACCCCAGATAACCACATGCTCGACCTGTGACTGTCGGACACAACCCAACTGTTCGACATACACCAGTCGAACATATCCATACTGTTCGACCAACAACAGCCGAACTGTACAGTAATGTGTCCGACTGAGATTGGTGTACGACAAGAGCAGATCAAACCAAAACAAAGGTGTTCGACTGAGATGGATCGAACGCTTTGCTGTGTCCGACCGACCAGGATCGAACATAACCGTAAAATTCTCAAAAAAAATTCGATCTCCTCCCCCGACCTCGCCGCCCCCACCCCCCCGACCTCGCCCCCCCCCCCCAACCTCGCCATCCAACCTCGCCCGCCGCCCGTGCTGCCGCTGGCTACTGCTGCGTGAAGGTTGTGGGGAGGGGGGCGGCGACATGGGGGACGGGGGCGACGGCGCGGGGGAGGGGGGGTGATGGTGAAGGTGGAGGTGGTGGGGACGGGGGCGGGGGCTCGGGGGCGGCGGAGGGGGCGGCGGCGTGGGCAGGGGAGGGGAGGGAAGCATCGGAAGGAGCGGGGGGGGGGGGGGGGGGGGGGGGGAGGGGAGCAGTGGGGTGTGTTCAGCAGATGGGAGGGTAGAATAGGAATATGATAAATTTCTGCAAATTCTCCAATAAGCATATCGAACATTTGACACTTCAATTCTCCACAGCTGCAAAAGAAACTGGGAACATGCCAAGATAATGAGCAGCAACAACAAAATGGGTGAACACCCATATTCCAATCCATCTGCTGAACCCTGAAGGGGGAGAGTGGATTGGCACAACCTGTGATGGTACTGATTCTTTACTACAAGGGCGAGGAGGTTTCATATAGGGCATCAGAATACAGAATAGCTAGTGCATAATGCCTACATTGGTTAAAAGTAGCAGGGATTTACAATTTTTTTTTGAGAAAATTTGAGTCGCATCCTAGTTAATTTACCATAATTCAAGGTGCACCCCTGTCATTTACCATAATGTATAATGCACCCCAGTTGAGACGTTTTTCGTCTCTTGCTAACAGCTGACCGTTCTGACTATATTTTTATGACGAAAAAGCCCTTAATTCATTTTTTGAGGAGCCGTAATGAATGGAAGCCCCTAACTTACTTGTGTAATCCCTAAACTACCCTTCTCTTTTATAAATCCCTACACTACAGCCTTTTCCTTCTCTTCCATTCGATTGCGTGGCTTGGTACCAAAAATTTAGGGTTCATCGAAGCTTCACCGAGCTACCATGGCTAGCTCTGCAACTCCCGTAAGCTATGTTTTGTGTATTTTCTTTGAATGTATGAAATTTCTTGCTGTTGTGGTTTGTCCCTCTAATTTTCGTTGAATGTGTGACATTTTCAAATATGTTTAGGAGAAATGTCAACTTTGCTCGAAGCACACCCACCTTGCAGACGAGTGTCCGTTCTTGAGCTCACCTTGCAAGATGGAAAACTGCAAGGGGATTAGGTATGTTTCGAAGTCAAATACCACGGCCAATCCCGGGAGAAAGTTTCTGAAGTGCCCCCTCTGCTCGGATTTTCAATGGCTGGATGTTGCTGTTTTGGGTTCAAGCTCTGGAAGCTCATCTTCAACAATTCAAAGAGGAGGTTGTTTCTTATGTGGTGAGTTAGTCCATTGGAAGAAGGAATGCCCTTGGGGAGAAAGCCCTTGTCCCAATCAGAATTATGGAGGAAAAAGAGCTATTTTAATGTCAAAGAGGAGTCACAACAAGGAAAGAAAATTCTTACAATGCTTGAAATGCAACAATACATTCCAATGGTTGAATGAGGCCACTCTTAGTGAGGAGAAGAAATCTGAAATCCCTGTTCAAGTTGTAGTGAACACGACTTTAGAAGAGTTTTGTAAAAAAATTGGGAAAGGATTGGCTATGTAATATTGAAATCTGATAGATCATGTAATATTGAAAGGATTGGCTATGTAATATTGAAAACTGATAATTATGTTGCAATTTTTCACTTTTTGTTGCAGTTTGTAACTATATAAAGACATGGACATAATACAATCTCAAATATATGAAGACATACTGCAGCTTGTAACTACTTGTTGCAGTTTGTAACTGATAATCATGTCCAGACAAAATTAACTTCTGAAGGATCTAGACATAATGCAGTTTGTAACTACTTGATCTGGACATAATGCAGATGACATACTTTCATATGAAGACATGGACATGGAGAAATTACAACACTGAAAGTAACAGTGAGGATGTGGACATAATGCAATACTGGAGACATGGACATGAGGATGTGGACATAATGAAGACATGGACATGGAGACATGGACATGAGGATGTGGACATAATGCAACTTCTGAAAGTAATACTGCAGATAACATACAGTGAGTTTGTCCAGAAAATATACAGATAACATACAATGTTTGTCCAGGAAAACATTGCAAAAATATTGCAAAAACATTGCAACACTGTAAGTAATACTGCAGATAAACATACAGATAATATGAAGACATAATGCAGATAATTACATTAGAGTTTGTTGAAGGCATGCCTGCAGATAATTACATTAGAGTAATTACATTAGAGTTTGTTCACATTAGAGCAATTGCTTCAAACACTGAAAGTAATATTTCCAAAATGAAGGCATGCTTCAAACATACCACAAAATGAATGCATGCCTCAGTAATATTCCCACAAAATGAAGGCATGCTTCAAACATTAGAGTTTGTTGACATTAGTAATTACAAAACATTCTTTTCTGAGCACTACACAAAATGGCCTATATAAATGCACAAAATGCCTACTGCTGCTGCCCCCTCCCCTATTGGCTCCAACACTTGAGTTCCATGGAGGTTTGAACACTGAGTTTGATGACATCCTTGGTCGTAGACATGCTGCAATGTCACTTGCCCTACCAGGTGCATTGGCCAAGTGTTGTTGTATTTGTTCTGCAACTGAAGGTCTTGGAGGCATGAAATTTGTTGAAGGCCTTGGATGCATCATTTGTGCTGTATTTGATTCACCTGCTTGTTGTACTGCCTTCTTCTTACCCCTTGAAACCTTTGGCCTCTTGTAAACAGTGTTGCTCACCCTTGGAACTTTTTCTTTTGGTTCTTTGGGTGGTCTTGGCGCCCTTGGTGTTTTCTTGTTCCCTCCAACTGGTCCTCTCTGGCACCCCCTAGCATTGTGATCTGCTGGCAACTTGCACCTCCCACATATCCTCTGCTTCTTGACACTTCTTGGCAACTCATCAGCTTCCCTCCTCCTAACACCCTTTGGTCTTCCAGGGAGCCTATGTCTACCAGGTGGACCAACCTCATATGGTGGATGCAAAATAAATGAAGTAGTGAGTGGCATGACAGGTAACTTAAATGCAGTAGAAAGCTGCAAAATAAATGAAGTAGAGAGCCTATAGTGACTTACTGTGCCCCATAAGCTTTGTTGAGGCATTGGAACAATCTTTCCAGCATATGCTTTCTGGTAGGTAGTGGCATGATAGTAGTGACTTGTGAACCTATAACAAGTAAATATTGTTAGTGTAAAACTTTAGTATAAGCTGTAACAAGACAAATGAATATTGATAGTAATTACATTATCCATTGAGGCCTACTAGGTAACAGAGCAGCTACAGCATGGACACATGGAATCCCTGTTAAATCCCACACACAACAGTCACAGCTTCTTTTAGAAATATCAACAGTCTATCTATTCTCAATAGAGTACACACTTGTGACACAAAACAACCCTTCATCAGCCCCAGTCACTTGATATTTGTTGACAAGGTTTGATCTTTGCTCAATTATCTTCTTAGCTCTTGGGGTCAAGTCATACTCACCCCATGCTCTAGAAGCCATCTTCCTATCATAGATCATTTGCATCACCATCATATGAAACATCTCCACAACCATAGTAATGGCTTTACCTCTAATTTCTCTTATCCAACTGTTGAAGCTCTCAGAGAAATTGTTGGTTATGTGCTCACACTTGGTTGTTTTGTCAAAGTAGGCTCTACACCATCTGGTCATGTGCTCTGCCATCATGTACTCAAGACCCTCTGGACACTGTTGAGAAATTGCTTCAATCCATTTAGCAGTATCTACCTCTCTGTAGGCTCTGGCTGCCCTCCAGGTAAGATGCTTCATCTGTTGGCTAGCACTGACATGGTACTTGAAGTTCTTGTAGAAATGCCTGAAGCAAAACCTATGTGGGTGCCCATATAATTCACTGTCAACAGCTTTCCCTAGGCCTTTCTGTCTGTCAGAGATGAAGGATATCTTCCCTGGATGTTGTAGTAACTTGTCTTTAATAATGCTAAGGAAATGACCCCATGTAGCTTCACACTCTGAAGTGCATATATAGATGGCAAGTAGAAACAGTCCATTATTGCCATCTAAAGTTGTGGCTGACAAACACACCCCTCCATACTTTCCTTTCAGGTGACAACCATCCAATCAACTAGTGGTCTGCAACCATCTATGAATCCAATGAAGCTTGCAAAGTAGCCTATGCATAAATACCCAAATTCAGTTGTCCCTGGTATATTTTCACAAAAAGCCACACTCCCAGGGTTGGATTTCAAAACCTGGTTTGCAACCTCAGGAGCTTTCCTATAACTTTCATCATAGCCACCAAACATTTGCTCATTTACTCTGAACAATGCCATGTGTGCATTCCAATATGACACCTTCACTGTAAACTTGGACCACATCTGCTTCTGAACATCCTTTGCCTTCCATGAAGTATGGTGTGCCTTGATGTCCTCTTCCAAAACTTCAGAGATTAATCTGCTGTTTGCCATCTTGTTCTGCAACTTGGAAGTGTGTTTACAAGTGTGTACTTTATTGAGTTGTCTAAGTGTACAAGTTGTCTTATCTGGTCCAATTCTGACCCTGCACATCCATGGACATGTCTTTTCTTGACACACACCCCATATCCTCTGCATTTCATTCTTAACATACTTAATTTCAAACATATTCTTTATAGCAAAAGTCCTTAAATATCTTCTGCACTCACTAGGATTCATCCACTGCTAACCTAGGACTAGATCAATCACCTCAGGAGCTCTGTATTCCTCCTCACCCATCTCACCTTCACTGTACAAGTCATCAAGTTCAGCCCCAGCTTGATGATCACATTCAGAAGCTGACGAGTCATTGCTATGGTATTCCTCTTCAGCCTCTAGTTCATCAACTGCAAGTTTTTTTCTTCTCTCAACCTCCTGCCTCTGAAACTCAGTTTCTTCCCCCCATTCTTGACTGTTGTTTTCTGAAATGTCCATATTTCTTGACATAGATGCTCCTTCATCATCACTGTTACATGGAATATACTCCTCACCACCCTCTGTTTCTTCTTCTTCACCCTCTATTTCTTCCTCACTTGAATGGTCAAGGGTTGCTGGAGGTTCATCTCCATAATGTTGTGTCTCAGCTTGTGTACCAAGTTCTTCATCCTCATGTGTATCAGCTAAGTCTACAGCTACACCTTGTGTAGTTGGTTCATCTCCATAGAGTTGTTGGTCACCCTCTGTCTGTGTTGGAGCCCCTTGGTCAGACCCTCCACCAGTGAAGATCCTTGAGGGCATTTGATCCAGCTGCTCGTCAGGAAGATCCACATCACTGTCACTAGGTAGTGGATCCAACAGCTCCTCATGAAGACCCTTCTTGACATGTCTTCTAACTGGTTTGTGGGCTACTTTCTTAATCCTTCCAGTTTTGCTTGGTGTTAGTGACTCAGTAGGTTGTAGCTTTTGACTTGCAGGGTAGCCAAATTCTTCTAAGAATATGTGTATCTCTCCTTTCTTGTCAGGAAGTTGTTTACTAAACATATCCAACAACCCAGCATCAGTGAGGAGCTCCACTGTTTCCCCATTCTTCAAAGCATCAATCCAGTAGTACTTATAAACTCCCTCCAAATGGTTACTTTCAACTGTATAAGATAAATCCAACAGACTTATAAAGTCTGGGTCCACTTCAACAGCAATTGAACTACCCTTAAAATGGACCCTAAGCATGTACTTCCTGTATAACAGTACAACTACCCTTAAAATAGCCTATAATTTCACATATAACAATATGAGCAATAGACATAACTGTCTCTAACAATAATAGCCTACAAATATCATCAATTTTAGCCTATAATTTCACATATTGAATTCATAAAGGAAATCATCATATTGAACCCTAATAGCATATAATTTCACATTTATAACAGTACAACTACCCTTAAAATAGAGGAAATTTATAAAGGAAATCATCATATTGAATCCTAATAGCATACAAATATCATCAATTTTAGCCTACAATATCACATGTTCACCTAGCTCATCATATTGAACCCTAATAGCATACAAATATCATATTCAACCCTAATTTCACATATACAACATACAAATACACAGAGGAAATCATCAATTTTAGCATATACATACCATTCCAGTATGAATTCATACACATTTCAGATATTGAACCCTAAGCATACTCTACTTAACATCTAACAGAGGAAATCATCAATTTTTAACATCCTTCAGATGAAAAGGACATGAACGAAGCAAAAATTGATGGAGCAAAATTTGATGGGACAAACCTAAAAATTACATACAATCAATAGAAATCGAAAAATCTGTAAAAATTACATACAATCAAGAGAAATAGGGGCAAAACCTAAAAATTACATACAATCAAGATAAATAGAGAAATATGTTAAAATTACATACAATCAAGGATTTTACCTGCGTGTCTGGTTCGCCATGGACGATTGGTGGTTTCGATTAAAAAGGGGGAGGCTTCGATTTGGAAGGGGGAAAGAGAGCAGTTCGTTGGAAGAGAGCACTGTCGATTTGGAAGGGGGAAAGAGAGCACTGTCGATTCGTTTTAGGATTTTGGAGCAGGGAGGATTATTTTAAGAATTTCCTAATTTCTTCCATTCATTACGGCTCCTCAAAAAATTAATTAAGGACTTTTTGGTCATTAAAATATAGTCAGAGCGGTCAACCGTTAGCAAGAGACGAAAAACGTCTCAACTGGGGTGCGTTATACATTATGGTAAATGACAGGGGTGTACCATTAAATATGGTAAAGTAAGTGGGATGCGACTCAATTTTTTTTTTTTTTGGATGTTTCATAATCTTCGAACAAGCCTACTGATACTGCCCTGGGTTTCATTATCTTTGAGTGAGGCTTCATTTCTTACCCAATTTGAGTTTTGCTTCTTGGTAGATGTATTCAAAAGCCATTTTCTAAACAAGCCAATGTTTGACATACCACCAAAACTGCAAAATCCCGAAATATTACTTCATTAGTGACTTTTTACAGAGAGTAAGTACATGTAAAATCAAGTACACTGGTAAATATATAACCCATCATCCCAGGTTTCAGGTCTTACCTTGCTCAACTGTTTGAACGTAGTTGAAGCCGATGGTGGCTTTGACGCGAGTACCACTGCATTGGGAAGTACACTAGATATGTGAACCTTTATCAGAAAATCCAAAGCCATGCAAGTCTAGTTTACTTATACTTTAGACCATCTCCAATGGTGATTTCTAAAGTTGAGTTCTTATCCTATTTGACATTGTACTTTAAGAAGATTTCTATTCTAGTTGGAAGAGTTTCTACATAAAAATTGTAGACATACAAAAATACTCTCCAATGGTCCTCTATTTTTATCTTATGTGTCACATAGTAAAATAACTAATTTAATGGTGTAGGGCCCAATAATAATTGCCATGAGAGATAGGAGAATTTCTATCTAGAAAGTTTCCATCCTACATCATTACCAACTATGATAGAAATGATGATAGAAATTATCATTGGGAGAAGTTTTTTCTAAAATGAATTTCTTCCATAGAAATAGGGAAGATGGAAACCCCCATTGGAGATGGTCTTAGTTTACTTCCCAAAGCCGAAGCCAAACCATGCAAGTCTAGTTAGCTGCTGCTGCTTCTTTTTCCGAGGCTGGACCATATTGTTAAAACGGGACTGCTATTTGGCCCGCGGGCGGGCCAGCCCGCCCGCCACGTGGCCCTCTCCCATTGGCCAGTCAATGGCGCGGGCCCCATGCTAACAGGGGGAGGCCAATGGGAAAGTGCCACGCAGGCGGGCGGGCTGGCCCGCCTGCGGGCAAGAAAGCATTTCCGTTGTTAAAATCAGACGTCCGTTTTGGTACACGATATTTATTATTATCAGTTTAGTAAGATCCATGGAACCAATCATGCCTCTACATAGGCCGATCCCTGAACTCACTCGCTCAGATGCACCACCCATCTAAGAGCATCTCCAACCCTATTGTGAGTTTGGAAAAAATGGTTGCCACATAGGAATGACAAGCATTTTTTTCAAAAGTACTTCTCCAATGCAAATGTGAAATAAATTGTGAAGTTGACATGGCAATGACATGGCAAGGAGAATGTGAAGTTGGTTGTCTAGATCTAGACAATGCACTTCACAATGACTTTATGTCCACATCATCAATTATGAATAAAAATATATATAAAAAGAAGAAGAAGTGAAAAAGTTGTCTTGGAAGTTGAAAAAAAAGGTAATTTTATTGTCTTCTCAAACTTTTGCATTGGAGAACACATTTTGATCTCATTGTCTTGTGTGAATATCATCTTGCCACATAGGAAAGACGTTGTCTTGTGCTTCATGCAACGTAGGATTCACAACACAAAACAAGACAATAGGGTTGGAGATGCTCTAAGATGTCTAGAATCAAAAGAAAAGAAAGAGCCACCTTGAGCGGATATCGCATGGTTGACTATTTCATACTAGAACCAGAGAGAATTTCAAGAGAGGAGACCAAAATCAGATATTCTATATGGACATAATTGACATGAGTTAGAAAGAGTCTGGATGTTGAAGTTGTGGGATAGCTAAAAACCAGGATTAGAACAACAATCCAAGTTTAAGCGAAAAGAACCATAGAGAGAAGAAGCTAAGTCCAAATCATCAAATCATGTTAGCACCAAACATACTTCACTAAATGCTGCAGGTACTCACAGATTGAGACAAAACCATCATTGACTTGAAAACCATCAAACTTACTAGTTGAGTCTAAGCTTGAGATCCAATGGTATAGGAGTTGAACATATTCACATGCTTAACTTGCTCACAAAAAGAATATCACAAGAATCAATTGCTCCAATGAAATAATTACCACCAGTCACTGTATTCAGATGTAAGGTATGAAACACCATAAATGCACGATATAAGCCATACAACAGTAGGCCGCCAAGAACCAATATTAAACAGCAGATCCTGCATTCAGATGTTTTTTAGTACGGACCACAAGAACTCGAGTCCCTGAGTGTCAAGCCCAAGGAGTGCCTTCAAATGATGCTATGGGCTCTAGAAGCCGCTAGGCAGAGAATACATCACACAAGTTTCGTGTCAGTGCTAAGTCAACGGGCTCGACTCAAAAGATCAACCACACAACTGTTGTGCTACGCTTGTTGAAGAACTGAAAAGAAAAAGCAGAGACCATTGGTGTAGACCTCTTAACCAACTAACCAAGCATGGATACAAGCAGGAGAACCAAAGTGAACATCATCTCGTTCTCTTCTTACCAAAGGTTGAACAACCCAATGGTTGAGACAATTGGTATGAGAAGGGAGGTCCTGGGCTCAACTCATGGGAGACGGGCCAAGCGATGGAACATGTTCCCAAGAAAGAAGAAAAAAAACATCTCATCTTGCTTAAGAAGGTAAAGTTTTCCCCTCAGCATTTCTGGAACAACTTGCTCTCTCTTTACAGCAACCAAAAATTCATAGGAAGCAAAATCATGCTCCATGAAGTCTTCAGTCGTTCTCTCCCAATTCAGGATGAACTGATCCAAATATGTTTGGAGCATTGAGATGTGAACAACAACTTCTGTCTTGCATCATCTCTTCAAATGTTTTCCTTGCGTCCTCTACGCCTGCACCTCTAGTACACTCCAACTGGCAAAGAACGAACAAATTCATAACCAGTCGTATCTTGATCTTCTACAATGGCACCTCCAAGGACCCATCTTCCAGTTCCCACGAACTCCAAAATATGTGCCATATCTGTGACATGTCATGTTGGACACGACTAAGACACTCCAAAATACACTGGGACAAGCCAACCTAATTTCCGTGTCTGTCATCGTGTCCGAACTGTGTCATATTTCTTTTCGTGTCGGTGCAACATATCACAAATACCCTTTTGATGTCAAACTCAGAATACAAGTAGAGACAAGTGCCCAACAATAGTTCCAAAGGGCAAGATCACTATCAAAATACGCATCTACATTATAACAAGCAACCGAAATTGGTATAGGAATCTATCTTACCCTGAACAAAATCATCTCCGAGAAACAAATCTACCAGTTAACAAAAGAAATTGTCTACTGATGTGATGATAAAAAGTAGGAAAATTCTAACTCCCAACACAAATAAGCGAAGGAAGGAGGCACCTTTCTCGTACAAGAACACATCCCGGTGATTCCTTGAAAAAGAACAAGACATTTCAAATGCATTACAAACAGAAAATAGAAACATAGAGAAGCCCTTAAATTGCGAGAGGGTACCCCATTCCCCTTGAACAAAAAAAAAAAAACAGATCAAATAAAAAACAAGTGGAATAAGCTTCGAAAAACGATTCTACTAGTCAACAAAGGAGGTTCTTATTGCGACGACCAAGAGAAAGTAGGGAAATTGGGATTCGAATTGAAATAAGGGAAAAAAAGAGGCACCTTGTACATATAGAACACACCCAATTCCTTGGAAAAGATCATACACAAGAGCGCATTACAATTAGAACATAAATAATAATAATAACCTCTAAAAGGCAAGAGGAAACCCTAATTCCCCAGTCAAGGTTTTCAGTATCAACCGAAATCGATAGGTCTCGGCCATTTCATATGAGAATTCAAAGGTCAATACCAACCAAATCAAAACCACCGAGACCACTCGAAGCTTCCGAAACCGATGTACCAAAAAACGAGTTTCTAACCTTGCACTCTGATTTTTTTTTAACGTAATAAAACAAAGGGTTATTTAGTTTTAGGATCTCGTATAATATTTGAAATTTGAGTTTAGATCTCTATATTGTCCAGAAGAGAATTTGGGTCTCGTCCTAACAGTGTAGTCCAAAATGGACCTAAACGTAAATTTTGAGTATTATACAAGACCTTGAAACTAAACAAAAATATGTAAGAGTTGTGTGACTTGAGTTATTTAGTTTTTTTCATGACCAATCGAGAATAAGACTTGTTGGCAATTGTTGCTTGCTTCTATCCTGATCTCAGGAGCCACACAAACCTCCGGACTCTTGAGTTGCAAACATTCAACAATACGATCGGGACGAGAGACATCTGACAATACATGATGCCCATGGACTCATCCCCATCGAAAGTGACGTTAGAACGGTTGTGGCTAATAAAATCAAGATAGAAACAAATAACAATGTAATAAGTCTCTTTCTGTCATGACAAAACTAAATAACTCAAGTCATACAAGTACCACCACCATGAAAAACTAAATAACCTAATTCCTACAACCCTCACATATTTTTGTCATATTTTCGTTTAGTTTTAGGGTCTCGTATAATATTTAAATTTTGAGTTTAGGTCTCCATTTTGACAGTGAACCAAGTGAACAATTAGGACGAGACGAGACCCAAATCCTACTCTGGACAATATACGCAAATTTCTAATATTATACTAGATCCTGAAACTAAATAACCCTAAAAAAATCTGCTTGAGTCGAGCTGAGCTTCCAGAAAAGATTCTAGTTCAGAAATGAAATGTTTATTGTAGGGAAATGTTGAATCAAATTGAAAAAAGTAAAGAAAGGAGACTCCTTTCACATAGAAAAGAACCAGACATTCCAATGTATAACCCTAATCTCCCCAATTATCAAACAAGAATAAGAAGAAGAAGAAAAAGAGAGAGGAAAGTTTGGATTCCAACCCAAATAATTACAGAAAGGAGGCACCTTTCAGTGACTTCCACATCAAATTTCTGGAAAAAGACGTACATTAGAAACATAACATGTATAAAAATAAATAAATAAAGTAACCCGTAAAATCGCAAGAGGAAACCCTAATTCCCAGAATTATTTGCAAGAAATCGAGAACAAACCGAACCGATCGGAGGCTCTCCGCGCTCAGGGCCGCTCCGGCGGGGGCCCGGAAGCGGTTGGAGGCGAAGCCGGGAGCCGCGCCGAGAAGTTCCTGTGCTTTAAGAACTCCGGATTCGACCCCGCCGCCCCCTCCTCCGCCGCCGCGTCCCCCTCGTCGAAGTTGAGCGCGTAGCTCATTGCGTCGTAGTGGAAGTCCGCCGAGTGGTGGCGCCGCCTCCCCCCTCCGATGATCCTCCGGTGGTGATGGTGGCTCGTCCGGCCGAGCTCCGTCAGCCATGCGCACGGCGACCGGATGTGGTTGGGGGAGCCCAGGGCCTTGAAGGCTTCGGCGGAGGAAGGGACGACGACGGCACCGCCGCTGAAGCAGGAGGTGAGGCGGGAGGGTCTGGATCTGGCAGACGTGTCCGTGTCCGTGTCGATCCGGATCCGTTGGTGCGCCATTGGAGTCATTCCACAAACAAAAAAGCGAAGTACGAAACTATTTTTTTATTCACATCTCGTGATGAATTGTTCCCTCTTCAAATTTAAACGTGCATAAAACAAAAAAAAATCACAATTATTTCGTTTATTAATTTTGGAAGTTGTAATAAATTAGATTTATTGTGGTCAAGAACTGGAGTTTCTAAAATAGTAATGGTGATTTTGGAATATTATAGAAAGCGGAAAGATTATTATTATTATTATTATTATTATTATTATTATTATTATTATTATTTGTTTTGTTTGTTGATGATGAATTTTTAATAAAATTGTTTTTCTTTTTTGTGGATGTTGAATTTTTAATAATTTTTGTAGATGCATGTTTCAATCGTTTATTATATATTTTTGGGCCGAAATTGACATTATGCAATTGAACATGATTTGGACCCCGTTTGGTTCACTGTAATATAATCGTAATCAAAATATAAGCAAATAAAAAGATAAAAAAAAATTATTTGATTACATTGCGATTACGATTACATTACAATGTACCAAACGAGGCATTGGTTTTACTTTTGAGCATGATGAGACTTGAAACTTGTAGTCTGTGGGTTGTTGCCTAGTGGTAACAACAGAGGCCCCAGCACGGAAGGCGCAGATTCGAATTCCCCCTCCCGCGCGGCATATGCCAAGCCGGAGAAAATGACACCTAAAAAAAACTTGAAGCTTGTATCCTATATAAATATAACCAAGGAAACTTGAAGATCAATTCCATAAATGATTTGCATAGCAATAAATCTCAATACCAAAGAATGATAATAAAAGTGTTATATTTGGATATAACACTACGGAAACAATAATTATTATCTCTTTACAAACTTAAAAAATGGTTTGTATGTTCGATATTAGGATTTGACTTCGAGCAATTGAAGAAGAAGAAGAAGAAGAAGAAGAAGAAGAAGAAGAAGAAGAAGAAACAGATGATGAACGAGAACGGTCAATAAATTTGCACAAATTTTGTACCTAGAGTTTTGAGAAACGTCGATGATCTAGTGATTGCTAATGACAAATCTGCTTGTAGGTAAACGAACAAATGAGGCCCCTAAGGGCCTGCTTGACAAATATTGGAGTAGCGATTATGAGGTACTTTTAAACTACCAGTTATGAGCGGTTACGATGGATTCGATTTTGGATGGTTTTAAGTAACGACTTTTAAACCAATCTAACTCATGCTTGGTAATTCATTAACGAGCGGTTCTGAAAGTTTTTAAAACAATAAAGTTACTTATATACTCATATATAAACGAAAGTCCTCCCGAAGAAAGATGGTATTATTGTCATCCCAAATAATAGGTTATACACGCATATAAATTGCAAGCATAAAATGGTTTGACAAGTAGTAAATTATAAATGTTTAAAGAAAAGTATTCACAACTACATCAATACTGCAGAATTTTATAACAATCATTCACTACTGTTGGTGTCATGACCCGCACCCTGATTAGGGGCACGAAAAGCGGGTACGTCCAGCCTACGCTGCAGAATCGGCGGTAGAACGCTGTATAGGTCTCCTAGAAAGTATAGCATCTAGACACAATATATAAAGACCTGTCATCTCCGCACGGAGGTATATAATCTTAACTCAATCACAAGACAACTAGGAAAGATAGGCACGAATATAAGATAGATATGGTGAAAATAGAATGCGAAAATAAAACAAGGTTACAACCAGAAATGAGTCGAAGACATAACATAAGGTCCCGAATAACATATGTATCAAAAGTCTAACATAAGCTGGATCGCAGTCCAGACAAACCTAGCTAATAGATCTAGATAGAAGTACTGTCGTCCACTGGCTCCAAGGGTGTAAGCTGGTCGCAGTCTATGTCCTGACCATACCCATAGTGGGTGGAACAGTCCGCATCTATGTCATCTGGATATATCATAACGGTATCTTGTCAGGAAAATGAACGAGTACAACGCTGGCAACAGATTCCATAATAATGACAAATGCTCTAACAGTCAATCATAGCAGAGTACAAGATGAATATATCAAGATATAAGTATAACAGGATATGTAAACTGAAAATCATGTCAAGGTGAACCATGCAGGAAAGTAAGCTGAACTGTAATATGTAACTGATGTAATAAATGTAAAATGTGCCTCGAATATTATAGCATAATATGATCGATAAGGGTCAAGATCAGGCTTCCAGCCGACTGACTACAAGTACGTGGACTCGGCCCGGCCGGGATGGCAAGCTATGAAGCAAGTAGTAGCACAGATCGGGCTATACCCATCGTGAGGTGAGGGTATAGCTATGATACAAGTAGTAACTCAAGATAGGCATTGATCACACTATCTATAAAATTCCCCATTCCCCGAATAGTATACGGATCCGGACATAGCACGTCATGACGCGAGATTCCCTACGAGGGGAGCAAGTCCTCTTCAGGAATCAACGTCAATACAAGTACAAGAAATCAAGGCCAAGCAAGTACCAGTATCCCAAGAAATCCAGGAATGATATCTCAGGACAGGAATCTGACAATACTAGTCCGTGCACCAATGTGTTGAGAATCAAGTAAACACTATAACTGAGCTGGTATAGAAGATATCAAGACAAGTAACTGCTATCAGAGAATGTACTCGCATGCTGTCCTGAGCTGTAGGGTATATCAATGCTCAGAGTGGTAATCAGAGACCTAAAGATGAGATATTACATGTTAATTTGGGTTTAACAAAGTTATGAATGATTTCTAATATATGATATGAAATCTAGGTCAAACTAGGTCACACTGAGTCACACTAAGTCATGTCAAGTCAATCCAAGTCAAACTAAGTCAACTCTAGGTCATACTAGTCATAGCAAGTCAAACGGGGTCAAAAGTTGACTTACAGTTGACTTTTAGTCAACTGGTCAACTCTGGTCAACTCTAGGTCAACCCTAGGTCAAACTGGTCAAATGTTGACTAACAATTGACTTTTGGTCAACTGGTCAACTCTAGTTTGGATTTGGACCATTTTAGACAAAGGGTTGACTCGTTGTTGACTTTTGGGTAAAAAGTCAACTCTGGGTCAACCAAGTCGAAATTGGTTCAAATATGACATTTGTAGGGTGTACCTATCAAGACACCTAAGTTTCAAGTTAAACCGACAACTCGTATCCCGTATCTTGAATTTACCCGTTTACCCTTTATATATTATTTACCCTTTACCACTCTAACACTAAAGCCAAGTGGCTTTTCCTTGGGAGTTTCACTCCCGGCTTCCTAGGGTAGTAGGATACTAACCTCTACTAACATTATCTACCAAGTTTCCTAGGTAAGGTGGACATCCAGTCCATCTTACGACTCATGTTGTTCAACTACCCATTACCTTGAGTATCGTAAGATACTCAATGGTATCATGAGACACTACTAAAATAAGACAAATTAGCGACGTCCAGATACGTCGCTAATTAAGGAAAATACGTCGCTAAACGTAATTAGCGACGAAAGATGAAGGTCGCAAAAAAGTTAGTCGCAGATGACAAATTCGTCGCCCTCCGTCGCTGTTTGCGACGTCACCCCAATGTCGCTGGATCGTCGCAAAATTAGCGGCGGAGGGCGATGAATTTGAACGTCGCCAAATTAGCGACGTAGTGCGACTACGTAGCGACATTATTTCTTTTTATGTGATGACATGGCATGTCTGCCACGTCAGCAGTTTAGCGACGTACAACGACCAAATTAGCGACGTCAACTCTCTGCCACGTCAACTATTGAGCGACGAATGGCGACGGATAGCGACGTGACGACGCTAATTAGCGACGTCTGGATACGTCGCTATACATCGCAGAACGTCGTTATACGTCGCAGATATTATGATTTTTTTAAAAAAAATATGTTTGGTATTTTTGTTATGTTGTGTGTTTGTGTTTACACAGACACACATCATCACAATAATACCAAACATATTTTTTAAAAAATTGGACAGCACCTCCTTTGTATATCAGATCATCGCTTATAACCCAGCGTAGGTATATTTGTCATCCCCGTCGCAGATATCACAAACATACATGTCCAAGTAAATATCATACATGTACTCAATAAAAATGCCAACAAAGTAAATATCACAAACATACATGTCCAACAAACATACATGTCCACAATGGAGGGCAAATAAGAATGAAAATCAGTGTATAGAACGGTCAATGGGTCCATAGGGTCAATATATACAAAGATGATAAAAAAATCTACTGGATCACTGAGGACCCCTACCGCGCATCTGAGATAGCATGTACTCATACTGCTCCTGTGTGAGCTACACCGTAGGGGCAGTAGAAGGCAGTACAATGTCTGGAGTCAGCGCCGTCGATGGACCGGAAGGACGTATCTGCTCCAGCTCTCGCAGTCGCTCACCATGCACAGCAAGGGTACTCACCATCCTCTGAGTACTCTCCTCAATCGAAGTTTGTACCTGAGTGAGTGAGACAGACATGCTCCTCTGCGATCCTTCCAGCTCGACCTGTCTACGCTCTGTGCGCTGCATAGACTCGGTGAGCGTGTGCAAGCTAGCAGCTGTAGCCTGCTACAGACTCATCAGCTCATGTATACTGCACTCGACCGCATCAAATCGTCCGGTGATCATAGGATCGTCGGATCGTCGCTCTGCGGTATGGTGATCAGAAATCTGCTACTGCAACTCGCGACGCAGCTCGTCGATCTGACGACCAATATCCTGAGCTCGTGATGATACCTGCGAAGCTGGAGACTGCGCACTGATAGAGGGGGCCCGGGATGACTCTGAAGCCAAATAGGCGCCGTAGGATTCCGTACCGTAGTACGTACCCTTCTGAAGACCACCAACGACGGTCATCCAGAGGTCGTCCTGTGATAGAGCTGTAGGCGGCTGGAAGGAAGTACCAGCCCCTCCCTCTGCTGGCGCACTAGCAGCAGCAGCCGCCTCCTCTTGTAGCCAAAGAAACTCGGCCTAGAACAATGTTTGCTAACGTCTAAGTGTTTGCTAAAGTCTATATTGATATCTATTTTCCTGTTTTCTAAATTATAGTAAATTAATATAAAGAATAGAACGTACATATGCCTGCGTCACCCTCTCGTCAATGAACTCCCCAGCCCTCCGATGGGTGACCAGGAAGACGGTCACCATGTTGGGGTCCTCATCCTTTTTTAACTGTTAAAATATATTATCTATTATTAGTATTAAACATTCTATCCAACTATATATAAAATGATGTCCGTCATAGGAAACGTACCAGACGACGAAAATGCTCCGTCATCGGAATGGAGCCACCACACCACTTACTTGCGCTCGACCGTGCCACCTTGGCCTTATCAGACCGCTCCTGGTACCTGGCCTCGCCGAATCTAGCCTTCATCGCAGTCCACTGCTCTGGCATGATCCAACCATGGATCGGCTTTCCGGAGCGATCACGAGACTTCTGGTCGTAGATCGCATCACGGATGAGCTTGCATGCGACGGCAGAAATTTGGGCCTCGATCTTCGCCACCCGGTGTAGTGGATAGAAATAGGTCCTCTACAAGAAGTAAAATAGAAAAGTTGTATAATATACACAAATGATTATTAAAATTTAAAAATAAACAATTTTTTTACCTTGAAGTGGGCCAACCAAAAGGCCTTCCTATCTGTGGGAGCATCTGAGTAGTTAATCCAAGGCCCACCATAGTTCTGCCTCAGAAATAACCCCAGTTGTCTCTGTACTGCAGGAGGCCGATATCTATACAATAATAAATTTCATGAATATATATGTACATATAATCATTTAAGAAATATATATTAACTAATTAACTTACTTCGTAGGCCCGTCCGTCCAAATCTCCATACGCGTCTCGTCCGGGGGAGCGCATGGAGGGTCGCTCTCACCTCCTGCCTGGGAAGGATCAGTCTGATCGCTGTCCTCCATATGCTCGGCATCGACTCTCCCCATGGAGCCGTCGGCAGGAGGAATGCTGGACGTGGGAGGAATGCTGGACGCGGGATCAGGAATGCTGGACGACGATGGAGGAGTCGCCAACCTGCTGGAACTACCCTGTCCCGGTAATAGACCGGGAACAGAACGGTACACTGGCGTACTCGGAGATGAGAATGAGGTTACGAAATCTGCATCCCCAGCCCGAGGCAGACGGGACTGTCTAATATAATATCCTCCGTGTCGTCCTACTGGTCTAGTCATACCTGATAATAACATATGACAATAAAACAAATATACATATTTATATGATAGACATCACAGATTTATGAAAAATATCATAGTCACAGATAAAAGTGTCACTAAAGTGTCATAGATTTATATGATAAAAGTGTCACTAAAGTGTCAAATATGATGATAAAACAAACGTACAGATTTAATCATCTTCTAAAAATTCATCTAGTTCGTTTAGCTCATCATCTTCTTCTTCTTCTTCTTCCTCCTCTATATCTTCACTTTCATCTGCATCTTCCTTTTCAGATAATTCTACTTCTTCTACACAATTAGATGTGTAATGAGGAACTTCTGTCGTGTCCACTTCTATAATATTTGTTACAAGAGGTAGTTCATCCTGTTGATAAGCTATATCGTCAACCTCAAAGGTATTTCTAGCTTTGGTCTTGTATACTGCCCACCAGTTCGACCTTGTTGTTCCCCATTTAGGATAACTTGTGAAGTACACGAGCTGAGCCTGACTTGATAGGATAAATGGTTCATAGGCCATGATATCGATGCTGATAGTTTATATCCACAAGACCGTGCTTGTCTACTTTCCAACCTTGACCTTCAATCGGATCGAACCAATCACACCTGAATAACACAATCTTAGCAGGCTCTATTCCATAACTATATGTCACCTCCACAATCTCCCGTAGAATGCCAAAGAAATCGTTGCCCGCATCAACATCTTTGTAGTTCAATGATCTGATACACAAACAGCTGTTTTTGGTGGAATCGAGATCCACAAAGTTGTCTCTGATCGGGCAAGTTGTTGAGTTGAACCTAAACCCATTAACACAGTAGCTTGGCCATATTTTTGCAGCATAAATTGGTCCCTTGGCTAGCGTTCTAATAGACTCATTCTCAAGTCTTGCGTATGGACGATCGACCTAAATACCACAAAAAAATAAATTAAGCTCATTCTCAAGTGCATATACTGAAAGGTAATTACAGAGTTCTCAAGTCTTACATATGTACTCAACCATGATAGAAAATAATGCCTCATTTCTTGTTCTAGTTCTTCTTCTGTCATCATTAAATATGCTGAAAACAACATCGTTCAATTAATTTAATAGTATAATAATCAACACTATTAAAATAATGTAGACGTATTAATTACTTACCCCTCCAGCTTCTCTACTTCATCATCGTCGTAGTTGAGTAATACATACACCTGAGCAGCCCTTAGCTCATCATCATTCAGATATCTCTTCTTCATTTTACCCGATGGCTTTCCTGGAGCATTGAATACCTTCAGTATTGTATCATTACATTCATGATCTCCGTCGTCGTTTCTGGAAGCTCTCGTTCTATTAGTTGCAACATGAGGCTTGAAATACATCGAACAAAAGTTTGTAATCTCCTCGAGAACATAGGCTTCACAAATAGAATCCTCGACCCGTTATTTTTTACCTTTCTTTTTAGGTGATTCAAATGTCGCTCGAACGGGTACATCTATCGATATTCGACGGGTCCACCAACACGTGCCTCATAGGATAGATGAGTCGGCAAATGCTCCATAGAGTCGAAGAATCTAGGAGGAAACACCCTCTCTAGCTTGCACAGTGTTACCACAATATCTTTCTCTTGCTTTTCTAGACGATCAACGAGCAATTTCTTAGAACAAAGATCCCTGAAGAATATGCTAAGCTCCGTCAATGGATCCCAAACTGCCTGCGGTAAGAATTCTCGAAATACAATCGGAATTAACCTCTCCATGAATACGTGACAATCATGGCTCTTCATACCCGTCAATTTGTTTTCCTTCGGATCGACACATCTTCTCATATTTGACACATATCCGTCTGGAAATTTTAGGCTCTGGATCCACCGACAAAGTCTCACTTTATCCTCATTGTCTAGTGAGAAAATTGACTTCGGCAGGAACTGTTTTCCATTCTCCTCTATCAAATGCAACGCAGGGCGTTTGTATATTTCTTCTAAGTCCAACCTGGCCTTGGGATTGTCTTTTATTTTTCCCTTTACGTCCATCACAGTATTAATTATGTTATCAAACACATTCTTCTCAATATGCATGACATCAAGATTATGTCTGATCAGATTGGTACTCCAATATGGCAGATCCCAGAATATGCTCCTCTTTGTCCAGTTATGATCTCTAACAAATCCACCGCACTTGTACCAAGTTGTAGGATCTTCGATAGTACTTGGAAAATCTCTAACCTCCTCCAATATCATGGCTCTGTACCACCTTGGCGATGGATCACCATTCTCTACAACGCCGACACGGAATGCATTTATATTCCTTCTGAACGGATAATCTTTTGGCAGAAATTGTCGATGACAATCAAAGAAGCACGTTTTCCTCCGTGTTTCAAGCGAAAAGCCTTAGTACGGTCCATGCAATACGGACATGAGAGACGGCCATGAGTGCTCCATCCAGATAACATTCCATAGGCCGGAAAGTCGTTGATGGTCCACATAAGGGTTGCCTTCATCTGAAAATTCTGCTTCCTGGAAACATCGTACGTGTTAGCGCCTACTTTCCATAACTGATTCAACTCATCTATCAAAGGCTGTAAGTATACATCAATGTTTCTCTTGGGATTGTTCGGACCAGAAATTATAACGGTTAGAAACATGTACTGAGTCTTCATGCACATCCAAGGCGGTAGGTTATACAGAGTGACAATCACAGGCCCGCATGAATACTGGGATCCCGAAAGACCAAAAGGAGTAAAACTGTCAGAAGATAGCCCCAACCTGACATTACGCGAATCTGGAGCAAAATCAGGATACACTCGATCAAAGTGCTTCTACGCTTCTCTATCGGATGGGTGATCCAACACTCCTTCAATATGTTCTCGCATGTACCAACTCATATTTTCGGCCGTCTCTTTCACCATAAATAATCTTTGCAACTGTGGCGTTAAAGGCAAGTAGTACATTGAATCGGTCGGTCTTCTTGCACCGGTAGACCTTCCTGTACTAGTTGTCTTATAGCGATCAGCACCGCAAAATCTGCACAAATCTGCGTCCTTGTCGTCTTTGTAGTACAGCATGCACCCATAGCGACAAGAATCGATTTTCTCGTATCCCATCCAGAGCGATCTCACCATCCTCTTAGACCGATAGAAGTCTTTAGGTAACTTAGCACCCGCCGGCAAGGTCTCTATAATCAACTCCAACACTCGGTTGTAGCATTCTTGTGACGTTAAAATCTGACTTAATGCTCAACAGTCTTGTAACCACCTCCAACGATGAATGATCCTCACAACCAAGATACAATGGAGTCCTTGCATTCTCCAGCAACTCCATGAACTTAACAGCATCGACATTCGGGGCCTCCTCATCTGTATCATGAACAAAACTAGGCCCCGTATCATCGAAAACCATTTTCACGCACCCGTCGTCGTATGCATGATTATCTGAAACAAAATTAGGTCCCGCATGCATATACGGCTCAACATAAGGCTCCGGCTCTGATGCTAAAGACACAAGTTCTCCGTGTGCGGTCCACTGATAGTAATTAGGCGTGAAATCTCTCGAGTACAAATGATATGTCACTTCCACTTCTGGATAATATTTTACGTTATGACATTTCACACACGGACACTTAATTTTGGTGCCGTCCATGTACTGAGGGAACGCCTTAGCAAAATGCAGGAACTGCTCTACTCCCGCTATGTATTCATCCCGTACATCACACATATCATCAGGACGACGATTGTACATCCATGAACGATTCCGCAAGTAGTAATTCATATCCATTTGGAAATAATTCTGCAAAGATGGACACACATGTTCAGCGCAGTAACTAGTCAAACTGGGTGAAGTTGAGTTGACTAAGTCAATATCTTGGACAAACTAGTCAAACTGGGTAAAGTTGACTAAGTCTATCAATTATCCTTCACTAGACATAGACATGCAAGAAACACCGATATTTGTAGTGTTCGAACTTCCTAGTGTATATTACAGTAGAGAGACATGGTAACCGTGTGTAGGGGTGCAACTCGGGCGGGGCATGGCTCTGCCTACCTGAGCTTACTGCCTACAGGGTAGTTCCCCTAGCCTGCCTTACACTTGACCCTTTCCTCCCCTTCATCACTTGCACATCAGTGCATACCAGTGCACATGAGTAGTGTACATGACCTATTAGCCTATGCCCCAAGCCAATTCCTCTACTCGACTTGATATCATATCCTCTTCATATCATATATTTGATACCAAGATAGGAAAGGTTGACTAATATGATTCTAAAATTCCTCCCCTTTACCTATCAACTGATATCAACTGATATCAATTCTTCCTAACACTCACATAAAGGCTGATCCACTTCATCAAAGGACTGATACATCCTATCAAAAGACTGATACTATAAACCTTTTCATACTTCATATGGCTGATACTAATATAACAAGTAATGGACTGAACTTTAAAGGGAATGGGATTGAATCAATAATGTAACAAACTGAACATTTAGGACTGACCATTAACAAATGGGACTGAAACTCAAAGGCATTAGACTGAAAAAGATGGGAATATTAGACTGAAATAATTATCCTAAACTGATACCATACTCCAATGGGTCTGAACTGGATGTAAGGGGGACTGAAACTGATACATACAACTATACAACTGAAGACTAATAATCTATCTATTTAACTAATATATGACACCTACTCTATATTTACATCTCTGTATTGGGCTACCCTCCCAATCTTTGCTTAAGTGCAGGCAACCTACTGCTGCCAAGTATAGTCCCAGCACTTTCCTTCTAAACCTGCTCTCTGCAGGAGCTCCCCGAGCCTCCTACAGTGAAACTAAGTCCCCTTGATGCCTACACTCGAGTGGGCATCACTCTACTGCCCCAAAACTTGTGTACAGGCTCCAAAGTCAGCCTTGGCTATGCAAGGTCAAGCCATACTGCCAAGGCCAATTGTTGCTAAGCAAGTAACATTGCTACTTCTACTAATTTACTGGGCCAAACCCGAGCCTTTTCTAGACCATCATTGCCCATCTATTTTGATCCCCCGCAACCCGAGCCCTATCTAATATCAGTTAACCGATATGTATAGATGGGGCTCTACACAGGGACTTGGACATGCTAAGTCCCCTTAGCAAGCTTTACAGCAGTTTTCACTGCTTACAAGGGTTCAAATATTTTAACCCAAATTCGAGCCCGAACCCGAGTATCTTCAACCCTAACCCAACCCATTAACGGGTTTATCCGATTGGGTTCGGCTCGTGTGTGTGTGTGTGTCTGTGTGTGTGTCCGTGTGTGTCTGTGTGTGTGTGTGCCCGTGTGTCCATGTGTGTGTGCGTGTGTGTCTCTATGTGTGTGTGTGTGTGTCCGTGTGTGTGTGTATATGTCTGTGGGAGAGGAGGGGGGGAGGAGGAGGGAGAGGAGTTAGGTTAGGGTTTACCTGAGGAAGAGGAGGAGTAGCTCGGATTGGGGGAGGAGGAGCTCGACGGGGGAGGGGTGGGGTAGGGGTCGTCGGGGGGGAAGGGGGGGGGGGGGAGGGAGTCACCGGGGAGGGGAAGGGGTCGCCGGGGGGGAAGAGCTCGATCGAGGGAAATTTCTAATTTTCGAGTGAGGGGGAAAAAGGAAACAGCGTGCCCTAAGTAAAAACGTTAGCGACGTCAACAGTCTACGTCGCAAATATTTTAATATATGGCGACATATTTTAATAATATGTCGCTGAACGTCGCTATTCAGCGACGTAATCTATCTAATGTTGCTGAACGTCGCTATTCAGCGACGTTTTGCGATGTCTACAGAAAGGAGTTGCTATATTACATATCTAGCGACGTAATTTTATTCCGTCGCTAAATTACGTCGCTGATATAGCATATTTTAGTTGTGAGATACCATTCTACTAACCTTAAACGAAATCCCGATTCTAACTTAGGAGCCTACCCACAAACTCTATTTCACATTAGCTAAGTCCTAATTCAATTTGGATACGTTTCGACACTCGTATCTCATTTTACCCCTTCACTCGCCCTCACACAAAACACTCACTCACTCTCACAAAACTCACTCTCTCACACTAACATAGGACTATTTACGGGGGGCTATATGAGTATTTATATAGGGTATATTGATATATATATATATATATATATATATATATATATATATATATATATAGAGGTATATATATGTATATATATAGGGGGGGTTTGTGGGGGTCAAAGGGGTCATGGGGGGGGGGGGGGGGGGGCTGCCGCTGCAGCTAAAGCTGCTGATGCTGCATACATGCTGTTGTTGCTGCTGCTGTTTGCAAGGGGGCAGCAGCCCCTAGTCCCCCCTACTACTGCTGTCCTTCTCTTCTTTTCCTTCTCCTTCTCACCCTCTATTCTCCCCTCTATTTTAATCTCTTCCTCTCTAATCTTCTCCTCTATCTCACTCTCTCTCTCTATATTATATATATATATATATATATATATATATATATATATATATATATATATATATATATATATATATATATATATGGGAGCGGATCAAAAGCCCCCCTTAGAAAGCCCCCCAAAAATCCCCTCACTCTAATTCGTAATATTAATGTTAATATTAATGTTAATGTTAACATTAATGTTAATATTAATGTTAATGTTAATATTAATTTTTTTAAATTTTTTATATATTAATGTTAATGTTAATGTTAATATTAATGTTAATGTTAATTTTAATGTTAATATTAATTTTAATGTTAAGTTTAATGTTAATTTTAGTATTTAATGTTAATATTAACATTAATATTAACATTAACATTAATATTAATATTAATATTAAATTACAGATTAGAGTGAGGGGGGTTTTTGGGAGGCTTTCTAAGGGGGGCTTTTGATCCGCTTCCTATATATATATATATATATATATATATATATATATATATATATATATATATATATATATATATATATATATATATATATATATATATATACACACACACACACAACACTAATACAAAATATGAAATTAAAGTGTCTAAAACACTTAGATGCAAAACTAAATATTCTTGGGGTGTCCAACTTGGTGGAAAACACTAGGACACAAGCAAAAATCCTAACTCTTCCTAGGACACACCAAATGGACTCAAACTTGACACAAATTGGGACACAACTATAGGGATCAATCCTACTTGGTCAAAACTATTCTACATAATGAAGAAATAGAAATAGAGGATAGTTTGTATCTATTGGGAGATGGATCCCAATACAAAATCCTCCGACACGGCTCCGACACAAGGTGAATTGTTTAGGACATACCTCTTCTCCTCTTGCTCCCAAAAGTTTGTAGAAGCACCACTTGAGGTAGAGGGAGAGATTGATGGAAGAATATTTGGAAGGGAACCTTGATTTGGAGATGAATCCAAGGGATTTGCTCTTCTTTTCTTTGAAGAACACTTGGAGAAGAAGATGGAGAAAATTTGAAGTGTGAATGGGTGAAAAAGGGGAAGGGGTGGCCGGCCATATAAAGGGGGTTTTGTCCCCTTGCACAATTACAAGTTTGCCCCTCTCTCTCTGTTCTTTATGAAGGTTTAAATGCTATTAGGGTTTGGGGGTTAGAAATGACCAAATAAAAATCATAATTAGGTCTAACCACTCATGTGGGATTAGACCAAACTCCTAGACCTAAATGATGAGATTTGTGGGCCATGGCTAATTAATGTGTTAAGCACAACTTAAGTCAAAATTCTTCGGAATCCCGAAACAAGTCGGAATGAGATGAAATTTGAACCCGACTCCTATAATCATTAAATATTAACATTCATGAAATAAAAATCCCAAAATATTCAAAAATGGAAAATTATCATTTTACCCTTATCTTGGAAAAGTGAGGGTGACAGTTGGCACATTCATGATTTTGACATATTGACCATTATTAACCTCAATACTGTTTTAGATTCATTACTCCTCAGGAACAAAAGAAAGTGCCTTATCTAATGAAAGCAAGATGCCACCAACACCTGACGCACAAACTCAGCTCATGGATTACAATCAAAGAATGCACGACCAAGTATGAAGATCCAAGATCTAGCCCTTCCATTCTCCAAGTGTATGTAAACATAGAAAAATATTGTAAACACTTATGCATGGATGACAAAGCAAAAAAGCATTAAAAACAAATTAACATTCACGAAGAAGTGGATCATCCGACGGACATCCGCGGATCATCGACGGATAATCCGAACTGTCACAACAAGCATTTGTGAGGTCGGATGATCCGACGGACATCGCGAAACATCGACGGATAAGTCGAATTGTCACAAGAAGTATTTGTGGGGACATTCGGATGATCCGACGGATATCCGCGGATCACCATAGGATAATCTGAATTGTCACATGTATTTGTGGAGACATTTGGATGATCCGGTAGACATCCGCGGATTACCGTCGGATAATCCGTTTTGCTTAGTTGGCTATTTTAAAATTGAAATCCAACGGTCATATGTCAGAGCATTTAATGCATCAAACGACTAGTTTTATATCCATTACTGAACGGATATTCCGTCGGACAACCAACGGATGATCCGTTCGGCCCTAATAAATGCTTGGTGCTCTTGAATTTGTATAAATAGACTTCCCCTTTCTTAATAAATGATCATCCACTTGAGCCTTAAATTTTCTCATCTAACAAAGAGCTCCACTATAACTCTACAAAACTTTTATTTATCATCCACAAAAGTGTTAGAGTTATAATTAATTACAAAAAATTGTAACATAGATCTTCCAAGTGTTCAAAAAGATGTTTTCTCTTGTATTTGAAGTTGACGAGCCTTCGGATAAAAACTCGTGTGTAAGAAGTGGACGAGTCTTGGATCAAAGCTCTTGTTGTATATTTACTCAAATAATGGATTAAAGTCGGAGAGAGTTCCGGGACTGGAGTGACCCAAGGGAGGATACCAGGATACATCGAGTGTTTGATCTCTTCTCTATTTTGAATTGCTATTTATTTTGCATATTATTGTTAGTAATTATTTTATTACCCTATTCATCCCCCCTCTAGGGTTCTACAATTGGTATCAGAGCTTGGTCTCTTGATTTTGATTTACCTCCTTATATTGATCAATGGCCACCAACCCTAGTCTTATAACTCATTTCACAATGAAGGACACTCCACAAATAGACATCCTCTATTTGATGGAGCCAATTACAACTATTGGAATATTATGATAAGCATCTACTTAAAATTACCCTATTCATCTAATATGAATAAGGACTGCCAGTGATCTGGCAGTCCTAATGTGAATAAGGACTGCCAGTGGTCTAGCAGTCCTGATCAAAACTCACTGTGAGTGAGTTTTGATCAGGACTGTCAGGCCACTGGCAGTCCTAATATGAATAAGGACTGCCAGTAATCTGGTAGTCCTGATCAAAACTATGAGGATAATTGCTGTTGATATATTTTGCACAGAGATAGACACATATTGCACACAAATAGATATTTTTTAACACGTATAGCAGACAGGAAAAAGTAAAAAAACAAAAAACATATATTTGACTTCACATTTCAAAATGATATACTTTAATGTTTACAAAATAGGTCATCCATATACAAAATGTGAAAACTTCATTTCAGTCGTAGACGTAACATTCGATTTCGACGTCGTAGTGGCTAACCGGTAAGTCTCTTGGCTCCTCCATCTTCAATAGTTTCCTACAATGATTGATTTGATGATCAAAAGGTTCGGTCCAGGACTTCGCTTCTTCCGGTCCTAGTTTGTACCAAACTGTTGTAGGTGGAGGAATCAAAGAATGACCGATCATCCTTAGTATGACTAAGTGATCTTTGATTTGACCTATAGTACATAGATTAGTTTGTCTGTGCTCCGCCAGAGGAGCGCACATCGGAAAAAAAGTATTACGAATTCCCGCCGAATAAAGTACAACAGGGATCCGGTACCGATTAGCAAATAAATACAAGGCAGACGGGACGGACATGTAGTGGTTTGGCCCGGTGTCACGCCCAGAACCAGAATACTGGAGAGCGGGGGCATACATAGCCAGCTACGTATAATAAAATAGAATCTACCTCACTATACGGTCACGGCTGTCTAGATATATGAGGGTTTAACTACAATCCATCGGTCTCTTAGGATCATGAACAAGCCTAGTGTCTCAATCACAAGCAAGCAAATAAATGTTACAAGATGTAAGATCACCAAATATACAATAGTAAGGCATCCCAAACATTACATATTCAGCTGATCATGAAGCTAGTCATACAAAATGTGAGGACTAGCAAGAGTTTAGTCATACATGATCAACCCTAGGATCTGTCAATCATGTTACAGCCCGTAGACAGACAGTAATAAAGTGTACACGAGCTAACACTTGCTCGCCGGCTAAACGCCTCAAAAGAATATTTTACAATAGAGTGGGAGAGCCAAAATAAACCCATTCGTTGCCAGGATTCCACCTAGTGGTCATCATCTGGCTGGAAGGAAGGGAGATCCTCGGGAGCTACTCCGAAATCTGGCCATACAAAACCAGCTGGGTCAGACCCCAGAAAGAGCAAGTGCCACAAGGGAGGCTTCACTTAGGAACTAAAATCAGCAATTAGCACAAGAATATAATTAAATGAAAGACAGTAATTAAGGAAAAGCATGACAGGTGATATACGATGAGATAACCATGGGACTATTCAGATAACCAGGTTACAACTCGTAAACCAAATAAGGACTGGGGTTGTAACCCTTCGTTTGAACAGAACTTAGTTTCTTCCACCATTTATCGGCAAGATAAAATAAGAAATCAGGACATGTAACAATCTAGTACAGGATCAAGACAAGACTAGACTGATTGAACTCCATCCAACATTTCACGGCCAAGCAATGAGTACGGCTTGATACTTTAACTTACTAGGGTTACCACAAGCCTAGTTACTAACAAGATGCATCGAGATGTTCCAACAGTCAGAAGCCCTGCAGTCTTAATCCAGGTTATCCGGTCACAAGTTGAGAGAGTTGGATTAGGTGACTTGGGGGTGCAACACGTGATAGTGTGCTGGAAATGTGTCCTACTCGACGGCAGGCTACAAGTCCAATTAAAAGCGCCCAGATAACGGGACTGCCTATAGCTGGAAAATCTCTTCATGAACTACTTGATCACTCTAGTCATTATCCTAGTCATTATCCTAGACATGATGCAAGACTATACATGTAGCTTATATAAGCACAAACACCCACGGTGTCAAGACAAGATTTACTTAGCAAGGCATATCGAGATTATCATGTTAGGTTACTTGTCAAGAGTGCGCCACGGCAGGCCACTATCAAGAATTATCATGTCAGGTTTATTTGTCAAGAGTGTACCACGGCGGGCCACTATCATGTCATATCATTTGTCAAAAGTGCACCACAACGGGTCACCATCGTGTCAGGGAACATATCAAAATTAATGTGGCACAGGCATACATTTAGTAATTAAATATTAGCTGGGGCAAGTGCTGTAAAGGACTCATGCGGCTCAGGAAAATTGGGCCATATGCGGCCAGCAAATAATAGGCCATATGCGGCCAGCAAGTTGCATGCAAACAATGCAAGTAATTAATTTAATGTTAATAAGCTTGCAAGCAAATGCATGCAAGGCCATGCAAGCAAGCAAGTAAAGCTAATGCACGTGCATGCAAGCGGCCATGCAATTAGCTAAGGCCATACGGCCTACTAAACTTGCCATCTGCGGCCAGGCAATAGTATTAGTGGCCATGCAGAAAATTGTCTATGCAGCCGTGAATGTGAATATCCATGCGGCCAGGAATTGGTCCATGCGGCCAATGCAATTATTTGCTAATGGCATATGCGGCCAAAAATACTAGAGATGGCCATATGCGGCTAAATGGATTATTGGCCATATGCGGCTAAATGTGAGCAAGCAATGCTACTACATGCAATTAAAGGCTAAGACATGCAGGTTGAAGGCTAATACATGCAACTAATTAATAATGCATGCAAATGCATGCATTAATGGCTAATGCATGCACATGTTGAATACTAATACAAGCAACTAAATAATAATACATGCAACTAATTAATAATGCATGCAAATGCATACGTGAATGGCTAATGCTTGCAAGTTGAATACTGATACATGCAATTACATTTATCCATGCGGCCAGGCATTCATTATTGGCCTATGCGGCCAGGAATTTCTCCTGGTCTTATACGGCTCAAGCACTTAAAAGTGCATGCGACCCATCAGTTGAGTTGCCATATGCGGCTGAGCTTTAGCTCCCCATGCGGCCAGCTTACAAATGCATTAAATATTAATACATTAAATACTAATACATATGCGGCCAAGTTACTATTTAAGCATGCAAGCTGGCTATTATTATATTAAATATTCTTATGCATGCAGGAGATTAAATGGCCATGCGGCTAATATATTTAAAGTTGGCCATATGCGGCTCAACAAAATAGCAACTGGTCATTTCGGCCATTAAATGCAACTAGCCATATGCGGCTAACTTATTAATACCCATGCAAGCTACTGCTTGTATAAAGCATGCAAATACAATTAATTCTAAGGCCAAGTAATTATTTAATATTAATGACAATTATTTCATGCAAGCAATTAATGCATGCTTGTAAGCAATTAATGCTTGCAAGGCCATGCGGCCAAGAATGGCTAAGGCCATATGCGGCCAGAAATAACAAATGGCCATGCGGTCAAGAATGGCCTATGCGGTCCAGGCAAGTTGCATGCAAATGCATACAAGCTTGCAAGCAACTTAATTAATGCAAGCAACTTAAATGGCCCTGGCCGCATAAGCAACAAAGGCCATTCGGTCAGAGCTAGGAAATGTTCATGCGGCTCAGAGTGCAATTAATGGCTCCCACAGAGAACATGTCCATGGAGAATACCGTGGCCTCCATGCACCACCAAACAATAATGGAAACCCAAATCCAGACTCTCGTAGGTCAAATTTGGACAAAATAGAATTCTCTACAACATGGAACCATCAACTAGCAAAAATATGCAAGTTTAATAGATCAAAATTCATGAAAATCGAAAATACCACAAAACTAGATCTACAAGAAATTAACCACAGAAATAAAAAATTCTAAGTACTAAAGTGGGTTAGAAACACATGAGGAAGACAGTAGAACAGTAAAAATGAGGTTCCTCCATGAAGCAAGGTGCACTTGCCTAAGCTCTCCCTCTCTCTGGTTGGTGGAGAAGTTTAATGGAGGAAGAAGATGATTAATGAAGAGAGAGAAAGGGGAGTGGGCTAATAAATGGTGATGGTGGTGGTAGGTAGGTGGGTTGGTTTTCCAACAAAATCGAACCAAGCCAACAAGCCAAACCGAACCAAGATGAACCAAGCAAAGAAATGTCCAATAAATCAAGCAGGGAAACATGCAAATACAAGTCTAAATACGTACACGTATACCGAGATACGTAATACGAACCACAAGTATTACACCCGGTAACACTGTCAGTGCAAGGAATACTTGTCAACAAACTTCCAACTGTTTCTTCGCTTAGGATGCGGGAGTATAATGGAAGACGACTCTCTAATTCCTCGTACAGCTCCTGCCTCACTTGCCTCCATCCGTCTTTTTCAGAATAACCAAGATGTATTGCAAGCACACGAAATCCGCAATGGCCATCCCCCGGGACATCAATAATAGACCAGATGTAACTGCAAATCTCAGGATAAAATTTTTGGATATACAAACCTAACGTTTGTCTATCCACAGTATCTTCGTTTGCAATATCCGTTTTTTCTTTTTTCGACGAATGATAAGCTTGCTCTTCCGTGCAGGCGGAGCTTGCTCTAAGCTTCATTCAATATGCTCAAAGGATGATGGATCTCTCTTAGTTGACTCAAGCCTTCTCTTCTGTAAACTACTCATTCTTGTTTAAGGCATGTCCTTAGGATTGGAAACAACGGACGGCTCATGCATTCTAGTAGTCACCGGACGTACAATTTCTTGGATTTTAACCTCAATGTACTCCCGCTCTGCTCCTACTGAGGCACACCACCGTGCGTGGAAAAATTTCACTTGTGGCAAAGAGAAGAAATCATCGTATGTCTTCACAATGGGCATTATAGACAACTGCCTCCAACGTTCATCGATAGCAACTACTGGAATATGAATGGACTGACGATGATATTCATTAATCTCATGGGCACAAGGGAGGCCCAGTGTATGTCGATGTACACACCCACAAACCTGAGGATCAAAGTCGACAAACTTTGACCTATCAATCTTTTCAAATATTAATGCAATGCCTTGTGAGAAAGGACACGCATTAAAGAATCCAAGAGAACTTCCTTTCTATGCTCATGCTTCACAATATTTAAGCTCATCTCAAATGATGCCTTAATTTCGTTCACCGTCTGATCTATTGATAGATGTATCTCTTACCAAACTGAAACAAAGTTGCCTTGGGATGACTTTAAATGCCTCTTTAATACTGAGTGTGCTCCTTCGACACGGTTGGTAGTTGTCGTACCGTAATGCTTCACCACATTCGTCCATGCTAAGACGAATTATTCTTTGTACGGTTCAAGCCATGTCTCTTTGATGTAAGAAATGCATGCCGACTCCCGTCCCTCCCACTTCTCCTTGAACAAGTACCATACGGCGTCGTAACTGTCTATCGTAGTGGCTCGCCATACACAATTCCAGTCATGGTTGAATTCGTCAAAAACTTGCATGTCAAGTTTACCATCCACTTTCCCGAACTTCAACTTACATTGGAATTGTATATTATGATTTACATGAAAAGTGCAAAGCAATGTATCCGCTTGAGGAAACATAATCCGAATAGCATTAGTTAGAGCATACTCTCGGTCGGTAACAAAAACAGAGGGCTCTCTATGACCGGTGTAAAGTGTTTTCAGTTTCTTCAACGCCCATATGTAGTCTTCAAGTTTCTCACTCTTCATGAAGCAAAAAGCAACTGAAAATGTTTTCCATGTAGAGGTGAAGCCGACAACATGAAAGAGAGGCATCTTGAACTTATTGGTCTTATACGTGCAATCAAGAACTAACACGTCGGCGAAAGACCGAGCTAAATGTGTGCAATCGGGATGAGCCCAAAAGATTGAAATGACTTCATTGCTCTAGGGATGTCTTCTATGGTGCTCAACATAATGATTATCTCCAAGCAACTTCAGCACTTCTTGCATCGCCATTCTCGATTTCGACCGAATGACGTTAGAAGAAGATAGGGTGTTGTATATTGACTTCATTGTAGACTTGTTCTTCTCATCTTCATGTCGTATGACGGAATATATTTGTCTCGGTGCAACTCCGAAAGTGGACAAGTCTTCGACTATCTTCTTCTCCGTATTGTTCAACTGTCCGACATACGGATGACCCAATAGTATTTCGGCAATCTCATGGTTGTAGATTCCATTCTTGACTTGGACTGTCCACTTCGCTTCTTCATCGTTTCTAATATAGATTTTGAATGGACAATCACATTTTCTTGTTCCAACATTTCTTTTTAAAATTTTACTTTGGATAACTTTATCTTTCTTATGGCTTCTGAACACACCACATCGTTCACATGAAACCACCGTAGTTTGTTGTCCCGAACGGTTTCAGGTCGATCTAGATATCACAAGAACTATGTTGTTTGGTCGTCCAACTTCTCGGCACCAATTTAGCGCACCTTCGCTTGATTCAAACCACATATCGTTCCAGAATAAATGGCCTACATCGACGCCAATTGGAGCAGCTACCGCGATACCGAAAGATGATAAGTCGTACAATATAACTTAAAGTTAATAAAACTAAATAACACAACACCAAAAATGTGCAAACTGTTGCCAAAATGTAAGACTGCAGAAGGAAAGGTAGTCTTTGCAATAATCAGGACTGCCACCACTCTGGCAGTCCTTCTGGTCTAAAGGACTGCCGCGGTTTTGGCAGTCCTGTATTTAGAGGTGGACTGCCAGAGTAGTGACAGTCATGTGTGTCACAACCCCAAATTTTACCCGACATGAATGTTAAAATTTACTTACCAAGAGTGCATCCGAAGCAAAAATGTGTTCTTCGGACATAGCGAGACGAGAGTCTACTACATTCGATGATCCGGGTTCTTCCATGTTCCTTTTTTCTAAATTAAACACATATAAATCATAATTTATATGTGAAATTATTGTTGGAAAGTCTACAAATATATTAATTAGATGACATACCCATTAACGGAAGAAGTCGATGACACTATAACAAAAATTTGCACCCAAAATCTTCACAATGGCTTGGTTGGGAGAAAATTTGGGTTAGGGTTTACAATTTTATGACTTAGAAATTTTGAGGAGAAGAAAAGAGTAGAGGGAGAGAAGAAGAGTTGTGAAATAAAATGAAGTTGGTATTTATATCATTCTTTGGGCTAGCCCCAAGTAAACAATTTTGATGGCAAACTTGTAGTTTTTTCCAAAATTTTTGGAATAGTCCCTAGTAATTTGTGTGGTGCCCTTAGAAAAACCCTAAAATAATAGTCACCTACTCCTATACTTAGTTATTAAGAAAAGGAGAGAGAGTCAAAAAAGAATCAAAGAAAAGGAAAGGGTGTGAGGGATTTCTCACCATAGGGTTTCCTGTGTGCCATCGGTGGCGTGCCCAGGCACTGTCCATGGTGGACGGCTCGCTGGGTCGAGGTTCTCACCGGCTAAGTAACGGGGCGCGTCGGCGGCGCACAAAGGCTGCACGGAGGAGCGATCGGCCACTGGCGGCGTCAGGCGCTGCTCGCCAGTGAGGACAGGGTCGAGGCGGTCGACAGTGGCGGTGATGATGCCAGAGAAGACGGGTTCGGTGGGGGCATATTGCTCGATTGGTCGGAAAAGGGACGATTCGATAGAAATGATGTTTGGCCGGAACTCGGGGCGGAGAGGTTTGGGGCTTGCGGAGGAGGTGAGGGCGAGGACGGTGCTGGGTGGAGGAGGACAGTTTCGTTGGGGTCGTCGGGCTCGGGGTTAGCCGACAAGGCTGTAGTGGCGTCGTTGAAGGAGATTGGTGACCATGGTGGTAAGGCGGCCACAATGATATGGTGGCAGAGGGTTGGCGGTGGTGGTTCGACACAGATGAAGCATCGTTGGGGAGAAGTCATGGAAGATGAGGAGCGTCGGGTCTGTTGTAGGGCCGAAGATCCGTGGTGGCCGCTGGGTCAGGTGGTGACGAAATCAGTTAGGATTAGGGTTAGAAATTAGTGATTAGGGTTTCATGTCAATTGGGAATTGGCGTCTTGCGCGACACAGAATTGTGATCGTGTCCGGGTGTCGGACACGAAGAGGCTGGAAAATGTAACTTGTAATAATAGTGGAAAGGAATATTGACAAAGAAACGGTACCACGATAGAATTGTTTTGGGTTGAGATTTTGGATTGTGGAGAAAAATGGAGGAAGGCACCTCTTTATATAGAAGCTGGAGATTCCCTAATTAGGTAAGGACTAAGATCCTAGGATTAAATATTTTCATAGATTTAAACCAATTAATTGGATTGGTGAAATCCCAATCCATTAACTAATAACAACAATTAATGAAAATAATATCTAATATCTCAAATAATATCCAAAATAGATTTTATAAAATCAAATCTTTACAAATAAATGATAGTAATAACCAAAAAATTCTACAATTATATTATCATAAATATCAAATTGTAAAATGGTAATTGATAATAATAAATCAAACAATTCTATAATATATTTCTACAAATACAAAAAAATTTAAAAATAATTTGACAAATCTCTTTGTCAAGTAAAATTTATTTTCTAACTAAAAAAATATTTAAAATCAAACTAAAATAAATAAATAAAAATTAAAAACTCGGGAAGTGGGCTTACAGTCTTCCCAAAGATTGAAAGTTTATTACTCATTGTTGGTGATCCCTTTTCACGGGTTAACACTCGATCCTCTACCGAGATCATTGTGCAAATGTGGCTTTCATTTCTCAAATATAGCCTAAAAATATTATCGATGCTTTTAATGATAAATTTTGGATGCTTGCAATGCAAGAAGAGCTCAATCAATTCGATAGAAACAACATTTGGGAACCCGTTCCTAAGTTCCACAACTATCCTATTATTGGGACAAAGTGGATGTTTCGAAATAAGCTTAATGAGGATGGGATCGTAACTCGTAACAAAGTCCGATTGGTTGCTCAATATTATAATCAAGAGGAAGGCATTGATTATGAAGAAACCTATGCACCGGTTGCTCGTATCGAATCCATTCGAATGTTTTGTGTTTTTGTTTGCTTTAATGATTTTAAATTATTTCAAATGGATGTCAAAAGTGCTTTTCTGAATGATGTTCTTAAAGAAGAGGTATATGTCAAGCAACCTCCTGGCTTCGAAGATTTTCACTTTCCATATCATGTTTTCAAACTACACAAACCCCTTTATGGCCTCAAAACAGCTCCTCGTGCTTGGTAGAGCGTCTTATATCCTTTCTAATTTCAAATGACTTCTCCAATGGCAAAATTGACACCACTCTTTTTATAAAATCTCACAATAGAATGCTTCTATTAGTCAAATTTATGTAGATGACATCATTTTTTGTTCCACTAATAAAATACTATGTGAAGAGTTTGCAAAAGTTATGCATGATGAGTTTGAAATGAGCATGATGGAAGAATTATCATCTTTCTTGGGTTATAAATCAAGCACGGACGTCAAGGCACCTTCAAAATCAAGCCAAATATACCAAGGATCTTCTTAAACATTTTGAACTGGATACATCCAAACCAATGATAACTCCTATGGCCATTAACAAAGCTTGATCAAGATGAAGATAGTGTATCATAGATATTCGTAAGTATCGAGGTATGATTGGTAACTTACTATACTTGACTGCTAGTCGTCCCGATACCATGTTTAGTGTATGTCTATGTGCATGTTTTCAAGCCAATCCCAAAGAATCTCATTTATGTGCAGCCAAGCGTATTTTTTGATATCTCAAAGTACCATTAACATGGGACTTTGGAATCCGAAATCTCCATCCTTTAAGCTTCTCGGCTACTCGGATGCAGATTTTGTTGAATGCATGATTGATCGAAAAAGTACTAGCGGCACATGTTAATTCGTTGGAAAATTCTCGGCCTCTTGATTTAGCAAAAAACAAAACTCGTTGCCCTTTCCATAACTGAAGTCGAATACATTGCGGCTGGATGTTATTGTGCACAAGTTCTTTGGATGACATTATCACTTTTTTTATTATGGTATTTCCTCTAAATGTATCTCTATCAAATGTGACAACACTAGCCCTGTTAATCTTACCAAAAACCCTATTTGTCACTCTCGCACCAAACACACTGAGATTCGTTACCATTTTTTACGCGATCATCAACTAAAAGGAGACATACATCTTGAATTTATTGACACCGAGCATCAACTTGCTAATATCTTTACCAAACCTCTTGCCAAAGATCGCTTCTCGTTATCGGTTGGAAAATTGGTCTTCTTGAAAAATTCTTTTAAATCTGCACTAGCAGATGATCCGGCAGATTTCTACGGAAGCCCTTCAGATTTTTCGACACGTGCCTCCTCTCAAATCCTGCTTCCATAATATTCTGGAACCTTATTTTTGATATTTTTCATTAACTGGGTGATCAGCCGGACTTCCACAGATATCCGATCCGTCTGGCATATTTGTCACAGATTTGAGTGACTCTGACTTTCCCTCTTGCCAAAAATCCTTCACTCTTCCCGAAATGCTACCTATTCCCAACCCCCTAACCCCTCACATCCCCTCACCCAGTAATACTCACCTACTCCATTAATTTTCCCTCCCCTCTCTCTTGAAAAACTCCACACCTCTCTCTTTCTCTCTCTTCACTCTCCACATTTCATCTCCCTCATCCTCTCTTAGCCCACACACACCAGCACCCCCACCACCGCCCACGTCCGCCCAAGTCCGACCACCACCCAAGTTTGCTATGTCGTCCAAAAGTCCTCGTCATGCCACTTCCTCTTCATCATGCGGCACTCCTTCCGCCAACCTATTCCTCCCCTCCGCCACGGCTCATGGGGACAACCCGACCATCTTTCGCTCTGCCCAACAATTCTGTGAATGGTTCACTATCTTCCACAAACTTCTCATCTGCACCAAAAAACCAATCTTTTTCCTTTACTTTCCTAATCATCAGGAGATCTTCGTCGATGTCGATCTCGTCGATCTGCTGGAACGCCAGGTCGACGTTTACCCCACGACTATTCGGATGTTCTACTGCAACTTAGTTGCTAGGAGATGGCCCAGAATTTGAGACGTGGGCGGGGTAAAGTTAACTGTCATCGCAGCATCGCTGGCCAGCATCCTTGGCATTTCGGAACGTCCCAATCTTCGTCCTCTATCTGCCACCATCGACTCCATCAAACTCTCTCTCGACTACACCTTTGAAGAGTTCATCTTTTGCATTTGTGAACGTCCCTCCTCTCTCAAAGCGGATGACAAGGACATGTCCCACTTTTACCATGATTTACATCGTATCCTTTCTCACTCCATCACCCCAAAATCTGAAAATGTGGACAACCTCACAACTGAGAAATTGATTGCCACGTATTATTTGTTCACCAAACAACCATTCTCCTTGGCCAAACTATCATTTATTCCATGATCAAAATTCAGGAAGCCAATCACCGATCCCTTCTGTTTGGCATGTACATCACCATGATCCTCGAAGCCAATGGAGTGGATCACACAAATTGTTCCAAGGATACCAAACCATCACTCCTAGCCAAATCCAAACCGAGACCCCTCCACTCATCATCTCGTCCATCTGCTTCCCAACCACCTGTGGTGGGCACATCATCTTCTCCCCTGGCTCCGACGCCTTTATCTACTGAGATTCATTGATATATTTATCGACGTTTTGACTCTCTCTCTCTCTCCATCTTCATGTCAGAGTGCATCCAAGCTGCCACTCGAGGTCTCAACACTCTCGTCCATCACGGCTTCATGGATCAAGCTTACTATATCGAACGATGTTTTGAGGAGCGTGATCCCTTCGCCAATCCCGTTGTGCCTCATCCTGACTATCTCAGGCCACGCTTTACTAACACCAACGTCTATGGCTTCATGTATCCTGGAGGCATAGATCCTTATGGTGCATTTACCCCTGCCCAGAGCATTGATGAGGATCCCTCAATGGACGTCGACCCTCCGTCCGCTCCTGATAGTTGATGGTTGCTTGCACTAAGTGGTGGTGTGTCTCAGAATAAATGTGCTTGTGTTTTGTGTAGTCCTTTGTGGACTTTTTAGTGTGTGGTCTATGTCTTCTGAAGTCCTTCTATAACGCCCAGTCCTAAAATACGTAGGACTAGAACGGTACATGCCAGTTGTATAATAAATATACATAAGCTGTAATTTTGCAGTAAATAAATAGCCATGATTTCATTAAATCTCATCCACAGAAAAAAAGAATAATGTTATCATAAAATCAATTATGAATTGTCATTTGTACAAGTCGTTGGGCGGAGACAAATCCACTACCAACTATTTCAAATGAGAAGAATATACAAGGAAAAAATTGTAAAGAGTAGCAAAGACGATCCAAGAGCAATCATCTTCGAATGAATGGAGAAGACCACGGCCTTGGCTAGAATACCTGTAAAAAGTTACAAAAATACACACCTGGAGAGATCACCAGGTCCTTAGAGGGACGTAACAAGATACATAATATCATGCTATATAAATTATCATGGTAGATAAATAAATATGCAAAAAGACTATCCTAGACAACAAATATGCAAAAGGATATCATAACCGTCTATCGTGCAATTAGAGGACAACTTTCACACGCATGGATGGGATTTAGGCTATGTGTAGATGTACTGTCATCCAGTCATATGTATCCGTCCGTAACGTCCAGAACGTCAGAGGGTGTCTGCAAATATATCGTGCCTATAGTTATATTTAGAGACTATAGTTACCTGTTTGGCTTTCCATATGCACTAATGATTGTCCTCCCCCAAGATTCCTATACTAACCAAGTCATGTCCATAAGCTGTCCAGTTTTGTAACTGCTTGAGTCTCTAAATCCTAATCATAGCAGTTACGATTATCTAACCGTCACATGACTCTTACGTACCGATGATCAGTCAAATACGCAGGTCATGCCCTTAGCAAAATATCTCAAACCGTGGCGTGTGAGTGTCATGGCTAAAAGAGATATAATGATATCCCACAAAAAGAAGGTAGTCTGCTAAAACTAAGTCAACGTGCATCACATAAAAGAAAGCAACAAAAAACGACTAATACAGTCGCTTGCACCCAAGTATGACTTGGACGCACATTTTATGACATATGAAACTAACAAATATAAAACAAAATAAATGAATGCTGAAAATAAATATAATGAGCAGTAAATATAGCAAGGTATCTTGCCTGGTGGTTGTTTGGTGTTTTGACGACGTCCAGCAGATGAAATCGACAAGTCAGGAGAAGCTACATGGATGAAACTTCCGTAAACGTCCCCGGATACTGAAACAAACATCACCAACATTTTTAGAATAAAAAAGTCTAAGATTGACTACCTATAAGTCTAATTCTAGATACAAGGGCAAAATCGTAATTTTGGGTCAAAATAGTGTCTATCGTTGGATCCGCTTTGCACCGAAAAGCGTGCCGGTACCTACGGTATCTAAAGTCATCAAATTGTATAACTATGGGTCCGGTTTGACGATACGAACCCAAACGTATGTCCAAAGTTGAATTCCGATGGGCCGTGCACAAATTCGTCCCTTGGATCGGGTCGCGGGCACGCCAATATAGCGTTCCAGTCGACTTTCTCAGAATCAGACCAAACTTGGCACACAGGACCAGATAAATGACACGGTCCCGAGGGCGTAAGTTCCGTCTTGAGATGACGAACGTGCCCAAAGTAATTAGGAATCTTTGGAAAAGATCGATATGGCGTCCTTCGACGGATACGGGTAGAATTCGTCACACACACACAACCAATTCGAATTCCATCAAAGCCCACACGTCCGCAAAGTCCGTACGCACCTTTTGATGCCCTCGGTTTGCGACGTAGTCATTCGGTTTGTCAGACGGACCCGTATCGAAAATTTTTATTCTTTTAAAAACTGTTTTTCTCGAGTTTTGGAAGTGGTTTAAAACATAATTTACTAAGCTAAAATAAAAACTAAATATATGGTTTTGTAGCCGTATAGGTTGTCTACACGGCTGTTCAAGTAGTTTTGTAAATTGATCAATGGTTTGACAGAAATCGGCCCTCAAAGTTGGGTTTTCGGGATAGTTTCTATGTTCAGAAAATCGAGTTTTTTTCCGATTTTGGAACTCGATTTTCTTCGCGCACAGTACGAATTATTAAATTATATTTGAAGAGGATTGAAGGGGGTTATGTTGGAAATGTACCCAAGCAATTGGATCGAGAAACGATCGAGCGGCGAGGGAGAAAAGTCGTCTTGAAGTTGGGTACTCTGTTGTTGCTGCTGTTTTGCGGTTCTGCACGTCGCTCTGTTGGTGCGCGGCTGTTGCGTTTGTTCCCAGCGGTTGTCTGCGGCGCACGGGCGGCGCAGTGGTCGGCGGACGCGCAGGGGTCAGCCTGAAGTCGAGGGGTTCGACTACGAGAGGTTTCCCGAAGAGTTTGGAAGGATTTTATATATATATATATATATATATATATATATATATATATATATATATATTTTATATATATATATATATTTTAAAATTCGAGTAAAAATCGATATATATATATATATATATATATATATATATATATCGATTTCCAAGAATTTTAAAATCCGATTTTTACTCGAATTTTATATTCGATTTGAAAGAAATTTGATGCGATCTTGTGGAGGATTAGATTAGGAGGCTAAATTGATCGAGTATTTAAAAAAAATTGAAGAAGAATTGTTTTTTTTTATATTACTGAACTTATGTTCTGTTTTGTTGGGTTCAGTAAGGAAGACACGTGAACAGTGCTTGCATTGTTCACATGTGTCTAAACTTTTTTTTGTGTGTTCTATTTAGATTTATCTCTAAAACACTTAGGATAAATCCTAATATATAGAAATATAATATCTTTAAAATTTTAAAACATCAGAAGATACAAACAATATATATACCAATTTAAGTTTATATATATTGGTATATACAACATATACATATATCTTTATGTATATATCTATTTTTTTTTTTTTCCATTCTACACTCTAATAACAAATTTAAAATAATAGTTTAAACAAAATTTTAAAACATTTCAACATAAGTTCTTATATACCCAAGTTATCTATAAAAATCCATGTATGTAATTTTTTCCATAGATTTATTTATATAAATAAATCAAATTTTTTTTTATTTTTTTAAGTTTTTTTTAATTAAAATAGCATATACTAAAAATATATAACCAAGTATATCTTTACAAAGAAAAAATATTTTACTCATATATCTAATAAAATATTTTACTATATATGTATATACATTAATTATTTATATATACATATATCATTAAAAAATAAAGTATGATCTAGAGGTCAATATCATATATACACATTTATGCAAATTAATATTCTAAAATTAAAAACGAATAACTAAGAAATAAAGTCAAAAAATAATTCTCGAAAATCAAGGATTTTACACCTTCGCGGACTAGTATATGTTCTCTTATGTTTGCCTCTACTTAGTATGTCCCCACTGGGGACTGTATGATGTTTAACTGTTATATTACTTAAAATCTCATCATCTATAAATATGATCGTCTTTTATTCATCATTATCTTGTGTATTTGTGTAGCATATTTTTCTTTCATTTTGTATAAATGCCAAAGGGGGAGAAATAGTATTGAAGGGGAGATATCAAATTACGGGGAGCTATCTCCTAGAAACTGTATGTTTGTCAATTATCAAAATGTGGAGATTGTTGGCACATTCATGATTTTGATATATTGACCATTATTAACCTCCATATTGTTTACATTCTCCTCAGGAACAAAAGAAAGCGCCTTATCTATGAAAGAAAGATGCCTCCAACATTTGACGCACAAACTCAGCTCATGGATTACAATCAAAGAATGCAAGACCAATTATCAAGATCCAAGATCTAGCCCTTCCATTCTTCAAGTGTCTGTAAACATAGGAAACTATTGTAAACACTTATGCATGGATGACAAAGCAAAAAGTATTAAAAACAAATTAACATTCATGAAGAAGCGGATCATCCAGCAGACATCCGCGGACCACTGATGGATAATCTGAATTATCACAACAAGTATTTGTAGTGACATTCGGATGATCCGGCGGACATCCCTGTAACCTCAACGGATAAGCCGAATTGTCACAACAAGTATTTGCGTGGATATTAGGATGATCCGGCGATATCCGTGGATCATCGTAGGATATCCGAATTGTCACAGCAAGTATTCGTGGAGACATTCGGATGATCCGGCGAACATCCGCGGATCACAATCCGTTTTGCTTAGTTGGCTATTTTGAAATTCAAATCCAACTGTCATACGTCAGCGCATTTAATGCATCCAACGGCTAGTTTTCTATCCGTTACTGTTGGAACGGATAATCCGTCGGACGTCCGCGGACAACCAACGGATGATCTGTTCGACTGTTGTAAATGCTTACTGCTCTTGTTTGTATAAATAGACTTCTTTCTTCATAAATGATCATCCACTTGAGCTTTAAATTTTCTCATCTACCAAAAAGCTCCACCATAACTCTACAAAGTTTTTATTTGTCATCCACAAAAGTGTTAAGAGTTATTTCAATGAATTGTAGCTTAGATCTTCCAAGTGTTCAAGAAGATCGAAACATTTTCTCTTGTGTTTGAAGTTGACGAACCTTCGGATAAAAATCCATGTGTTAGAAGTTGACGAATTTTCGAATCAAAGCTCGTGTTGTACTATTTACTCAAATAGTGATTTAAGTCGGAGAGAGTTCCAGGACTGGAGTGTCCCAAGGAAGGATACCAGAATACATCTAGTGTTTGATCTCTTCTTTCTTTTGAATTGCTATTTACTTTGCGTATTATTGTTGGTAATTATTTTATTACCCCCCCCCTCCCCTCCTCCTCCTCCTCCTCCTCCTCCTTTGTAGGGTTCTACAAGTACGACATCTAATGGACCGCAAAATTTTAGAAACTTACATTTTAGAGAAAGTAGCCGTCAATGGGATTTCAAGAGAAACAAAGTTGAAAAAGAAAAAATATGGTTGGATATTACTTATCATATTTATGTTTTTTAATAAGGATACAAATGGAAGAAGAAGAAAATAGAAACCCTCAAATTACTCCAATTTGGGGTGTCTACACCCAAATTTATATTGCATATTTTTGAGCCGATCAAACCAGTGACTCAAAAAAAATTACCAATCAAGATTTTTTTTTTTAAACACTTCACAAACATGTTCAAAAACCTCCCAAAACCGGTAAACATATCAAAAGAGAATTACAACAGAGCAATTATTCATCTGAACTAAAAAAAAATTCAAAATCAAATTGAAATTCAAAACTGAGAATCCCCCCAACAACTGATGGCCAGTTGCAGCTTTTGCATATATCTTGCCTATAAAATGTCTGCAGTTCATGTTTATAAACAAGAAGCAAAAGATATTGTCGATACTCGAACCTAAACATAAATTTTTACAGCAATTACTGCGTGCAAACAATGAAAAAATAGGGAGCAGAATTAGTACCAAAGCCTACCATCCTCTGCTTGGACGAGACGTCCGTATATCCAGATTTGCAAATAGATATCACACGATTGTTACACACCTCAAATAGGAAGAAAAGGAAACATGAGCAACTGCATGTCATCAGCACTATAGAGAGTTGTTTTGCTACAAAGTAGACTCTGTCGACAGGATTTCCATTTCTCGTAATTCAACCATCCGAACAACAATGTGAAAGTCAAAACTTATGCGTACGCAAACCCCACTTTCACACTTTCAAGCAGCCAAACAGGCCCTAGCCGTAGCAGCCATATATATATGCTCGACGTCTCGAGAAATGCTGTCCCATTTCATTACAAAAATGTACAATCTATTATAACCTAACCTGAAAAGCCTTTACTCAAAAAAAAAGTAGCCCAAAATAAGGGCCAAGAGAAACATATACAACACATACCATGCCTACCAAACTAACCTGATCACAACAGTAATATCCATTCCTTTTTGCCTCTATATAATTCCCTCGGTAAATGCATTACCCGATTTAACTCTAGGCTTCCGGCCCTTCTTTGTCCCTCTTCCCCACCCTATGGTACTCCCATCGACGTCTTCTACCTCGGTAGGAACTGAAGGCTCGACCGGGGGAGGGATAGAACCGATATCAGTGGCATCAGTAACGACAATTTCTAAACTTGTCGGCTGCTGCTGCTGCTGCTGCCTCCCCCTTCCTTGGCAACTAGGCCCCTTCCTGCCCGTGCCTCGTCTTATCATGCTAGGCTGCCATGTGCTGTCGGTTGCTCTCATCATCATCTCAAAGGCCTGAAGATCCTCGTTCACTTCATGCCTCGACAGTGACATGAGGCCTGGCAATATATCCGTCTGAAAATCCTTCTTCTGCCTCCTTTTTCTCGTCTGTCCCCTAGGAGGCTTGCCCAGGAGAAGAGAGGCAAGTTGTTTGTTACCATTCTTTTGGTTCCCTTGCTGCTGAGACCAGAGCTCATAGCCATCAGCCTTTACCTCGTTGAGCTCTAGCGTCATGGACTCGAAAAGATCCAACCCTTTGCTGTCGTCGTCGCCATTGGAGGTTGCGGCACAGGCCACTTCGGATGAAATAACCACGGAAAACCAATGCAACGAATTGCAGGAAGCTGGGGCAGACGGCTGAATTAGGTCCAACGATATAGCCACGATATTTTCTGCTGCCATGTTATCAAGAGTTTCATTGAAGGGTATAAAAGCTTCCATCGCAATCGCAGATGCAACTTTTCCACTTTGAGCATCTGCCTCATCTTTAGTTAAAAGCTCTAGGGAGCTCAAATTAATTTGATTCTGAAAACCTAAGCTGCAGCTTCCAACACCCCTGTCCCGGACCATGTCCACACCCCCCGCTTCATTTTTTACCTTGTTTTTTACGCACTTTTGACCCTGCTGGAGCTTATCAGCAATAGGGAAACCGAGAGCCTTTTTCCGACCAAGGCCGTGAGAAGTTCCTTTCCTTCGCTTCTTCCTCTCCTTGACCTGCAAATGTAATGATTCCTGATGCTTCTCCTCGCCTTGAGTTGCATTTGGTAATGACTGCCTAAAGCTCACATCCTTTGGTGACTTACAACACCTCAGGGATCCACCATTGCCTTCAAAGTCCTCGTGAGCTACACTGTCACAACCAATTTTAAGTTCCGAGGAACTAGAACGTGGGCACAGATCGTGATGAAAACCAATTTGATTGGAGGTCGGCTCACTTTTAGATCTCTGGGATTGGTTCAAATCCCCATTAACTTGCATCTTGTCCTGACAAACGATAACATCCTTAACAGATTTATGTAATTTCCTGGCCCGATATTTACTTCTTTCTGCTTCACTGAAGCAAGGAAGTGCCTGAACTGCAATAGGAACATATGTTATAGATGGCCTTCTCAGGCATGCTACTCGGAGAGGAGATTCAAAACTGGTATTTTCCGGAAGAGCAATAAGTGAGAGCGGATTATGAACTTGAGGACTTGTTAGTAGTGAATTGCCTGGTTCAGCAAATTGTGAGCTATTTACAGATATTCGAATACCAAGAGTTGGCTTTTCCCTAAACCTTGTCTGTTCATCACTCTGGTCAGCTGAAGTTTCATGATCTCTCTTAAGCTTCTGCCGTGATGATCCAGGAAACAGTGGGTACTTCTCGCTGGAAATCCCTGGGTAGAAGGAGTCCACTCTATTCCTACTTCTGCCTGCTCAGAATAATAGCCAACAGGGAATTAACTACGGACACAAAAGTTGCTATTCAAAAGAAAATAGGCAAAAGTTGAATATACGTCAGTGTTGTTAGCAAATCTTACAAGTATTCCATAAAGAACAGTTATGAGCTGGAAAATGGGATTGCTAAGTTAGCAAGAATAGAAGATGATGATGCAAATCTTCAAAATTGAAACAGGTGAAGAGTCTAGTGAAATCGAAATAATCACACTTAGTAATAAGTGTTTAATCCATTCAGTATGAGGTATGTCCAAGTATGGAACAAACTTCTCTAGTTAGAGATGGTGAGCGGTTGAGATTATGTCTCGGGTTGCTATCATTTTTCTTTTTCTTTTCCTCTAAAATTTCTACATCTTACTAAGGATAAGATTAAGGGTGTCATTTGGCGGGAATTTTTTATAGGCCCCTTAAATCTCACATATTTACAGTTAGATACCCACATCTTGGTAATTGCAGATAAGTCCCCCAAACATCAAACAATGTGAGATAAGAGTCCATGTAGTTAACTTATCTAACAAGGGAATATTCATTAACTCTAACATTACTTTTGACCATTTGACTCTCGTCTTCCACCTTCTTATCTTCATATGTTGAGAATTAAGATATATTTAATTTATGGTTATAATCAAATGGTTAGTTATCTGTTATCACGACTTATCTCGTGGTTATCTTGTTGATAGGACTTGCTTGTGGCATTGCTCTTAGTTCTAGGACTTATCTTGTGCTTATCCGTTCCTATGCTCCTATCATCAAGGAACATCTAGAGATTCCAGACCTACATATGTATAAAGCTTATTGTCAATGAAGTGAGCGGGATCCGTGATCCTTCACTTCATGTGTTTCTTCTCCTGGTTGTCCACCACTGTTATTTATCGGCTTGGTGTGTAGTCATCTTTATTGTTATTGTTATTTATCGTTGTCTCTCGGTGTCGTCCTCTCTCGATGTGTAGTCATCTTTGTCGTTTTTTCAGAACTCTTTGTCGTCAACAACTTTTTCGGCCATCTGAGTTTGACGTCTTTTCTGGTGAACTCCGTCATCGTCCATTGACATTTTTGGCTTCTCCATCAACCTAAAACAACAAACTCTGTTGTCTTTGTTGGTGACCTATGAGCGAGTTTCTAGGGAATCTCCAGCGGCTCCACTTTTCACTTTTTCTCGTCTTGTCAACATATTGAAACATACGGTGTTTTGTAACTTTTTATTTGTATTATTCGTATGCTGGTACATTTTATGTTTTTGTTAATTTGTAGAATGGAGATATAGATAATTTTTCCGATGCACTAAATGTATTTGTTAATAACAAATACATTTTCAAGGTTAAAGTTTCTGAATATAACATAAAGGAAGAATTCTCTACTTATAGTGTCATCAAAATGTCTTCTGATTCTGTCTTGATTGAAGCATGTACCAAAAGTATCGATGTAACACAGGTCTGTTAGAGTTTTTGTTATTTTTTTAGACTTTTTGTTACATACTTAGTAATTTGAAATCTAATCAATTTTTTTATATTGAAGGATTCCATTACTGGAGATGCCCATGGAGATTCATGCAATCAAATTACACCTACTAGCTTGAAGACCCGCAAGATTGTTGATCTTGAAGGTGTAGGAGAGGCAAGCGATGGGGATGGTGATTTTTCAACAACCACTGCCATCTATGTTGCATGGATACGACACGACAAGATAGAAACGTTCTAATGTATTTTTGAATGTTCCAGAGTATTTTTGAGTGTGAGTGATTGACACGTTTTTACACAATACGTCTCGTTAAATAAGAAAACAACTAACATCTACATGCCCTTCCTTCCCTAGCTGATTGTCTCATATGATTTTGATCAATTTCACTTCTCTAATGCAAGACGGTTCATGTTTTCTACCCCCTCCCTCCTCTTAAGGGGTGTTGATAATTAAGATATATTTAAATTATTGTTATAATCAAATGATTTTCTTATATGTTGTTAGCACTTGTCTTGTGATTATCAGTTCCTACCCTATATACATATAGAGAGAGTAAAGGAGGTGAGGTGTCACCTTATGGGTGGTGGCTACGTGTCAACCCCCCCTCCCACCTCCCACACACACAATGCTATCATCGTGCACCGAAAAGTGCGCAAGTGCATGATGATAGCAATGGGGTGGGGGGGGGGGGGGGGGGTGTTTGACATATAGCCACCTCACCGTGAGGTGCCACCTCACCGTGAGGTGCCACCTCACCTCCCTTATTCTCTCTCTCTCTCTCTCTCTCTCTCTCTCTCTCTCTCTCTATATATATATATATATATATATATATATATATATATATTGCAAATGACCTCTAGCCTAGTGGTTAAGAGAGATGCATGCGGTCCGAGTGGTCAGGAGATCGATTCCCAGTGGACGCGTTCGCCACAATTACCTTCTTTCAAATATATATTTTTTTTGGAACCAGGTAAATTGTTTCTGGAATCGCTCCCACTGGGATTCGAACTCCTGACCACTCGGGCCGCATGCATCTCTCTTAACCACTAGGCTAGAGGTCATCTGCTTCTTTCAAATATATATATATATATATATATATATATATATATATATATATATATATATATAATGCCGAAAGTTAGGCTTCACCGTGAAATTTTTCCTTCCAAAAATATCCTTGCATATTTATTCCAATACAAAAAAATAATCTATTCTACTAGGGGTAGTTAGGTACTAACAACATGTCTTGGTATTCCAATGCATTAGTTTACACTTCGGGTGTTTTTTACTTTTTCCAAGTATATACAAAATTAATTAAAAGACAATTAGAATATGTGAAACGCACGTGCATATATACTAGTATAATTGTCAATAAAGTGAGATTTTTCACATCCATATTCATATTTTGACAGCAAAAACTAGGTTCCTTTTGAGGTCATGATAGGTAATGGGTTCTTATTGATAATGTAGTAGGCAATGTTTTATTCTTCTTGATCGAGCTCATGGTTGGCAATTAACGGTTCATTTGTAGTCTATGTTTTCTTCTTGGGTCATAGGTTCCTCTTGAGCTCATGGTAGACAATGAGGTCAAGGGTTCTTCTTGAGCTCATGGTAACAACGAGTTCATGGTAAGCAAAGAATTCTTCTTGGGTGCATGGGTTACTTTAAAAGTCACGATAGACAATGGAGGTTTATGGGTCCTCCTTGAGGTCATGAAAGGGCAACAGGAAGGATGGAAGGGCAAATTAGTAGTTTTATGCCATTAAACAAATGATTGGGTTAATTTTTGGTTGAAGAAGGCGCAAGGGGACTCTTAACTCACAATATTTGGGATTTATGGACTTTTCTGCTATAATCAAGATTTTGGGTACCTAACTCTAAATGTGGAAGATTTAAGAGACTCCTAAAAAGGTTAGATGCAAAAAACCTAGAATGCATTTTCAATCAACAATTCAGTAATATGCCTAATTCTTGAGTTCTTCATTTACAAAACCTCAAGAAGATCGAGTGGACATATTTTACACATTATCTCAATGCCTCGTCGTATTCAACAACCATCAATAATCAACTCACAAATTGCATAGCAAGCACTGAATTTCTTCATTACTAACATGCTTAAACCTTTAGTCTTTCGAGGGCCATTTATAGCCTACGACATTACTAAGCTTAACCAAAGACCACATTCATCATTTATTTTGCAAGGAAAATTCTCCTACTTCCTCTAAAATCCAAAACTAGAAAAATCAATCTAGGCCTAGGGCGGCTAGTAATGGAGAAGGCTAGAGAAAGAGAGTTATTTTCCTTGCATGACTCTAATTCCCTTGCTACATGTCCTATAGAATATCGTACACGAGTCGTGAATATGTATTTATACATTTATAGGCTTGCTAAGAGTAGGTAAAGGAGAAGAAGAGCCTTAGGTAATATTAAGTGTATGAAGATAGAGGACCAGAAAGTATTAATAAGATAAACTGATATTAAGGAGAGATGGAGGAGTTATTTCACAAGTTATATTTAATGAAAGAACCTAGTAGCATGATCGCGTTATAGGCGCTAGTGAATCAACCATAGTTTTATTAGTTAGTTGCGATACTCATCCGCAGGAACGAGCCATTCAGTAGTACATAGTTGCGAGCTTTCATTGAAGTTTAGATACAAAGTTAATACATAGCAAGAAATATTGCTATTGTCGTAAATTTAGAATTTCTGAAGTTAAGGATATTTTAAAGGAAATGAAAAATAGAAAAGCAATATTACCTTATGATATTAATACTAAGGTTTGGAAACATTTAACTAATTTATTCAACCAATCCTAAGGACTAAGAATATGCATGATTAATGGACATGCAATATTATAGTACAAGTATGTAAAAAGTAAAAACAAGGGAGATATACAGAGTTGTAATAACTATCATCGAAATTGAACTTATCAATCATCGGACCCTAGGTTGTCAACTCGTAGACCATCTCCTTTATCAATTTGCTTGTGTATCGTATCGTGTATCCGTATTATACAACTCTAGGTGTTTAAGTCTATACTTCTAAATCCATATATAAACATGATTTAATATAATTAACTCATTTTCTTCATCTTTGCAGGTCTATCTAGCTCTAGAATCAATGTTCTTAAGTATACATTACATGTAAAGTAAAAATAAAATAAACCGTTACTACCTATCAGCCTATACGTATCTTATTGGATCAACTGATAACAAAATGGTAGTATATCATAGCAAGATACGTATCATGTATCATAAGATGTAACATCACAAGTTATACCATTATACTACGAGACAGTAATTGATCAAAGATTAAGAAAAAAATACTAAAATTCAGAAAATTGGTTTTTTTTATGTCTGGGGATCTACTATGAAAACAATTTAGTTATTAAGAAGAAACAATGAAATTTAAAAAGAAAAAGAGAGATTTTGCATGTAGTTTTTATTAATTTATGGAAGTTCACGATGACTTCCTAGGGAGATCATATGGTGGGCTTTGAAAAAAAACAAATTCCTAGTCGTTATATTAAGACTATCAAGGATATGTATACTAGAGTTACGACAATCGTACAAACTATCGGAGGAGATGGTAAACATTTTCCTATTACCATTGGCTTAGTCCTTATATTTTTGCAATAGTTACAGATGAAATTAATAGACATTCCGAAGGAGGAGATACTAAACATTTTTCTATTACCATTGGATTAGTCCTTACATTTTTGCAATAGTTATGGAAAAAATTACTAGGCATATTCTGGAGGAGGTTCCATAATGTATGATGTTTGCATATGATATTGTTTTGGTTGATGAGAGTAGAAGGGTTATGTTAAGTAATAACATGTGTTAAGTATTAGTATTGGGGTTTAGTCCCACATTTGCTAGAATAATAGTGAGAGGGGTTAGCCTCTCCTATATATATGTAACTCCTCCTTTAATAATAAATCATCCCATAATTCCACTTTACATGGTATCAGAGCCATAACCCATTTCTCTCTCTCTCTCTCTCTCCACAAAGAAAAAAAACCTAACCCTAACCCACCACCCGCCCCCTTCCGCTCCGCTGTCGTCTTCCCCTTCCTTACCCCCCCCCCCCCGGTGCTTCCCCAACCAGGGCCTCCCTTCCCCCACAGCCCCCTGTTTTTCATAAATAAATTCACTTTATTTATTTTGTATCTGAGAAAATTACAACTGTAGGAATCTAATCTAGAAGACGATTAATTTATCCCTTGGACGATGCGATGAAGAAAACTCGAACTTTGAAGAACTTGGACAGCAACTGGACAATCTCTCTGTTCTCTCTGAAAAATGACTGTAGTCTCTGATGAAGATGAAGAAACTCTTTTTTATAGAGTTCAGGATAACTGTCCTTAAGCATACGCTCAGGTAGTTACTTGACGTGTGCATAACTGCAGGGACGCGTGGCGAATTCTGATGGAGACACATTAGCGTGCGGTTGAAAGTAGTGGAGCATGTTCAGGAGAGATTGATGGCCTGGATGCCACGTTGCATAACTTCTAGAGAAGTGGATAACTGGTACAGGACACGTGAGAACGTGTGTTGACTGTAATCCTGGATATGGTTGCTGTAATACGCTGCCTTGTTGAAGGAGAGTTTATACGCTGACTTGGACAGCATAGTGCCATAGAAAATCCATACGCTCACTTTATGGGCAAGGAGTCATGTGAGGTCATACGCTCGCTTGGTTAAGCAAGGAATCATGTGAGGTCCATACGCTCACTTGGTTAGCAAGGAATCATGTGAGGTCCATACGCTCACTTGACTGGGTGAAGGAGTCATGTGAGGTCGATACGCTCACTGGAGAAGTGGCCACGTGGCTATCATTAATCTTCTTTGGTACACCATATCTTCCCATAGCTGACAAAATCTTCTCGAGCGTCATGACTGCAGATTTGACGGCTGACAGACTGTCAAAACTGACAGTAATGATGGCTTTTGTATTTATGAAGGCTGCTGAGTTGTCCTCGTAAAAGACAAAACCGACTCTTCGAAAACCTATACGACGGTTACTTTTCTCGTGACAGCTGTCTTTGCTCGAAAGATGAAGTGTCAGATTCATTCCTCATTTAAACATATGCTGTGCTGTCACTTCAGTAAATAATAAAATATTTACTGAGCGTATGGCTTTTGAATGAGCGTACAACTCTGAATTGAGCGTATGGCTTCAACTGACATCTGTCTTTAAGCGTATGGATGAAAATGACAGCGTGTCATAATTTTCCACATCCTACAAGACCCCCTTCAAAGTTTTCGAACTTTATGAGTTTCAAAAGTTCGAAATTACTTTGAACAGAAAGTGGGAATGAGTCCTGACACGCTGGCATGAGTTCATTAAATGTCATGATGACTCTTCATTTTTCGAGATTGATTGAATCTGATTGGAAGAATATGAACAGACGAACCATCGGATGAATATAATAAATGTACGGATGAACCGTCAAGTATTAATGAATGAATATCGGGAAAAGACACGTTCCTTTAATTCTGGCAAATATATGCCTATAAATAGAGCATCTCTTTGAGTAGAAGGATCACACATTATTCTCCTTTATTCAAAATGTCTTCCGAAGAGAACACGAAGAAAACCGAAGTCGTCTCCAAAGTCGATGAAAATGCTAAAGAGCACTCGACTCCACAAAAGAAGGAGACGGGCGAAAGCTCGTCTGCTCCCAAGCTGCCGAAAGATATCTTGGATTTCCTGGTCGAACAAGGAGAAACCGAAGAAGAAGAAGCAATGAGGCTGGCTGCCTGTCAGTTCTTGGTGCGGTCAGGAAATGATGTATTCAATTCTTTTGCAAATTATGTATGTGGTCCTCGTCCCAAGTACGAAAGGGATACCAGTGATCTTCCATGATGATGTACTTCTTGAAGAATTTGTCTCAAATAAACTCTGTTTAAGGAAACTTTGTTTATGATGTATCCTTCCTGCTTTATATTATTTTGCCTTTATTCACTGATCTTTTAGACTCAGAAATCAAAAGGACGAGATATCATTTTCATAGAATATGGTACATACTGAGATAGAAAATTCAGAGGTGATATGGACATGATTTTCTATACAAGATCTTTATTAAATCCACTGAAAATCTAATAAGACAAAATATCAAATTATCTGGGAAAATGATACATGGTAGAATATCAGTTTCCGCTGGGGATAATGACATCGAAATAGCTTTTGTAGAGAAGAATAAATTTTTGATTTTACACTTGCTGGGGAGTAATAAAAATATTATTTATACATAATATTTCTTTAAGAATTTGCCATTGATAGGCATCATCGTGACTTTCCCGTCCATAGAGGCAAGCTGATATGCTCCATTAGAGAAGACTTTGTTTACTACGAATGGGCCTTCCCATTTCGCGTCAAATTTGCCTTTGCTCATATGTGTCATGGTCATCGGACGTCTGACAGTAAGGACCAATTCTCCCTTTTGATATGTTCTGACTTTGACTTTCCGATTAAAAGCTTTTGAGATTCGGGCTTGATATAGCTCGATATTTTGTTGCGCATACAATCGCTTTTCATCTAGAGCTTCCAACTCTTGAAGTCGAAGACGATCATTATTCTCTGTTGTAAATTCATTGGAGATTGCAACTCTCAAAGAAGGAATTTGTATCTCGAGGGGAAGAACAGCTTCACACCCATATACCAAAGAGAAAGGTGTACATCCGGTCGCATTGCGAACTGTGGTGCGATAAGCCCATAAACATTCACCAAGCTTCTCACTCCAGTTACGTTTATTGGAAGAAACGAACTTTTTCAAGAGTTTGATGATTGTTTTGTTGAAAGCCTCTGCTAGTCCATTGGCGGTTGGATTATATGCTGTAGAAGCCAGATTATTAATCCGATGATCATCACAGAACCGAGTAAATTTCTGGCTGACGAACTGTGGTCCATTATCATGGATAATACGCCGAGGAACACCAAATCGATAGATGACATGATGTTTGACAAAGTTGATAACATTAGAAGTCTTGACTTCAGATAACGGGATTGCTTCAGCCCATTTAGAAAAGTAATCAGTTATTGCTAGAATAAACCGATGTCCTTTTGATGATGGTGGATTAATAGGACCGATGACGTCCATGCCCCAAGCTTCAAAGGGCCATGATGCCGCTGTTGGGTGTAAGAACTCCGATGGTTGATGGATAAAGTCTGCATGAATTTGACAGGCTTTACATTTCCGAGCATATTGAATAGTATCAGCTACCATCGTGGGCCAATAATAACCCATACGTCGGATACGATCTTGAAGTTTTGGACCTGGCTGGTGAGCTCCGCAGACGCCATCATGTGCTTCACGGATTATCTGTTGTGCTTCTTCACCAGCGATGCATCGAAGAAGAAGACCATCATAGGCTCGACGATATAGTGTCTTCGTAGTATGATTATAATAGAATCTGAGAGACCGGCGCCGGATAGATGCTGCTTCACTCGGGTTATCAGGAAGTATGTCATACAACACAAAGTCCAGAAACGGACGTCTCCAGTCTTCAGTTACGGTGTCTATTTTGTTAGAAAAGACATATTCCATAGTAGAATCGGAAGAAGACAAGGACACTTTGTCAAACTTTAATTCAGCATCAAAGTTGAGAGAATCTTCGTCTGGATTATGGGGAAAAGCCAAAGCCAGATTATTTTCAACGCAGAATAGTTCTCGGTTATAAACCACTATCACTTGTTGACGTCTGATTGGTATGGCTAATACAGCAGCAAGATTAGCCAAAGCATCAGCTTCTGCATTATAGGCTCGTCGAACATGTTCGATAAAGAAACCTTCAAAGGAGGAGGCCATAGAGAGTGCTATTCGATGATAAGGTATCAAATCTTGATGACGAACTTCATACGTTCCTCTGATCTGATTGATGATAAGCTTAGAGTCTCCATAAACTTCTAAATATTGAACATCCAGATGTTTAGCGAGTTGAAAACCAATGAGCAACGCATTGTATTCTGCAACATTATTTGAACATGATTGATCCAGAGAATAAGCCCTCTGAATAGTTAATCCCTCTGGGGATACAAGAACAATTCCAACTCCGGCGACAATATTGCCGTTAGGACCTATTCTAGATGCTCCATCAAAGAATAGACGCCAGGTAGGAACTTCTTCAGAAACCAGATTTGAATCCAGAACTTCATCGGGAATCTCATCATATAATTTAGAATCTTCTGGGACTGCATGAGCTGCTAGAAAATCAGCAAGAGCCTGTCCTTTAACTGACTTCTGAGGAATATAATGCATGTCATATTGAGCTAACAAGATTCCCCAATTAGCTAGTCTGGAGTTGAGAATACCAGGTTTCTTCATCATAATCCTGATGGGATTCACTCTGGAAATGACATGAATCGTTTGACCGATAATATAATGTCGCATTTTCTGAACAGCAAACATTAATGCTAGGCATTCTTTCTCGATTGGAGAATAACGCGGTTCAGCACCCGTCATTGTGCGACTGAGATAATAAATGGCCTGTTCATGACCATCTTTATTTTTCTGGACGAGTAATGCACCAAGAGAATGATCCATAGCTCGAACATATAGAAGAAATGGTATTCCCGAGACGGGAGGTACCAAAACTGGAGGGTTCATGAGGTACTGTTTGATATCATCAAATACTTTTTGACATTCTTCGTTCCAGATGAAAGATACACCTTTCTTCAGAAGTTTGTGGAATGGTCTGCAGCGTCCTGATAAGTTGGAAATGAATCTCCTGATATAAGCAATTCTTTCTTGAAATCCTCGTAGCTCTTTTAAGGTGCGTGGAGGACGCATCTCTTGGATGGCTTTGATCTTCTCGGGATCCACGTGTATACCTTTAGCGGTAATGACGAAGCCGAGAAATTTACCACTAGAGACGCCCAGGAAGGACTTAGTAGGGTTCATTTTAAGTTGATGCTGACGCATTAAATCAAAGATAGTCTTCAAATCTTGGATATGATCCTCCTTTCGTCGACTTTTGACTGCAATATCATCAACATAGCATTCAACTATTTTTCGGAGATGTTCGCGAAATATAGTGCTCATTGCTCGCTGATATGTTGTTCCTGCATTTTTGAGACCAAACGGCATCACTGTATAACAGTATGTACCGATCGGCGTTCTGAAGGAAGTGTGTTTTTCATCATCTGGAAACATTTTGATCTGGTTGTATCCCGAATACCCATCCATAAATGACATTCGTTCGAAACCACATGTATTGTCGATCATGACATCAGTAATTGGAAGAGGAAACTCGTCTTTAGGACACGCTGCATTGAGATCGCGAAAGTCTATACAGACTCGGATCTTGCCAGTCTTTTTAAGGATAGGAACGATGTTAGCCACCCATTCAGGATGTTGTTCCTCTCGAATAAATCCAGAAGCCATAAGCTTGTTGACTTCAGCTTCAATTGCATCCATAATGTCTGGACGAAATCATCGCTGTTGTTGTTTGACCGGTTTAGCATTTGGCATGATATTAAGCTTGTGCATTGCGATCTTCGGATCTAGTCCTGGCATATCCTCGTAGCTCCAGGCGAAGACATCGATATAATCACGAATAAGCTTGATCATGTCTTGCTTATCTATTTCTGAAAGACTCTCACTGATGAATATTGGTTTAGGGGAACCTTCTTCACCAACATCAATTTGGATCAGTTTATCTTCAGTAGGAGGTTCCCTCTGTTCGAACCTGAATTCCCATTGATTATCTAATCTTTGAGCTCATTGTTCTGATTCGGGTGATATTTCAAAATCATCCTCATCTTCATCATTTTCTTGTGGGCCATCAACAGAGACCATATTGATGGATAGAATAGAGCGATGAAGATCGCCAACACTCGTGTCAGAATCCCAAGAGAGAGAATCAGAAGACTCAGATCGTTCATCTTCAGATTGTTCGTCTTTATTGAATTTTGACTCTTCATGGACTATGTTGATAAAGAAAGTAGGAGCAATGTAACCTAAACCACATTTTGTCCTTCCGTATTTTAATGGAGGAATTCGAACAGGCATTCTTCTTCCTTTTCCATTATTGAGACTGGTTCTGAAATCATAACCCATATTCTTGATGATATTTTTGGATTGCTGACTGTAGCGACGTAGCTGTAATCTTCCAGTATCGTCATTTATATCATCTTCTTCCAAGTTAGGAGGATTCTGAGGTCCTTTATAGAAAAATATTGGATTTTCTCCCTTCTTTCGACTGGGGACCACAAAGTATGATTTCTGTATAGAGTCTAATGATACGTCTGTATGAAGAGCTTGAACAACCCCTATAGTTAGTGGCTCTAAGCTATTTAGCAATTGTAAATAACTTTGTACATAACCACAAACATCAATATACTGCAAAGGAGATGCTTCATTAATACTAGATGCTGTATTTACAACAGAAGGCTGAGCCTTATCAGACTTAGTCAGATTAACGACAAAGGGGGAAGAAGAAGAACAGTTAGAATTTTTGTTTCGATTAAGATCGATAACAAAAGGCTCAGAAGAGGTGAGCTCCCTTGAAGAAGACCGTGGATAAGTAATGCGTCCACTGACTGGAATGACTAGAGTATCTGATCTAGCCTGAGAAGATGGAGGGGGAGTGATGAGTCTACTGACAGGAATGATCAGCGAACTTTGTGAAGCTTGGGAAGATGGTGCAGTAGTGCGTCCACTGACAGGAATTATCAGTGAGCCTTGGGCAGATGATGAAGTAATACGTCCACTGACCGGAATTATCAGTGAGCTTTCTTCGGATGATCTAACAGACTGCGGAGGAGTGATACGCCCTTTTACAGGAATAACAAAAGTGTCAACTTTGGATGTCTCATCTTCATTATCCATAGCTTGCAAGACTTTCGAGTATTCATCTTTGTACATGCGAGCGTCATTGAAGTAAGCTTCGACTCCTTTGAATGGGTAAAGATCTGCCACTTCTTTTTGAACCTCTCCATTATCATCAACATATTTGAAGCACTGATGAAGGGTTGCAGGAACGACATTATGTTCATGCAAGAATGGTCTTCCTAATAGAGCATTGTATGAGCAACCATGATTGTCGATGATGTAAAAAGTAACCTTAGTACGAAGATCGCCTATTTGAAATTTAAGGCGAATCTTGCCTAAAGGCTCACTTTTTCCTTGATTGAACCCCAAGATGGTAGTGATAGTGCTGGAAAGGCTATGCACAGGTATCTTCAATGCATCTAACATAGCCTTTGGCATAATACAGAGAGCGGATCCTAGATCAATCAATAAACGATCAACCTTCATAGAATCAATATATCCTGTATGATATAAAGGACGGTCATGTCGATTATCCTCTAGCAGCATATCGTCCTGCGTAAAGGTAATGTTTGGAATAAATTCCAATACATTATGGCAATGAGAAACAGGTTCTGTTTCCAACTTCTTGAGAAGAGTTAAGCAGGTTTCTGCTTGCAGCAGTGCTTCACTTAAAGTTTCTCGAGTCTCTTTAGAGAGACGTAAGAGCTCGAAGATTGACAATTTAGCTGGTGTATTGGCTAGTTGAGCCAATATATCAAAATTATAAGGCTTTTCAAGTCCTGTAGGAGATGACTTCTTCAATGGTTTGTCGAAGCGGACTTGTTGTTTGCCTTTGTCAGCTGCTGTTGGTTTAGAAGGAACTGTCTCAACAGGAACATTTAAAGGTTCTTCAGTAGAGACTGGAGTTGGGGCTGTAGCCGGAGGAACGTCAGAAATTTCTTCAGGAACTTCAGCATAATCTTTCAAATATACTTTTCCTGACCGAGTTCCAGCATGAACTTCAACTTCAGATTCTGGTTCAAGGTCTATGGAAACCATGCTGCAATTCTTTATTTTGCTCTTGGTTCTTTTATGTTTGATGAAAGCTTCATTCCAGAAACCAAGGCCAACACGAGATTGATTATGTCTCATAGTGATGGCCAAAGGTGCTCGGAGTCCCTTGCCTGAGTTCAAACCTGGGGCAGTGGCTAGATCATAACCCATCTTCGCCATCAATTCACGAGATTGTGAACTGTATAAATGAAAAGCAGGTTTGTACCTATCTTCAATTTGAGGTACAGATTTTATCTTCGTAGAGAGTGAATTTCCTGCTGAGATGAAAGTAGAGGTTAGATAAAAATCGGGTGAGAAACTAGAAGTCACATTGCATGACTTAGTCTTCCCGAACTTCTTTTTAGATGAGGAAATCTTCCGAGGAGAAGAGGAAGACGTCTCAAACTCTGTCTTTAAGTCTGGGTGAATCCACATGATTTCTCCCTTCTTAGTTGTGACAGGAACAAGTCCGTCATTCTGTGCTGGTGGGATGTTTATAACTTCGAGAGTTGCTTTGGGGATAGGAACAATCCCACTTTCTACCTTTAAGGGAGGGAAGTCACCGAACTGCATTGAAATTACATTTGCTGTGACTGTTTTGTCTTTGGGTGTTAATGTCACAGCTCCTGATTTAATCATCTCTTGAATCTTCCCTTTTAATACATAGCAAGACCGGATTGTATGACCCAGCATTCTATGATATGGACAGTATTTTGGATGATCTGTCTTATTGGCTTCATCAGGCTTTTTAATTTCTGGCAATTGAATCTTATTACCTTTGAGTAAGCATTCAAAGATACCCTGAACATCGTCATCATCGAAAGAATATTCTTCTTTCGGCCGAGGAGATCTCTGTTGTTGATTTGTTGGAGCTGAAGTAGCTTGGGTAGTCTTTACTTCTTGACTACTGCTTTGGAGATTGACTTCAAGAGCTTCTTTCCCTTTGCGATTGTTGGGTCGAGTACTATTGCTAGCACTCTGATTTGATTCTTTGGGAGCCATTTGTACCCCCAGACCCTTAAAGGTCTCAGCACTGACCTCGGCAGCCTTGGCACTGACGATGAATGAAGGCCAATCTTGGAACTGAGTGGATCCTGTCCACATGCTGATAATTGGTAAGAGGTTCGACTTGCAAGTGTCGATCGTAACAGCATCGGGAGTTCCAAGAGGCATTTTGAGGGCTTCTCTTCTGAATCTCTCAATGAATTCCTCAGTGGTCTCATTATTCTTCTGTTTGATTCTTATGAGGGCCGACATGGTCATATCATTGAGCCCTTCGTAGAATCGTTCAAGAAACATTTGCTTAAAACCGGCAAATGAGGTAATGCACCCATCAGGGAGACTTCTATACCATTCATAAGCCGTTCCTTTGAGACATCCAATGAACACCCGAGTAAGGAGGGCGTCACTTGGTTGCAGTTGATCAGTCATTACTTCAAAATGATTAATGAACTGACTTGGAGAGGTTGTCCCATCATAGAAAGAGATGGTCGGAGGTTTGTATTTTGGTGGATACGATACCTGCTTCCATTCTATCGGATAAGGCTGTTTGATGCCTAACCTTTGTAAACCATCCTTCTGTTTGAATGCCTCGAATTGAGTTTTGAGATTCTTCAATTCTTCAGAGACAACTCCCGAAGATTGTGGAGTTGTGGCTTGTAGAGTGTAATTGGGAGGAGGAACTGCAGCATATGTACCACCCCCAGCTCCAGAGTGACTTGGGGTGGTTTGTACAGGAACATTAGATTGTACTCCCGGAATAGAGGGTTCGGGGTTTGGAACAACAGGGGTATTCAATACCACTGGTGGTGCTGTCTGTTGTTGAGCCTGCATTAGAGTGTGCATAGCACTCAATGTATCTGCCATAGCTCGCAATTGTTGTTCTAAAGAAGAAATCCTCTGTTCATGAGCCTCATTGCTAGTCGAAGGTTCATGATCACTTTCTGCCATGTAAGTGGTAATCATTCGAGGAATAGATGATGAAACAGTCTGTTCTGAATCATCACTGTGTGAATCAGTATCTTTTCCAGGGCTTTTTACAGGAGTCAATACTGGAAAATTGGACTCTCCAAGGAAGTCTTCTGTGATCTCCGGATTACCACTTGGATGAGAAGAAGAAGAGGCTCTGGTCAAGGCTCCGGTCCTGGATCGAGTGCCGAGATAAACACCATCTTCAGAGTCTGATATAGCATCAGACCGTATGCTACCCCCAATATTTCTGGAAGTCATGTTGACAGAAGCATAAAAAGGTTCATCTTCATCCAACATTGGTTCATATTGAATCCGTTCGAAAACAGATTATCTTTTTGGTGAACAACAACATTGGATGACAACCCGAGGTTGGAAGTCACAACCATGCTTTTCATGGCGAATATGGGCAATGTCATAGCCAGATGGAGTGTCAATTCTCTGTTTATTTTGCAAATATTCTCGGAGATCTGTAGGAACAGATTGGAAAGTATTTGAAGATAGTTTCTGTGTAGAAACTTGTCTTTTGTTCTTCTGTCTTCTTGGTTCCTGAGTGTATAAAGACTGATTAATTTGAGCCACATAGTTCTTGGCATATTCTGCATCAGGGTCTAATATACTTGTCTCAGTGGAACCGAACCGATTCTGATTAAGCTTATTACGAAGATCCGTGGGAGATTTGATTTTGATATCAGTCTTGGATACTTGTAATTTGCCTTTCTCAGACCGAGAAATTTTGAGAGAAGGAAGATGAGTATTATTCCGACTAGGAGTCGGTAATAATCCATCTTTGGAGGAGTTAGCCAAAAGGCGTTTTCCATTGTTTGATCTAGTAAGAGTACTAGTCAAATTAACTCCAGAGGTAAAGACCTTAGGAGTAGAGGAGTTGACTAAAGAGTCTTTCTCCTTGGTTGGCACAAGATGTGCAAGTTGAGGGGGAATCATTTGTATGTTCTGTGGAAGAGAACCCCCAATTTGATTTTCAGAAACAGTCAAAGGACTGTATTTGTTAGCATACGCTGACTTCAGTTTGGACTTCTGGTCATACGCTGCCTTTTTATTAGCATACACTGGCTTTGGCTCAGCGTACGCTGCCTGATGTTGGCTTTTGTACGCTGCCTTTGCCGTACGCTGCCCTTTGATTGCCATACGCTCAGAGTCATCAATGGCTAAAGAGCCGACTGCTGTCGTAAGAATAGAAGGAGAAGGGACTTTGACATGTCCAGAGATGGTTTTCCTTGGACACATTGACTTGGTTAAAGAACCAATTTTGTCAGCGTGACTAGGGGAAACCACTGTTGCCGTGTTCCGAGAAGCCGAAGTGTGCTTCATAGAAGTTGAAGACGTGTTCTTGTCAGCATGAGAAGTGACAGAAGCGTCTCGGACTGCTGCAGAAGACTTAGGGACATAGATGGAGTGTCCCTTCTTCTTGGCAACAGGAAGAGCGGAGGAAGCAGTGCGGCCCTCCTTCGCCTTGAGCATTTCTTCATAAGCCGATTGGTCGAATTGTACAACCATCGTCTTCTTCGTCAAGCCGATCGACGAAGTATCGCATTGAGTTGTTGCTATCTCATTAGAGAAGACAGCTTTCCCCAGCAGAGTCGCCAATTTGTTTTCCATAAATAAATTTACTTTATTTATTTTGTATCTGAGAAAATTACAACTGTAGGAATCTAATCTAGAAGACGATTACTTTATCCCTTGGACGATGCGATGAAGAAAACTCGAACTTTGAAGAACTTGGACAGCAACTGGGCAATCTCTCTGTTCTCTCTGAAAAATGACTGTAGTCTCTGATGAAGATGAAGAAACTCTTTTTTATAGAGTTCAGGATAACTGTCCTTAAGCATACGCTCAGGTAGTTACTTGACGTGTGCATAACTGCAGGGACGCGTGGCGAATTCTGATGGAGACACATTAGCGTGCGGTTGAAAGTAGTGGAGCATGTTCAGGAGAGATTGATGGCCTGGATGCCACGTTGCATAACTTCTAGAGAAGTGGATAACTGGTACAGGACACGTGAGAACGTGTGTTGACTGTAATCCTGGATATGGTTGCTGTAATACGCTGCCTTGTTGAAGGAGAGTTTATACGCTGACTTGGACAGCGTAGTGCCATAGGAAATCCATACGCTCACTTTATGGGCAAGGAGTCATGTGAGGTCATACGCTCGCTTGGTTAAGTAAGGAATCATGTGAGGTCCATACGCTCACTTGGTTAGCAAGGAATCATGTGAGGTCCATACGCTCACTTGACTGGGTGAAGGAGTCATGTGAGGTCGATACGCTCACTGGAGAAGTGGCCACGTGGCTATCATCAATCTTCTTTGGTACACCATATCTTCCCATAGCTGACAAAATCTTCTCGAGCGTCATGACTGCGGATTTGACGGCTGACAGACTGTCAAAACTGACAGTAATGATGGCTTTTGTATTTATGAAGGCTGCTGAGTTGTCCTCGTAAAAGACAAAACCGACTCTTCGAAAACCTATACGACGGTTACTTTTCTCGTGACAGCTGTCTTTGCTCGAAAGATGAAGTGTCAGATTCATTCCTCATTTAAACATATGCTGTGCTGTCACTTCAGTAAATAATAAAATATTTACTGAGCGTATGACTTTTGAATGAGCGTACAACTCTGAATTGAGCGTATGGCTTCAACTGACATCTGTCTTTAAGCGTATGGATGAAAATGACAGCGTGTCATAATTTTCCACATCCTACACCCCCCCCCCCCCAAAATCCTTCTACATGGCTACAAATAGAAACCCTAACCCTAGATCTTTATATGCAGCCGCCGCTCACTCCCTCAAAACCCTAATCTAAAAAAGAAAAAAAAATGTTCGATTCTAAGAGGGTAAACAATTTGTTTGTTTGCTAGAACCTCTGCCTCTCAACAATTGACTTGGAATTCTCAGAGGATAAACGTTTGGTTTGTTTGTTGGAACCTCTGGCTATTAATGTTAATTTCAAAATTTTAACAAAGAGCAGACAAGGTGCTTGTTTTGCATGAATCTTTGCTTCTTTTTTTGATTTTCATATCAGGATCTAACATAGAGTAACCTGGGTTATCTCTCTGTCCTGACTTGTGTGATCCACATTCATCTCTCCTTCCTATGCGCGGGCCTGTTCTGGCCACGTTTCTAGCGCATTGGCAGAGTTGATGTGATAATCAAGTTGGACAAAACAAACCGGCAGTCGAATCAGGAATACTGCAGGATGACTAGCACTGGGGCGAATAGTAGTGCTACAGACACTAGTATCGAAAACGCAATGACGGGACCAACGGAAACTGGTATGACGATTTTTTCAATTCGACTTGTTGATCGACGATTGGACGGACCAGAAGGTTACTCAACGTAGCGAAAGAAGGTTGAGAAAACGTTTCGAGGAATACGGTTGTCGAAACATCTGACTGACAACCCTCCAGCAGTGACTGGTCCCATATTTGAGCAATGGGAGACGGATGATAGTCGACTGTTTACACGGTTGATGAATTCAATGGAACCATCGATAGAAGACATGATTCAGAATACAGATTCCGTGAAGGAATTATGGGAGGTCCTGACAACGACGTTTGATGAAAAACGCAATTTGTCTCGTATTTACGACTCGATTGTTGGCGTATACCGAGCAAATCAGGAAAACAAATCTCACAATGACCACTACAGGGCCTTTAAGGCTATGACTGATAAGATCGATCGCATATTGCCTCTAATGATGGATATAAATGAAGCAATGGCTCAACGTGAGCAACTTCATGTCATAGCATATCTTGCTTCTCTCCGACCTGATGCGGACTCTGCTCGCTCTCAGATTATTAATGGATCTGATGTTCCGTCTCTGATAGAAGCACACTATCACGTCCTTCCGGCAGCAAAAGTCGTTGAGACCATTCCGCGTGATGCTCTTGTTGATCGATCTGCTCTTTGTGCTGCTCGTACGGAATTTTGCGGTGGTCGTGGTGGACGACGTGGTGGCCGAAATGATGGTCGCAATAGGAGACGTGGCAATGGCAGTCGTGATGGAGGAAGACCGCGCATGTGCTTCCACTATGGTCAGCGTGGTCATTTCCAGTGACAACGTCCTAAAGCACCTGCTGCCAATGTGACATATGATGTTCCTGATGATGGTGTTCGATCTGTTCAAGTGACTGCAAAGTCATATACAGACTTTCTCGACTTGCAAGATCAACAACGTGGTGAAACATCCACATCTGGATCCACAACCGGGTACTCAGCGACATGTGTGGTAAAGTCGAAGCAATGGGTAATTGACTCTGGTGCGTCTGCTCACATGACTGGCGACGCAGGTATGATATGCAACTATGTATCGGTGGGTCGTGTTTCCGATATTACCGTTGCCAATGGTGGTTCACTAACAGTCCGTAGACGAGGAAATGCCCGTCTTTCTTACAGACTGTCACTTAGTTTTATATTACATACACCGGAAAACCCGTTCAATTTGCTTTCAATTAGTCAACTTACTCGCGACTTGCACTGCTCGGTAACATTTTTCCTGATGGTGGTATTTTTCATGACCTAGAAACTGGAAAGACTGTTGGTAAAGGACATGTGGCTGGAGGCTTGTACCTGTTTGACATTCCTTCTTTTATTGCTTGTGCTGGCGTGAAACTCGATTATTTCGAGTTACATTGTCAGTTAGGTCATCCATCAATCCAAGCTCTTCAGAAAATGTACCCGTCTTTAGATGTTCCAGTTAACTTTCATTGTGAGTCATGTTTGGCGCATCACCGAATTTTCTATCCGGTGAGTCAAAGTAAAATTGCATCCACTCCTTTTCAGTTGGTGCATTCTGATGTCTGGGGACCTTGTCCGGTTGAATCAATGATGAGTTTCAAGTACTTTGTTACCTTTGTAGATGACTGACTACTCACGTGTCATTTTTGTCTATCTAATGAAAAATCGTTCTGAATAATTTGAAATTTGGTACAATTTTTATGTCGAAGTCAAAACACATTTTAGTGTTCTGATTAAATGTTTTCAAAGTGACAATGGTTGTGAGTATCTATCTCGTGAGTTCAGTACTCATCTGTACCGAAATGACATCATCTACCAAACTTCATGTCCTTATGCACCACAACATAATAGTGTGGCCGAACGCAAGAATCGTCATCTCTTGGAAACAATGCGTGTTCTTATATTTCAAGCACGTACTCCCAAAAGATTTTGGTCGGATGCAATGCTTACTGCTTATTATCTTATTAATCGCATGTCATCGTCGATTTTCAATGGTACTACTCATTTTTCTCGGTTATGTCCCGGAAGAGAACCGTTTCCTCTCCCTCTCAAAATGTTTGATTGCTTGTGCTATGTTCGAGATAGTCGACCGACTCTTTCTAAATTAGATCCTAAGGCGATCCAATGTGCTTTTCTTGGGTATCTTAAAGATCAAAAAGGGTATCGGTATTTCTCTCCTACCTTGAAGAGGTATTTTTTTTCTTTCGGGACGTTAGCTTCGTTAAAACTGAGTTTTCTCCCCTTTCACAAACTTCGGATCGAGTTCCATAATTTATTCAGACGAGGATTTCTTGTTGTTTCATATTCAAACACAACAACCCCCATAAGGGTGCCCTCTCCTACCGAACAAGTATCCTGGTCCAACGATCCGCAAAATACCAGTTCCGTCAGTACCGACGTCACCCAAAAGAGCATCACAGATAGTGCCCACAGAGCCATCCTCCTCCTCTAGCTCCACTGGTTCGCCTCTGCCACCTGTTCCGCCAGCTCGACCTCGGCATGCCTGTCGTGATCATCCATTTTATGTTGACAACTACAAAGGGCTTGCCAGCCACACTCAGTCCTTGGTAGCTACTATTGATGGGATTCAGATTCCCAATACTGCTGAGGAGGGTCTCAAACATTTCGGTTGACGTGCTGCTATGGAAGATGAGATGAAAGCACTCGGAAAGAACTATACTTGGGATAGATTTGCCTAATGGTAAGCAGACAGTCGGGTGCAAATGGGTATTCGCGATCAAGATGAAACCGGATGGCACTCTTGATCGTCTAAAGGCTCGTCTAGTGGCTGAAAAGTATTCTGAGACCTATGGTAAGAACTATTTTGAGAGATTCTCTCCAGTTGCCAGGATGACATCTGTGCGCGCACTCTTGGTCTTGGATGTTCGTTATGACTGGCCATTGCTTCAGCTGGATATCAAAATTGCATTTCTCCATAGGGATCTTGAAGAAGTATATGTGGTGCAACCTCCCGGATTTGTTGCAAGGAAGGGTAAAATGTGTCATCTACGGAAGGCCTCCTACGGTCTCAAACAATCACCTCGTGTGTGGTTTGGTCGATTTACACATATTGTTACTCAGTTTGTCATGTGTCAATCAAAAAAGGATCATTTGGTATTCTACCGACAGACATCAGCTAGAAGGATACTACTTGGTGTCTATGTTGACGACATTGTGATCACCGGAGATGACAACCAGAGTATTGCAGGCCTAAAAAAGTTTATGGGAGAACAATTTCAAACCAAAAATATGGGATCGTTCAACTACTTCTTGGATAATTAAGTCATAAGGGGTAAGCAAGAGATTGTAATGTTCCAGAGGAAGTATATGCTTGACATACTAAATGATACAGGAATGATGCAAGCTAAGGGAGTAAAATCTCCCATTGATCCAGCGGCAAAGTTACTTCCAGATGAGGGGGTACTGATGACCAATCCAGATTAGTATCGTTAAATGGTGGAAAAACTCACCTACTTGGCGATCATGAATTGGACAAACATCTCTTTCGCCGTAAGTGTCGCAAGTAGATTTATGACTTCTCCAAGAATTCCACACTGATAGAAAGTTCTTAGAATTCTGTGTTATCTAGTCAAGAATCTGAAAAAAGAAATTCGGATGGAGAATCATGGACATACTCGTATTGAGTGCTTTATCGATGCTGACTGGGGTGCAAGTCTAACAGATAGATGGTCTACATCTGACTACTTGATATTTATTGGTGGAAACTTGGTATCATGGAAGAGCAAGAAGCAGAATGTAATAACACGGTCAAGTTCAGAAGCATAATATCGAGTCATTGTCCTAGTACAACAGAGGTGTTATATCTTAAGCATCTTCTACAAGAACTAGGAGAAAAAACAAGATCTAAAACAGTAGATCTATGGTGTGATAACCAGTCTGCTATCCGTATTGCTACTAATCTTGTATTTCATAAAAGGACGAAGCACATTGAAATCGGCATCCACTTTGTCCGTGATGAGTATATAACGGGGGTGATAAAGTTTCAACATGTGAGAACCGGTGATCAGTTAGCCGATATCTTCACGAAGTCTCTTTTGGGTCCTCGGATCCAAATTGTATAACAACATGGACATAATTGACATCTATGCTCCAGCTTGAGGAAGAGTGTTAAGTATTAGTATGTGTTAAGTACTAGTATTGGACTTTAATCCCATATTGGCTAGAATAACAGTGAGAGGGGTTAGCCTCTCCTATATATATGTAACTCCATCTTTAATAATAAATCATCCCATTATTCTACTTTACAGGTTGGTTACTAAAATAAAAATGTGGATAAAACTTTTGAAATTTAAGGAATTTAAAATTAGTAGAATAAAAACAAAATATACAAAATGTAATTTCAACCAAAAGTCAAAGAGAAATGAAGGATAAGTCTACATAGATGGACAGATACATAAGAGTACGTTGTTTTGTATTTAAGATCAATTATTCATCATGACAGAAAGATTGAGAATGATATCATGCATATAATCAAAACATGAATGCTAAAATTAAGGAATGCTTCTGGAGTACTTTGTAATCTAAGATACATGTGAAGTTGAAAGAAAAAATCTACAAGACCAACCATACTTTACGGATCTTGGCCAATTAAGAAGCATGTCCAGAAAGCTAGTATATAGCCGAAATGAGAATGCTAATATAGATGAGTGGCAATAGATTAAAGAGTAGCATAAGAAATTAGTGTGTGTGTGTGAAGTTAGAGGTAGCACCAATTGAGAATAAGATAGAGAAAATTGTCTCAAGTGGTTTGGACATGCAACACAAACCAATAGATGTTGCCGTAACGAGAGGGGGGGGGGGGGGGGGGGGGGGGGGGGTAATATACTAGTTAATGGAGCTGCTAGAACTAGAGGTAGGCCTAATTTAAAGTGATATAGAGGGATACGGTTTCTCTTAGTGATACAGAGGACATGATCCTTAATAGAGCCCAATGGGAGAGGAGGATTCAAACAGCCAACCACAAAAGTTTGGGAGAAGCTTTTTATTGCTGTTGTTGTTGTTGTAGACATGAGCTACAAGAAAGCATCAGAAGAGCAGGAAAAAGGAGCTGCTTGTGCAAGACGACCCAAGAAATAATCGTGGAAAGGTTACAATCTCAATTTCAATAAAATAATGAAATAATACTACTATTCTGGAAAGTCGTTTCATCTTAGAGACGAATTAAGTTTCAAAGTGTCGTAGAAATACTTTTCCCCCTAGATATCACCAAAGAGTTTGGAGATGTATTTACCATCTTCGTAACTTAAAGGTGAAGATTCCCAGCCAGCTTCTTCCTTAACCGCACCTACAAAGTTTGAGCATGCCCCTTCATCTCTATGCTTTTCTGTGAATAGATCTCTGGGCAAGAAGCTTCTGTCTGTTCTCACTCCAGTAAAATTATTTGAAACCAACCCAGCCTCTCCCTCACAGTTTAAACCTTTCACAGGTCTATTTAGACCACCCAAGCTGTTAATAGAGTGACGATTTTTTTGTCGCTGTCGATCAAATTTCTTCTTACTGTAACTGCAACTAGGATCCCCATTGATACCAAGGGTGAGTTTGACCTCTCCCTCATCCCCAACATCATATATTGAGCTTACATCACTAGTAGCCCTGAATGATGTCCTGAACATGTTTTCTCTGTTTGCTTTTTCAGAATCTTCAGTGTCTATATATACATCAGCAGGAAGTTGAAGATCAATCTTTCTCTTAGGATGAATTTTGAGTTTAGAGTCCAACAATTTACCACCTGCTAAAGAACTGCCCTTTTCCGTTGATATTTCATTATACTGCATAAGGTTCAAGGATGGCTTCACGTCGTCAGTGCCTACAACAGCTTCCCTATTATAACTGGTACTGGCTGCAGTCAGGTGAGGCATCCCCCATATCTTTTGTTTAGTTTCAGATGGTATTTGAGATGAATATGTATAACACCCAGATGTCTCCATTTCTATAGGTACTCTGTACAAATCTTGATTTTTAAGCTCGTCCATCAAGCTCTTCTGTGTTCTATAAAGACGATGAAGTTCCCAGACCTGAAATTAGAAAATAAATGTGAATCCAGTCACACCAGTAAAAGAGAATAGTCAAGGCAAATGAAGAACTCATAAAAACTACCATGATGAGCTGAAAATATTGATTTCCTACCTAGTAGAAGTTCCACAGAAGACCATGCTTGTGGGTCAGGTCAACCAGGGGCTATGTTGCATGGACGCGACAAAATGGCATCTGTATCCGTATCATATATGTACCACATTTGTGTCCGTAGTTGACTACTTATTATACCTATCTGAAAATTTTCGTATCCCATTTCTGTATTGTGTCCTTATTTGTGTCCGTCTTCAAGCAATATAGACCAGGGGCCATCCCTTGACTGCCACGTATGGATTTATCAACATTGCAAATAAAAAGTCATGGGCTAAATATATGCTACATGGATGGATCCCAACCGTGCACAAAATCTAGAGCCATGTTGTAAACTCTCACTCTAAATTTTGATCCCAACTCCACTGGGTTGAAATTGTTCGACGTGCAGGTTAAAAAGTTCAATTATATGAAAACCATGTTATACTGTGTTACTGTTTGATTAGTCACTCTTTTCTGATATATATCTTGATTGAAAGCAGGTAACTTTCTGAAAATCCATTAATTGGGAGTAGTGGGCAAGTTTCATCCATAAGACGTCAGGCGCCTTGTTAGCAATTCGGCAACGGAAAAAATTCGGGACGACAAAAGTACGAGTCAAAAATCGGTTCAGTGCAAATAAAATGCGTTCAAAAATTCGGTCAAACATTCAAAAAATGGAAATATTGAGGTTAGAAACTTCAAATTCTTAAATATGTTATAAAATTTTGTTATTTAAGCATGTTCCCACCATATTTTTTTGCCAATTTTTTCGATAATTTATACGGAACATGTTTAAAACTTCGCATGCTTAAAATTTACGTACTGATTCGAACCTTTCAAAAGTACCCAAGTATTACGCGTTTCTGAAAGATATGGAAAAAGTCGCATATAATACGAGTTTTATTCACGTGATTGCTAACAAGGGTCAGGCGTGAGTAGTTTACCATAAACCAGATGCATGAAGAGATCTGATTCTACCCAGAACATTAATTCAGCGGCTCAGGTTTACTTAAACTACCAAGTTCATATCTTAGAAGTCAGAAGCGGGAGCGGGAGATGGAAACGGAGAAGCGCAACTACTTAGAAGAGTTTAAAGTTGGGAGCATGCGTTAATAATTTTTTAATGTTTATTAATTATTGTTATCAAAATTTATACATATCTTAATATTTATTAGAATTTATAGAGTTCAGTTCAAAGTTACCGAGAGATCATTCGCATGGTGATTTTTATAATATCAAGATAAATAATTCTTAGTTTCCTGTTACTATGATGAACGTGTATTAAAAATCCTCCAACATTCTTCCCAAAATTCATGTTGTCTTTTAATCGGAAGTACTCATATCGTCGGGGAAACACGCTTCCGTCGCCGAAAAAACGAGCTTCCAAGTAAGAACCGCCGAATCGAGGTTCTTACTGAGATTAGTTGACCTCATCGAAATTTTTGGCTTCTAAGGTTCAGATGCATTCAGAAATCGATCAAATAGCATCACAGAAATGACCAGGGCTGACGGTAAACCTCACTGTAAATGAGCTGGCTACAAAATTAATTTTAATATTAGAAAAGTTTATTGAAGCTGGAGCTCAATCCAACCCAATGGATTTAAAAAACACTAATATAGTTAATGATGATTCAAGGCAGGTATCTTTTAAATAGGTTAACATCATGTTACATAGGAACTACCTGTTCCCTAAAGACAGCTTGATGTTCCAGCATTGTTCGCTTTAACATCTCTTTATCATATACAGAACAGCCATTTACGGGAACCGGCATGCAGCCATTATAGAGATCGTCACTCAAAGTTTCATCAGAATCGTCAGACGACTGAGGGAAATGACCACTTGAGTCCTCGTTCAGATTCCTCATCAACTGGTTTACTGATAGGTAGTTTTCACACTGCACTTTAGTTCCCATTCCTACATAACATACAACAGAAAAGTTACACGTAATTACTAAGATTTATCTGCAAACGAAGTTGAAAAGATTTAGCTATCCAAGTAATTTTGAATTTTACATTTTCTGCAATTTCCACTACATTGAAGAATAAAATATTATCATATGACAGGAGAAAGCAATTTTATTTCAGAAAACAAAAGAAAAGCAATGCACACTAGATATCTAAACAATCAAAGTAGTATGAATCCCTTACCAAATGAAATGCTTGAGTGACAAAATAAACTAAAGAAGTAGTCGCCGTCATCATCATCCAACCTTCTCCCATGAGAATGAGGTCTGCTATGGAGCATGAGAAAGGTCCATAAAAGGATTTGACAAATTTTATGATTGGATGTATACATGACGTCAACCCTCTCTGTTAGTGCCTAAGTTTCTAGCCAAAGTAGCTACGAGGATGAGAGGGTCATGCCATAAAACTTATATGGCAAGTTGGCGGGCAGGTAGAACTACCTTATGGATATGCACTTTACGCTCATGCAACCAAGGAACACCCTACATGTTCCCCAATACTATAAAGAGCCTAGACAAAGAGGTAAAATGAAACAATTTGCTAGAGAGAATTGCATTCATCTCTATGACACCTTAAGCCAAAGAGTGAAATCCCATTAAAAGAAACTAAAAATGAATATGCTTCAAATAGGAATTAGGAAACCTGAAACCTTAATCCATGACTGGTGCTTAGCACAAGAAGGGAAAAGAAGTGGCTTTTGTTTCCTTCAACCGATATAGTCTATGAGAACAGAAACTTGTTGGCGAGTATAATCCATGTTGAGGTGACCAGCCTATGGTGTACTTAATGCCTTATATCCCCTACCAGTCCTAAACCCGCAAAGAAGAAGAGGGTTACACTAGACAGCCAGTTATACTAAACATCCGTAAAAAGTTTATCAGATCTCTTTGTTGGAAACCAAATATGATTTTGATCTGGTCTACTGCTAAACAGAGTTCATAGTTGTATGCATCGTCCATGTTATCTACCTTTCAAGTTTCTTTTAAAGAGATTAGACAAATTCAAGATGGTATGACAAAAAAAAATTGCAAGAGCTCCAGATGGTGTGAAGATTGAGTGCAGCTGAAGCAAATAATTTTCATACAGGGGCGAGGGTCAAGTTTCGCAAGCTTAGGAGATTGCCCGGGATATGTTAGGTGGAGGATTTGGATCAAGGTAGGATGTCAAATATATAATCCAAATCCTACTTAGTATTTAGGAATAGATTTGATATATATAAATTGATATGTTTCCTGTTATAATTCAGCCAACCAGAAGGTCGGTTAGTTTAGTATATAAAGTATATATTGGAGTCGGTTGCTTGTAAGCTATAAAAGGATTTTAGCTCATTGGGGCGGATGTATGAATAGAATACGGTTAGAGAGAGATCAAGTAATGCTCTTGGCTGTGCATAAATTAATTATTTCAATTCCTATAATTAAGTTTATATACAAAAGGATTTTTATACCCAACAGTGGTATCAGAGCATTTTAAAATTCAACACTCTATAAGATGAATCCCTACATAAAAACACGGTAGAGCATCTTTGTTAGGATGATTGTTTGCACGGAGAAGTAAGACACTGTGGGCTAGGCTGTCCCAGAGCGACATGACCAATTTGAGACCCAACTCCTGATGTCAAATAGGTAAGGGTATTCATAGAGTATTGGAAACATGAGAGTAAGAATTAGATGAGCTAGGTAGAGTAGTTGAGAGGTTAAAGGATGGAGTTACTGAATACAAATCATTAGAAGAAAGATTGTTGTAGCTTTTCACGAGAATCAAATTGGGCAGGTGAGGAATTAGAAATTTGAAGTACCAAAGATAACCTTTGGTAACATGAAAAGAGGATCATATAAAGAGGATCATTACACTTTTAAAGAAAACGTAAAATAGAATAGGGATAGGATAACATGTAGAACTTGCATAGGCACTCGATATCTCAAGACAAGGCCAGGAAAAATTTCAACTGTAATATCTAGCATATGTAAATATATGATGCTGAAACTTTTAAGAACTAGTGCGAAGTCAGATTCAAGTATAAAGCAAATTCGAGCAAGTGATTTTGATAAATCCACAAGTGTGCCGACTTTTTCAGGAACTTCTCTATATAACTAATTTTTTTAACTGCTACTAAGTTTGCTCCAAAATTCTTGGCAATTGATGTATAAGTATAATTGCAACACTTCGTGTATAAACTGCTGAGGACATGTAAGGTTGCTAGTTGCAATCATAGTTTGCAGTATTGGTCGATACCGATCTGATACAACCAATACCGAAACGATTTGGCATGTCCCAGTTCGATACCGATATTGACCGATACCGCCATTGGGGGTCTCTTTCCCACTCAATTCGGCAAAGAAAATTAAACGAAAAAGATTAATCGACAATGATGTAAAAGCATAGCAAGGTTGTAAAAGCATGTAGACGGAAAAAAAAAATTATTGGAGGTAAACCAATGAGCAAGGGTGACTAATTCAATTTCAAAACAATTATGAAATAATAGAGAAACTAGTAAGAATTATACCTAAATGTCTAAAATATATTTTCTAAATTTTTAACAAGTTATTAATAATTATTTGTTTCCCGATACCAAAAAATTCGATACTCCGACCTGAGACCGCCGAGATTGTTGATATCGTCGATACAGATACTCATAGGAAGGGTGCGATACCGATTCCGTTTACCGCAAACCTTGGTTGCAGTATGTCTAGATAGAAGATACAACCTCTCCATGCACTCACTAATGCTTGCAATAAGCCATCGCAACTTTAATTTAAAATGAATCCTAAAATGCAAATCATAACATTCAACAGGGATGAAGGTAAAATTGCATCATCTTGTAGGAAGTTGCAAATAAGCTAACTCTATGTGAAGTAATGCGTAAAGTAATGCTGCTCGAAAGACATAAGATACTTGCCTCAAGAAAATAACTACAACCGAACAAAAGGCGCATAAGCCGTAAATGCAAAACTGTCAGCAACTTCTAGCAAACCTGATACAATAATCCAAAAACATTCAACATTAAGAGTCATTAGATGGACACCTCTTCAAAGAACAACAAGATGAAGTAGCCTTATGATATTAACCAAATTTGCCTTTGTCCTGCATTATCCACAATTTGAGGAAACAATCACAATAATGGAGAGGAAACAATCACAATAATGGAAGAAAGAAATCATATTCTACAATCAACGAGCTACAAATTCCAATCCCTAGATTAGTATCACAATATAATCCATAGCAGGATTATCAAGCAACAAAATAGTAGATTAGTATAAATATACCACTCTCATATCCTACCACAACACTAGAATTTTGGCGGTATATATATATATATATATATATATATATATATATATATATATATATATATATATATATACCCGGGGCGTGATTTTAAGATGAAAAATTGATTTAGGCAACACTTTGAGGAAGGTGCACGACTGAGATCCCGGAGGATTCAGAGGGAGACGAATTCAAATGTAACACTTCGAATAAGTCACAAATAAATTTCGTAGTAGCAACGAAAGCTCACAGAATATTTCTGATTAGATCAGAAAAGAGATCTCGTTCTTCCTCGTAAACGTGTTACGTTTAGGATAGAACGAATTACAAAAGAAGAAAAGATAAACAGAAGAAGAAAGAAGTCATGCTGGGGTGACGAATCACCGGAACTCAAAGCTAGATTCGCCCCACACGAATAGCTTCCAGGAACCAGCAAGTTTGAAAAAGAACTTTGGAACACTCTGCTCTTCTGACTCCTCAGACAAACAGAACTCTGGCGCTGTTTCTCTCTTCTCTGCCGAATTTCGTAAATGTACAGAACAACAAGTCGTCTGAGAGAGAAGAGAGGAACTTATATAGACGCGCGCAGTAACCGTCCAGTATGCAAAACATTCGGAACGTGAGAAGAACCGTTTTCGAAGGTTTCGTAACTGTTGAAATCGTTCACAGACACGACTGCGCTAATTAGCGCACAGCACACGCCATTTGTGCTAACTGCTCCAACTGCGACCGCACGCACCCGCTGCACGCACTGCGCGCAAACTGCTACGCCACCTGCCACGCCATCGGGTAGCGCCGTATGGCCACGCCAACTGGCCGCGATCGGGCAGCGCCAACTGGTCACACCATCTGGCCGCGCGATCGGACCACGCGAACTGGCGTGTGATAGGCATCGGAGAGGCTCGCGCAACGAGCACAACTTAAGCGCACTATGCGCCTAGCGACGATGCTGACGTGCTAAGTGCAAAGTGCACCAACAATACGCCACATTACGCCTCATGAGCCCGAGCCCGAATCCGAGTCGCTAAGTCCCTACGGGGCTTAACAACAAAGGAATAAATTCCAAGAACATGATAAAAAGCATTAATGCTTCATTATTGAATTAGCCTTTCTCCCACTAGAAGGCACCCATGTGCTATTCCACACCTCATGTGCATCTCTTCACAAGCAAAGTTATATACAGAGATATATTCCATTTGGCCTAGACAATGTGGGACTATTTTTCTATTGCCTAAGGCAAAACACCAACAATCCCCATATATCTCTATATATGGGTTTGAGTGTTCCCCACAGTAACTGTCCATCATGCATTAAGATAGATGTCGCTGACGACTTGAATCTTCCCGCATAGGTCAAACAACAGTATGATACAAGAATTGACTAAGCCTTGAATTTTGTATCATAGCTGCAATTCTTTCCACTCACACAATGTAGTCACATGAACTTCTGGCTGCACATTAAAGGCCATGTGCCGGCCTGGGTTCGATGTATATATTTTAGGCGTCTACAAGTTTACCCTCAAGAGACGGCCTGCTATATCTGTTCATACACTCTAGGTGAGTTCTTTATTAAAGAGACATGGCATGAAGTCTTGCGCTTCTTTGCGGTGCTACGTCGCTATGACATGGCTTAAAGCCGAACCATTATCCCTACCTGGGAACCTCATCCTAGTGTCATACTACTGTAGCATGAGGTCACAAGCCTCTTTATAGTGCAAAACTACCCAACATGAAGCCTTGCGCTTCCTTGCGGTGTTACGCTGCGATGACATGGCTTGCATAGCCGAGGCTTTACTCCTACCTGGGTACCTCATCGTGGTGTCATGCCACTGTAACATGAGGACATTGTCCCCTTTGTAGTGTTGTCTACAACTCTTTAATCATACAGCATTAGGCTACCTGCCTATTTGCGGTACTACGTCGCTGTGACTTGGCTCGCAAAGCCAAGGCATTATCCCTACCTAGGAACCTCATGGTGGAGTCACCCCACTGTAGCATGGAGTTGTAATACTCCTTTGTAGTGTTGTGCTACCGTGCTTCCTGTAAAGCACAACAGACATTCACTCTATCTGAGAACTCATTAAGGCATTTTAAGCCATCCTCACCACATGATCTGTTCTCCGCAGAAAACATATAGTAAACAACAGTGGTTGTAGGTCTGTATCACTTCCATGTCACAGAGAACATGTACCCACTGTTCCTGATATTTTTCCAGTTAGTGGTCCTCTCTTGAACCAAAAGTTAGATGCCTAGTAGATTTCTCTTTGAACTAATAGCATAAAACTTTATGGTAGGATTACAATAACACAATATCATAATGCCTTCAAGCCCATTTTACTTGTTGTGTTTTCGACCAGCTGGCGCTTGAGGCCCTTTGTGAACGGATCCGTCAGGTTCTTCCGCCTCCGAACATCAATCACTGCAATGACCCCTCTCTTGATGAGATCGTACACTGCTCTGTGCTTTAGTCGCACAGTTTTCTTCTTTCCGTTGAAGAGGTCATTTGATGTCACCGCTGCAGTCGCCTGGTTGTCGCAGTATATCGGTATCGCCGGTTCTGCTCCCCAACTAATGGAAGATCATACATGAGCTCCCGAAACCATTCTGCTTTTTCTGCTGCAGAATCAAGTGCAAAGAACTCAGATTCCATGGAGGAACGAGAGTGCATAGTCTGCTTCTTCGACTTCCACGATATAACAACTCCACCCATAGAGAAAATAAATCTAACTGTGGGTCTCTCGCACTCCACCTCTGAGCACCAGCTCGCATCACTGAAACCTTCTACTACTGGCGGATCTCCGTTGTAGTACAGTGCATACGTCTGAGTCTTCTTGAGATATCTCATTATCTATTTTACAGCTTTTCATTGCTCAACGCCTAGGTTGCTCGTGAATCGACTCAGCATTCCCACGACGAAAGCTATGTTAGGCTAGTGGCAGTAGCAGTGTACATCAAACTCCCGATGATGCTTGTATACTCCAGCTGCCTGACGCTTTCCCTCGAATTCGGCTTCAGCTTCATGTCACACCTGTAAGGCGTATCGATCACTGGAAGATCATGATACCCGTAGCGTGTGATCAACTTCTCAATATAATAAGACTGTGACAACACCAGTCCAGTGTTCGTCCGAATGATCTTGATGCCCAAGATCACATCAACTTTTCCCAAGTCCTTCATATTGAACTTGATCGAGATGAACTTTTTTGTCTCCGTGACACGGCCCATATCCATACCTAGGATCAGCATGTCGTCCACGTAGAGACAAACGATTACCTCTTCCATCAGCGAACTTCATGTAAACACACTTGTTCGTTTCGCTGACCCTATAGCCATTTGACCTTATGACCTTGTCAAATTTCTCATGCCACATTTTGGGAGCCTATTTCAAATCGTACAAGAATTTCAACAACTTGCAGACTTTGTTTTCAAGACCCTTGACGACAAATCCTTCTGGTTGTTGCATGTAAATCTATTCGGTTAGCTCGCCATTCAAGAAAGTTGTCTTTACATCCATCTGATGTATTACCAACTTATGTATTGCTGCGAGAGCAATTAACATTCTGATGGTGGTCATCCGGACTACTGGAGCATGTGTCGAAGTAATCAATCCCCTGCTTCTGAGAGAACTCCTTGGCTACTAGCCTAGCCTTGAACTTGTCAATAGTTCAATCTTCTTTCATCTTCTTCTTGAAGATCCATTTGCATCCGATAGGTTTCGCTCCTTCGGAAAGATCAACTAACACCCAAGTGTTATTGGAGGTGATTGAATCAATTTCATTGTCTATCGCCTCTTTCCAGAAAATAGCGTCTCTGGTCTTCATCGTCTAATCATAGGTAAGTGGATCTGCTTCAACATGATAGGTGACAAAGTCATCTCCGAAGTCCATCGGTCTCCTCACTCGCTTAGTTGACGGCTCAGCGAGATCTGGTTCAAGTGTTGTCTCTTCCACAACAACTTATTCTTGAACTACGTTCTCATTGGAAATTTTAATTTCCTGCGCACCCTCATTATTCTCCGAAATATCCACAAGAACAATGTTCTTGTGCCTTGCAAATTTATCTTTAAAGTATTCTGCGTCGCGAGATTCAATGATATGATTTCATTCTATATCAAGAAATTTTCGAGCATCACTCTTCTCGACATATCCCAAGAAGATCGTCTTCGTAGTCCTTGTCTTAAGCTTCTGAATCTTCAGATCTTGGAGCTTTACATATGCCAGACACCCCACACTCGAATGATATTCAAGTTAGGTCTGACTTTGAACCAGAGTTCATGAGTAGTGATGTCAGAAGTTGCATACGATACTCTATTCAGAATAAAAGTAGTTGTCAATGCAGCTTCTCTCCAATAGCAATTTGGAAGACCCGCAGTCAACAGCATTGAGTTTATCATTTATGTCAACATTTTGTTCTTCCTTTCTGCTACTCCATTAGATTGAGGAGAATGCGGAACAGTAGTCTCGTTAATAATTCCATATTCTTTGCAGAACGATGCAAATTCATGAGACCGATACTCTCCGCCTCGATCATTTCTTATTCTCTTGAGTTGTTGTCCAGTTTATTGTTCAGCCTCGGCCCTGAACTCTTTGAACTTCTCGAACGCTTCATCTTTACACTTCAGCAAGTAGACGAACGCGTATTTTGAGAAGTCATCGATGAAGGTTATAAAATACTTCATCCCGACTTTTGTAGAGAATTGCTTGAAGTCACAGATATCAAAGTGTACCAACTCCAGAAGATCTGTGCTTCGATCAACCCGATGAAAGGATTTCCTTGTGATCTTCGTCTGAGCACATACTTCACATTTCTCTACCTTACTCCCACATTTGGAGATAAGTCCTAGACTAGACATTTTGTTTATTCTTTTACAATAAACATGTCCTAGTCTATTATGCCACAACTCAAGAGTATAATCAAAATGAGCGATAGCATTAATTTCATTTGACTGATTTACAAGCTGAAGTTTAAACATCCCTTCGGTATAAAAGGTTTTTCCGATGTATGTTTCTTTTATGGACATCACCATCTGGCCAGCATTGATATCCATCCTTAGGCCTGCGTTACAGAGTAGGCCTCCAGAGATCAGGTTCTTTGCAATAGCAGGTATATGTTTCACTCCTTGAAGCGTCAGAGACTTCCCTGAAGTCAGCCTCAACACCACCGTCCCGATCCCTTGCACTTCAGCTTGTGCCTGGTTCTCCACCATAACATTTTCAGAGGTTGGTATGTACGTGATGAACCATTCCTTACTAGAACAGACATGGCAGGTGGCACCAGTATCTACCCACTAGTCAGAGTCAGCCCCCACCGCAATGACCTGAGCAATCATAGAAATTACATCAGTAACCATGGAAACCGTACTATGCTCACCTTGCTCTGATTGCTTGGACTTGGATCTGCATTCACTTTTGTAGTGGTCCTTCTTGCCACAGTTGAAGCAAGTTACATTGAACTTTGGCTTCTGGTGCTTGAAAGAAGACCCCTTCACTTTCAGATTAGTGAGGTCCTTCTTTTTGTTGTGGAAAGCCTGCTTTCTCTTGTATTCCTTCGTGTGGACCAAGTTGGCCTTAGCCATCTGTTTGGACAGAGCGTCCATCTTCACTTAAGTCCTTATCTGGTCCTCAACATAAATTTGTTGCAGGAGATCTTCCATACTGATCTCCAATTTCTTCCTATGCATATTCGCATAGAATTTGCTCCAACCAGCAGAAAGCTTGGAGACGATCCCTCCAACAACGAACTTGTCATTGAGGGGCATCTCCTCATCTTCCAATTTCTGACGCAACTTCAGGAACTCCTTCACCTGAGGCAGCATCGTCTTCTCGTCTTAAAATAACTATTTGTGATATTTTTCGACGATAAATATCTTGCTCATGTTCTTGTCATCTTCATACAATTTCACCAAAGACTCCCATATTTCTCTGGTATTGGTCTTCCTAGAATAAGATTCTGCTAGAGAGTCCTTTATAGCATTGAGGATTAGAAGCCTACAGAGACTATTTTTCCTCTTCCATTTGGACAACTTGGCATTAGCAGCAGCAATCGCGGCTGCAATTCCATTTTCTGGAACCTTCGGTTCTTCCTCAGTTAACACGTGGTCGACGTTCACGAGTTGAAGATTAAGACTAACCTTCCTTTTCCAGATTTGGTAGTGCTCTCCATCAAATTTCTCTAACTTGTTAAAGTTGGAATCGATGAGTGCAGCACGAGATCTTTCCATCTTGTAAATTTAGCTTTGAGATTATTATTCCCAGGACGTGATTTTAAGATGAAAAACTGATTTAGGCAACACTTCGAGGAAGGTGCACGACTGAGATCCCGGAGGATTCAGAGAGACGAATTCAAATGTAACACTTCGAAGAAGGCACAAATGAATTTTGTAGTAGCAACGAAAGCCCACAGAATATTTCTGATTAGATCAGAAAAGAGATCTTGTTCTTCCTCGTAAACGTGTTACGATTGGGATAGAATGAATTACAAAAGAAGAAAAGATAAACAGAAGAAAAAAGAAGTGGGGTGACGAATCACCGGAGCTCAAAGCTAGATTCGCCCCACACGAATAGCTTCCAGGAACCAGCAAGTTCAAAAAAGAACTTTAGAACACTTTGCTCTTCTGACTCCTCGGATGAACAGAACACTGACGTTGTTTCTCTCTTCTCTGCTCTCTGTCGAATTTCGTAAGGAAAGTGTACAGAACAACTAGTCGTCTGAGAGAGAAGAGAGAAACATATATAGGCCTATGCACCTAGCGATGATGCTGACGTGTTAAGTGCTAAGTGCGCCAACAAAACGCCAACAAAATGCCACATTACGTCTCATGAGCCCGAGTCCGAGTCCGAGTCACTAAGCCCCTACGGGACTTAGCTACAAAGAAATAAATTCCAAGAGCATGACAAAAAGCATTAATGCTTCATTCTTGAATTAGTCTTTTTCCTACTAGAAAAACACCCCCACATGGTGGGACGTGACACATGGTACCCATGTGCTATTCCACACCTCATATGCATCTCTCCAAAAGCAAAGCTATATAAAGAGATACATTCCATTTGGCCTAGGCAATGTGGGACTATTTTTCTATTGCCTAAGGCAAAACACCAAATATATATATATATATATATATATATATATATATATATATATATATATAGTTGCGGTGGTCCTTAGACGTTCGATGGTAGGCTTATCATTTTGAAGGAGTGGATCCCAGACCTAAGATGTGAGAAGGAAGTCATAAATGCCATTCCTGCTTGGATACGCTTCCATGAGTTTCCCGTCAGGTTCTGGAGTATTCCGTTGCTGATGCAACTTGCTAGCTTGGTGGGCACCCCGATCAAGGTTGATGATGCTACAGCCTTCCGATCGAGGCTGATGTATGCTAGGATATTCGTCGAGATTCGGGCTGGAAGGGAGTTACCGAGTTTGTTGGAGTATGAAGTACCTTCTGGAGAGGTGCTAACCCAGAAGGTGGAGTATGAATGGATCCCTCCAACCTGTTCGCAGTGTGCTTGCTTCGGGCATCTGGACAGTGCATGTCCGTCAGGAGTTCCTCAGGTGGGGTCGCATCCACCAACTAGTGTGGTGCCTGGCATATCACGGGCATTGGGTTCCGGGGTCGACAGAGGAGAGGATGTCATGCAGGAGGAGGACCTACCGCTGGAGAAGGATGGAGGACAGAGCCTCACTGTTTCACCCCAGCCTGATCCCCTGAGTGGGACTATGATCACCTTCTCGGCGCAGAGGAATATGGTCACCAGAGGCATGGTGGCTTCGGGGAGTACGGAGCGGGGAGATGGCAGATCTTCTGCGGAGATAGTCTATAGTAGGAAGCGACGAGCTGGACCTTTGAGGGATGGTCCCTCTGGTGCGGGGGGGGGGGCATTCTACTACCAGTGAGGAGGCGCTCTGTGTGGACAACCCGGCCTGGGCGTTGGTGCTCTCCCAGGCAGCAACCCAGCAAGCCCACCCGACTGGGATGAAGGAGGATTTGTTAGCGACGGATGTGGTACCAACCCCAGGTGCCGGTCCGGGTGATATTCAAGGGAACCTATCTCTCAATAATTAATGGCTATCATCGCCTGAAATGTGAGGGGTGCGTGTTCGTTAGGGAGATGGAGAGAGATCTGTGGGATTCTCCATAGAGAGAAGTGCAACATATCTGTTCTGTTATAGACTAAGATTAAATGGGAGAAGACTCTTGCTCGGCGGACCCCATCCCATTGGGCCCAACTCCACAACTTGGCTATATGTGACATGGCCAGGATCTGGGTCAGATGGAACTCGAAGAGCTGGGATGGGGACTTGATCTTGATGTCGGAGCAGCTGATCGTCATCTCTTTCACGAACAAGGGAGGCTTTCGGTTCTTGCTGGGTGCGGTGTATGGCCACAACGACAGGCGGCAACGGGAGTCCCTGTGGAGCGACATATCCAGAGTTGCCGCTGCTGCGGACTCCTCGTCTCTGTCGCTGCTTCTGATAGGGGACTTCAATGCCCTTTTACACAGAGGGGAGAAGGTGAGCGCCGTCCGGTTCCAGATCCAACTCTGTATGATTTCCAGATATGCCTCCTCCAGACGTGGCTCCAGGGGTTGTCGTGCTCGGGATTCTTATGGACTTGGCATAACAAAGCTGTCCGTAACAGGGTTGCCTGCCAGTTGGATAGAGCCTTAGGCAACGGGGAATGGTTTTGCCGTTTCCCCAACACTTCGGCTGAGAGTCTGGTCGCTGGGACGAGCGACCATTCCCCCATCAGGGTTGGCTTTACTGTTTGGCCTACTGTGAGGTCTCGCCCCTTCAGGTACGACAACAGCTGGTATCTTTCAGAGGGATACTTGGATGCTGTTACGGAGGGGCTCACTAGTAGACAGGAGGGGACGGCTCAGTATCGCATGGTACATCGACTCAAGGCTACGAAGAAGGCGTTACGGTGTTGAGTGAAGGGTTTGCCCAAGACTACCCTGGAAGATAAAGAGGCGGAGCTCCGTACCATCCAGCAGGACATGCAGTCTGACATGCTGAATAGGGACCTGGCGGCGAGAGAGAATGAGCTGATCAGGAAAGTCAATATCTTGCGTCTGCGGAAGGAGATTAGCACGACCTAGCGCGCTAAATGCTCCTGGCTTAAGGATGGTGACCGCTGTTCAAAGTTCTTCTATGATGTTATCCGGACCCGACAGCACCGGAACCATATTTCCCAGCTTCTTGACATGGAGGGTCATCTCGTGGGGGAGCCGTCAAAGATCCAAGACAAGGCCGTCAGGTACTACTCTGAGTTATATTTCCAGTCTGACTACTTGTCTACGTTCCCAGATGTAGTTTCGAAGAGACTGGTGACTCCTTATGGGAATAGCCTTCTTCTTGCTCCTGTTACTATGGAGGAGATGAAATCCATCATCAAGACTGCGGATCCCAACAAGGCACCTGGACCGGATGGTTTTAGCAGTGGGTTCTACAAACGTCACTGGGATACTCTGAAGTTCCCGATCTTTGAGGTGGTACAGGAGTTCTTCACCAAAGGGAAGTTGCTGAAGGAGCTGAACCACACTTTCCTGACACTTGTACCAAAGAAGGAGGGAGCGACATCGCTGGCGGATTTCAGGCCTATTGCGTGTTGTAATTATCTTTATAAGATAATCACGCACCTTATGTGCCGGCGGATGGAGGGGATCATGCAGGACTTAGTCTCTTCGAACCAGGCGGCATTCATCAAGGGGAGGTCGATCGCGGAGCACAGCCTACTGGCGCGAGATGGTGAGGGACTTCGGTAAACCTGGAGGGGAGAAGGCATGCATAAAGTTGGATCTGAGGAAGGCCTATGACATGGTCAATAGGAATTTTCTTTGTCATCTTATGTCTGCCAAGGGTTTCGACGATGGCTGGGTTGCGAGGATCCGGGAATGCATCACGACTCCCACTTTCTCTGTCCTCATTCAGGGCACCCCATTTGGGTACTTCCAGAGCAACCGTGGACTTAGGCAAGGCGATCCTCTGTCCCCTTACCTATTCACGCTTGTCATGGAATACTTCACATGTCTGATGGACATGGTAGTACATCGCGGAAGACTGGTTCCATTGTTCCGGAGGATTGACCCCCCAGTTACCTACCTTATCTATGCAGACGATCTCTTGGTGTTCATCCAGTCATCTACGGAGGGTATGCACACGATTGCGAAGATTATGGGAGAGCTGGAATCCCTTTCAGGCCTCCAAATGAACAGAGAGAAGAGCAGGGTGTATTTCAACTCCCTCTGTTCCCAGGAGGAGGAGCGGGCCGACGTGCTGGGGGTTGAGAGGAGTGATCTACCGGTGAAGTATCTAGGGGTTCCTCTCACAGTTAACTATGCGCGGGATCAGGATTGCCATAGTCTGGTGAAATTCGTCCAAAGGAGGGTTGAAGGATGGCAAGCCGCTGGTCTTTCCTTTGGAGGACGTATCGAGCTGGTTAGATCGATGATATCAACTGTGGCCCATTTCTGGCTACAATCCATCCTTCTTCCTATTGCCACTATCATGAAAGTGGAGCGGGTTTGTGTAGACTTCATATGGAGGGGTGGTATGCATGTGGTATCCTGGGAGCAGCTTTGTCAGCCTAGAAAGGAGGGAGGAGTGGGACTACGACCATTGTTGGAGATAAGGGATTCCTCGGAGCTGAAGCTGGCTTGGAGATTCATCAATAGGAGATCCCTCTAAGCTGACTGGATGCATAGCAGATATGTGAAATATGACAACTTTTGGGACTGTGCCACAGACAACAATCATTCTATCTCTTTCAAGATTATTTTGAGGCACAGGGGGTACTCAAATCTGCAATCCGAAGGGTCATAAAGGATGGGGCTGGCACGAACCTCTGGCGGGATCCTTGGATAGATTGACAATCTCTGTTAGAGATCCGGGGAGTCCCGTCGCATCAGGAGGACAGTAAAGGACTGACTTGCCAACGTATTATCCATGATGGAGAGTGGAGGTCTGAGTCCTACCGCTATACCGAGGAGCTGGATGAGAGTATCAGTATTGTCGCCATTGATCCCGAATTGTCAGCTGATCGGTGGATTTGGGAGCCGCTAGGAGATTCAACGGGGACTGGACAGTTCCAGTTTCGGAGCTGCTACAACCTCATTCGGCGCACTTGTCCTCAGAGTACGGACTATGAGTTCGTATGGTGCAAGGGACTCGCCAGGAAGATACAACTTTGTGTTTACAGACTTCTTCTGGGCCGCCTACTTATGAGGGACCGACTTAGTACTTTTAGGGTTTCGGTTCCAGACCCTAAATGTGTGCTATGTAGTGTGGAGAATGAATCTATAAGGCACATTTTCTTTGAGTGTATCCTGTCATAGCAGATCTGGTCTGAGCAAAGTAGGGTGCTAGGTGGATGTGACTCCGGAAAGCGGATTGGGGACATCATCATTGTGCTTCGAGATAGCAGAGGAAGAGGGAAGGACTGGTTCCGGACCGCCAGAGTTCGACTGGCTGCCGCTGTTTGGCATATATGGAGGGAACGAAACCGTCGTATCTTCGAGGGGCTAATCACCCCTCCTATAGGCATCCTCCATAACATTGAATTTGATGTAAATGCTATGGGAAACTGAAGAGTGAGAGTCTCACTATGATTGTATGTTGTAAGATTATTGCGTTGCATTTGGAATAAAATTTACCCTTTTCCAAAAAATATATATATTGTTGTGTGAATCCAGCTCAAGCCATAAAGTGCAAAGTTGGCATGCAAGAGCGTCGTGGGATCAGAGCAACCCGGGTTCAAATCTCATCTAACGAAGTATAAGCTGATTTTATAAAATTTACACCTTCATGTGAATCCAACTTTTTTGATAAAATGGGCATTCAATCCGCAGGGACGAATTAGAATAATACATACGTAACCCTCTCAACTCTCGTCACTAACTCTAGAGTTTTGATGCAATGGGCAATTTGCCTCCACTAGAAATTTAAGGAATAGCCCGAATAGCAAAAGAAACAATCTATAAATTCTAATGGGAAGTACAATGTTATTCCACTGTCGGCGAATGATACTATTTGTTGAAGTTTCAGCCGCTCTAGCACAACTCCAAACTACTGTGACGTCGTGAGGGCTGAAGGTTATATATTTATACTTCTCGAGTTGATCGTGATAACTCTGTTCTGATATCATGTTAAATTCCATAAGGACTCCTTGGTGCAGTAGCCTAACCGGATATCGAGATACAAAAAAGCTGAACACGAACACAGGTAATGCCCACAAGGTAATAACATAGTGCAGATCTACGACGAGAAAAAAAAAAACACATCCACAAACCGAAAAAAGAAGGTGATAAATTGGTAGGAATCGCCAGATTTAGCCATAAATATGGGATTGGGAACATCTGAACATAGAAGCTCAAAAGAAAAGAAAAGAAAAACAGTGAGAAATCCCAGAAAAAATCAGCAGGAAAAAAAGGAGGAGGTGAGGGGAAATCACCAGAGAGAGAGTGAGAGAGTCAGCATAAAGATTTTATTTTATTTTCATCAGCAGATTTGGGGGAGGAACTTGAAGGGTATGTAACTATGTATGATCTGCTGGGACCAGAAGAAGGGAGAAAACCTATTAAACAAAGAAGAGGAAAAGACTACCTTAGAATAGTAGTAAGAGGGGGGAACTTGTCAATTACCTGCCTATTACTTCTTCTTCGCCCACCCCCTCCTCTTAACCTTTATTATTCTCCTCTCTCTCTCTCTCTCTCTCTCTCTCTCTCTCTCTCTCCAATTTCTTACTTATGTTGAATTTGATAGATGGCTTATTTCTTAGAGCATCATTAATAGTTGAGACTCCCAAATATAATTTGGACCCTGAAATTTAAAAAAAAAAACAAAAAAGATAAACGTAGAATAGATTGGATTTGTATAAAAATAGTAGGAAATGATAAAGTGAGCTCCGGTGGTCCCAAAGATTGTGAGGTTAAAAATTAATGTAGGAAAAAAAATAATATAAAGTCTAAAATCTAGAAAATTGGACTCCAAATTGGGACTTATTATTCTACAAAATGAGTTACTACAATCTATAATCTAGAAATTGGGAGACCCAACCCTTAGCACCTATGGGTGGGATGGAACCAAAATTGTAGAAATTGGGAATAGAGATGAGACTTACTATTCTACACAATGAGCTCTAAAATTCTAAATCTAAAATATATAAAATGGGATGAGCCTTACTAATGACGCTTTTAGAGCATCATTAGTAAGGTCCATCACACATTCTAGATTTAAAATGTAGGAGCTCATTTTGTAGAATAGTAAGTCTCATCCCTAGTTTCAATTTCTCGATTTTGGGTCATATCCCACCCCTGAGAGCTATAGGGTTGAGCCTCCCAATTTCTACATTCTAGATTGTAGGAACTAATTTCGTACAATAGTAAGTCCCAATTGGAGTCCAATTTTCTAGATTCTATATTTTATATTATTATTTTTCTACATTAATTTTTGACCACACAATTTTTGGGACCAGAGCTCACTTTATCATTTTCTACTATTCTCATACAAACCTAACCCATTCTATATTTACTTTTAAAAAAAAAATTGGACTCCAAATTGTACTGGAGAGTCCCAAATACTAATGATGTTTTTAGTAGTATAAGTGTGTCCTAAGTCGTTAATACATAAATAATTGTATATTTTATATATGAAAAAAAATGTATGTCCACAAAGAAATGGTATAATCTCCAAATAGGTGGACGGCCTCGAATCGAGTCGCGAGAGAGGTGTAGATATGTGTTAAAATTGAAGACAATGTATCCAAAAGACATACAACGCAATATACACATTCTCGTGTGTTACATCGGACATCACAAAGTAATGACCAAGAATTTTCAAGTGATTTACAAAATTACTATTAGGTCACGTTTGGTTCGCGAAATTGGAGCCTTGGGGAAGAAAAGTAGTTCATTTTCTTTGTTTGAATGCCAAAGGAACTGAGAAGGAAATGAATTTGATTCCCAAGAGGAAGGAAAATATGAGGGAGAATGTTCCTCCCACCAACCCGTCCAATAATTTATTTTTTTCTTCTAAGGATTCACTTTCCCTCTCAATTATCTTGATTTTTTCAAACACCGAAAATAAAATTGATTGGAATAGTAATTTTCCAAATGAAAGGAAATACAAAGAATGAATTTCCTTTCCTTTTCTTTCCTTTCCACAAACCAAACGATGCCTTAATTTATAAGAAAAGATATAAATTTTATAGGTTTTGTTAACATGTGTCCTAAGAACACAGGTTAATATATTGATAAATGTGTATTTTATATGGGTATTATCATCAACACATTTATTAATGCATCTTTTTAATTAAAATATGTACTAAATGTAAAATGTGTATTGATAAATATGTTGGTGTATGTGCCCATATAGAATGCGTATTTATCAATGTGTTAACATGTGTCCTTATGACACATGTTAACAAAATCTAAATTTTATTTTAAAAAATTGTAATAAATTGAGAGTGGTTTTGGTAATCCTATCTTGAAATTTTTTTGGATATTGTAAAAGTTTTTCTTTTGGCCATTGCAATTTTTTTTATATAGTCTATTTTTTGTTTACCCACCAAAACTTAGTGATGTTTACCATTCAATTCAAGAGTTGTCACATGTTAATATAATTTTTTTTCATTACTATTAAGTGTGAGAAATTAAACTAAAAAAAAAAAAATTAGGTCGACACATGGCAACCTTTGAGTGGAATAATGAATATCATCCAAATTTTAGTAGATGAACAAAATTGGACTCTTTTATATATGTACTTTCACCAACATATTTATAAATGTACATTTTATCGATGTATTGTCATGTATTCTTAAGCCATATTTTTGTTCACGGAATCATGGTCTTGGAAAAGAAAAGTCATCCATTTTCTATGTTTGGGTGCATAAAGAAAGGAGAGGAAAGAAAAATGATTCTCAAATAAAAGAAAATTAGCAAATAAATGGTTTCATCTACACCACTCTCCCACACTAAGGCCTCGTTTGGTTCGCTGAAACATAGGATTGGAAGAAAAAAAGTCATTACTTTTCTATGTTTGGATGTCAAAGTAATTGAAGAGAAAAGTAAATTGATTCCGTCCATCCAAGCAAAGAATTATTTTTCTACTTTGAAGGATTTATTTTTCCTTCTATTTTTTTTTTTGGCCTAACACCAAAAAAGAAAACCAATAGAAATAACAAAATTTTGAATAATAAAAAAAAAACAAAGTGTTCCAATGGTTGATAGACTTAATAAATTTGATAGACTTAAGAATTGGAATTTTTTATTTTTTTTTAAATTACATGACACATGAAATAATTTCCCGTATTATCTATTATCTAATACAGTCAATACAAAAAACTGATTGGTCAAAATGTATAAAATTTTGACACAATAAAAAATATCCTACGGCACCTTATGTTCAAATACAAAAGAAACTGAAAAATGGTAAACGATTTCTAAAAGTTAAAATATTGGATAGCTAGAAATTATTCAGTAAGTCAGAGTCGTTGTGCACACTCTCTTCCACTTCATTTTATGCACTCTTTTTTATACCATCAAGCAATTAAGAATTAAGATGCATGATAAACCTGACCCACCAAATAATTTCTTTATTTATAGAACAAGACAATTTTTTCTACAGACATATATATTCTATGCCTAGAAAATAAGAACCGTACTTCACGCACCGAGCGGAGGACCGCACGTCTGAGACTGACGTGACGATCCTCTATTGAAATCAGGTTGGACCTCGATGTTTGCATGGGGCGCTGGGTCCAATTGGAGGCCGTCACGACAGCCTCGAACTGACTCGATCTAGTTGACATTTACGAAAAAAATAAAGACATTATACAGATATCGTTGTTCCACTTTTTTTATCACAACCCACACACACTTACACGTCCTTACGGTTGGAGGTTCAAATCATGTCGATCCCGTCTGGTTTTCATACTATTTTGCTTTTTACGTGAGTTACAAATGCTGGACCATATTGTTGTTCCATTTGTCAGACAAAAAGACGAAATTATTTATACATCTTCTATTATATAATGGGAGTTGGAAATAGCTCAAAAGTGAGTCGTTCAAGCCGTATCTATATCATCAACATTTAAATAAATAAATACCTAAATATTATATTAATTATTTAAAAATATATTAACTAAATATTTAACTATATAATATGATTTATTTATAATTTAAGCAATTTTAGCACGAGTGGTTAAAGACAAAGATATTTTTTGTTGTTGTTTGGTTTCAATTTCTAAGAATTAATAGTTTTTTAGAATAAATTATTATTTATTTATTTATTGTTAATATTTTTACGTCATTTGTAATGCAAGTGCACCATTACTAATTTATCTAACAAACAGAATAGCATGTGTGGTTAGGGGTGAGCATTCGGTTTAAACCGAACCGAATAACCCAAAATCGAATTGGACCGAAACCGAATAAGCAAAACCGAAACCGAACCGAATTGGCCCAAAACCGAATCAAACCGAACCGAATTAAATCGGTTCGATTTATTCGGTTTATTCATATATTTTTGATTTTTTTGAGCTTTTTTTGTTAATATATATAGTAACTAAATATACATAGACATATTTAGTATATACCTATATATATTTAGTATATACCTATATATTAATACTTATATATATAGTACACACACACACACACATATATATATATATATATATATATATATATATATATATATATATATTAATTAAATTTTCTTATTCGGTTTTCGGTTTTGGACCGAATCCGAAACCCAAAACCGAAACCGAATAAGAAAATTTAGTATTTTCAAAACCGAAGCCGAACCGAATTTTTTTAAAACCGAACCGAACCTCTTATTCGGTCCAGTTCGATTCGGTTTTCGGTTTTGGACCGAATAATGCTCACCCCTATGTGTGGTGGCCACCATGGTACGATGGTTTTACCATAGTGCCCAAACACTTGTTTTGTGACGTGTGAGGGTAGTAGTGGAACAAAAGTTGCTGAGAATGCCATTCCATTTGTACGTTTATTACCAAGGAATTAATTTGTCTGGCCCATGTGACTTCTTAGCATGCCCTTAAGATTTGTAAGAAAGATTTTTGGGGAAGCATACATTCCTGCGGAACTCATTATAACTACTTATGTTTGGGGGCCAAGGAGGGGAGGGTCCCCCCCTTCCCTTGTCATTTTTTTAGAGGTTCATTAGTCTCAAATCTTATTATTAGAGAAACATTTTATATTAAAACTCTAGTACTAGCTCAACGTGAGAGTATAACAATGTGTTTGGGAACTTTTATAGAATAAAATTTTGATATTTTTTTTTTTTTCAGATGAGTAGAATAAAAGTAAAGTTAATTTTTCTTTTCTTTATTTGGATAGACAAAAAATAAGAAAGAAAAAGTTTAGAAATAATTTTATGTTTGTTTGTAGATAGAGATATAATTACTATTTAGTCATTGGTATTCTCAAATGATAATTTATTATTACTTTTTTAGGGGTAGTGGAATAAATTCTCTCAAATTTTTCTAAGGAGGCGTTTGGTTCAAGTTTTTGAGGCTTGGGAATGGGATTTGAATTTCTTACCCATGTTTGGTATGCTTAGGATTGGGAATGAGGAGGGAATAGGAGGGGGTTATGTGGGAAATCTATTTCCATGGATGTGGGAAAGCTATTTCCAAGCCCCCCCTTGGGAATAGATTTGCTTTCCTAGGAATAATGTTTGACTATTTTGTTTGGACGGTTATACCCTCTCTTTATTTTCAAATTTTCAACTCCTATCCCAAACATGTGAATCATCATGAAATTAGTGAAAGGGTATTAAAGTAAAACTAAATAAATTAAGATTCATATCCATGTGTGAACCAAACATGAAAATAAATTTTTTTAAAATTTTGAACTACTTATTTTCAACCTAACCAAACATGGGTATGAAAATGTTGTATTCCTTTCCCATGGGAAAGGAATTGGAAATCTATTCCTAGGAATCCAAAAACTTGATCCAAACGAGCCCTAAGTTCTCTCCATTTGTTCTCACTTTTTAGGAATTTTTTTAGTGGGACCCACATACTTTTTACTCTCAATTTTTTCTCCCCCATTTTGTCTCCCCCTTCCCAAACACCATCACTTTTAATTTTTCTCTTACTTTCCTCTAGGGGTGTCAACGGATGCTTATAGTACGGACATGACAATATCCGTATCCGTATCCGAATTTTTTTGTAATATCCGAATCAAATCCGATATCCGAACGTATATCTCTTTTGACACTTCGAATTCGTATCTGTCTAGATTAACGGATTGGATAATATCCGATTAGCTAAAAAAATTCGAATGTTATTATTCGAATATCCGAAATATTAAAAATTTAGTTATTATCCGAATATCCGAAAACCAAATTCATTGCTCTACATATTTGAGTCATTTCTTCTTCTGTTGTAAATTGTAATTAATATATATTATTATTATATATAAATTATATTATAACTGATTTATGTAAAAGTCAATTGAGAAGAAAATTCTTTAATCTTCTCTATTAATTAATATATATTACATATACATTATACTATAATATATATAAAATTTCGGATATCCGAATCCGATATCCGAAATTTGCAGTTTAAAGTCGGATCGGATATTAACGGATTCGAATACCTTAATATTCGAATTCGTATCTGAAAAATATAATATCCGAAAAATATTCGGATATCCGAAAAATATTCGGATATCCGAATCCGATATCCGAAATTTCAAAAAATATCTGAAAATTCGGATACGGAATGGAATCGGATTCGAATTTTCGACTATCCGAAATTTCAAAAAATATCTACTATTCCCTCAACTTTTTCCTTCAGTACCTTAGATTTTGATTTAACAATAGCTTATGACATCGGTACCATTTTCCATCCTGACGGTATCCAATCCAGATCTCAGTCCACGTGTGCAGTTCGATTCGGAAAAATAGTCCATGTGCCATTCTGATCCAATTAATCTTGGATCCAGACTGTCTGGTCCAATATATTGGGACGTGTCGAATCTCATATCTTCGTCCATAAGAAATATCTGATCCGATATGGTCCCTATGCCTGACCCGGTTTCGAAAATCTATACTTTTCTTTCAAACTTATTGTTGCTCCAAGGATGATCAAATTTATTACACCAGTTGCACATAAGAAGCCTTAACCTAACTGGATGTCACTCCATCGACAGTTGAAAGATGAAATCAACATATTGTAGTTGTACATCAATATGCTAAAACTTTGTTCGGAATGTCAGTTGGTAGAATTGTGATAGCAATTTCTGCCGTGTTAGCTTCAGTTTATACAAGTACGATAGCAATTCATGTCATACGAACCATCTAAGGGGCCGTTTGGTAAACCGTAAGTGTAGAAAAATATGGATTTTGACTTTCATATGGGGAAGAGTGATAGAAATCCATTCACTTTCTTGTGCCCCTAGTAGGGGACAAATGTGTTTGGTTGGAATAGGAAAGTGGAAAGTGGGAAATGAAAATTAGATAAATGTGTTTGGTTGAGATAGAAAGTGAAAAGTAAAAAGTGGAACTTTTATAATAATAATAAATTATGGTTAATTCACAATACAATGTAATAAATTAAATAATTAGTTTAATAAATTAAGATAATTAATTAGTAACTAATTAAAAATTTATCAACTCAAAATTAATTACTAACCAATTAAGAGTTTATATTTAAAACTCTAACTATTTAGTATTAATTACTATAATTCTTTTGAGGTTATATATCTAATTATTTACTATTAATTGAGAAAGCTGACTTAAATAAACTGTTAATACATTGATTATATTAAGCTGACTTAAATAAGCTGACTTAAATAAACTGTTAATTACATTAATTACTACTATTAAACTTGTCAATAATGCGGCTGTTAGCAAAAAATATTAAAATTACTAATAAAAAAAACTATTAATTACATTAATTATATTAATTAGCAAAAAATTAGTGTGGTTGTAACCAAAAAATAAAATCTACAACTAATTTAAAAAAAATTTGAAAGAAAAGTAAAAAAAAAAAATTGAAAAAAAAACAAACAAACTCCAACCCACATCCGGCTGCCAACTCCGGATGTGGAGGAAAACAAATAACCCATCCTCTTCATTCCCTCTTCCGCCGACAGGAACTGGTAGCAGTCACATCTGCCAGTTCCCTTCCCCTCTTCCCCCGCCAACCAAACACCCGGATCGGAGTTCCCTTCCCCACTTCACCCAAAACCAGGAATCCAAGCCCACTTCACTTTTACCAAACAGCACCTAAGTGTGAATGAAAAAAATGAAAAAAAAAAAAAAAGTAAACTAAACATATAAAAGTTTAAAAAAATGAAAAAAAAATTAAAAAATAGTGTATAGAGAAAAATAGTTTATCGGGGCAAAAACAAATCAACACTTTCCTAAGGGTGTGTTTGGTAGGAGGAAAAAGTGGGAGGAAGGAAAAGTGAAGGAAAAGATTCATTTTCTCTTGTTTGGTATGAAAGGAAAATAAGAAGGAAGAAAAAATGGAGGGATTACTTTTCCTTCATAACCTAAGAAATCCAATCGCCCAAAAGTGGGAGAAAAAGTGGAAGGAAAAATGGAGGCTTGTACAATTATACCCCCATATGAATGTACTATTTAAAAATTATATATGAAGTCAAATGGTAAATAAGTGTTTTTAGTTGAGGGTAGAATTGGTAGACCCTATATTTTTTACTTTCCTTCTACTTTTTCTTTAATACCAAAAAAAAAAATGCATCTCTTATCTTTTCCATCCTTGCTACTAAACACAAAGGAAGTAAATGATCTTTCCTTTACATATGGAAGGAAAATGAATCCTTATCTTTTTCATTCCTTCCATTTTTCCATCCTTCCTACGTTTGGTAGGAAGAATCCACTTATTTTCCATCTCCCAATTTCTACCAAATAAATGAAAGAAATAATACGTTTCCGTGGTTCGATCCACTTATTTTCTGCCATTCAGTCAGGATCGTATATCTTTTTTCGATAATCACAAGAGCCACTCGAGTTTGAGATATTATATTTGAAGATAAGAAATCCTATACCTTGTGAGCCAGCCATCAACGCCGATGGGCGGTGGGCCGGGGTGGTCCTCCTCAGAGTTGGAGTTCAAGTCATGGGAAAGTGCAGGGGAAGGTTCAGTCAGGTGTGGGGCTTTGACTAGTTATTAGTACAATATTGAGAAGAACATTGCATGATTCATGTGAAGAAGAAACTAATCTACATTTTCTCCAATGATCCAAACGGTAGGGTCAACCAAATGTTTAATTTCAAAGGTTAACATACAAGTTCGTATCAAGAATCACACTCAATCTCAACCGTGAGTCGCACCCAAGGGAGAAAAAACTTTGATACAGATATCGGTATCAAAGTTTTGATACACACTGTATGACAAGTGGATTCTCCCCTTTCTTAACGAAACGTGCAAGTATATATATATAAAACTTTAAGGTGGGACCCGCTTTCATATAATGGCTGCATCAAAACTTTGATACAACCATCTATATCAAAGTTTTACTCGCACCAAAGAGCAAAAAATTAAAAAAAATAAAACGAAAATGATATTTTGTCCGTAGTTTGTGACCGCAGACGTGATCGCAGGCCCACGTGGCAATCAAACATTGATCCCCTGCTAGCACCAGACCCCACCCCCTTAAAATCTGGACCAGTAGGTCAATGGGAGGTCGTCACGTGGCGACGGACCAGCTATGGTCACAAAAACTGCAGTCAAAATAGCAGTCCTAAAAAATGGCAAATTATAAAGACACTTCACTTCTTACTCAGGACTAGCCCAATTTTTTTATTTACAAGTTTGCCACTTGAAAAATTACCCAGGACTAGTCCAAATGTAGGTATATAAGTCAATTTTTTTTTTGTCTCCTTCCTTACTTCTCTTTCTCCAAACACTAAAAAGTTTCTAACTTTTACTTTGAAGTTGTGGTCCCAACTTGTGGTCCCCAACTCCACTCCAATTCAATTTCGTAGATCTTCAACGAATATTCGTAGTGGTACGTTGTCGACAAACTTTAATAATAAAGTTTTCTAAGTAATTGGTTCTTCCCAAATAATTGAATTTTATGTAACAATGTAGGATTATGGGTGAAACCCTATTTAAAGAAGAAATTGGGTCATCAAATCTATTAAACGATCAACCCGATCCTTCCGAAGAACACGACATTCCTTCCGAAGCAGTCTTTGTAACTCTCCGACCGACCAATTTCGTCAAACCCTATTTTGGTAGTCCCAGTTTGGACTTGCTGTACATCAAGTCAATTTTAGGACTACCAAAATTTATGGCAGTCTTGACGGTATGTAGGACTGCCGAAAATTTTGGCAGTCCTAAAATCGATGTACTGTATAGCAAGTCGATTTTAGGACTGCCAAAATATTTGGCAACCCTACATACTGCTAGGACTGTCCAAAATTTTGGCAGTCTTAAAATACAAGTACATTTTAGGATTGTCAAAATTTTTGGCAGTCCTAAAGTGCAATAAGTCCATTTTATGACTGCCAAAATTTCTGGCAGTCCTAGCAGTATGTAGGACTGCCAGAAATTTTGGCAGTCCTAAAATCGACTTCTTGTACAACAATTCTATTTTAGAATTGTCAAAAATTTTGGCGGCCCTACATACTGCTAGGACTGTCCAAAATTTTGGCAATCCTAAAATACAACAAGTCCATTTTAGGACTGCCAAAATTTATGACAGTCCTAGCAGTATATAGGACTGCCAAAATTTTGACAGTCCTAAAATGGACTTGATGTACCTGTACAGCAAGTCCAAACTAGGACGGCCAATTTTTTTGACATGTCCTACATGTAACATTCTCTTGAGCACCATGTTACATACAACACTTTCAATTTTTTGTATTTAGCTATCCTCTCTTTTCTATTGATTATAGGGCATACCATCTCCAATTGCCATTGATTTTGGCAATTTATTCTCGACGGATATTGGTTTTGATCTCACGACGAAGCAGTAGAATGGTGTAGACGAGTTGGAAGGCAATCCAACATAGTCATTGTCATTTCAAGATCAATACGATCCCGGACGAGTCATAAAAGTGTAGAACTTTGATGTGAAAGAGGTAGTGTGTTTAAGGTTCATCGTAAAAATGATGAACTTCTACTAGAAAATTCTCGGAGAAAATGGTTGGGACAAAGAAATGTAGTTGTCCATTCAAGCTAATGATTGTATAAACAGACGATGGAAAGTGGATAGTTCAAGTCAGTAATAGGATGCACAATCATACTATTGCGAAGACACTTACTGGTTATCCATATGCTGAAAGATTGAACAATAATGAGAAGAAGTTAGTTGAAGAATTGTATACCTCCGGAGTTGTCCTAAACAAATTTATTAATTTCGTGGTGCATCAGAAGAATGATAAAAATAAGTCTACTATGAGGACAATCTACGACACACTATCGAGATCGAGAACGAATACTATAAAAGGAAGAATGACGATGCAACGAATGTTGAAATTACTTGCCTATAATCACTATATGGAGTACCATAGAAGACATCCACAGACTAATGAAGTCATTTTTATGTTTTGGACCCATCCTAATTGCACACATTTGGCCCGGTCCTTCGCCGATGTATTAGTTGTTTATTGCACATATAAGACTAATAAATTCAAGGCGCACCTTTTGTTGGAGTGGGTGAGATTACCAACCTATGTGGAGAAGACCCCGGAGTGTGATGAGTGTTAGGGTTATAAACTAAAAGTATCACTTTTGTAGTAACCTTATTTCCTTAAATTAATCATATGGATAAATATTTGCATATTGTATTTGTTACAAGTGTTAATGTAAATGTCTGATACTCTATATTGTAGATAATATGATGTGTGGTGTCACATAGAAGATCATATTATCAGTTCCCTATGGAATATATAAATAGTTCACAACCTAGATGGACTTGGACAATCTATTGAAAAGGTTATAGTGTAATATGGTATTAGTCTATCTTGACTATAGGTTTACACTAGTACACTTTGTGTGTATTGAACATGACCACTTGAGGTTGTTCTCTTTGTACTGACTACATAAGAGAACAAACACCTCTGTTATTATGGATGCTTGTGCTCTTAATCCGGATATAATAACAGACATGTATATGCAGTGTGCATTACTTTGACTCATGAAAGAGTGAGATTCATTATGGGTCAACAACCTCTATGAATTGGGTAATAACATTGTATGTATGATGGGTTGTTGATTATAAATGGAATCCATATCCCGATACATCGGGTTGATGATGTCCCCTTAAGGAACTCATAAGGATTGTCATGTAAACCCTGCAGGTGGATTATATCCGACATGACAAATAAAGTTGAGCGGTACTACTTAAGGATAAAAGATGTCGAATCAATATAGTTGTCAGTAACTTAATTTGATCGACGGACATTCGATATCTTAATACGGGAAGCCAAACGAGAATATAATAAAAGAAGCCCACAAACATAATTTGGGATTAGGGAGGTAGTGCAACAATAGCTCATTAGTGGACCGAGCTATTGTTAATGGGCCTGGATTGTGTGTTCGGGCTGAACACGGGATATCCTGATCTGTTAGGAGGCCTAACCCTAATTTCTCCTCATGGTCCCTGCCGTACCCTATATATATCCTCTATTCTCTGGCCGCCAAATTACTGATCAGAAATCTGAAGCTTTCTCTAAATTCGTGATTCACGTAAATTGAGAAAGAGAGGGCTGCCAAGGAGAAGAAAAGGTTGGGAGATCGTCGCCCACACGACGTCCAACTCGAGGAAGGAATACGTGCAGAAGATCTTGGGGTCGTCCGCTCGAGATTGCCAGGAACTACTTGTCTTCTTTTCGTCGCAGGTATAATTCGTGAACCCTAGTTTCCGCCTATGAAGGGTTAGAACACGTATTAAATCTGTTTAACATTCTATCGATCAATACGCACACCAAAGTAAGGGTCCTGGGAATCCCCAGTTGCATCAATTGGTATCCGAGCCACTTTGGACCTGCGTATTGATTGATACGTCCATGTTGTCCAATAAAACTTGCGTTGTGTACTAGTCGGTAGATGTAGATCTGTTCTAACTCGGTTTTGCAGGCATCTTAGATCCAACTATTATGGTCCAATGTATGTTTTGTTTTATGATTGTTTTAAACCACAGACATATCGTAGATGTTGTGGTTGTAATTAAAATCATGAGGGTTGATCGTGCTTACAATTTTATTTTTTAATCTAGATTATGTGTGAACTCCTTTGGGAGGCATAGGATTGATGTAATCTTAATTATTTTTGATCAATCGTGATGGCTGTAGTGCCCCGCTCCCGTTGGGGCGAAGCACTATGTAATAGGCTCGTGCCAAGTCAGACATGGTCGGGAACATAGATGGCTAGTCTGACTCGACGACGAGTTTGATATACAAAAACTATGGCATCAATAAAATCGATTTGGACGAGTGATATGAGTACCATTCCAACTAATGGATCGACTACTGTTGGAATAAGTCCTAGATGCGGTAGGCGGCGTCTTGGCGAAGGAACTCTAAAGAGAGCGACGCAACCCATCTGCCGTTGGTTTTATTAGTTTTCTTGGCTTTCTGAATGAATTGTTGCGTGAATTTGATAGTGTGCTTTCGCGTCGATTTCTAAATGCGTCTTTGGAAATTTCGAAGGAAGGATTGAAGGAAGGGTTCTAATTCGATGCTCGTGCCATTGCAGGAGTTCGTGTAGCTGACGCTTGACCGTCGCAAAGCGTTCTCCTACTCTCGACGCAATCTCCTTAGGTGGGTGGTTCTTCGGCCCCTTCTTTTCTACTCCTTCCCGCCAACTAAATTCTTAAAGTTCAACGTTCAAATCGATGATGCTAACGGGATGTATGCTTGCCACTAAGATCGAGAGCTTGGGATAATATATCAACCTAGAGAGGTTAACTCTAAGTCCATAAGTTCACACTAAGTAGAGAAAAAATAAAGTTCTAAGAAAGAGATAGAATATATTTCATGCCATGCAAAACACAACGATGAAAACTTTGGTGGCGGTATATCATGCCTCGGAGAATTTGGTGCCTACGGGATGCTAAATCAGAACGTACGGTTTCGGGGAAAATGACCCTTGCACGAGTAGGAATGATTATGTGATTTGATAATGGTTACGCTATGCAATTTAATTCATACATATTAAACTGTTCATACATTCGCATGGTCAAGGACGACTTGTGCACAAGGTGAGCTTTCCTCGAGACGGTACCCGGGGCCCTGGGACCGAATCGGCCTAGGAGGAAATTATGGAAATCGTGCTTCGGCGCGAGGCATTGCGAGACCTCCAGTTAGGCTCGCTACCTGGACTGGAGGGTGCGTCGCAAGGCTACGTAATCGTCCTTCATGGTGTCGATATCACCAATGACCGCATATAGGATAGATTGCATGCTCACCTATTGTCTTGTGCAGGTGGTAAGTATCATGTATATTTTGTGCAGGAAAGGAGCACGGCCGTGGTAAGAATGCCTTTAAGTTGGTTATGCGTTATCGTTTAAAATGTGCCTTCGAAATGAATTGTAATTCATATAGTTCTAAATAGAAAGATCACTTCGTATGCCTGAATCCTTAATAAGCAGTGTCGGTTTAGACGAGTGGGTTCGTCCCATCCACTAGCAAGTGTGCTAACCCCCAACTCCCCAGGTAACGAGCGTGCTGCGGGAGCTCGAGACTAAGCTGGAGCTGAAGAACGGAAGGCGGCACGAAGCTCTCCTATTTTGAAGTATTTTGATGCCCAATTCAGACCGAAGGCTTTTGTTCAAATGTATAAAGGGGCATGAATGTATGGAACGCCGAGGATTATTTCAAGGCGAGCTTGTTGATAGTTTTCTTTTGTGTTTCAAAGATGTAGCCGTAACGGCATATGTAATGTAAAAATGACCTTGTACATATTTTGCAAGTTTATGAATGAAAAGCTAAGTTTCTTCCTATGCTATGTTTTCAACTCTCTGCACTGTTTAATTTCAATGCGTCGAGTCAAAAAGGAATTTCCAATTACACATCCTTGCCTTGTGCAAGTCCATTCAGACTTGTACGGCATCACATCCCGACCCGTGGGGATCGATTTATATCGAGTCAAGGCGATGGCGACCGATTCGGCGAGTCGGGGCGTGACAAGTTGGTATCTGAGCACGGTTCACACCTCGGACCTTTCAAAATACTTTCTTTAGATGATGCCGTTGCGATTTTTCAAAAACTATGTTTTTCGACATATGCGGCCTGAAATAATCGTTCCATACATATAAGCCCGTAGATATTTTGAGAATACTAACGGGTTTGCTCAATTTTGTAGGAATGACGGAAAGACTGGGTGTCCCCACATTGATTAGCACGGATAGCACCGAAGGTGCGACGCCTAGCGAATCTGCCATGGAGCGACTACTACGCCTCATGGAACTCCAACAACGCCAGTCAGAGACGCAGCAACGATAGCTGCAGGAACAGATCCAGGCCCAAGTCAGCGCCCAATAAAAGCAAATAGACGCCCTGAACAGGATCGTGAGCACCATAGCGACACAACAGAACTCGACGACCATCATGTCCGAGGAAGAATTGCAAGCCGAAAAGACAAAACATGTGTCTTCCTCCTCCCTGCTCAAGATGACCAAGTTCAAGAAAATGAACCCGCCTGAATTCAACGGTCGAGCAGAACCTGACGAAGTCATGGGGTGGCTAGTAAAGATTGAGAGTCTGTTCACTCTCCTCAACATTAAGGGGTCCAAGAAAGTCAGGTGCGCAACGTTGCAGCTCAACTTGAGGGCCTACGACTGGTGGGAGGCGAAGAAACAGGAACTCCAAGAGTCCAACCCCAACGCCAAGATCTCGTGGGAGACGTTCAAACGGGCCTTCCTCGAGCAATACATCCCTCGTGCCCTTCGTCGACAGAAGAAAGAGGAATTCATGTCCTTGAAGCAAGGAAACTTGTCCGTTGAAGACTACGATGCGAAGTTCGCGAAGCTTGCGAAGTTTGCCGGGGCTTTTCTGCCGAACACAGAGGCGTGGTGCGAGCGCTTCCAGCAAGGCCTGAACGAAGATTTGCGTCGGGACGTCATGAACCAGAGATGCCAGACGTACAGGGAATCATATAACGCCGCCCTTAATATGGAGCGGGTCTTCGGTCGAGCGTCGCAGAAGGGTGGATCAAGCATCCGTAACAACTTCAACAAGCGACTTCACGACGTGGGAGGATCTGGTACGCCAAAGCGCCAGAACACGTCCGAGTATCGGAGGCCTCACCCAGGCGTACGGTGCCATCGCTGCGGCAAGATGGGACATCTGGCGGTCGATTGCCGAGGGGGATGCTTCAAGTGTGGCCAGCTAGGTCACAAGGCAGTAGATTGTCGCATGGGGAGGGCGAACCAACATCTACCAAAGGACGTCCAGAACCAGAACATGGCACCTCCCGCCCATGGCACAAATGCGGTGCCCATGAACCCACAAAATCGCCAAGGGGCGCAAGGCCGAGTCTACGTACTGACTCGGAACGAAGCCTATGCGTCCGACACTGTCGTGACAGGTATACTACTCTATAAAAATATGCCTGCTAGAGTGTTGTTCGATTCGGGTGCTACGCATAGTTTCATATCTGCCGACTTTGTAAAAGAAAATGAATTACCTATACAACCTTTAGATATGAATCTTAGCATTAGCACTCCATCGGGAGTAGACATGTCTGCCACTCACATTTGTAGGGATGGTTATATCTGCATCGGAGGAAGAAATCTATCATTGGAAGTTATCGTCCTCGATGTCAAGGAGTACGATATAATCCTCGGCATGGATTGGTTGGGTGCATGCCACGCAACGATCGAATGCGCGGAGAAGAGAGTTGTGTTCCGCCTTTCCGACGAAACCGAGTTCTCCTATTCGTACGGAGCAGCATCAAAGTCGGCAATGATAATATCGACGATTTCGGCAAGGCGTATGTTGCATTCCGGGTGCAGCGGGTACCTAGCATCAGTTCGAGACACGAGAACGGAGATTGCAAGCACGGCCCAGACTGAAGTCGTAGCAGAATTTCTTGATGTGTTCCCAGACGAGTTGCCAGGGATGCCGCCGGACCGAGAGATTGAATTCAGCATCGATACCTTTTCGGACACCCGACCGATATCCAAAGCACCTTATCGAATGGCGTCGGCAGAGCGGAAGGAACTGAAAGCACAACTACAAGAGTTACTAGATCGCAGATATATTCGCCCTAGTGTCTCCCCGTGGGGTGCCCCAATGTTGTTTGTGAGGAAGAAGGATGGATCGATGCGACTGTGCATCGATTATCGGGAACTCAACAAAGTCACGGTACGAAACAAGTACCCGTTACCGAGGATAGATGATTTGTTTGACCAGCTGCAAGGGGCGACGGTGTTTTCTAAGATTGATCTTCGCTCAGGCTACCATCAATTGAAGATCAAGTCCGAGGATGTGCCGAAGTCCGCCTTCCGAACTCGATATGGTCACTACGAATTTCTGGTCATGCCCTTCGGCTTGACCAACGCTCCTGCCGCGTTCATGGATCTAATGAACCGGGTGTTCCGACCGTTCATAGACAAATTTGTCGTCGTATTCATCGATGACATTTTCATATATTCAAAGAGCAAGGACGAGCACGTGGAACATTTGAAGACGGTGCTACAGCCTCTGCGAGAACACCAACTTTATGCCAAGCTAAGCAAGTGCGAGTTCTGGATAAGCAGCGTGACGTTCCTCGGGCACGTTGTCTCAGCGGAAGGCGTCACGGTGGACCCAAAGAAGATTGAAGCAATAGTCGAATGGAAGCGGCCTACCTCAGCAGGCGACATCCGAAGTTTCCTCAGCTTGGCAGGCTACTACCGTAGATTCGTGAAAGATTTTGCCAAAATTGCGTCGCCTCTGACTCGCCTCACCCAGAAGGGAGTCGCATTCGAGTGGAACGACGCCTGCGAATCGAGCTTCCAAGAGTTGAAAAAACGGCTCATCTCAGCGCCGATCCTTGCACTTCCAGACGGGCCAGAAGGGTTTCAGATATTTAGCAATGCATCGCGGACGGGTTTGGGATGCGTGCTTATGCAAAGGGATAAGGTGATTTCGTTTGCTTCGAGACAATTGAAGCAACACGAGAAAAATTATCCTACGCATGATCTTGAGTTAGCGGCCATTGTGTTCGCGTTGAAGCTATGGCGGCACTATCTTTATGGTGTAGCTTGCCGCATCTATACGGACCACAAGAGCCTCAAATACATCTTCACTCAACGGGACCTGAACTTACGGCAGCGGCGTTGGCTCGAACTCATCAAAGACTACGATCTGACTATCGAGTACACGCCAGGTAAGGGGAACGTTGTGGCAGACGCACTGAGTAGAATGTTTGCAGGGTGCTTGTCTATCAACCGTAACATACAGCGAGACTTGGCAGAGATAGGTATCGAACTCCGAATCCGTTACCGTGGAGCACGATTGGCCCAATTGCACCTTGAGTCGAGCTTGTACAACAAAATAAAGACCGCACAGGAGGACGACCCATTCCTGAAGAAGATGTGCGGGCTGATTTCGACGGGAAAGGCGACCGACTTTATGGTGGACGAGGGCGGAATGACGCGGATGAAGGGGAGGATATGCGTGCCGGACCATGCTGAACTTAGAAAGGAGATTCTGACGGAGGCCCATTATGCGAAGTACTCGTTGCACCCCGGGAGTACCAAAATGTATAAGGACCTGCGCACGACCTTTTGGTGGTACGGCATGAAGAAAGACGTGGCGACGTTCGTGTCACAGTGTATGGCCTGTCAACGGGTGAAGGCCGAGCATCAAAGACCAGGCGGGAAGCTACAGAACCTCGACATTCCAGTATGGAAGTGGAACGACATCTCTATGGATTTCATCATGGGCCTTCCGAAGATGTCGCGGGGGAATGATACGATTTGGGTCATTGTCGACCGTTTGACCAAATCCGCTCATTTCATCGCTATTAAAGCATCATGGAGCGTCGATCGGTTAGCTCAGATTTATCTCGACGAGATCGTCAGACTGCACGGGGTACCGGCCACAATCATTTTGGACAGAGACGGGCGATTCTTATCACGTTTCTGGACGAGTCTACAGGCGGCGCTGGGCACTAAGTTGAACCTTAGCTTCGCGTACCACCCGCAAACCGATGACCAGACAGAAAGAGTGAATCAGATCCTGGAGGATATGCTACGTCTGTGCACGATAGATTTGAAGACTAGCTGGGACACGCACTTGCCGCTCGCGGAGTTCGTATACAACAACAGTTACCAATTGAGCATCCAAATGGCTCCCTACGAGGCGCTTTACGGGAGGAAGTGCCGATCTCCGATTTACTGGGACGAAGTCGGGGAGCGACAGGTGCTCGGGCCAGAACTACTCGAACAAGTCGTCGAGAAGGTCCGCATGATTCGAGATAGGCTCCGCATTGCTCAGAGTCGACAAAAGAGTTATGCAGATACTCGTCGACGACCGTTAGAGTTCTTGGTTGGGGACCATGTGTTTCTGAAGGTGACACCGATGCGGGGCGTAATGCAATTCGGGGTAAAAGGCAAGCTGAGTCCAAGATTCGTAGGGCCCTTCGAAATCCTCGAAAGAGTGGCGACCGTTGCTTACCTGATCGCGCTACCTCCTGTCCTGGCCAAAGTGCACGACGTCTTCCATGTCTTCCAACTTCGGAAGTACGTGCATGACCCAAGTCATGTGGTTAGTTTCGATCAGTTGGAGCTACGCGCCGATCTATCATACTCGGAGGAGCCCGTGCGAATTTTGGACCGTAAAGAAAAGATCCTGCGGAGCCGATCGATGTCCTTGGTTCGCATACTCTGGCGCAACCATTCCGTCGAGGAGTCGACGTGGGAGCTAGAGGCGGAGATGAGGGGGAAGTACCCTTCACTTTTCGCCGACGAAGGTCAGACCCTTGTTCTTAAGTTTTAGGACGAAACTTTTTCTTAGTGGTATATTATGTAGTGCCTCGCTCCCGTTGGGGCGAAGCACTATGTAATAGGCTCGTGCCAAGTCAGACATGGTCGGGAACATAGATGGCTAGTCTGACTCGGCGACGAGTTTGATATACAAAAACCATGGCATCAATAAAATCGATTTGGACGAGTGATATGAGTACCGTTCCAACTAATGGATCGACTACTATTGGAATAAGTCCTAGATGCGGTAGGCGGCATCTTGGCGAAGGAACTCTAAAGAGAGCGACGCAACCCGTCTGCCGTTAGTTTTATTGGTTTTTTTGGCTTTCTGAACGAATTGTTGCGTGGATTTGATAGTGTGCTTTCGCGTCGATTTCTAAATGCGTCTTTGGGAATTTCGAAGGAAGGATTGAAGGAAGGGTTCTAATTCGATGCTCGTGCCATTGCAGGAGTTCGTGTAGCTGACGCTTGACCGTCGTGAAGCGTTCTCCTACTCTCGGCGCAATCTCCTTAGGTGGGTGGTTCTTCGGCCCCTTCTTTTCTACTCCTTCCCGCCAACTAAATTCTTAAATTTCAACGTTCAAATCGATGATGCTAACGGGATGTATGCTTGCCACTAAGATCGAGAGCTTGGGATAATATATCAACCTAGAGAAGTTAACTCTAAGTCCATAAGTTCACACTAAGTAGAGAAAAAAATAAAGTTCTAAGAAAGAGATAGAATATATTTCATGCCATGCAAAACACAACGATGAAAACTTTGGTGGCGGTATATCATGCCTCGGAGAATTTGGTGCCTACGGGATGATAAATCAGAACGTACGGTTTCGGGGAAAATGACCCTTGCACGAGTAGGAATGATTATGTGATTTGATAATGGTTACGCTATGCAATTTACTTCATACATATTAAACTGTTCATACATTCGCATGGTCAAGGACGACTTGTGCACAAGGTGAGCTTTCCTCGAGATGGTACCCGGGGCCCTGGGACTGAATCGGCCTAGGAGGAAATTATGGAAATCGTGCTTCGGCGCGAGGCATTGCGAGACCTCCAGTTAGGCTCGCTACCTGGACTGGAGGGCGCGTCACAAGGCTACGTAATCGTCCTTCGTGGTGTCGATATCACCAATGACCGCATATAGGATAGATTGCATGCTCACCTCTTGTCTTGTGCAGGTGGTAAGTATCATGTATATTTTGTGCAGGAAAGGAGCACGGCCGTGGTAAGAATGCCTTTAAGTTGGTTATGCGTTATCGTTTAAAATGTGCCTTCGAAATGAATTGTAATTCATATAGTTCTAAATAGAAAGATCACTTCGTATGCCTGAATCCTTAATAAGCAGTGTCGGTTTAGACGAGTGGGTTCGTCCCATCCACTAGCAAGTGTGCTAACCCCCAACTCCCCAGGTAACGAGCGTGCTGCGGGAGCTCGAGACTAAGCTGGAGCTGAAGAACGGGAGGCGGCACGAAGCTCTCCTATTTTGAAGTATTTGATGCCCAATTCAGACCGAAGGCTTTTGTTCAAATGTATAAAGGGGCATGAATGTATGGAACGCCGCGAGCTTGTCGATAGTTTTCTTTTGTGTTTCAAAGATGTAGCCGTAACGGCATATGTAATATAAAAATGACCTTGCACATATTTTGCAAGTTTATGAATAAAAAGCTAAGTTTCTTCCTATGCTATGTTTTCAACTCTCTGCACTATTTAATTTCAACACGTCGAGTCAAAAAGGAATTTCCAATTACACATCCTTGTCTTGTGCAAGTCCATTCAGACTTGCACGGCATCACGTCCTGACCCGTGGGGATCGATTTATATCGAGTCAAGGCGATGGCAACCGATTCAGCGAGTCGGGGCGTGACAAGTTGGTATCTGAGCACGGTTCACACCTCGGACCTTTCAAAATACTTTCTTTAGATGATGCAGTTGCAATTTTTCAAAAACTATGCTTTTCGACATATGCGGCCTGAAATAATCGTTCCATACATATAAGCCCGTAGATATTTTGAGAATACTAACGGGTTTGCTCAATTTTGTAGGAATGACGGAAAGACTGGGTGTCCCCACATTGATTAGCACGGATAGCACCGAAGGTGCGACGCCTAGCAAATCTGCCATGGAGCGACTACTACGCCTCATGGAACTCCAACAACGCCAGTCAGAGACGCAGCAACGACAGCTGCAGGAACAGATCCAGGCCCAAGTCAGCGCCCAACAAAAGCAAATGGACGCCCTGACCAGGATCGTGAGCACCATAGCGACACAACAGAACTCGACGACCGTCATGTCCGAGGAAGAATTACAAGCCGAAAAGACAAAACATGTGTCTTCCTCCTCCCTGCTCAAGATGACCAAGTTCAAGAAAATGAACCCGCCTGAATTCAACGGTCGAGCAGAACCTGACGAAGTCATGGGGTGGCTAGTGAAGATTGAGAGTCTGTTCACTCTCCTCAACATTAAGGGGTCCAAGAAAGTCAGGTGCACAGCGTTGCAGCTCAACTTGAGGGCCTACGACTGGTGGGAGGCGAAGAAACAGGAACTCCAAGAGTCCAACCCCAACGCCAAGATCTCGTGGGAGACGTTCAAACGGGCCTTCCTCGAGCAATACATCCCTCGTGCCCTTCGTCGACAGAAGGAAGAGGAATTCATGTCCTTGAAGCAAGTAAACTTGTCCGTTGAAGACTACGATGCGAAGTTCGCGAAGCTTGCGAAGTTTGCCGGGGCTTTTCTGCCGAACACAGAGGCGTGGTGCGAGCGCTTCCAGCAAGGCCTAAATGAAGATTTGCGTCGGGACGTCATGAACCAGAGATGCCAGACGTACAGGGAATCATATAATGCCGCCCTTGATATGGAACGGGTCTTCGGTCGAGCATCGTAGAAGGGAGGATCAAGCATCCGCAACAACTTCAACAAGCGTCTTCACGACGCGGGAGGATCTGGTACGCCAAAGCGCCAGAACACGTCCGAGTATCGGGGGCCTCACCCAGGCGTACGGTGCCATCGCTGCGGCAAGATGGGACATCTGGCGGTCGATTGCCGAGGGGGATGCTTCAAGTGTGGCCAGCTAGGTCACAAGGCAGTAGATTGTCACATGGGGAGGGCGAACCAACATCCACCAAGGGACGTCCAGAACCAGAACATGGCGCCTCCCGCCCATGGCGCAAATGCGGTGCCCGTGAACCCACAAAATTGCCAAGGGGCACAAGGCCGAGTCTACGTACTGACTCGGGACGAAGCCTATGCGTCCGACACTGTCGTGACATGTATACTACTCTATAAAAATATGCCTGCTAGAGTATTGTTCGATTCGGGTGCTACGCATAGTTTCATATCTGTCGACTTTGTAAAAGAAAATGAATTACCTATGCAACCTTTAGATATGAATCTTAGCGTTAGCACTCCATCGGGAGTAGACATGCCTGCCACTCACATTTGTAGGGATGGTTATATCTGCATCGGAGGGAGAAATCTATCTTTGGAAGTTATCGTCATCGATGTCAAGGAGTACGATATAATCCTCGGCATGGATTGGTTGGGTGCATGCCACGTAACGATCGAATGCGCGGAGAAGAGAGTTGTGTTCCGCCTTCCCGGCGAAACCGAGTTCTCCTATTCGTACGGAGCAGCATCAAAGTCGGCAATGATAATATCGACGATTTCGGCAAGGCGTATGTTGCATTCCGGGTGCAGCGGGTACCTAGCATCAGTTCGAGACACGAGAACGGAGATTGCAAGCACGGACCAGACTGAAGTCGTAGCAGAATTTCTTGATGTGTTCCCAGATGAGTTGCCAGGGATGCCGCCGGACCGAGAGATTGAATTCAGCATCGATACCTTTCCGGACACCCGACCGATATCCAAAGCACCTTATCGAATGGCACCGGCAGAGCTGAAGGAACTGAAAGCACAACTACAAGAGTTACTAGATCGCAGATATATTCGCCCTAGTGTCTCCCCGTGGGGTGCCCCAGTGTTGTTTGTGAGGAAGAAGGATGGATCGATGCGGCTGTACATCGATTATCAGGAACTCAATAAAGCTACGGTACGAAACAAGTACCTGTTACCGAGGATAGATGATTTGTTTGACCAGCTGCAAGGGGCGACGGTATTTTCCAAGATTGATCTTCGCTCAGGCTACCATCAATTGAAGATCAAGTCCGAGGATGTGCCGAAGTCCGCCTTTCGAACTCGATATGGTCACTACGAATTTCTGGTCATGCCCTTCGGCTTGACCAACGCTCCTGCCGCGTTCATGGATCTAATAAACCGGGTGTTTCGACCGTTCATAGACAAATTTATCGTCGTATTCATCGATGACATTCTCATATATTCAAAGAGCAAGGACGAGCACGTGGAACATTTGAAGGCGGTGCTACAGACTCTGCGAGAACACCAACTTTATGCCAAGCTAAGCAAGTGCGAGTTCTGGATGAGCAGCATGACGTTCCTCGGGCACGTTGTCTCAGTGGAAGGCGTCACGGTGGACCCAAAGAAGATTGAAGCAATAGTCGAATGGAAGCGGCCTACCTTAGCAGGCGACATCCGAAGTTTCCTCGGCTTGGCAGGCTACTACCGTAGATTCGTGAAAGATTTTGCCAAAATTGCGTCGCCTCTGACTCGCCTCACCCAGAAGGGAGTCGCATTCGAGTGGAACGACGCCTGCGAATCGAGCTTCCAAGAGTTGAAAAAACGGCTCATCTCAGCGCCGATCCTTGCACTTCCAGACGGGCCAGAAGGGTTTTAGATATTTAGCGATACATCACGGACGGGTTTGGGATGCGTGCTTATGCAAAGGGATAAGGTGATTTTGTTTGCTTCGAGACAATTGAAGCAACACGAGAAAAATTATCCTACGCATGATCTTGAGTTAGCGGCCATTGTGTTCGCATTGAAGCTATGGTGGCACTATCTTTATGGTGTAGCTTGCCGCATCTATACGGACCACAAGAGCCTCAAATACATCTTCACTCAACGGGACCTGAACTTACGGCAGTGGCGTTGGCTCGAACTCATCAAAGACTACGATCTGACTATCGAGTACACGCCAGGTAAGGGGAACGTTGTGGCAGACGCGCTGAGTAGAATGTTTGCAGGGTGCTTATCTTTCAACCGTAACATACAGCGAGACTTGGCAGAGATGGGTATCGAACTCCGAATCCGTTACCGTGGAGCACGATTGGCCTAATTGCACCTTGAGTCGAGCTTGCACAACAAAATAAAGACCGTACAGGAGGACGACCCATTCCTGAAGAAGATGCGCGAGCTGATTTCGACGGGAAAGGCGACCGACTTTGTGGTGGACGAGGGCGGAATGACACGGATGAAGGGGAGGATATGCGTGTCGGACCATGCTGAACTTAGAAAGGAGATTCTGACGGAGGCCTTTTATGCGAAGTACTCGTTGTACCCCGGGAGTACCAAAATGTATAAGGACCTGCGCACGACCTTTTGGTGGCACGGCATGAAGAAAGACGTGGCGACGTTCGTGTCACAGTGTATGGCCTGTCAACGGGTAAAGGTCGAGCATCAAAGACCAGGCGGGGAGCTACAGAACCTCGACATTCCAGTATGGAAGTGGAACGACATCTCTATGGATTTCATCACGGGCCTTCCGAAGATGTCGCGGGGGAATGATGCGATTTGGGTCATTGTCGATCGTTTGACCAAATCCGCTCATTTCATCGCTATTAAAGCATCATGGAGCGTCGATCGGTTAGCTCAGATTTATCTCGACGAGATCGTCAGACTGTACGGGGTACCGGCCACAATCATTTCGGATAGAGACGGGCGATTCTTATCACGTTTCTGGACGAGTCTATAGGTGGCGCTGGGCACTAAGTTGAACCTTAGCTCCGCATACCACCCGCAAACCGATGACCAGACAGAAAGAGTGAATCAGATCCTGGAGGATATGCTACGTCTGTGCACGATAGATTTGAAGACTAGCTGGGACACGCACTTGCCGCTCGCGGAGTTCGCATACAACAACAGTTACCAATCGAGCATCCAAATGGCTCCCTACGAGGCGCTTTACGGGAGGAAGTGCCGATCTCCGATTTACTGGGACGAAGTCGGGGAGCGACAGGTACTCGGGCCAGAACTAGTCGAACAAGTCGTCGAGAAGGTCCGCATGATTCGAGATAGGCTCCGTATTGCTCAGAGTCGACAAAAGAGTTATGCAGATACTCGTCGACGACCGTTAGAGTTCTTGGTTGGGGACCATGTGTTTCTGAAGGTGACGCCGATGCGGGGCGTAATGCAATTCGGGGTAAAAGGCAAGCTGAGTCCAAGATTCGTAGGGCCCTTCGAAATCCTCGAAAGAGTGGCGACCGTTGCTTACCGGATCGCGCTACCTCCTGCCCTGGCCGAAGTGCACGACGTCTTCCATGTCTTCCAACTTCGGAAGTACGTGCATGACCCAAGTCATGTGGTTAGTTTCGATCAGTTGGAGCTACGCGCCGATCTATCATACTCGGAGGAGCCCGTGCGAATTTTGGACTGTAAAGAAAAGATCCTGCGGAGCCGATCGATGTCCTTGGTTCGCGTACTCTGGTGCAACCATTCTGTCGAGGAGTCGACGTGGGAGCTAGAGGCGGAGATGAGGAAGAAGTACCCTTTACTTTTTGCCGACGAAGGTCAGACCCTTGTTATTAAGTTTCGGGACGAAACTTTTTCTTAGTGGTATATTATGTAGTGCCCCGCTCCCGTTGGGGCGAAGCACTATGTAATAGGCTCGTGCCAAGTCAGACATGGTCGGGAACATAGATGGCTAGTCTGACTCGGCGACGAGTTTGATATACAAAAACCATGGCATCAATAAAATCGATTTGGACGAGTGATATGAGTACCGTTCCAACTAATGGATCGACTACTGTTGGAATAAGTCCTAGATGCGGTAGGCGGCATCTTGGAGAAGGAACTCTAAAGAGAGCGATGCAACCCGTCTGCCGTTGGTTTTATTGGTTTTCTTGGCTTTCTGAACGAATTGTTGTGCGGATTTGATAGTGTGCTTTCGCGTCGATTTCTAAATGCGTCTTTGGGAATTTCGAAGGAAGGATTGAAGGAAGGGTTCTAATTCGATGCTCGTGCCATTGCAGGAGTTCGTGTAGCTGACGCTTGACCGTCGTGAAGCGTTCTCCTACTCTCGGCGCAATCTCCTTAGGTGGGTGGTTCTTCGGCCCCTTCTTTTCTACTCCTTCCCGCCAACTAAATTCTTAAAGTTCAACGTTCAAATCGATGATGCTAACGGGATGTATGCTTGCCACTAAGATCGAGAGCTTGGGATAATATATCAACCTAGAGAAGTTAACTCTAAGTCCATAAGTTCACACTAAGTAGAGAAAAGATAAAGTTCTAAGAAAGAGATAGAATATATTTCATGCCATGCAAAACACAACGATGAAAACTTTGGTGGCGGTATATCATGCCTCGGAGAATTTGGTGCCTACGGGATGCTAAATCAGAACGTACGATTTCGGGGAAAATGACCCTTGCACGAGTAGGAATGATTATGTGATTTGATAATGGTTACGCTATGCAATTTACTTCATACATATTAAACTGTTCATACATTCGCATGGTCAAGGACGACTTGTGCACAAGGTGAGCTTTCCTCGAGACGGTACCCGGGGCCCTGGGACCGAATCGGCCTAGGAGGAAATTATGGAAATCGTGCTTCGGCGCGAGGCATTGCGAGACCTCCAGTTAGGCTCGCTACCTGGACTGGAGGGCGCGTCGCAAGGCTACGTAATCGTCCTTCGTGGTGTCGATATCACCAATGACCGCATATAGGATAGATTGCATGCTCACCTATTGTCTTGTGCAGGTGGTAAGTATCATGTATATTTTGTGCAGGAAAGGAGCACAGCCGTGGTAAGAATGCCTTTAAGTTGGTTATGCGTTATCGTTTAAAATGTGCCTTCGAAATGAATTGTAATTCATATAGTTCTAAATAGAAAGATTACTTCGTATGCCTGAATCCTTAATAAGCAGTGTCGGTTTAGACGAGTGGGTTCGTCCCATCCACTAGCAAGTGTGCTAACCCCCAACTCCCCAGGTAATGAGCGTGCTGCGGGAGCTCGAGACTAAGCTAGAGCTGAAGAACGGGAGGCGGCACGAAGCTCTCCTATTTTGAAGTATTTTGATGCCCAATTCAGACCAAAGGCTTTTGTTCAAATGTATAAAGGGGCATAAATGTATGGAACGCCGAGGATTATTTCAAGGCGAGCTTGTCGATAGTTTTCTTTTGTGTTTCAAAGATGTAGCCGCAATGGCATATGTAATGTAAAAATGATCTTGCACATATTTTGTAAGTTTATGAATGAAAAGCTAAGTTTCTTCCTATGCTATGTTTTCAACTCTCTGCACTGTTTAATTTCAATGCGTCGAGTCAAAAAGGAATTTCCAATTACACATCCTTGCCTTGTGCAAGTCCATTCAGACTTGTACGGTATCACGTCCCGACCCGTAGAGATCGATTTATATCGAGTCAAGGCGATGGCGACCGATTCGACGAGTCGGGGCGTGACAATGGCGGTGGTGGCTGTTTTTGACGCCGGACGAGATGCTGGTTTTAAGCAGTCCAGAGGCAGATGAATGGTTTTCGACGAAGGAATCGACAGCCAAAACCTTAAAAAAAAGATCTGTGCAGCGCCAAATTTTGGATTCGGACAGTTGAGGACGGAGCAGGAAAGATGACCATAATAGTTGGATATTTTTCTCTTATTTGTTGTCATTTTGCATTTTCTGATTATGCTTGTTTATTATTGTGTGGATGTTTTTTTTTTTGAAAAACTAAGCCTATATTAATAATGGACAACATTGACATAATATCAACTAGTAGAAAAACCTCATTGCTAAATAACTAAGTGGAAAATAATATTTATTTAATATAAATCCTATGGTCTCCATTACTGGTTTGTAGGTGATGTAATTATACTTGCACCTTGGCTTTAGTGACTTCCTCCATATCGGATGAGTATAATTATGGATCACCAGTACAAACTTTCTTAGGGATAATTGTAGAAAGTTACCTAGTATATGTTCACTTCTCCATCTGAAGGAACTCATTACAAGGTAATGGACTTAGTATTAAGTGATGGTATACACTTAGATACAAATAATGGTATCCTCCCCATCGGAGTCACTACTATTATTTGTATGACCAGAGCAAGATCAACATATTAATTTTATTTGTCATAAAGTTATGTTGATATGATAGTAAAATTAATAGGTAGTACCTACTTGAACAAAGTTGAATTTATATACGTCCACACTATCGTGGCATGCTAAATTCATGATGTTCAAGGTGTTGGTAAATTTTTTATTATTGTTTTGAGGGAATCAATATTTAATTAATTCAAAAAGTTTTTGCCCTATATAATTTTTATTTATGTGATTCTCAGGATTTCAAAAATGGGTTCTTTCTGTCCACTTGGTGAATCTTAAAGAAAACAAACTTACTGGACCTAATTATATTGACTGGAAACATAATCTGGACATTGTCTTGACTCCTGAGAAGTACAAATATGTACTTGTTGAGGAATGACCACCTAAGCCTGATGCTAACTCTGATGAAGAGGTCAAAGAGGCTTATAAGAAGTAGAAAAAGGCAGATGAGATGGCATGGTGTTACATTCTGGCATCTATGTCAAATGTACTGCAACATCAGCATCAGGCCATAGCCACGACTTATGACATGATGTATAACCTCAAGGAACTCTTCGAACATCAGAGTAGAGCAGCTAGGCAGTTTGCTATGAAGTGTTTGATGAATACAAAAATGGCTGAGGGTACACCAGTAAGGAATCATGTTCTCAAGATGATGGGTCATCTGAAGGAGATGGAGATCCTTGGAGCTGAAATCGATGGGGAATCCTAGGTCGATATCATTCTCGGAACTCTGCCTAAAAGTTTTGACAATTTCTGCCTTAATTACAGCATGAACAAAAGGTTGTATAATTTGGCAGAACTTGCAAAAGATCTACAGGATGCTGAATCTCTCTTTAGACAAAGTAGTCATATTTTTATTTCTGAAAAGGCTTCTACTTCTAAGCCAAAAGGCGGTAAGAAGAAGAATAACATTCAAAAACAGGCAAACTCAGCAAAGAAGGACATGAGACCTCAAGGCACTGTGAAAAAGCCGAAAGACAAATGTTTCAAGTGCAAATAGTCAGAACATTGGAAGACTGATTGTCCACTTCTCAAACAAGGGAACAAAGGAGGTATATCTCATTTATTAGTAGTTGAAACATGTTTAGCGGTGTTATCTACCGACACCTGGTGTATAGATACATGCGCCACTAATCATGTCTGTAATACATTGCAGGGGTTCCAGGAAACCACGCGGCTCAGTGATGGAGAGATATGCTTGTTCATGGGTGATGCTACAAAAGTAGCGGTCGTTGCATTAGGAGATGTTACTTTATCTTTTGGTAGAAATAAGTCTTTGACATTGAGAGATTGTCTTTATGCACCTTCACTTAGAAGAAATTAATTTCTATTTCTATGTTAGTTAAGGATGGATATTCAGTTTATTTTAATGACAATATTGTTATTAGAAAGAATAAGCATTTTATCTGTTCTGGTGTATTAGTGACAATTTGTATGTCATTAATCCTGTTCCGCCCATAATGCAACTTATGGAAATGAATAATATGTCATCTAACTTATATAAGAGAAAGAAACCTTCTTGTATGAACCAAACATATGTTTGGCACTTGCGATTGGGGTATATTAACCTAAGAAGGATTCAAATACTGGTTGAAGATGGACCTTTGAGCTCATTAAAAGTGGAGGCACTACCAGTCTGTGAATCCTGCTTAGAAGGTAAAATGACCAAAAGGACTTTTACGACAAAGGGGTATAGGACCAAAGATGTGTTGAAATTGGTTCATTCTGATTTGTGTGGACCCATGACTATCCAAGCTAGAGGTGGCTTTGAATATTTTATTATATTTATTGACGATTATTCAAGGTATGGATACGTTTATTTGATGCGCTGTAAGTCTGAGTAATTTGAGAAATTCAAAGAGTACAAGGCTGAAACGGAGAAACGTCATGGAAAATGTATCAAGTCATTGCGATCAGATCGTGGTAGCGAGTACCTCTTTAGAGAGTTTAGGATTATTTATCAGAGGCTGGGATTACATCCCAATTGACTACACCTGGAACGTCCCAGCAGAATGGTGTAGTCGAAAGAAGGAATAGAACTCTTATGGAGATGGTTAGATCAATGATGAGTTATTTGAATTTACCAGATTCGTTTTGGGGATATGCCTTAGAGACTGCAGCTTATATTTTGAACTTGGTTCCTTGTAAGTCAGTACCTCTTACTGTCACGACCCGCACCCACTGTGAGGGTACGAGTACGTAACAGCGTCCAGCCTACGCTGCAGTGTCGGTAGTAGAACGCTGTCCTAGGTTACTATCTAACCAACAACTCACGCAATTATATATATACTTGTCAAATTTCAACTTCGAACGGAGGACAAGTATAGATATAATAGAATCTCAATCACAGTCTAAGCACGATATGATATCACAGAAATTTAACTAAGACTGAATAACAACAACCAACTGCTAAATAATAATAAACTCAACAATCAATATCTCAACTTATTACAATTCAAGTTCTAAACATGAAATCCAAACTAAGTCAACTAGCTAATCTCCTGATCAGTCCTGAGTGTCGGGGCCAAAGTTAACCATCCCGTCTCCGGGTCCACAATAAGTAGGGCAAGTGTCCTCGTGGCAATCATTAAAATTTTCAACAGGTCCAGTCAGAACAGGAACAAGTACAACTCATCAAGAAATCCTAAATAAATGACAAAAAACTATAAAACAGTTATAGACAGTTATATTGATGAATTATGGCAGTTTATACAAGTAATGGTATAGAGAACAGTTAAGGTACAAGGAAAGTAGAGTAACTAAACAAGAAGAGAAACATGGTAATGAAGGCTGTAAAATAGAATCTAGCTGAACTAAAGTAGCATGATATAAGTCCAGACAGTATAATAAAAGTTATGTGTGAGTCCAGACAATATAATCCAATACCAGGTGATTCCAGCACAAGATGAGTCCGGTATAAGGTGAGTCCAGTCAGTGATCAAAGGTTCCAGGGTGAGTCTAGACTATACTTTAATAGTATGTTTTAAAATATCGGGATCGACATGTGAACGACTGTAGGTAATACGGCACAACGCACACTCGGCCAAGTGTGGGGTGGCTATCATTCCAGTATAATTCCAAGGGAGTGGTTCCAGTATTTGGGTATGTTCACATGTCTACTCCAATATTTCCCCGCCCAACAAGTACAAGTGAATCCATAACCCGACACGAAATAAGTACAAAATGATACCAGTAAGTGATTCCAGGGTGATTCCAGTAGGTGATTCCAGAAATAGAGGCAAGACATGAATAAGTGAGTGTCGCATGAAATGGATCCAGTAATATCAAATCGTGTTTGAAATAGAGAATCAAATAGAACTAACTACAACTGAAATACAGTAATCGACAAGTAAGTAGAAGAACTATCAGAGAATGTACTCGCCTGCTACTCTGAAAAGAATAGTATAATATCAGATGTCTGCACCGGAGTCACAATGTCCTAGACAGAGTAATTTGGGTTATGACATGTTCAATACAAGGAAAATGAAAGCTACTATGCAAACTACATAATTTCTAGGTCAAACTAGGTCAAAGTCAACTCTTGGTCAACTCTGGGTCAAACTAAGTCAATATCTAGCTAAATTGTCAAACCTTGGTCAACTAGTCAACCTAACAGTCAAACTAGGTCAATCCTAGTCCAGTCTAGTCTCACTAAGCCTAACCAAGCCTAGGCTAGCACACAAGCATACCTATATTACATTAGACATATAATATTGCATTCATTACTCATTAAAGACACTAATACTTGCATATTACTTGCATAAGATTGCATACATTTATTCTTGCATTCAAGTATTCATGTCATTCATTCCCTTCCACCACCATATGCATGTTCATTACAAGTATACCTATCATGTATGGGATACATACTTATATAGATAGATAGGTACATATACATGACCATACACCTTCACATATATATTTGCATTGCATATCACATTCTTTCATTCAATTTCAACAATGCATACATCATGTATATTACATCCTTATATTCATTTGCATATGTCATCATATACATACATGCATATTTACATATTTATACACACACACACACACACACACACACACACACACACACACACACACACACACACACACACACACACACACATATATATAATATATATATATATATATATATATATATATATATATATATATATATATATATATATATATATATATATATATATATATATATATATATAAACATTGTGTAATTTCTTGAGAAATCAGTGATGTGTGTGTGTGTATAGGAGAACACAATGTTCTCAGTTTTAGATAGTGTGTGTGTGTGTCTGTGACAGTTAAGGAGTTAGGGGAAGTTGTACGTTCTCAGGAATTCTATTAGATGGCAATGCAAGGTATCCATGGGTGTGTAATGTGAAAGTGTACGAGCTATAGGGTGTATGAGTGAAGAATGAAGGGTGTAGGGTAATGTGTCAAGGTGGTAGTTAAAATCAGTGAGTGAGTGAGTGTATCATGTGTTCAGGAATATAGGAATCGACATTACAGTTAGGTGTGTGTTTAGATAGGGCACCATGTGACAGTGAGCTAATTCTCAGGTTTGTGATATGAAATCAGTGAACAATTGTGTGTGTATGGTACATGTGACTGAGTGTGTGAGCCAATCTCAGGAAAATGATTCTCAGGTTAATGACAGTTTCATTAACCCAAACCAATCCAATTTGAAAACCCCTTCACCTTGATAATATCAACTAACATGAATCAACTAACAGTGCACTAACACGAATGTATAAGAATTTAACATGGCAAATATGTAGGTCCTTAAAAATCAAGTTGTATCCATCAACAAAATCATGAAAATCGAGAAATACAACTTTCAAATGAACTGCGCAGACATCAGGTTGCGCATCATTCAGATTGCGCATACTAGACTGCGCACACTTTCAACTGCGCAAGCTGACGTGGCAATATCATCATTACCTGACACAATCAAATCTTCTGACAGCTGACAGCACGAAGAACGAGGAGACTGTTCATTTATTGCGCCGCACAGCACTCGAGGACAGCTGTACATACAGCGCCATCCAGTGCCTGTGCAATCCAATGACTGCGCAGTCCAGTTCAGCGCAATTCGAAGTCAGCGCAATTCATGTGGCACACTTCATCATGACAATTGACAAAAGTACACGTGGCACTCATGCCATCAATTTCTCATTACGTGGCAACCGTCTATGCACGATCATGCGCATTTCAATCAAAAGATGCCATGTGTCCAAGACAGTTGGCCCACGATCCAACAACTGCCTGTGCAGTCCACTGATGCGCAATCCAATTCATGCGCAATCCAATATACGCAGTTCAGAATAACTAAAAGTTAGTTATTTCCAGAACTCTATAAATAGAGTTTCAAGTCTTCATTCAGGGGGATCAGACATTAAAGTTCAGAATTATTAGAGAGTTCAGGAGTTCTTGCCCAAGTGCTGCTACATTCTTCCGAGGCTTTTGCCTTCAATTCTCTGAGGCTTTTGCCTTCAAGTCAACTTCCGAGGCTACCGTCTTCAAAGTTCACATCGTCCAAGGGATAAAGCAATCGTCTTCTAGATTGGATTCCTACAGTTGTACCTTTCCCAGAATTCTTGTAATATTTATAAAGTTTGTATCAATAAAGTTTCATACTTTTATTTTTACAAACAAAATAGAAACTCTGCTGGAGACGACTTTCTTCCTCCGACGAGGAAGTGACAACTCAATGTGACATAGCGTCTATCGGGAAGACGCAGAAGACTCTGGTTTTGAAGGTCAACCAGACGGCCTACGAAGCCATGATCAACTCCAAGACCACCCCCCGCACTACAACAACTTCTGCCACGAGCAAAGTACGCCCAGTGTGGGTCCCCAAGACTGTTGTACAGTCTGGCAGTTTTGCCACCAAGGCTACTGCCCAATCTGTAGCGTAGTTTGCTTCAAAGACTGTTGCACAGTCTGCCAGCAAGACTGCTGTACAGTCTGTCCATTCTGCCACCAAGCTTGGTGTACAATCTGCTGTTTCAACTGCTACACAATCTGTCTTAACTACTCGTGCGCAGTCTGCTACTTCTTATGCTGCCTTGTCAAAGTATAAGACTCCTATGCCCCTGGCGCAGTTAGCAGCAATTCTTCCTGCGCAAACCAACATTTCAGCAACCAGAGTACATCCTAAACACTCTGAGGCAAGAACTCCTGATGCGCAAACCACAATCTCGGTGGTCAGAACCAGTGCACCCTCTGCCAGAGTTACTCATGCGCAAGTGGCCAGTGCGCCATCAATCCATGGGCAAACCATGCCTGCGCAATCCAAAAGAGACAGCCCTTTGGCTAATCTCTCTTCCTCTCACAACAAAGGCAAAGGCTCAGTTCCTCCTCTCAAGCACTCTGCTGCTCCAGCACAATCCACTGGAGATAGTCTTTTGGCTATTCCTCCTCCTCAGAATAAAGGAAAAGGCCCTTTGGTATTTTCTCAAACTTCTTTGTCTCATGACTTAGAAGACAACAGAGGGAAACACTCTTTAGCTAACCCTTCTTCCCAAAACAAAGGAAAAGGCCCTTTGGTCTTTTCTCAGTCTTCTTCAGGTTTTTATCATAGAAGATCAACCTGAACGTGCCTTGGTACCAGTCAGTACAAGAACTCCTTCAAACAAGGATTCTTCTTTCCTTCATGTCAAGAGAACTTGTACTGATCAAAGAGGTATTCTACCTACCCCGGTAGCAGAATTTCAAGATCTCTCGACTCTCAAGATATTCCGGTCGAAACAGGGAAAATTGCCGGTGTCTCAAACAGAAACCCCTGGGGATGAATTTGCAGATCTAAGAACTTATCTCAACAGACCAACTTCGGCGAAACGCAAACAGCCAATGCCGAAGACCAAACATCATCAGAAGCAGAACCCCGACACCTATGCCAATGAAGCGAGCACTTCCTTGTATACTCAAGGGACAAAATATTTGAAGAACCGGAACCATATTCGAATACTGTCAAAGAACAAATCCCTCAATCTTTTGATCTCTGGGAACATCTCAGGCAAAAGCGGGATAATGTCTCGACACCTCCAGTTCAATCATCTGATCATCATTGCAATCATAAAGTCATTATCCAGTGTTGTTGTCAAACAACAAAACGATCTGTCTTTGATCGTCTGAACTTTGCAAACCCTGGACCTAAGTCAGAGGATGAAGACGAAGTGTTATACGCTTCTGTCAACATGACCTCTCGAGACACTGGGGGTAGGAAGTGCTCTAAGTACGGCAAGCCTCGCCGTCCTAGTCAACGGTATTTAGATCTACTCCAGGAATCTTCTGAAGGAGTATTTCGATATACCCGATCCCGAAGCCGAGATACAATCGGTCAAATGAATCTTCAAGATCCTTCGGGTCATTTTCTTCCTTCTCAGTCAGGAGACGAATCTGTCTCCGACTATGATGCATACAGTGAAAGCTCGGAACAGACGGTGTCTTCCACTGTACCAAGAGAAGTGACAGCTTATGTTGTCAATGAAGATCCAGATGCTTCAACTTCTGTAAATCAGGAACAGCGAATCGCTGTACTAGAAGACAAGCTGAAGACCATGGCTGAAATGGTCGCCAGTATGCATTCTATTATTATGGCACAACATACCACACCACCGACCATACCTCCTGCAAATCCTGAAATCATAGCATCGTCGGTACCTGTCAACGCAGGACTGGGGTAGTATCTCCTCAAGTACCCCTTGTACAAGTTCAACCTACACCCAGTCAGTCAGGTGCTGGGGGTAGTACTGATCATGCTGTTCCTCCTCCTAATACTCAGACTCCACCTGCTCCTTCTACATTAGTGGAAGATGCCACTGAAGCTGTCAAGTTGTTACGCACTCAGTTCGAGGCTTTCAAGGAGAAAAACAACTTGCAAAGGTTGGGGATCAAGCAACCATATCCAGTTGAATGAAAGGAAGTTACATTCCTCCTAAGTATAAGATCCCAACAATCTCTCTGTTTGATGGTAGTACCTCTCCAAGCCAGTTCATCAATCACTTTGAGGTAATGACTGTCCAACTTCAACCAGATGACGCTCTTCTTACCAGAGTATTCGTCGGTTGTTTAGCCGGCGTAGCATACGACTGGTACAAAAGTTTGTCCGATGGTTGTATCACTTCCTTCTCAGGACTCAAACAAATCTTCCTGGAACGGTTCTATGAGGGGATCAATGACATGACTATGTCAGCCCTCAATAAAATCAAACAGAAATACAATGAAACCGCTGAGAGTTTCATCGAACGGTTCCGCCGAGAAGCCTTGAAGATGCCTCCCGGAACTCCAGCTGCTGTCACTATTGATACTTGCAAGGCAAATCTTTTGTCTATCATCATGTATGTGGACAGGGTCAACTCAGTTCCAAGATTGGCCATCCTTCATTGTCAATGCTAAAGCTGCTGAAGTTAGCGCCGACAAATTCAAGCAGCTGGAGGTACAAATGTCTAACCCCGACCGGAATGAACACCAGACATCAGGTGGTGGCAACCGTCAGAACAATCGCAAAGCAAAAGAAACTTTGAACATCAATTTGAACAAGAATAAAGTATCTCTGGCGGTCAATATAGCTCCTCCTACGTCCAATTCTACTCCTTCAGCACCTCCATCGAGGGAACCTCGTCCTAAAGTAGAATACTCTTTCGACGAGAATGACACTGCAAGCATCTTTGATTGCTTAATCAAAAGCAACAAGATCCAACTCCCAGACCTAAAGAAGCCTGATGAAGTCGGTAAGACTGATCATCCCAAATATTGTGTCTATCACAGGTTTATTGGGCATCCTACTCGAGCATGCTACGTGCTCAAAGGCAAGATACAAGAGCTGGTCAATGCTGGTGTTGTTACTCTACAGCAAGACGAGAAGACTGTGACTGCAAACATGGTCTCAGTTCAATTCGGTGACTTCCCTCCGCAGATGGTACAGCATGGCGTCATTCCTATCCCCAAAGCTACTCTTGAGATTGAGAATCTCCCTCCTCCACCAAATGAAGGTCTCGTTCCTTTGTCTCTTGACAATGGTGAGATTATGTGGATTCATCCGGATCTTGCTTCAGAGTTCGAGCTTCCCTCTTCATCCAAGAAGAAAGACCGCTCTAAGGGTAAGACAAAGACTTGTAACATGGTGTCTTTTGACCCCATAGTTGACGAAGAAATCTTGTTAGGCACCAGATCAGGGAAAGCCTATCTGAAGGATTACCCTGAAACTCAAGAGAATCCTGCTTCTTCTTCTGAGCCTGCTCCAGTGCAGCCTGCTTCTATTGAAGATATTCTTACTGCACCCTCACCGGTTGTGATACCCATTCCTCCCAAGCCGACAGCTGACAAAGGCAAACAACAAGTCCGCTTTGACAAGCCCTTAAAGAAGTCATCTCCCACAGGACTTGAGAAGCCTTACAACTTCGATATTTTGGCTCAATTAGCCAATACACCAGCCCGACTGTCAATCTTTGAGCTCTTGCGTCTCTCCAAAGAGACTCGGGAAACTCTGAGTGAGGCTCTTATGTAAGCTGAAACTTGTTTAGCCCTTCTGAAGAAGCCTACAACAGAGCCAGTTTCTTGTCTTCATTGTCATAGTGTTCTGGAATTGATTCCAAACATAACTTTCACACAAGATGACATGCTGATGAAGGACAATAGGTACGACAGTCCTTTGTACTACACATGATATGTCGACTCGATGAAAGTCGATCGAATTCTTATAGATCCAAGGTCTGCTCTCAGTATCATGCCGAAGACAATATTGGATGCGTTAAAGATTCCAGTGCATAGTCTCTCCAGTACAATCACCACCATTCTTGGATTCAACCAAGGGAGAAGTGAACCTTTGGGACAAGATTCACCTAAAACTCCAAATAGGAAATCTTCGTACAAAAGTGACCTTCTATATCATTGACAATCATGGTTGTTCTTATAATGCTTTATTGGGGAGACCATTCTTACATAAGCACAATATTGTTCCTTCAACTCTCCATCAATGTTTTAAATACGTTGATGACAATGAAGAGGTGCAAAAGGAAGGTCGCTGATCTCTATCCTTTCAAAGGCGTTAAAGCATACTGCAACGATGCTCGTATGTATAAGGATAAATTCATGAAGGTGGTGTTGTCTCTGGATATTGAAGAAGAGCAAGAAGCAGTGCCTAAATACACCCTTATCATACCTGTTAAAGGGCGAGTCTCTCATCCTCAGTCCTCTAAGCCACTGGCTATTCACTTGCCAGCCAGAAACAATCGATGGATGATGATAAAAGGAAGCTCACCTCTTCTGAGCCACTTGTTATCGATTTACGTCGTAACAAGGACAAAAAGCAGCTCGCTTCTTCTGAGCCACTTGTTATTGATCTAACTCATAACAAGGACAAAAGGGAGCTCACCTCCTCTGAGCCACTTGTTATTGACCTCCATCGTAACAAGGCCAATCCTCCTCCACGTTCTTCTTCTCCCCCTCTTGTAATCAATCTGACCAAGCCTGCTAAGGCTAAAGGTCCTGCTGTAAATACGAATGTACAGATCAATAAAAAAGTATCTACTTTCCAGTATACTGATGTCATTTATTATACTAAATGCTATTTAGATATGTTAGATAGCTTTCGATCATTTACAATGGGAGTTATACAATCTTTTTAAACAGAAGTCTCATTTGAAGATCCAAAAGATTCATATCGTATTGTTCCTTCTCGAAAGAAAGGCGAGAGTCCAATACTTTTTAGTAAACGACCGGAACAACAATTCAGTTATACGGATGATAGCAAAAGTAACGATACAGGACATCTCCAATTTCGACGTTACAGTCAACAATCAAAAGACATCATCCGAAAGATGGGTTATGACTTCAAGAGGGCTTCAATTACGGCAAGGGTAGAAGAACTCCTATCCGTACAATTGTTCCGAAAGGAAAGTCAGAGATGTATTACAGCAGGACCAAAAGAGGTCTCGGATATGCTTCTCCTCCGATGTTATCCCCAGCAGTCTCCGACTCTGATAGTGAAGAACGTTCTAATTCTTCTGACTCCAGATCATGGGATTCAGACACCAGTGTTGGTGAAGTCCATCGGCTGGTCGTATCTTCCAACATGGTCTCTGCTGAACTTTCAGAAGGCTATGACAAGGATATTGAAGAAAGTCCCGAAACAGATCCTTGGGTTCAACGAATGGATAATCAATAGGAACTCCGATTCGAACAAAGGGAACCTCCTACCGAAGATCAATTAGTTCAAATTGATGTAGGAGAGAGCGGGTCACCTCGTCCGATATTCATAAGCAAGAACCTCTCCGAGGCAGATAAGAAATAATTAATTCTTCTTATTTGAGAATATATTGACGTCTTTGCCTGAAGTTATGAAGACATGCCAGGTCTAGATCCCAAAGTTGCTACTCACAAATTGAACATCCTGCCTAATGTAAAGCTGGTCAAACAGCAACAACGATACTTTAAGCCAGAAATGATGGACGCAATCGACGATGAAGTCAAGAAGCTTATCGCTTGTGGCTTTATCCGAGAAGAACAACATCCTGATTGGATAGCCAATGTCGTCCCAGTTCTAAAGAAAACTGGCAAAGTTCGAGTCTGTATCGACTTTCGGGATCTTAATAAAGCATGTCCAAAAGATGAATTTCCTCTCCCTATCACGGACGTCATGATTGACAATACCTGTGGGTTCGAGCGAATATCCTTTATTGATGGATTCTTCGGATACAATCAGATTCGGATGAATCCTGAAGATGAAAAACATACTTCTTTCCGCACTCCTCGCGGAGTTTACTGCTATACTGTGATGCCATTTGGTCTCAAGAACGCTGGTGCAACTTACCAAAGAGCCATGAGTACCATCTTTCGAGATCATCTTCGCAAGACTGTCGAATGCTACGTCGACGATATCGCTGTTAAAAGTCGTCTGAAGGAATATCACATTCAAGACTTGAGAACTATATTCAACCTCATGCGCCAACACCAACTCAAAATGAATCCCACCAAGTCATTCTTGGGTGTCTCTAGTGGCAAATTTCTTGGCTTCGTCATTACCTCTAAGGGTATACACGTGGATCCCGAGAAGATCAAAGCCATTCAAGAGATGCGACCTCCACGCAACCTAAAAGAGCTACGAGGATTCCAAGGTCGACTTGCGTACATTAGGAGATTCATTTCGAACTTATCTGGACGCTGCAGACCATTCACTCAACTAATGAAGAAAGGTGTCTATTTCATTTGGACTAAAGAATGTCAAAAAGCATTCGACGACATCAAACGGTATCTCATGAATCCACCAGTCTTGGTGCCACCAATATCTGCCATACCATTATTAATGTATGTCCGTACTATGGATCATTCATTGGGTGCTTTACTTGCCCAAAAGAACAAAGAAGGCCATGAACAGGCCATCTATTATCTCAGTCGTACTATGATTGGTGCTGAACACCGTTATAGTCCAGTCGAAAAAGAATACCTAGCTCTCATGTTTGCTGTTCAAAAGACAAGGCATTACATCATTGGCCAAACTATTCATGTCATATCCCGAGTTAATCTTCTTCGGGTATTGATGAAGAAGCCCAGTATACTCAATTCTTGGCTGGCTACATGGGCCATCCTGCTAGCCCAATATGATATGGTATATATTCCTCAAAAATCTGTCAAAGGTCAAGCACTGGCGGATTTCCTAGCGGCTCATCCTGTGCCAGAAACATCCAAACTCTATGATAAATTCCAGATGAGATATTAGAATCAAATATGATCTCTGAAGAATTTCCTACTTGGCGTCTATTCTTTGACGGTGCATCCAGGATCGGACCAAATGGTACCATTATCGCAGGAGTTGGAGTTGTCCTTGTTTCTCCAGACGGATCGACTATTCAAAGAGCTTACTCTCTAGATGAACCATGCTCCAACAATGTAGCGGAGTACAATGCTTTACTGATCGGCCTTCAGTTAGCTAGACAACTGGATGTTGAATATCTCGAAGTCTACGACGACTCCAAGTTGGTTGTCAACCAGGTTAGAGGAACCTATGAAGTTCGCCATCAAGATCTGGTGCCTTATCATGAAGCAGCAATCAACATGGCTATATCATTCAAAGCTTTCTTCATCGACTATGTTCGTCGAGCTTGCAATATTGAAGCAGATGCCTTGGCCAATCTTGCAGCTGTCTTAGCTATCCCTATCAAAAGACAGCAGGTGGTGGTCGTTTCTAATCGTGAGTTGTTTTGTGTCGAAAACAATCATAATATTGAGTTCAGTAATCTTATTGAAGTCAATGTTATCGATGAAGACTGGAGAACTCCTTTTATCGACTTCGTAGTTCATGACATACTTTCTGAAGGTCCTAAGGAGGCTACGAGTATTCGTCGATGGTCTCTACGATTCTATTACAATCAAACCACTAAAACTCTCTATCGGCGGACTTATGACGGTCTTCTCTTGCGCTGTCTCGCTGGTGATGAAGCGAAGCAAGTGTTGCATGAAGCTCATGATGGTGCTTGCGGAGCACATCAACCAGGTCCTAAGCTACAGGATCGTATCCGACGAATGGGTTACTACTGGCCCTCTATGGTATCAGATGCCATCGAATATGCAAGGAAAGTGTCATGCTTGTCAAATTCATGCCGATTTCATTCACCAGCCTTCAGAATTCCTGTATCCGACTGCTGCTTCATGGCCTTTTGAAGCTTGGGGCATGGACATTATAGGTCTCATCAATCCTCCTTCTTCTAGAGGACATCGGTTCATATTAGCAATAACTGACTACTTCTCTAAATGGGCTGAAGCTATACCACTGGCTGAAGTCAAGACCAGCAGCGTCATCAATTTCGTCAAACACCATGTCATCTACCGATTTGGTGTACCTCGAAGGATCATCCATGATAACGGACCACAATTCATCAGTCAGAAGTTCACAAGATTCTGCGATGATCATCGGATTGACAATGTTGCTTCTACAGCCTACAATCCTACTGCTAATGGTTTAGCTGAAGCTTTTAATAAAACTATCATCAAGCTCCTTAAGAAGTTTATATCTACTAACAAGCGAAACTGGAGTGAAAAGCTTGGTGAATGTCTTTGGGCCTATCGAACTACGGTCCGCAATCCCACAGGCCTTACACCTTTCTCTTTGGTGTATGGCTGTGAAGCAGTTCTTCCTCTGGAACTTCAAATCCCATCCTTAAGGATTTCCATTGCCAACGAGCTCACTACAGAGAACAATGATCTTCTTCGACTTCAAGAATTAGAAGCGCTCGACGAAAAGCGGCTATTGGCTCAACAACATATTGAGTTATATCAAGCTCGCATCTCAAAGACTTTCAACTGTAAAGTTAAAGTCAGAGCCTTTCAGCAAGGAGAACTCATTCTAACGGTCAGACATCCTATGACTATGACTCACATGAGCAAAGGCAAGTTCGACGCGAAGTGGGAAGGTCCTTACATTGTTAGCAAAGTCTTTTCAAATGGAGCCTATCAACTTTCAGAGTTAGACGGTCGAATTGCAATGATGCCCATCAATGGCAAATTCCTCAAGAAATATTATGTATAAATGTAACAGAGATTTTATGTAAATATGATCAGACAGTTTATAAATAAAGTTTGATTTTTATTTCATCATAAATGATGTTACATGATATCAAGGAAGGTCACTATCATCCTTCTCAACATTGGGGCGCAGACCACTGCCGCCCTTATCAAAGACATAATCAGTAAAAGAGCCGATAATATCCTTACTGGAACCCACCAGGAACTTGCAAGCAGCCATCCTCATGGCTTCTTCCTCTTCAGTCTTTCCTGGTTCAAGCAGGAAGTCCAGGATATCCCTTGGTGGCTTGGGTGCAGAAGAACCTTCGCCTGCTTCTGTCTGCTTTGGCTGGACTGGTTCGGCAGGACGTTCTTCGATGCCCGATTCAACCTTCGGGGCAATTTTAGCCTTCTTGTATGCATCTCCAGACGACATCTTTATGTTGAAAAGTGGAAATGATCATTTCTTCCAAATTTCTGTTCTATTTATAGGCGGAGATTCTCAAAACAATGAAACGACACATTTATTTGACGGTTCGTCCGTTCATTATCATCTAACGGTTCATCCGTTCATTCAATTCATCTACCATCCAACGGTTTGTCCGTTCATTACATCCATCCGACGGTTTGTTCGTTCATTCCATTCATCTGACGGTTCGTCCGTTCGTTATCACCATCTGACGGTTTACCCGTTCATTCAATTCATCTGACGGTTCACCCGTTCATTATCATCATCCGACGGTTTATCCGTTCATCCATTCGTTATGACGATTCATTTCGTTCACACCATTTTGACGATTCATTATCGTTCACAATCCACATCAGCAACTTGTCATCCTTGATTAAGTTGTCTTTTGAAATAATAATATTCGACAAATTATACTTTGCCACGTCCACATTACCTCTGAGCAAATATAATAAATATAATTATTTTCTACAAAATCATCAAGAAATATATCATGTTTTATACCTTTGAATATATTTTCTATCTCTATTATTTGTATCTGAACAAGATATGCAATAAATAATAGAGCCACAACAAAAATATCTTTTATTGATCAAAATTCAAGACATTACAAAACATACACATTGTCAAAACAAAAAGATACAAGATATTCTTTCTACTGAGACGGAAGGCGTCATCAGATTAGCAATCTGTTGTTTCAGAATTTGCAACCGTTCTTTGCGAGATGCCATCACTCTCCTCCTGGCCTCTTCCATCCCAGATTCTTCATTAAAAATGGGCATGGTTACCATTCGGCGAGTGATTTCAGCTTCATGAGCTGCTACATACTCGTCTCTTTCCTGAGTTAGAGCACCAATTTGTTGGACTGCAGCCTGATGCTCGGTAACTTCATTTTCCAATTCCTCTTGGAGACGAGCAATCTCCACTCTCAGCTCGGCAATTCTTCTCTCTTTTCTCTCAGCAGTTGAGATCACCGATTCCACTTTGGAATTGTATTCAGCAGATTTAGTAGAAAAGGCATCCAAGAGATTTTGGAGTTTTACTCTTTCAACTGCAGCTGCCTGAGCCATTTGTTCAAACTCTGCTTGTACTAAGGGTTCTGCTTCCCCCTTATTGAGCTCTTTATAGTTCTTTATTGAAGCTTCCATCTCATTTAATATGTGGTCAAGAAAAGTGGCCTGGGGCTCGTCACCTTGCTCCCGGATGGCCTTTACTAAGAAAGAGGTCGGACCTCTAACCATGTAAAAATCAACGTCTTCTTTGTCCATCATTCTATTGATCAAAGGCCCCAAGGACTCGAAGAAGCATTTGGTGAATGATTGGATGACAAGCTGATTAATCGCCAGAGCACCAGGAGTTGTAGCTACTCCTGTTGATGACGAGGCAGCAGGACGTTCAATTTCTCGGGTCTGAACGGAAGGCTCTTTGAATAAGGGAACTAGAGTGGAGCTAGGTTGCTCCTCCTGGTTGTTCTTCTGCAAAATTAAATATTGTCATTCTGTCTGTCATTTGCTATTGTCTAAGAGAATCAAAAGTGAAAACAGTCTTACCATGGTCTGATCCGGCGACTGGCCTATCATCTGTTGGGACAGATTCTAACTGAGCAGAAGTAGCCTCAGATACTACTGCCTGACTACTTCCTGCTTCAGAGCCACATGATAAATGACGACTGCTACTAGCAATCGTTGTCGCAAGCACTAAGTCCATGCACACTGGAGGTGCTGGAGAAGATCCTGGGTTCTGCATGGATAAGAATAAAGATGTTAGCTATCAAGCTATTTATTAAAAGAAGATCGCTAATTTATTACAATACCTTCGGGAGCAGCAACTGGAGTTTCCTCCAAATCCACTTCTTCATCAGCAATCTTCTCTGGAGATATCGGCACCTCAGCCTCCTTTTCAGGAGTCGGAGTGTCATCAATAGCTCGAGGAGATGTCTGGATATCAACATTCTCTTCGAATTTTGTGTCTCATCAGCAGCTTCTGACGAGGTGCTTTCCTCGTTCTCGCTGTCCTCGGGAGCCTCTTCACTAGCAGAAGCAGCGGCATGATCAGTTTCTTCTTGATAACCGAAGTCACAGTCATATAAAGCTTCGATCATCAAACGATCCTCTTCCTCGAGGGTTGCCCCCGGTGTAGCAGGAGGTTGAGTAGTATCCATCGTCGGTAAAGGAGATGGCAAAGCTTTATGTTCTGTCTCAGCAACATTTTCTCTAGGCTCTATGGCCTCATTTCTCTCTTCAATCTGCTCAATTTCTTTCCGTCGTTCTGGACTAGAAGTTTTATGCCCAGACTCAGAAATAGGGGTAGAAGATGGTAGGGTGGTTCCAGCTGTGGCATTCATCACTACTGAAGATAAAATTTGTCTCGGAGGAGAAACTGTTATCTTCTGTCTTCTATGAGCCAGCTTCTTCTTTCTATGTAGAGGCCGCTCAGGGCTCTCTATGTTTACTATATCGGCTTATTTCTGAACGGAAGTCGGTGTAGCGGCTTCATCTCGAGTGGACTCAGCCAATTGTCTGGATTGCGATCTGGTGGTAACCTTCTCTGAAGAATGTTCCAAGATCAATTTCTTCTTCATAGCAGGAGAAGAAGGCTCTTCTCTCCTTCTCTTCTTCTCCTTAACTGGAGACTTAACAACCTTAGAGAAATTCTTAAAGGCTGGTTAACTTCCTCAGGGAAATTGACTTCCCTGGAAGCTTCTAAAGGATCGTCCATTGTCTCATGTTCTTCATCGTTATTTGGAGCCAATGTATCAGTTGCTTTTCTCTTCAGATGATTTGCTGTTGCAAAACTATCAATAAGGTTATAGTTTTCAGCAAATGTATTTGCAGCTGTATAAAACTGAGAATAAGTATACAGCATTCTTGGACCAGCATCAGTTCTATTGGGCATCGAGAACACAGTCTTTGTGTCTCGAGCATTATAGTAAGCCCAGGCCCGGGCACCATCAATCAAATAACCTTTTCCTTGTAGGCACGTGATGGCGTTACCTACATGAAACTGGTCATACCCAAACTGACGAGCGAAGCGGCTCGGCAGATAAGGTTCAAGAAAGCATTCTTCTTCAAATCTATATACTAGATGGGATGGCCTGATTGTCTTCAGCCATTCAAAAGATACCCGACATATTGGTTGCCTCCCCAGGTCGATCAGATTCGCTGCCATGTGTTCATAACCAGTTGGAGGGGGAGTGCAAAGAAAATTCCATCCTTTGTCGAGGTTCAGAGTTCTTCTGCAGTCCCTCAAACTAGTATATATCCATCTGCTTTGTGAGAATCTGCGTAGAAAACTGCCACCAACTGCTCCCATGGCAGGGTTCATTAATGATGGATGATGCAAGAGCAACCATCCAAATAAGTATGTGTAAGATAACTCTAGTATGGGGAAGTTCACCTTATCACCCTTGCACTTGATCATAGCATCAACATACAGGCGAAGACCCGCGTTTATACTACAGGTCATCGCTGAAAGTAAATCCATCCAGGTAGCCGAAGACTAACCGGACAGCTGCAAAAAGAACACCAGCGATGAAAGCGGTCTACTGCACTGGCTCCAGGCACAACGAATCGACGTAGCCAGTACGTCAAGAATCCTGCCAGCTGGGCTTGTTTGGAAATGGACCTGTAGCCCATTCTTATGAAGCTCTCCACAAATTCTCCAGCCTTAAGAGGAGGATATTGATGTTCATCCTCAACCCTGATATCCATTCTCTTGTTCTCCTCCATCAGTTTCATCACTTCACTATTGCTGAGGGGATGAAGAAATCAGGATTACATGAATCATGATCTTTTGTCTTTTTCTCGATAATGCAGTTGAGAAAAAGATAAGTCAACCATTTGGACGAATAGCATGTGCTAGCAGAGCCACTTTGGTAATACAAAGAGCAGATGTTATAATGGCACAGAAGCTCATCAAAGACTTCCACTATCTTTGAATTCTCTCGACGAAGTCTATCTAACTCGTCGTTGCTCGGGACGTACTCCTCGTAAGGCAACTCACCCATTGGTAAATATGAGATATACTTCATCTCATGTAGAGCCAAGCCCATCTCCCAGCAGGGCATCATAAACGTCCCTGTCCTGTAGTTGTACCTCTCTGCTAGTGCCAATAACAGATGAGGATTCGGGTAGAAGCCATATACGGTAGCATGTACCGCATGATACAATTCAATTTCTCTAAGTTTATCTTCAAACTGGACCAGTATCCAGTTGGCAATACAGCTCCATCTTTTGGTCTCTGGATTTACTAGACCTGTCAACCGGATGTCTTGATCTGGATAACGACCTTCTGCCTTGGCATACTCATTGGCAAAAACCGGTGTTCTTACCGGTAGCAATAAAGATGAGTTCTCAGGAGGGATGCAACCCGGCTTCAACCCTCTCAATAAAGTACTGTGACGTTCGGAAGAACTGTAGAACATGTCCCGGTTGTTCGAACCTTTCTTAACACAGATCCTTCCGGTCCGTGCCTGTTGCAAAGGAGTGATGTCCCATTCCATTCTCCTTGGATGGCTCGCATGAGCATACCTTGCCAGAGGAAGACATCTTGCTAAGTCTGGTAACTTGATCAATTTCTCCTTCCATTGAAAAGTTCTCGATTCAACTCTAGGTCGTGGTTGAGAACTTTTATCAATAGCATCTCCGAAGAGGAACATAGGCTTCCTATGGGTGACAGCGTCAGCAGATTGCAAAGGTTGTCCATTTATCAGACTTAGCAGAGTCTCGTTGTATTGTGCTATCAAAATAGCCTGACGAGATGATGAAAGTACATACTGGGGGAATAGTACATGAGATAGATCTTCTTTGAAATCTGGCTCAGATAAAGTTCCCACAAAAGTTTTATATTCGGGATCTTCTCTGGTGTCAACTGCATCCAACATAAGAAAGCAGAATTTAGTACAAGTCAAAGTCAAAAAATTCTGTCATCAGATTGCGCAACCATCAGACTGCGCAACCATCAGACTGCGCAACCATCAAATTGCGCAACCATCAGATTGTGCAACCATCAGATTAGCACAACCGTCAGATTACGCAACCATCAGATTGCGCTGATAAAGCTTGCACAAATCAGCCGATTGCGCTGACTTTTGCCAGCACAATTCAACCGATTGTGCAAGAAGATATTCTTCATAAAAATAAGAATAACTAGTTCGTGTAACCAAAACCCTAAAGAGGGTGGCGCAGTATGATCACATCTCTAAAAAGAGATGGATTTTGAAGATCAGTGAAGTCGAAGAACCCTAAAGAGAGTTTTTTCGATTGAGTCATCTACCTAGCAAAGCGGGATGCGCAGTCTCATGTCGAGAAGGACGGGGTGCAATCCTAGCCGAAGACTCGATCGGGGCCTTGCCCTTAGCAGCGGCGGAGGATCGCTTGGGGGCCATGGAGATCGATGAGGAGAATCGAGAAAGCTTAAGAAGTTTCTCTTTTGGAAATTCGAAAGCAAGTAAAGAATAACAAAGAGAGAATGGGGAACTATTTATAGTTTTTCTAAGGAGAACGGCCACCTCAGATTGTACCAAAAAAAGCGGGGCTGATTCATCCGATTGCGCAGACAGTTCATGCGCAACTTGATTTAAAATTTAAAATTCAAAGTATTTCGAAACTTTGAATAAATTCAACTTTCGAAAACTTTGAAGGGGGTCTTGTAGGTCCTAAAAATCAAGTTGTACCCATCAACAAAATCATAAAATCAAGAAATACAACTTTCAAATGAACTGCGCAGACATCAGATTGTGCATCATTCAGATTGCGCATACTAGACTGCACACACTTTCAACTGCGCAAGCTGACGTGGCAATATCATCATTACCTGACACAATCAAATCTTCTGACAGCTGATAGCACGAAGAACGAGGAGACTGTTCGTTTATTATACCTGTACAGCGCTCGAGGACAACTGTACATACATCGCAATCCAGTGCCTGCGCAATCCAATGACTGTTCAATCCAGTTCAGCGCAATCCGAAGTCAGCACAATTCATATGGCGCACTTCATCATGACAATTGACAAAAGTACACGTGGCACTCATGCCATCAATTGCTCATTACGTGGCAACCGTCTATGCACGATCATGCGCATTTCAATCAAAAGATGCCATGTGTCCAAGACAGTTGGCCCACGATCCAACAACTGCCTGCGTAGTCCACTAGATGCGTAATCCAATTCATGCGCAATCCAATATGCGCAGTTCAGAATAACTAAAAGTTAGTTATTTCAGAACTCTACAAATAGAGTTTCAAGTCTTCATTCAGGGGGATCAGACATTAAAGTTCAGAATTATTAGAGAGTTCAGGAGTTCTTGCCCAAGTGCTGCTGCATTCTTCCGAGGCTTTTGCCTTCAATTCTCCGAGGCTTTTGCCTTCAAGTCAACTTCGAGGCTACCGTCTTCAAAGTTCACATCGTCCAATAGATAAAGCAATCGTCTTCTAGATTGGATTCCTACAGTTGTACCTTTCCCAGAATTCTTGTAATATTTACAAAGTTTGTATCAATAAAGTTTCATACTTTTAGTTTTTCCAAACAAAATAGACATCGAAAATTTTGTTGCATAAGGAATTAAAGTTCAGGTCTCAGTTTCAGGACTGTGTATCAGTGAATCACATTGAAAATCCTATTTCGAAATCCAAAAACTTAACACAAATCAATAATCAAGATTTCAGTAATGTAATACACATGTATATGAGTTAGTATAGAAGTTTAAATCATGGAAAAAGGGTTTGAAAACACATTTGAATTTCGGGAATTCAAACAATTCAAAATCAGTAAACTGACAGTTTGTAGTATCAACAATAGTTAACACATTAACTCCAAAACCTATTTCGAAAAACCCAATTCTCTTGATAACATCAAACCCAACATGTAACCATCATTTCAATAATGTAATACACTTGTATAATCAACCATGGCAAATTAAACATCAATAAAAATCAGTTTAGAGCACATTATGTTCGGAATTGAAAAACTGGAATTGCACGTATCAGTGAACATTAAGAAAATGAATTTCGAAAGCCAAAACATGATAATAATCCAAAATATTGGTTGGTAAACATTGTGTCTAGTGTGCACGTAGTCTCACGAATCATCTCGTGTCCTGAGGAAACAGGACACGACGTGTCTTGGCTCACGAACACCATAGACACGCGCACAGGCACACAGCGTCGTGCACGCGTGTGTGTCGCTCTAGGACACGACACGTTGCACGACACATGTCGTGGTCATGTCCACGTAGTTCGCCCCATATAGGGCTACATGTCTATGGCCCTGTACCGTGTCCTAGACACGTGTCAGTGTCTGTTCTAGCCGCGTGTCAATGGTGCAATTTCGCGGGTGCACAGCCCGCGCGCGCGGCCAGTACGACCAGTGCGAGGAGGAGAACTCTTCGCACACGCAACCATATGGGCTCAAATTTTGGAAGAGTCATGTCAGTCAATGCCCTGACATCCTCCCTAAAATTTTGTGTATCCCCGTGTCCGATACAGCGAGTTATCCAGCCCAAGATGCAGGACAGTGCACGTTTCCTCGTGCACGCGTGTGTGTCCCATTTTTGGATACGAAAAGTGTCCAAAAACATGCTCAGTAGGACACGAAAATAATAACCATGTATAAAACAACATATCCATTCAATTACTTTTCAAAATTAACAAAATAAATCCTATTGAGGCATTCTAACAAACACCTATACTTACACATTGACACATGCCCTATACGGACACCAAACGGGCACGAAATTAACCCAAACTTCAGGGACAGCTAGGGGACTCCTAGATCTAGCCCTAAATGCAAAGAAAATAGAATATTAGATCAATTTATGAAGTTTTACCTATAGGTGCAAAAAGCATAAAAAAGCTCCAAATGGGAGATTCTTCCTTGCTAGCCAAATGCTCCCAAATTGTCCCAAAGCTGGGATTAAACTCCACAATCAGAAAATAGGAGGGTATTAGGCTATAATGCAAGAAACTAGAGTGGAAAAGGATTTAAAATGAAGATTTTATGGAATGGGGAAAGAATTAACAAACCTTTCTTTTCTCTCTGTGTTGAAATGACATAAAAGAGGTAAGAACTAATGAAGAGATTATTTATAGGGATGGGGGAGCCCTAGTGGCTGGTCATGAAGTGAAAATTTGGGTTAGGGTTTAGTCTAATGGGCTATGGGCTTAAGTCACAAGTCATGAAGTCATAAAATCACAAGTCATGGATTAAAATCATAAGTCATGAAATGATTTCACTTAACCTTAATCCTCCTATCTAAAACTAGTTTCTAATGACTAAAATAGGTTAACTCAAGTTACACTAGGGTCACCATAGCTAGGGTTAGCTTCTAGGCTAGTCTACAAGTCTCAAACAAGTCAAAGTCCAAACTAGAAATCACCATTTCAATAAATTAAAAATAAATTCAAATTTCACTAAATGACAAAAATACCCTCAAGCTAAAATGATAATTAAATCATCCTAATGACATGGTTAGGCTCTAGGTCATACAGTCTCTAGGGTTTCACTAGCAGCACATCAAAATCACAAGTCATGACTTAAAACAGTTTTTAAATAGTTTAAGAATGATTAAAAATCACCAAAATCATAATGTGAAATAAATATCAATAAATAATAATAATAATTACAAAATTTCAAAATTACCCTCATTTGTAAAACTGGGTGTTACAATCCTACCCCCCTTAGAAAAATTTCGTCCTCGAAATTAAGACGATCGCACCCCTACTAGGTCAAACCCCCAATAATCAAGGTCAAGGAAACTATATCTATAACATGCAAATTGTGGTCCTACTGGTCGCGATTTTACAGTCTCGATCAGGGTAACTAAGCTATCTAACATATCACAAGCATATCCTGGCAGGTACTAATAGAATCACACAACAAGCTGGAAAGAAGAACATGAAAGACACACATGCTAACCCGTCACCCGTAGCGTCGGTCTACTCGACTGTCAGCACAAAAGCCCTGCCCCTCTGGGGTGTATCCCTCTGATGGTGTGGGGCACGGTGCTGCGCTACAGGTGGCCTACCTTTCTCTATCTAATCCATGACACTCAAGTAATATCCACCCTTATATTCCACTCAATTATACTAGGGCACCATCTATATGGTATCTATTCTGCAATCTTATAATCATACTCGTCTATCCAGAACCATGTTACCAGAATCCTCGTCACATAAGTAAGTATGGCTGCAATAATCCGTAGAGTCCTTAACTAATGTACATACCTCTAGAATCATGGTATTTAAAATTTTTGCATTGTCGCTAGCTTGGCTGTGAAAACTTTAAATTTCCACACCCGAGAAATACATCCAAAATCAGACTCTATCTCATCTTCCAACCAGCTGATATGGCTGTAGAAGACTCTAGATTCCATGACTGAGGCAACCTAGCCCATAATGTTATCTTGGTAGGAAATCAAGTCAATAATGAATACCAAGAAACAATTCAACGATGAATCAAGGAAGATAGACATATACTGTCAGAATCGAATTTTGAGATAGTTTATAATAAGATTCACAAGGGTCATCCCAGGAATCTTCTCAAGTAGTCCTAACTGTGATTGAGTACTCTCTCAACTAAAGCCTATTCCTTAATTCCTATCGCAGGCGCGCAGCAGTACAACTAATCGTTGCACTACCACGACATCGCACTAATGCGACTCTCGACCTGCATGGGCCACCACTAAAAACGTGTCACGACTCGCACCCACTACGAGGGTACGAGTACGTAACATCGTCCAGCCTACGCCGCAGTATCGGCGGTAGAACGCTGTCCTAGGTTACTATCTAACCAACAACTCACGCAATTATATAATGTACTTGTCAAATCTCAACTTCGAACGGAGGACAAGTATAGATATAATAGAATCTCAATCACAGTCTAAGCACGATATGATATCACAGAAATTTAACTAAGACTGAATAACAACAACCAAGTGCTAAATAATAATAAACTCAACAATCAATATCTCAACTTATTACAATTCAAGTTCTAAACATGAAATCCAAACTAAGTCAACTAGCTAATCTCCCAATCACTTCTGAGTGTCGGGGCCAAAGGTAGCCATCCCGTCTTCGGTTCCATAATAAGTAGGGCAAGTGTCCTCGTGGCAATCATCTGTAAAATTTTCAACAGGTCCAGTCAGGACAGGAATGAGTACAACTCGTCAAAAAATCCTAAATAAATGACAGAGAACTATAAAGCAGTTATAGACAGTTATATTGATGAATCATGGCAGTTTATACAAGTAATGGTGTAGAGAACAGTTAAGGTACAAGGAAAGTAAAGTAACTAAACAAGAAGAGAAACATGGCAATGAAGGCTGTAAAATAGAATCTAGCTGAACTAGAGTAGCATGATATAAGTCCAGACAGTATAATAAAAGTCATGTGTGAGTCCAGACAATATAATCCAATACCAGGTGATTCCAGCACAAGATGAGTCCGGTATAAGGTGAGTCCAGTCAGTGATCAAAGGTTCCAGGGTGAGTCCAGACTATACGCTAATAGTGTATTTTAAAATATCGGGATCGATATGTGAACGGCTGTAGGTAATACGACACACCGCACACTCGGCCAAGTGTGGGGTGGCTATCATTCTAGTATAATTCTAAGGGAGTGGTTCCAGTATTTGGATATGTTCACATATCTACTCCAATATTTCCCTGTCCAACAAGTACAAGTGAATCCATAACCCGACACGAAATAAGTACAAGTCCAGCCAGAACACGAATGATACCAGTAAGTGATTCTAGGGTGATTCTAGTAGATGATTCCAGAAATAGAGGCAAGACATGAATAAGTGAGTGTCGCATGAAATAGATCCAATAATATCAAATCGTGTTTGAAAGAGAGAATCAAATAGAACTAACTACAACTGAAATACAGTAATCGACAAGTAAATGAAAGAACTATCAGAGAATGTACTCGCCTGCTACTCTAAAAAGAGTAGTATAATATCAGATGTCTGCACCAGAGTCACAATGTCCTAGATAGAGTAATTTGGGTTATGACATATTTAATACAAGGGAAAATGAAAGCTACTATGCAAACTACATGATTTCTAGGTCAAACTAGGTCAAAGTCAACTCTTGGTCAACTCTGGGTCAAACCAAGTCAATATCTAGCTAAATTGTCAAACCTTGGTCAACTAGTCAACCTAACAGTCAAACTAGGTCAATCCTAGTCCAGTCTAGTCTCACTAAGCCTAACCAAGCCTAGGCTAGCACACAAGCATACCTATATTACATTAGACATATAATATTCCATTCATTACACATTCAAGACACTAATACTTGCATATTACTTGCATAAGATTGCATATATTTATTCTTGCATTCAAGTATTCATGTCATTCATTCCCTTACACCACCATATGCATGTTCATTACAAGTATACCTATCATGTATGGGATACATACTTATATAGATAGATAGGTACATAGACATGACCATACACTTTCACATATATATTTGCATTGCATATCACATTCTTTCATTCAATTTCAACAATGCATACATCATGTATATTACATCCTTACATTCATTTGCATATGTCATCATATACATACATGCATATTTACATATTTCTATACACACACACACACACACACACACACACACACACACACACACACACACATATATATATATATATATATATATATATATATATATATATATATATATATATATATATATATATTTTACACACACACACACACACACACACACACACACACACACACACACACACACATATATATATATATATATATATATATATATATATATAAAAAAAATATATATATATATATATATTTTATAAAATATATATTTTATATATTTTTTTTTATATATTATATATATATATATTGAGATAGAGGGGCTAAGGTTGTGTGTGGGTATAACATAGAGTGTGAACATTGTGTAATTTCTTAGGAAATCAGTGATGTGTGTGTGTGTGTATAGGAGAACACAATATTCTCAGTTTTAGATTGTGTGTGTGTGTGTCTGTGATAGTTAAGGAGTTAGGGGAAGTTGTGCGTTCTGAGGAATTCTATTAGATGGCAATGCAAGGTATCCATGGGTGTGTAATGTGAAAGTGTACGAGCTATAGGGTGTATGAGTGAAGAATGAAGGGTGTAGTGTAATGTGTCAAGGTGGTAGTTAAAATCAGTGAGTGAGTGAGTGTATCATGTGTTCAGGAATATAGGAATCGATATTACAGTTAGGTGTGTGTTTAGATAGGGCACCATGTGACAGTGAGCTAATTCTCAGGTTTGTGATATGAAATCAGTGAATAATTGTGTGTGTATGGATGTGTGTGATGGTACATGTGACTGAGTGTGTGAGCCAATCTCAGGAAAATGATTCTCAGGTTAATGACAGTTTCATTAACCCAAACCAATCCAATTCGAAAACCCCTTCACCTTGATGATATCAACTAACATGAATCAACTAACAGTCCACTAAAACGAATGTATAAGAATTTAACATGGCAAATAGACATCGAAAATTTAGTTGCACAGGGAATTAAAGTTCAGGTCTCAGTTTCAGGACTGTGTATCCGTCAATCACATTGCAAATCCTATTTCGAAATCCAAAAACTTAACACAAATCAATAATCAAGATTTCAGTAATGTAATACACATGTAGATGAGTTAGTATAGCAGTTTAAATCATGGAAAAAGGGTTTGAAAACACATTTGAATTTCGTGAATTCAAACAATTCAAAATTAGTAAACTGACAGTTTGTAATATCAACAATAGTTAACACATTAACTCCAAAACCTATTTCGAAAAACCCAATTCCCTTGATAACATCAAACCCAACATGTAACCATCATTTTAATAATGTAATACACTTGTATGAATCAACCATGGCAAATTAAACATCAATAAAAATCAGTTTAGAGCACATTATGTTCGGAATTGAAAAACTGGAATTGTACGTATCGGTGAACATTAAGAAAATGAATTTTGAAAGCCAAAACATGATAATAATCCAAAATATTGGTTGGTAAACATTGTGTCTAGTGTGCACGTGTCTCACGAATCATCTTGTGTCCTGAGGAAATAGGACACGACGTATCTTGGCTCACGAACACCACAGACACGCGCACAGGCACACAGCGTCGTGCACGCGTGTGTGTCGCTCTAGGACACGACACGTTGCACGACACATGTCATGGTTATGTCCACGTGTTCGCCCGATATAGGACTACATGTCTATGGCCCTGCACTGTGTCCTAGACACGTGTCGTGTCCGTTCTAGCCGCGTGTCAGTGGCGCAATTTCGCGTATGCACAGCCCGCGCGCGCGGCCAGTACGACCAGTGCGAGGAGGAGAACTCCTCGCACACGCAACCATATGGGCTCAAATTTTGGGAGAGTCATGTCAGTCAATGCCCTGACATCCTCCCAAAATTTTGCGTGTCCCCGTGTCCGATACAGTGAGTTATCCAGCCTGAGATGCAGGACAGTGCACGTGTCCTCGTGCGCGTGTGTGTGTCCCATTTTTGGACACAAAAAGTGTCCAAAAACATGCTCAGTAGGACACGAAAATAATAACCATGTATAAAACAACATATCCATTCAATTACTTTTCAAAATTAACAAAATAAATCCTATTGAGGCATTCTAACAAACACCTATACTTACACATTGACACGTGCCTGATACGGACACCAAACGGACACGAAATTAACCCAAACTTCAGGGACAACTAGGGGACTCCTAGATCTAGCCCTAAATGCAAAGAAAACAGAATATTAGATCAATTTATGAAGTTTTACCTACAGGTGCAAAAAGCATGAAAAAGCTCCAAATGGGAGATTCCTCCTTGCTAGCCAAATGCTCCCAAATTATCCCAAAGCTGGGATTAAACTCCACAATCAGAAAATAGGAGGGTATTAGGCTCTAATGCAAGAAACTAGAGTGGAAAAGGATTTAAAATGAAGATTTTATGGAATAGAGAATTAACAAACCTTTCTTTTCTCTCTGTGTTGAAATGACATAAAAGAGGCAAGAACTAATGAAGAGATTATTTATAGGGATGGGGGAGCCCTAGTGGCTGGTCATGAAGTGAAAATTAGGGTTAGGGTTTAGTCTAATGGGCTATGGGCTTAAGTCACAGGTCATGAAGTCATAAAATCACAAGTCATGGATTAAAATCATAAGTCATGAAATAATTTCATTTAACCTTAATCCTCCTATCTAAAACTAGTTTCTAATGACTAAAATAGGTTAACTCAAGTTACACTAGGGTCACCATAGCTAGGATTAGCTTCTAGGCTAGTCTACAAGTCTCAAACGAGTCAAAGTCCAAACTAGAAATCACCAATTCAATAAATTAAAAATAAATTCAAATTTTACTAAATGACAAAAATACCCTCAAACTAAAATGATAATTAAATCATCCTAATGACATGGTTAGGCTCTAGGTCATTCAGTCTCAAGGGTTTCACTAGCAGCATATCAAAATCACAAGTCATGACTTAAAACAGTTTTTAAATAGTTTAAAAATGATTAAAAATTACCAAAATCATAATATGAAATAAATATCAATAAATAATAATAATAATTACAAAATTTCAAAATTACCCTCATTTGGAAAACTGGGTGTTACACTTACTCCCACAGAGCTGTGGATTGGGCGTAAGCCTAGTCTGAAACATGTTCAAATTTGGGGTAGTTCAGCACATGTGCTGAATGATAAAGCAGATAAGTTAGAATCTCGTACAGAAGTATGCTTGCTTGTAGGCTATCCAAGAGGAACGAAAGGATGTTTATTTTATAGTCCTAAGGATTAGAAGGTCATTGTTAGCACCAATGCCCGATTCTTAGAGGAAGGCTATGTGATGAACCATAAACCCACAATTAGAGTTGTTCTAGAAGAACTGAGAGGTGAGACACCAAGTACTTCAGTACCAACAGTAACAGAGGATGAACCACAATTAACTGCACAAAGTGTCACAAATATTATACCACAACCGATAGTGTCTCATCGTAGTGGAAGGGTTATGATACAACCTGATAGATATATGTTCTTGGGAGAGTCATCAGACTTTATCCCTGAGGAACAAGATTTTGATCCCTGTACCTACAGCGAAGCACTCCAAGATAAAGATGTAGAGTCTTGGCAAAAAGCAATGATATCTAAAATATAATCTATGGATTCCAATCAGTTCTGGGAGCTTGTAGAACCACCCGTTGGTGTAAAAGCCATTGGATGCAAGTGAGTCTATAAGAGAAAAAGAGGATCAGACGGTAAGGTTGAAACCTTTAAAGCTCGTCTTGTTGTAAAATATTTTACTCAAAGAGAGGGTATCAATTATGAGGAAAAATTTTCTCCAGTAGCCATGCTTAAGTCTATCCAGATTCTTTTATCTAATGCAGCTCATCTCGATTATGAGATTTGGCAAATAGATGTTAAGACAGCTTTCCTTAATATAAGTCTTGAGGAAGACATCTATATGAAGCAACCAGATGGGTTCATTGAAAAGGGCCAAGAACATCTTGTTTGTAAGCTCAAAAAGTCCATTTATGGACTTAAGCAAGCTTCCAGATCTTGGAACATATGTTTTGATCAGGTGATAAAATCCTATGGATTTGATCAATGTCAGGATAAATCATGTGTATACAGAAAGTGTGACGGAAACATGATGGTGTTTCTAGTACTTTATGTGGATGACATCTTGCTTATTGGAAACAATGTGAAGGTGTTATCTGATATAAGGGTATGGTTATCCAAACAGTTTGATATGAAGGACTTGGGAAAAGTAGGTCACATCCTTGGGATCAAAGTTCTACGAGATAGCAAAAAAATGATGTTAGGCTTATCCCAAGCTTCCTATATCGATACTGTACTAACTCGTTTCAGTATGCAAAATTTTAAGAAAGGTTTCTTACCTTTTAGACATGGAATTGCTCTATCAAAGGAGCAGTGTCCGAGGACACCTAAAGAGATAGAGAACATGAGAGCAGTTTCCTATGCTTCAGCAGTATGAAGCTTAATGTATGCAATGCTATGTACGAGACCATACATCTGCTTTGTCGTAGGTATGGTCAGCAGATATCAGTCTAAACCAGGACAAGAGCACTGGACTGTCCTAAAGCATATTTTGAAGTACCTGAAAAGAACTAAAGAGTATATGCTAGTTTACCAGGCAGATAGTTTAGTTCCCTTGGAGTATACAGACTCAGATTTTCAGTCAGATAGGGATCCCAGGAAATCTACCTCAGGTTATGTGTTTACTTTGGGAGGTGGAGCCATTGTGTAGAGGACTATCAAGCAAAAATGTATTGATGATTCCACCACAGAAGCCGAGTATGTGGCAGCCTCTGAGGCAGCCAAAGAAGCGGTTTGGCTCATAAACTTTCTATTGGACTTGGATGTGGTACCTAGTTTGCCTAAGTCTATTACACTTTATTGTGATAATAATGGTGCAGTTGTAAACTCGAAGGAACCACGAGCCCATAAGACAGGTAAACACATTGAGCGCAAGTACCACCTGATACGAGATTTCGTAAAGAAATAAAAAATTGTTGTGATCAAGATAACATCAGCCGACAATCTAGCTGATCCCTTTATAAAGAGCTTACCAGCTAAGGCTTTTGATAGTAATGTTGAGGGAATGTGAGTCAGATGTGTAACAGCATGGCTTTAAGTATAAGTGGGAGATTTGTAACAGTATAATGAAAAGCAATGCTTTGAGTATAAGTGGGAGATTGTTAGGGTTATATACTAAAAGCATCGCTTTTGTAGTAATCTTATTTCCTTAAATTTTAAATAAAAATCATATGGGCAAATGTTTGCATATTGTATTTGTTGTAAGTGTTAATACAAATGTTTGATATTCTATATTGTAGATAATATGGTGTGTGGTGTCACACATAAGATCATATTATCAGTTTCCTATGGAATATATAAATAGTTTACAACCTAGATGGACTTGGACAATCTATTGGAAATGTTGTAGTGTAATCTGGTATTAGTCTATCTTGACTATAGGTTTACACTAGTACACTTTGTGTGTATTAAACATGACCACTTGAGGTTGTTCTCTTTGTACTGACTACATAAGAGAATAAACACCTATGTTATTATGGATGCTTGTGCTCTTAATCCAGATATAATAACAGACATGTATATACAGTGTGTATTACTTTGACTCATGAAATAGTGGGATTCATTATGGGTCAACAACCTCTATGAATTGGGTAATAATATTATATGTATGATGGGCTATTGATTATAAATGGAATTCATGTCCTGATACATCGGGTTGATGATGTCCCCTTAAGGAGCTCATAAGGATTGTTATGTAAACCCTGCAGGTGGATTATATTCGACATGAAAAATAAAGTTGAGCGGTACTACTTAAGGATAAAAGATGTCGAATCAATATAGTTGTCAGTAACTTAATTTGATCGACGGACATTCTATATCTTAACATGGGGAGCCAAACGAGCATATAATAATATGAGGCCACAAACATAATTTGGAATTAGGGAGGTAGTACAACAATATTTCATTAGTGGACCGAGCTTTTATTAATGGGCCTGGATTGTTTGTCCGGGCTGAACACGGGATATTCAAATCCGCTAGGAGGCCTAACCCTAATTTTTCCTCATGGTCCCTGCCATAGCCTATATATATCCTCTATTCTCTGGCCGCCAAATTACTGATCAGAAATCTGAAGCTTTCTATAAATTTGTGATTCACGTAAGGAGGGAAAGAGAGGGCTGCCAAAGAGAATAAAAGGTTGGGAGATCGTCGCCTACACGACGTCCAACTCGAGGAAAGAATACGTGCAGAAGATCTTGGGGTCGTCCACTCGATATTTCCAGGAGCTGCTTGTCTTCTTCCCGCCGCAGGTATAATTTGTGAACCCTAGTTTCTGCCTATGAAGGGTTAGAACACGTATTAAATCCGTTTAACATTTTTTTGATCAATACGCACACCAAAGTAAGGGTCCTGGGAATCCCCAGTTCCATCAATGAGCGTCGTTTGTGTGTCAGAGAAGCTCGGAGAGGTAACGAGGCCAATCGAAGATGGAGAAGAAGCTCGGGAGCCACCATACAACCTTCTAGAACAGGGAAGGCCGAACTCTGGCCGAGTTCGGTCCCAGGCCAGTTCTGGAACGCCCACATAGAGTTTCGGCCGAACTCTGTATCATCAGGCTAAGAACAGTTCTGGAACGCCCATAGAGAGTTCTGGCCGAACTTTGTGTCGTCTGGCTGAGGCTAATTTCAGGGTATTTTTTTTACATCGTTAGATCGTATCCTACGATATAGATTTCGCTGCGGAATTAGGGGGTTTACATATGGTTTTTTCTAACCCTAATCATACGTAACATATACAACAGAGGGAAAAAGAGAGAGAAAGGAGGCAAGATGCCATTGCAACTTTGGGAGAGAAGAAGAAGGATTGAAGGCCATTTTCGAAGGAAGATCGTGTTCGGGTAATGTCACATCCTAGAACCAGAATAATAGAGAGCGGATGACAGACACAGCCAGCTACGTATATAGAAGTGTAATCCAACTTGATATACGCTCATGGCTGTCTAGATGTATGAAGGTTCATCTACAAGCCATCAGTCTCTTATGGTTAAGAATAAGCCTAGCGTCTCAATCTCAAGCAAGTAATAATAGTTACAAGATGTTAGACCATCAGATATTCAATAGTAAGGCATCCCATATATTTCATATACAGATGATCATGAAGCTAGTCGTACAAAATGCAAGGACTAGCAAGAGTTTCAGTCATACATGATCAATCCTAGGATTTGTCAATCATGTTACAGCCCTTAGGCAAACAATAAATATAAGTATTCAACACGAGCTAACACTTGTTCGGCGGCTAAACACCTCAAAAGAATAATTTATAATAGAGTAGGAGAGCAAAATAAAACCCACTCGTTGTCAGGGTTACGTCTATTGTTCACCATCTGGCTGGAAGGCTGGGAGATCCTCGGGTGCTGTTCCGAAATCTGGCCATACAAAACCAGCTGGATCAGACCCCAGACAGAGCAAGTGCCACAAGGGAGGCTTCACTTAAGAACTAAAACTAGCATGTCAGAACATAAATAAGAATAATAATAGAAAAACATGAAATATAAATAAGGCAACAAATGACGAGAGGACGAGGAACTATTCCGAAAACCAGGTTACAATCCTTAAACCAAATAAGGACCGGGGTTGTAACCCTTCGTCTGAATAGAACCGGTCTCTAGCTATTTATTGCTAAGAGTAATGCGTAAGCAAGCATGTCCTGAGATAGCCATGTACTGGATCTAGACAAGACTAGATAGGATTGGACTCCGTCCAACATTTACGACCAAGCAAAGAGTACGGTTTGATACTTTAACTAACTAGGGTTATCACAAGCCTAGTTACTAGCAAGATGCAATAAGATGTTCCGGCAGTCACAAGCCCTGCAGCTATCCAGGTTATCCAGGCAAGGTTCATGCAAGAGTTATCAAGAATTATTAGGTGACGTTGAGTGCAATACATGACAGTGTGCATATTACTTGTTTCAAGAAGTGCCCCACATGATAGTGGGTTAGAAATGTGCCCTACTCGTCGGCAGGCTACAAGTCCATCAGGTGTGGCCGGGATAACGGGGTTGCCTGTAACTGGAAACATCTCTCTATATGAGCTACTTTGATCAATATAGTAATTAACCTAGTCAGATTCAGTATGAATCCATGACCGTGGTAACCAGGGATGCAAGTCCTAGACATGATGCGAGATGAGACTGGAAGCTTATACAAGCACATTCAAGAACAATCACCCACGGTGTCAAGACGAGTTTTGCTCAACAGGTCAAGATAGTCGTCGCAACAACATTCAAGATTACATGTCAGATTTACTTGTCAAGAGTACGCCACGACGGACCACTATCATGTCATGTTACTTGTTACTGGTTAAGAGTACGCCATAACAGGCCACTATCAGGCTCTATCCTTATATTGTCATGAATGAGAGAAACTTACATAAAATAGCTAGTAACATATTCTTGAAGCCAAGGAAAAGATCTACAACTTTCATGTTGGAAGTTGGGAGAAATTTTGGCCACAAATCAGCCAATGGGACATAAAACAGCAAAAAATACCCAAAATAAGCACTATGCGGCACTTTGCATCCATGCGGCCAGTACTATACGGCACTATGTAGCCATACGGAACTGGCACTATACGACACTATACAGCCATGCGGAAAGCACTATGCAGCCATACGGACAGCACTATGCGGCACTATGTAGCCATACGGAACTGGCACTATGCGGCACTATGCAGCCATGCGGAGAGCACTATACGATACTATACAGCCATACGGACAGCACTATGCGACACTATACAGCCATACAAAACTGGCACTATACAGCACTATACAGCCATGTGGACAGCACCATATGGTACTATGCAGCCATACGGAACTGGCACTATGTGGCACTATGCAGCCATGCAGACAGCACTATACAGCCATACAAAACTGGCACTATGCGGCACTATGCAGCCATGCGGACAGTACTATGTAGCCATGCAGACAGCACTATGCTGCATTATGCAGCCATACGAAACTGGCACTATACGGTACTATGCAGCCATGCGGCCAGCACTATGCGGCACTATGCAACCATCCGGAACTGGCACTATACGGTACTATGCAGCCATACGGACAGTACTATGCAGCCATACGGAACTGATACTATGTAGAACTATGCAGCCATGCGGACAGTACTATACGACAATATGCAGCCATACGGACATCACTATACAGCCATGCGAAACTGGCACTATGCAGCCATGCGGCCAGCACTATGCGGCACATAGAAGATGTCCAAATCTTACTTTGGCCATAACTTCCTCAAAACAAGTCAAAATCTAACTTTTCAAAGGTCCATATTGGATAAAATCGAATTCTCTACAACATAGAACTATCAAAACTTGAAACTAATAAAGTTTGGTAGATCGATCAAAACCTAAGAAAACTGAAAAGGCTACAAACTTAGATCTATAAAAATCCATCCGTCCAAACCGAAAACTTCAAGTTCTAAAGATGCTTAGAATCATGTAGAGAAGAAGATAGAATAACAAAATAAAAGATCCATCATGAAGCAAGTTGTACTTGCTTAAGTACAATACCCATTTTTCTAAAATGAGGGTAATTTTGAACCTTTGTAAAAGTTTATTATTTAATAATAGGATTTATGATTTTTGGGGATTTTAATTAATTTAATACTATTTATAATTTTGATGTGTTAGCTAGTGAACCCTAGAACTGTTGAGCCTAGAGACTAACCATGACCATGGGGACCTAACCATGTGATTAGAATGACTAATTACAACTTTTTAGGCTAAGGGTATTTTGGTCATTTTGTGACTTTTAAATTATTTAGGATTTTGATTAATTGGTAAATTTTAGATTATTTTAATAATATTTAAATTAATGTATTATGATTTTGGTCATTTTTCACATTTTAATATTTTGGGAATTTTTATATTTTAATATTAATTTTACTGGATTTATTTAGTCGGGTTTGAGTTTCGTTTCGTTCCGACTTGTGTTAGTCACCCGGGTAGCTTAGACTGTAGATAGGATCCCAAGATTAGTTAGTCATGGCCTACAAATCTCACTAATTAAGTTAGTGAGTTTAGACTAATCCCACTTGTAAGATTGGTTAAGTTAGAGGCTTAAATTTAACCCTTTTGATCCAAACTTGAACCTAACTTAAAATTAACCAAGAGGACTAGTTGAGGCCTTATTGGCTTTCCTCCAAGGTCCAAATAGGGTTTAGTGGCAGCCATTATAGGTAGTTTAGCCTCCCTTCCTTTTATTTTATTTTATCTTGCCACTTTTCCTTCACAAAGTGTTCTTTCCCAAATTGAGAGCTTCCCTCTTTGATTTGATCTCCAAATCCTTATATCCCTCCACCAAAATTTTCATCCAACCTTCTCATACTACCAAGGGAGGGTGCTAGCAAAAATTTAGAGCAAAGTGCATGGAGGAGTGTCCTTTTTGGAAGATCTTCATGTCGGAGCCGTGTCATTGAGAGTATCATTGGAATTCCACTCCCAATAGGTAAAACCAACCCTCTAAATTAATTTTCTATGCATATTAGTTAGTTTTGAATCCATAGGATCCACCTCCATGCATGTACCCCCTTTAGATTCAAGTTTGAGGCCATTTGGAGCTCTCTTGAGGATTTTAGATATGTATTTTATGTCATACTTGATAGATCCCAAATTAGGACATCCCATGTGTTTGTTTTATTGCCTAATAGGATTAATTGTGTTTTAAATTCAGTTTTAGAATGGTCAGAGAGTGGATTGATCTTAGTTAGGATGGTTAGAATGAGTTTTATTTGGATATCTATGTTGGTATCCAAGTATCTTGTCCTACATGTATTTTTTTTTCCAAAATAACCCAAATTCGTCATAATATTCATTCACGTTTTTAGTAACCATAGTAACTTAGAAATGCCATAACGTTTAGCTCAGAGCTCCGATTAATATTTCGTTTCTTTAAAAGAACTGTATCGAAGTTAGCTTTCCAAATATATATATATTTTAGTAAGCCAAAATCGTTCTGGAACTTTCTGTAAAACTATTTGAGTGTCAGCTGTCCGAAAGACAAACGTGTTTCTGTGTTTTTGCGATTCCGGGAGCTTCCGGACACGAAAATACGATCCGTTTGAAGTTTCAGAAAGCTAACCCGAAGGACTACGGCATACTTTAATCCTAGAATTTAGCGAATGTCTAATTGGTACAATATTGATTTTAAGTAGAAGAGTGACTATACGATATAGGCATTTTGTGTAACCTATGAGCCTATGTAGTATGGATATTAAATGAATGTATGTATCATAGGTTGTCGAGTATATATATGATATAGTACATATATATATATATATATATATATATATATATATATATATATATATATTATTGTTAGGTAATATATGTTAGTATGTTTATTAGATGTTGGTTAGTAGAGGGTTAGATATGTTAGAGTTGTTATATGTTACTGTACGTTATATATGTTAGTATTTTTGTTAGATGTTGGTTAGTAGAGGGTTAGATATATTAGAGTTTTTTATATGTTAGTATAAGTTATATTTGTTAGTATGAATGTTAGTCAGATAGTAGATGTTAGTATTTTGTTAGATATTTGATATGTTGTTAGATAGTTTAATGTTAGATATCTAGTATATTAGATATTGATATGTTAGTAGGTTATGTTAGTTCTAGATATTGGTATGTTAGCAAGTTAGTCTCTATAAATCATATGTTATATATTAGTTAAGATGTTATGTCAGTACATTAGATAGTTAGTTAATTAGATATTTGAGGGGTATCTTGGTATCTCATGATACAAGTTAGTATCTTAAGGTAAATATGAATTACCTTTACCTTCAAGGTAAATGATTAGTTTACCTTATGGCCAAGGTATTGGTTTTGGGATGCCAATATGACCAAGATTGATATGGTATCCTAGTGTTAGTGGGTTAGTATCTAAGTGTTTGAGTTTGAGTAGGTGATGTTAGATTGTGGAAGGGTTATATAGATAGGTATATATTTTTTTAGGTTATATAGTATATATGTCACGCCCCAGAACTAGAATACTGGAGAGCGGGGGCAGACATAGCCAGCTACGTATATTGAAATGGTAACCACCTCGATATACGGTCACGGTTGTCTAGATATATGAGGGTTTACTACAAGCCAACAGTCTCTTATGGTCATGAACAAGCCTAATGTCTCAATCACAAGCAAGTAAGTAAGGTCACAAGATGTATGATCATTAAATATACAATAATAAGGCGTCCCAAATATTACATATTCAGCTGATCATGAAGCTAATCGTTACAAAATGTTAGGACTAGCAAGAGTTTAGTCGTACATGATCAACCCTAGGATTTGTTAATCATGTTTATAGCCCGTAAGCAGACAGTAAGTAAAAGTGCATCGAGCTAACAGGTGCTCGTCGGCTAATAAAGTGGGCAAGACAAAAAGGAAAACCCACTCTTGGCCCGGGTTCCGTCTAGTTGTCACCATTGGGCTAGAAGCTCGGTAGATCCTCGGGAGCTGCTCCGAAATCTGGCCACACAAAACTAGCTGGGTCAACCCCAGAAAGAGCAAGTGCCACAAGGGGGCCACGAAATAAGAACAAAAGCCAGCAATTAGCACAAGAAAATCTAATATTAAAACTAGAATTTATGAAAACATGTCAGGATGATATACGACGAGATAACCATGGAACTATTCCGATAGCCAGGTTACAACCCGTAAACCAAACAAGGACCGGGGTTGTAACCCTTCATCTGAACAGAACTTGGTTTCCCACCATTTATCGGCAAGATAATAATGTGAGAAATCAAAACAGGAAGCAATCTTGTACTGGATCAAGACATGACTAGACTGGTTATACCTCATTCAATCAATTACGGCCAAGCAGATACTACGGCTTACTACTTTAACTAACTAGGGTTATCACAGACCTAATTACTAACAAGATGCAGTGAGATGATTCCACAGCCACAAGCCCTGCAGACCATCCAGGTTACCTAGGTCAAAAGTTACGGGTTGAATTCTGGTGGGTACATCGCCCGGAAGACAAATGTACTAGAGGGTGCAACACTCGACGGTGTGCTGGAAATGTGCCCTACTCGACGGCAGGCTACAGATCCCAAAAGCGCCCAGGTAACGGGATTGCCTGTAGCTGTGTCATCTCTTCATGACTACTGTGTTATTCTAGTTATTAGCCTTAATCCATTTTGGTAGGTACCCCTGATCGTGGTACTCAGGAGTCCCATCCTAGATATGATGCAAGACAGGACAAGTGGATTTATCAAGCAAACAAGGAAGAACCACCCACGGTGTCAAGACATGTCAAGTTAAGTTAGCCGTCGCAACAGCATTAAGTTATCAAGTCATGCTACAAGTCAGGAGTGCGCCGCCACGGGCCACTATCAAGTTATTAAGTCACAAGGATTAATTACAAGTTACAAGTTAGGTGTGCACCCCACTGGGTCACTAGCAAGGAGATCAGAGAATACCAGGATCATTATTTATAGAAAATCTCGAAAACCGTACTAGTCATAAACAATTACTTGTAAATTGTGTTAGGCCGTGTCGGGTCGTGATAGTCGTGCTGTGTTGAACAACATCTCAGGAAAACCCAATCCACAAAAGAGAAACCAAGTCGAGAAATAAAACCAATACTCCAAGAGCCAATGGGATTTAAGCAAGGGGCCAGGGGGTTGGGCATACGTGCAAGAGCACGTACGCAGGGGGAGCATACACGCAAAAGCACGCACACAGGAGAGCAGCGTACGCACCAGAGCACGCACGCAGGAGAGCTACGTACGCACAAAAGCACGCACACAGGAGAGCTGCGTATGCACAAAAGCACGCACACAGGAGAGCTGCGTACGCACAAAAGCACGTACGCAGGGAAAAACGTACGCTCAGGTCATACGTACGCTCAAGTCTGCGTACCAGGGCACGCTCAAGTCTGCGTACCAAGGCACGCTCAAGTCTGCGTACCAAGGCTCGCTCAAGTCTGCGTACCAAGGCACGCTCAAGTCTACGTCCCAAGGCACGCTCAAGTCTGCGTACCAAGGCACGCTCAAGTCTGCGTACCAAGGCTCGCTCAAGTCTGCGTACCAAGGCACGCTCAAGTCTACGTACGCAAGAGACACGCTTCCAACAGGAAGCGTACTCAAGTCTGCGTACGCTACGGTAAAGAGCGCACGCAGCTCAGTGGCGTAAGCTAAGAAGCTCTGCACACTGCTCACTGTCTTCTCCAAACCAGCAAGAACTCCATGGTTGAACCCAAGGCTTCAAAGTTCATAACTTGGCCATCCGAACTCCAAATCCGAATTTCTAAAGTTCTAACTTGGGTGAAATTGAATTCTCTTCCACATAGAAACATCAAAACCCATAAAAATCCAACTTAAATAGATCAAAACCATGCAAATCCGAAAATAAAGAAAACCTAGATCTAGAACAATGGAGACTCCAAATCATAAAATGCCAAGTTCTAATGTTGATCACCATGTCCTAATCTAGCAAATGGACAAATAAAATAGGGTTCTCATGTGGTGGCAAGGTGCACTTGCCTATGGGTTGGGAGAGTTGTGTGGAGGAAGAAGAAGAAGAAGAATTAATGGAGGTTTATGAGGAGAGAGAAGAAGTTGGTGGAGTTTTAAAGAGGGTGGGATGTGGTGTGTTGAGGGTGGAGCATAGGCTAAGGTGTTCCAATACACATTAAACAAAACCAAACCAACCCAAACCAATTAAAACCGGGCCACTAACTAAACCCAAAATACGAGAAATATCGAAATTCCACATGTTGAGAAAAATAAAAATACGTGCCAAAATTCAGATACGAGTATAAATACGAAATACGGGAAATACGGGAAATAAGGGTGACAATATATATATATATTATGAGAGTATATAGATATAGGTTATGGTTCATAGTGAGGATATGTATATACTTGATATATGATATCTATATGTATGTGTTAGGGTGGTACCATATGGGTAAGGATATATGTGATATATATGTAATGTATATTATATAACTAAGTTTGTGTGCCTTGTTAGCTATGTGGTTTAGCTATGTGCCTTGATTTAGGCTATGTGTTAGATAGCAATGGTACTAGTATACTTGATTGTTTAGGCCGTAGACTTATTTAGACCTAGAATTGACTAACTTAGACTAGTTTGACCATTGTTGACCAAACCTTAGCTAGTTTGACCACATTAGACTAGTTGTCCTAGTTTGACTAGACTAGTTGACCAGAGTTGACCAAGAGTTGACTTTGACCTAGATTGACTTAGACTCATGTAGATTGCATTATAATTTTAATTACCATATAAATTGAACTCTTTATAACTTGTGTTGCTCTAACTAGGACTCTGTGACTCCAGTTGGCCATCTTTTCATATCAACTATTCAGGGTATCAGGCGAGTACATTCTCTGATTATTTTATACTTGTTAGGATTTATATTCTTGCTCTAGATTACTTTACTTGATGCTGTCATGTTGTTAACACGGATTGGTACTATATGGATCTTTACATTGAGATGTTATCTCCCTCGGGAGCATCAGGTACATAATGTCATGTCGTTTCACTTTCATCATGTACTCCTGTGCTTTTACTATTCATGTATACTCTTGTGATTCATATACTCTCATGTTCACAGAGCCTCATGTATAACTTTACGTGCACCCATTTATGGGCCCTCATGTAAAATATTGTACAATAACATAACTTGTCTGGATCCTTGTGTATTGATTGGGGTACGGAGGAGTATAAATGGCATGTGAACAATTACAAAGTAGTATAATCATGTGCAAACTTTTAGTATAATCATGTGCAAATTCAAGCCGTTCACATGTCTATCTTATACTCTACATCACTAATCACTGATAGTTCTATACTTATAGTAGCTATTTATATTATAATTCTCTCTTTTTTATTACATGTACTTTCTTTCAGCGTTTCATGTATTTTACTCTATTGCATGCTCTATATTCCTGTCTTGATATGAACTGTTGAGATTTTGTGCTCGTTCCTGTCCTGATTGGACTTGTTAAAAATATTATAGGTAACCTGGAGATTCACAGCTAGCCTAGAGGACCAGTAGAGCTTGGAGTAGATTACTAGTTTATGGTTTAGTTTCTCTTTTAGAACTTGTTTTGTAATAAGTAGTGTTTTGAGATTGCTGAGATTTTGGGAGTTTATTTAAGTTGTTGTTGTAGAAGCATAGAATTTCAGACGCATCTATTCCTATGCGCTTAACACTACATGCGCCAGGGAGCTCAAACGAACTACTTGGCACAGCAAGGGACAACAAAAGTACAGACATTAAAAAAAGATTTTTATTTCATATGAAAGTCTATTATATGTCCAAAGAAAGGCTTTACAAAGGAGAACTTCTACAAAAAGAAAGATCCTAAGACTACAGCCAAGCGTAGCAAACTACCATGCGCCCTATGCCAGGCGCATCATCCGTCAGGCGCATCTCTTCAGCGTCTCAGTCAGGCGCGTCTCAGCCAGGCGCATCTCTTTATCATCTCAGTCAGGCGCATCATGAAGTCTCAGCATATGCGCCTACTTCGATTTTGAGCATAACAAGGGTGGGCGATCAACCCAACTCTAGCTGGAGGAAGAGCTCTCCAAAGCCCAAGGAAGAGGAGAGCACCACAATTCTGATCTGCGGCTCTTTCAGCATAACGGAGACGGGACTCGAGCATCCCGATCTTTGGATGCAACATGCACCTTAGGCCTGCATCGGGAGCCCACGATCCTGATTTTTGGATGTAACAGTCACCTTCACAAGTGCGTACGAAGACGACTCGATGCATCTTCACCCTCGGAAGCGTCTTGTCAACAGAATGAACTCGAGCGAAGAAGTTCATCTCCATTCGGGAAGACGGAAGAAAACGAAAAAAAACTCTCTCCTTGCTGCTATTTATAGGCCGGGCAAATCAAACCCACGTGCCAAATGGCGGGCTCTCCGAATCCCGTGTAATGAATTTACATTCATGGTGATGAACCTGTCCCCTCGAATTCAGCCAAGTCAAAATGGCTATTTAAAGCATACGAAGAACTCAACAGTCGGACCAATGAAGACGCGCCGGTCAGATACCGTGCATCATACAGACGCGCCCCTCAGTACCAAGTGCCTCATAAGGATGCGCCCTACGCGTCCCTATGCGCCTAGTGGAATGCAGAGCAATGTGCCCACTCAAAAGCTCATCATCCTTCAAGAGCATTAAATACTGAAGTCTGAGATGACAGCAGCCATGCTTCGATGACAGAGCAGCAACAGCTTTTACAGAAAATGAAGCGCCGCTGATGTCAGCATCATCATTACTTTCCTCTGACGGTTACAAGCCACGTAGCCGACATACCACTCGCATGCGCGTCCGCAGCCATGCGCCCAAAGATTCGCATGTACCTCAAAAGCCATACGCCCAGACTGGTTCATGACTCCTGAAGGTTACGAGCCAAAGTCTTCTCATGCGCCCGATCCTAAGCGCATCCTGTCAGATCACTCTCCACCAAATCCGAGATCTTTGAGCTACGGACATACGCTACGTGTCCCTTGACTCAGTTCAATCCACGAAGGGGTGCTAACCACCCAAGATCTCAGCAACCGAAGAATCCTCTCAGTCGCCATGTGTCAGCTCTTCCGTAACACCACAGGTGCAACAGGAAGGATTCAATCTCCAAATCAGGGTGCATCAACCATGCGCCCCCGCCAGCATCAGTCACGTGGCGTTCCCACGACCAGGCGCATCCGACATATGCGCGCATGAGCAGCTCAACCTGTTGCTTATAAATAGAGGGATCATTTACATCTTCCACACACACAGATAGACCGTCTAAGACAGAGAACGAGATCATCAGAGTTACAGAGATGCACGTTTACTCACAGGGATCAGAAGAGACACTCAATGTCTTCTTCCTCCTCCACAAGCTTCGGCATCCAGAGCAACCCAGACCCTCAGAGAACCTAAGATCGTCGTCAGATCGTCAACGGAGTCAACGCATTACCACTTGCTCCATCGACATAGGACCCAGATAAAAATAAAAGTGTACTCCTAGGACTACATCTAAGTCCTACATTGTAATACTGTTCTGTTTGTAATTAAAATTCCAATTCAAAGATTTTAATGGTAAACAAGCTGGCGACTCTGCTGGGGACCTCTTTCTCCTCCGATGAGAAAGTTGTGTCACAATCTGACGACGTGAAGGTGGGATCCTCCCATAAGACACTAGTCGTACGCCTCAATCAACAGGCGTATAAGAAGTTCATCTCTGAAGGCAGCGCAAGTCCTTCGAAGCGGCTGCCGAAGCCGAAGAAGACTCGCCAGGCCTGGGTACGCAAGGTGGACACCCCTGGCACCATCACTGAAGGGGATGCACCGATGCAGTCTACCCTTCTCGCTGACGTCCTCAGCAGCCAGGATGTGCCTACGGATGCAGTACATCTCTCAGGAAAACTTGGTGCTGACCACATTCCCCAACCATCTCCTTCTCAGTCAAGGAAGATTTGCCAACGGAGCAGGGGTGCATCTAACATCCTGCGCATGAACTCTGGTGCACCGTAGAAGGCCTCTGTCTTTGACAGACTCACTCACTATCGTGGCGAGGATAATATGGACTCTGAGTACTATGCATCCCAGTGGGCTGGTACGAAGAAGTCTAAGGCGGCACGGGCCATGCGTCTCAAACGTGCTATGCCAACGACAAACCAGAAGCATACGCTCACAATCATGCGCGCTGCTGATGGTAAGCTGTACAAAGTTGACTCGGGTGCTTCTGCGCCAGAAACGAGTCGACTCTCAAAGTCTTTGTCTCACTTGGGCGCATCTGCTGCGTTTGCAACCAAGTCGTACAAGGCAAATTCTGTGGTCTTGAACTCCCGTGCCTACATTGGTTGTGCGTCTGAGGCTAGTTCAAGTCACTATAAATGTGGTTCCCCCACTATTGATCTGGGCGCGCCTTATGCACTAGATCTGGGGGCGCAACATTCACTTGATCACCCCGGCGCTTGGCCTTGCCATGCGCCTGATGGGGGTGTAAAGGTGGCACTCTCCTCTAATGATTTGCGTAATATAATCATTCACAAACGCCGATCAGGAGAGTCGAGTGACAAGCACAATGCGCCCCTCACAGGGCACACCTGTGCCGTAGTCACCATCAACTGTTGTTGCAAGACAGCAGTCCCACCACAAAGACAATCTGTGTTCCAGCGACTGTAATTGTCAACACCCCTCTGACGTCGCCTCGGGAAGAAGGTGTCGATTGAAGAAGAGTCGAAACTAAAGGTTGCTTCTTGCAACATAGTCTCTAACTCCTTATCAATCCGAAAAGTGACTGGCAACTCCTCGTCCTCATCCAAGAGCCAGCCGAGGAAGACCAAGGTGACTGTCCCGTCCTCAGGAGTGTTTGAAGGCACCCGGGCGAGAAAGAAGATTTTGGAAGAAGTAATAGCTGGGGGTATTCAAGCCCTTGTTGATTCTCCTTCCGAAGACGAGGATATCCTCCAGAGCATAACTGGGGGTAGCCAGGATGAAACTCCAGGAGAAGCGACTCTTCTACAGGAGAGCGAGGCTGAGAGTGAAGCTTCAACCGATCCATCCACTTCCAGTCACGTTATGACAGTATACATGACAGGAGGTGGTGATACGGAGTCTGATGCTCCGCCAACAGACCTCGTTCAGCACATGGATACTTTAGAGGGGGGACTCAAAACCCTCTCTGCCTCCATGCAAATACCGGCTCAAGCAGTGTTCGAGATACGGTCAGCTTTGGCCAGAGCACCTTCCACCAATCCTGACCCAGGACCAAACAGGGAATCAAGTGTGCCCCTTCAACGGCCATCCCTGAATATCGATTGCTGCGAAGCACCTCGGGTATTAGAACCTTCAAATGTACAACTCCAGGCTGTTCCACCTTCTTCGACTCCCAGTTCCATGGAGGACATGGTTGAGATGATCAGGAACTTGTGTCACGCCCCGCTCCTGTAGGAGCGATCGTCCTCGCTAAGGCGTGATGCTGTACGAGCCTAGATTGCGCTCGTACAAGGCAGTTTCATAACAGTCGATTTCATCGGCGACGATGGGATCGTCGCACAGAAATCCCAAGCAGAAACATTGAACATGCAGCAGAAATTTAAAAACAAGACACAAGTTATTCAAAAAAACTCTTTTATTGATATTGAACATTCAGATTACAATAGGCGCAAGGCCATGATTACAAGTCTCTCATACTTGCTTTTCTCTCAATATACAAGTCACTATGCTCTCTCTCATCTCTCGATACAATACTTGAATCCAGCAGAAGCTTGGAAAGGCGATGTCCATACATTATGTCCCGTATAAGTCTTGAGTTCACGCGGCCGCACGCTTCGACTCGCCAAGGGACTCCGTGCCTCGACGCATCCAAGCGAGCTCCGTGCCACGAGCTTCTACCTGTGCCTGTACATGAAAAGCTGTGTGGGTGTCACTACTCAACTGTACTAGTGGAGTGAGCTTCTCGCCCACCCATACAAAACCGACACGTTTATTTTACTTTATGCAATACAAGTCCCTTTCGATTGCCTTTCTAGTCTTGCCTTAGGGTCTATTTTAGAACAAGACGTCTCGGTCTATACTTAACAATGCAATGACATGGTCGTACAATGACAGGGTCGTACAACGACAGGGTCGTGCCATGCCAACGTGTATTTCGATCGAGGTAGTACCTCATCGCTTATGTACTTGACCGAACCACAACTCAGGACGGCAGGGTCGTGCCATAGTCTATTCGCGACTTTAACGTATTCAAGACAGTACTTCGCCGAGGAGCAACTTATGCGAACTCGGTCGTGCCAAGACTTTCACTTAAACTCAAGTTCACTAGACCAATTCTCGTGTCAACGATTCAAATGCCAAGGACGACAACGGGATGACTCGTGCAGGTCGTGCCTCTAGACCTTGCTTAGACTTATTCGTGCTTCAAGATTAAGGCTGCGTCTCGCAACTTATCAAGACTTATCATGCTACCGCCTTGCGGCCTTCCTGTTCGACTCATTTGCTAACTTAGACAAGACTTGTGAAACATAGTATTAATTCCATAGATATTCCGACGCCAAGTATCGTGCCAAGCACGGTGCCTATGCTGCAGCCCATTCTTAGGCCCAGATATAGTGATACCAACTAGACCTGTATTCATGTTCTAGACCCAATCCAAAGGCATACACGCGATGTGCCGCTACTCTGCCGACCGATCTATATGAGTGGTCACTAGCAATATCAAGCTATCTTGGATCATTGGCTCACGGTGACCCCTTCGCATGGAGGTACGAGCCCCATCGAATGGTCCCGTGGCGTATATCGTAACAGTTCACTTCTAACGAGTCACACCGTCGTTGAAGGCCGTACGATATCTGCCTTTCCCTTCTAGGCCGACTCGATCCCGGCGCCCCGTTAATCGGTCGAGGAATTCCCCTTGCGCGCAAGTTGTCCAATAACCATGCAAGACTCAACTCGATCTATCCAGTCCTTCCTTATTCATGACCATGTTTTCCCTCTTTCTATCGAGACTCGCAAGCCGTGGGACCGATCTCGTGTGTTTCCTTTCAAGATATAGCGAGACTCCCAAGTAGCGGGATCGATCTCGTGTGCGGGACTTATCAAGACTAAGCGAGACTCCCAAGTAGCGGGACCGATCTCGTGTGCGGGACTTATCAAGACTTAGCGAGACTCCCAAGTAGCGGGACCGATCTCGGCGACAATCAGTCGCGGGAACTTTCTTTGACCTTGGCATGCTTTTCACTAAATCCATCGAAGCTCGTGCCTTAGACAGACCTGGTTCTATAGGCGACGCTAACGCTCAAGTCATATACCTTATACGACGAGCCTTGTTCTCGAGGGACTACGCGACTTGACAACCGTAGATAGAGCGGGACTGTAACGTCCCAGTCCTAAAATACGTAGGACTATGAACGTTGACATGCCAGCTGTATTCATACGAAGTACACTCCAATATATGGAAACCTCATATGAATACATAAGCTGTAAAATGCAGTAGAACCATAACTAATCTCATCCACACAAAATAAATGAATAAAAATATCATATAATGATAATGAATCGTCTTGATACAATATGTTGGACGAAGACAAATCCACTACCAACAAGTAAGAAAAAATATACATGGAAACTGAAATGATTTGGAGGAGTAGCAAAGAAAGACCCAAGACACGTCATCTCCGAATGAAGAGAGAAGATCGCGACCTCAGCTAGAACACCTGCAATATCACAAAAGCACACACCTGGAGAGATAACCAGGTCCTCAGAGGGACGTAACAAAACACATAATATTATGCCATATAAACTGAATAAATATTGCTCAAATAAATAAGTCAATTGAATTATAACATGATCCAACACGCACCTATTGAACTAGCGTACCATCCCCCCAACCAAACAAGGACATGAGATGGTAAACTAATTCACGGTGACGTATCTTTCTATGCTATGAATCCAATATGGTATCCGGACCCCAACAAGGTTCAATACCTTCTTATCGAAGTAGTAAGTCACACCTACAACCAAACAAGGATAAGATGTGACGAACTAATCAGCGACAAGTTATTGTTCCAAGACACGATCAGATACAAGTACTCAAACCAAAAGTACTCGTACCTAACGGATAAAGGTAGCCTAACCGTTCTAAGTGAATGCAGTTTTAAGAACAGTTCATGGTCGCATGACTACCGGGTCAAGTCAAGAAAATACCAATGCAGTACCTCAGTAGCGAGTCACAATACCATATACTATTCCTCAGTATCGAGCAAGTCTATAGCATATAGTCTACCTATCGTTCCTCAGTAGCGAGCGAGTCTACGATAGATAGGGTGGTAGTCAACTTCCAATCATGTTCTTCCCGCCCAATGCCAACTCATAACTGCTAAGTCTTCTAGCATGCAATTCTATTAGCAGTTATTTTCTAACGCACGGCTTATACGTACTGGTGGCCAGCCAATCACGCATGTCCGAGTCCTATATGTGACTCACAACAACGTGGTATAAATGTGTCAAGGCCTATGAATGCAACACACAAGGTGGTCCCTTAAATCTAGGTTTAATATATAAGAAAAATAATACATAGCAGGAAATATAAATGAACAGTAAGTTCTAACAGGTTATGCCATGTATCACAGTTTATTTTGCATAAAGAAAATAATAAATAATGCATGAAATATGAGCTAAAATAATTAAACAGCAAATGGCAAGGTGTCTTGCCTGAGGGTGGTACGAGATGTAGCAAAATCCAACAGTCAGAATCGTCAACACGAAAGTCAAAATCTACAAGGAGCTCCGAATGCTGAAACAAATATCACGAACGAGTTTGGAATAAAAGATATGCCTAGAAAACGCCTGTCCAAAAGTTAAATTCTGGAACAGGGGCAAAATCGTAATTTCGGGTCAAAACGATGTCCGCCGTTGGACCCACCTTGCACCGAAATACGTGCCAGAACCTACGGTCTCTAAAGTCATCAAACTATATGTCTATGAATTTGTTTTTTTGAGACGAACTCAAAGGTATGTCCAATTTTGGATTCCGGTGGGCTGTGCATAAAATCGCCCGTTGAGTGGGATTGTGGGCCCGCCAAAATAGCGTCCCGATCAACGGTCTCAGAATCGGACCAAACTTGGCTCACAGGACCAGAAAAATATTTTGAGTCCAATGGCGCATGTTTCATCGTGATATGATGAGTGTGCACAAAGTTGTGACTTAATTTGAAAAGGGTCGATACGGTGGTATCTCGACGGATACGCACTGATTTCGTCGCACACATGCAACGAAATCGGGTTCCGTCAGTTCCCACACATCGACAACATCCATATGTGCCTTTCGATGTGTATAGTGCGCGACCACGTCGTCCGGTTTGTCGGATCGCACGCCGTATCAGGTGTTTTTCTACTTTTTGAAAACAGAATTTATAATTTTTCGTGAAACTTTAACAACGTGTAACTTTTTACACACTAGATGAAAAGTGAATCCAGAAGGTGCGTTACAATCTTGGTTATGTTGTCTTTGACTGTCTTTAATTAGTTTTTATGAGAGTTTAATGGACAGCGATAAAAGTGGCCAACAAGTTGGTATTTTGAAACAGTTTTTAATATTCCAGAAAAGTAGTTTTTTCTCCAACTTCGCCTCGATTTTTCGAGCAAGTTGGATGGCCATGTCAAAATCTACCTGGGGGATATCGAAGAGGGTCATGTGGGCTTTCTATATGAATTTACGGATCTAAAAACGGATTTAAAATGAGGGAGATTTCGATCGGGGAAGTGGGATACCTTAAAATGGCAAACTGTTGCGTGGATGACGAGGGGCTGACTTTCGATGCTCCGTTCGTCGCGCACACAACTCCGTTGCTAGTGAAACGAACTCGTAGACGAAGAGGGTATGTTCTGCCGCAATTTTCGTTTTGGAAGTCTAGGGTTTTGAGGTCTATGGAGAAAGTTCTATATATAACATGTTGTAGCAAAATCCTAATACAATAGGTTTAGATTAAGGGGGTCCCACGGTTTGGGCTTATACGCGTGAGCTTGCTGCTGAAAGCAGCAAGCAAATGAGGGTGGGGCCCGCCCACTTTATGTGGGTGGGTTTGTTATATATTTTTTTTCTTTCGTTTCTTAAAACTTTAATATATATATATATATATATATATATATATATATATATATATATATATATATATATATACACCAAAAATTTATTTAAAATCCAAATACCATTTAAAAGTCAACTATCCAATTATTTAACATTTTTTTTTTGAAAAAGCAATTTATTGAAATAAGAGTGGTGGCTCAAAAGAGCATTACAGCAAGTACCATAGGCAAAGATACAAAAGGCCTTGGTAAACTAGGGTGGGAAACACAAAAGTTTTAAAGGTGCAAATTCAAAATTTTGAAAATTCAAACTTTTGAATTTTAGAAATGGTCATGGGCGTCCAGCCCAGAGGAGATGATGCTCGGGTGCTCGGCCCGATAGAGGAAATGGGAGGGAGTTTCGAAAATCCAGAATTCAAAATTTTTTGAAAAATCAGGACACGTGGGGGGAGAACGGGAGCGCAGCCCGAAGCGTGGGGCACGCGGCCCAATGGAAAATGCTGCCCAAGGAGGGTAGGTGGGAGCACTGCCCGAGGAGGGGGGCGCGCATCCCGAGGAGCCTCGGGCCAACCCCCGGCGCGCGGAAGAGCGGGGCGGACGGCGGACGGCGGAGCGCGGGGCTGTCGGCGGAGAGCGGGGCGGACGGCGAGGGACGGACGAGAGCGGGGCGGACGGCGCGGATGGCTCCAGCGGGGGGGGGGGGGGTGCTGGCCCAGAGCTGCACGGCCGAAGGCGAGACGAAGGGGGGAGGCTCAATTATTTAATATATTTGAGCATATCTACATATATATATAAATTCAATCCTTAATAAATCAACTCAAAATAGTAATAATATTTAAATAGGAAAACATGTTTATTAAATCTTCAAAAAAATAAATTTTAATAATAATAAATTAATAAAATCTTTCCAATGGGTGAACTTATACCGCACACCCTTATCCGGGTCCAAAAATTTGTACAAATTTTGCACGATATTATTTAATAATAAAATACCAATAATAGTACGAATAATTAAATAATTAGAAATTGCACATAAAATTCTAAAGTAATTTAGAAAATATTTGTATATACATAAAATATGCCTACATGGCCACATTTGGTCACACTACATGCTTACATGGGCTTAAATTCGATTCGGGCCCAATTCGGGCTGAATTGGACAAACCGGATCATCTAAAAATCAATATATAAAATAATATTTAATGAAAATACTTTAAATAAGTCAATTTATAATATGGTCTGATTTTTCTAGTTTGTACATCACCATGGCTAGGCTTCTCCCGGCATGGCTAATGTACTAGTCAAGGCACACTGCTACATCTTCCGTGCCAAAATTCATGGTAGTCTTGTGTCCCAAAATTCAACAATGGCTAAGGTCATTTCTAATGAAATTAAAAAATCATAATTTGCATAAATAAATTTTTAAGTCTAATAAAATAATAATAAAAATATTTAAAAAAATAGGGGTTTTACAAGGACGGTGCTAGAAATGGCTTCGATAGCCGAGCAAAACTCTTGTCTAACTCATTCGGGCAATGACTCGACGAGCAAAGGCTACGTCGAGATATGCATCGCAAGGACGGGCCGTGCACACGTTTGAATTGAACGACAAAGTTCTCGGGTGCCTAGACTTAAGCCAACAGCCGTGCAAGACGACTTAACTCGCGGGACGTGCGAAGGCTATGCCAAGCCTTGGACGACGGGACCGTGCATGCTTTATCAAGCATTCATGCGGGCGATGCCTATGACTTAGGCTAATTCAAGTGTTGGGACAAAACGATGGGACCGTACATGCTTTATCAAGCATTCACGCAGGCGACGCCTATCACTTAGGCTGATTCGAGTGTCGGGGCAACTTAGCAACTTAGGCTAATTTCCTTCTCCCAGGCCACGGGAATGAAGGATCGAGTGTCATTTGAAAGCACGCTGAGCCGACTTCTAAGCAGACTGTAGGACCACTTTCCATGTTCTAACACATTCCGACCCGTCGGGGTTATTCCCTTAGCTATGTGGATGCGTCTCTTTTATTATTAAGCCTAACTTGTGTAAGTTGAAAACATGCGAGTTATTAAGTGAAGGCTAAGATGAGGCAAGTTCACCGAAACTACCCTACCTGAGCGATGTCTTTGAGTTGCCGTTGCAATGGCCAAGATCGAACGCCGTCGGCGTTTTGATTCCTCCGATTGACTTTGCGGGACGGGGCACTACAACATACACCACTCAGAACAAGTCTCGTCCTCGAGACTTTCCTGAAGGCAAGCCATCCTACCATTTTTATTGCCAAGACTTAATCGAGCCTAGACGCGGAACTATAACAGTCGTGCGGGTATGCTAGAATTATCGCACACACTCCGCCTACGCGTTTCTTCGATTCCGAGCCACGCTCGTACTACTATTATTCTTTTCTTTTAACACGATCTAAAATTTTTGACACTCTTCCATTCCTCAAGTCTTGCTTGAACTTAACGTATCACTTGGTTGGATCGTGCACGCATTCCAGGTGTCCCCAAAATACATGCATTCAACCAAGCCGCATGATAGAGAATTCGTCGTTCTCACTCGAGTCGCATCCTGCATATATTCAGGTGTCCCTAGAATATATGCATGTCAGCCGAATCTCCTGAGCAGGGTTTCCTATTCTTGAATCATTCAATCCATCTATACCAATCCACAAGATCAATCCTTCCCATGCCTATTCTTGAAACAAGGGCGTCTCGCCTAATCACTAGGCCATTTCTCAAGGCTCAGTCAATGTCAGGATTGGAATCATAGTTCCCCAACAATAATGCCAACACTGACCCCAATCCTAGGGTCAAACCAAAGTAAAAAACACGGGGTTTTCTCCCCAAGCTCGTATCACTCAAATTTCTAAACATCGAGCACGATCACCTATTCGCATCAATGCATTCGTTGCGCATATTCGAATCCATTTAAATCACCAATTCTAACCAATTCATGTATTCGATCACGAGGTCATCTAGCTCGAGAATACATTGCGCCCCAATCTCACGCGAGTCTGATTATCCACGGTGGTTCATGAATCACCATGCAACATTCCTGCAGAATAATCATTCTTATCGGGGCGTAACTCTTGCTTGAGTCTAGACTAATTCACTCTTGATACGCAGATTGGACCTAAGCAATCCTCAATTTCGATCGTCACGCACGCTAAGTCATTCTCGAGTCCACCTTCACGTCAAACCACAAGTCGAAGCACACAAATTGCCACGCCGTGCTAGTTCAATCACCCCCGTTGTATGAATCACCATACCAGCGCTCACGCGGAGTGATCGTCCTAATCGACACGACGTATGTGCGAGGCTGGAGTTGCGTTCACATAAGACAAGAATATCGAAGTTGTGGTTATCGACGAAGCAAATCCAAACATTTCTATTTTTCATCTAAGTCAAGATCTCAGTTCGATAGTCCGACCGTCATTCATTCAACTAGAAAATCCTCGAGCCAAGTTTTATCTTTTCCTCGACACATTTCAACATCCCGAGTATAACATCCATCGGAACAATGACATTTGCACGATTGTCATTCGCCGAGTCAGAGTACCCCCGAGTTATCGCATATCGATCTTTGATACACCTCAATACCATCGACGATATACGTAACCTGACGATCTTCCTTTGCAACCAATTTTGAGTCGTACGACTGATGCTATTGTCCGAACTGGATATACCATAATTCCTCGATATTCAAGATCAAGTTCGATCGCTATTCCTCAAGCTAGTTTCAATATCGTTGTCCAAAACTCAAGTCACATTTCATTTGACTCAATCTGAAATCACAAGTGCGATCCTCTAGCTTCCTCGATCAAGACATACATTTTTAGTCATCGTTCTGAATTGTTTTCTAACTAGCATTGCCCATTTACAAGTTGTCCGAACGACATCTCGTTCGGGACATTCGAAGTCACAACCAACTAAGCGTGACGCGTTCTAAGGCTTTGCGGGATCACATCGCATCGCCGACATATTCGTTGTAACTCGTAATCCTCAAATTTTGCTCGAATAATTTCCAAGACAAATAATACACCACTCAGGATTCGAGCCATCCGATCTATTCCTCAATCACGTTCGCATCATTCGCTAAGACATCCTTCGGATTCGTTCGACGAATCCCTACCGTAATCGCTCACATCGTATCGATGTACTAAGTCGTTCGCACTATTTCTCAAAATCCAAAACAATCTTTCGGGCATGCCTAAGCGTTAGTTCGATAGCATTCCGATCGATATACACTCTAAGTGCATCTCCATTCCCGACCGAACGATACTTAATATTGCTAGCAACTCATTTGCACCAAAGGGTCGAGGTGCGTGACACGCGGCACAACTTAGCCAAAAGGCCTGTGCCTAGCCATCCCGTGGGGACTATATTCCGAGTTTGCATGCTTAATTGCTAGGTCGACGCAGGACTAGTTAGGCACGCACGCGACATGTTAACTTCAGCACGTGTTTTCTATCAAGTCAAGTTTGCGACGTTCGGCACAAAGGCCTACCGGTGTGTCCGGCGATGGCATACTGATGCGTTCGATTGAACGCATGCACGAGCTTTTGAAAATATTTAGACTTATTGTATGGACATGCCGAAGGACATTTGAGAGAGGGCGCACACTTCTTTAACAAGGACGAGCTTTCAAAACTGAGAAATTCGACATGAAGTCCAAGGACGTAAAGCCGTGCTCTGATACCATTATGTCACGCCCCGCTCCCGTAGGAGCAATCGTCCTCGCTAAGGAGTGATGCCGCATGAGCCTAGATTATGCTCGTGCAAGGCAGTTTCATAACGGCCGATTACATCGGCAGCGACGGGGTTGTCGTACAGAAATTTCAAGCAGAAATATTAAACATGCAGCAAAAATTTAAAGACAAGACACAAGTTATTCAAAAAACTCTTTTATTGATATTGAACATTCAGATTATAATAGGCGCAAGGCCATGATTACAAGTCTCTCATACTCGCTTTTCTCTTAATATACAATTCACTTTGCTCTCTCTCATCTCTCGATACAATACTTGAATCCAGCGGAAGCTTCGGAAGGCGATGTCCATACATTATGTCCCGTATAAGTCTTGAGTTCACGCGACCGCACGCTTCGACTCGCCAAGGGACTCCGTGCCTCGACGCATCCAAGCGAGCTCCGCGCCACGAGCTTCAACCTGTGCCTGCACATGAAAAGCTGTGTGGGTGTCAGTACTCAATTGTACTGGTGGAGTGAGCTCCTCGCCCACCCATAAAAAACCGACACATTCGTTTTACTTTGTGCAATACAAGTCCCTTTCGATTGTCTTTCTAGTCTTGCCGTAGGGTCCATTTTAGAATAAGACGTCTTGGTCTATACTTAACAATGCAATGACAGGGTCGTGCAACGACGGGGCCGTGCCATGCCAACGTGTATTTCGATCGAGGTAGTGCCTCATCGCTTATGTACTTGACCGAACCACAACTTGAGACGGCAGGGTCGTGCCATACTCTATTCGCGACTTCAACGTATTCAAGACAGTACTTTGTCGAGGAGCAACTTATGCGAACTCGGCCTCGCCAAGACTTTTACTTAAACTCAAGTTAACTAGACCAATTCTCGTTTCAACGATTCAAATGCCAAGGACGACAACTGGACGACTCGTGCAGGTCGTGCCTCTAGACCTTGCTTAGACTTGTTCGTGCTTCAAGATTGAGGCCGCGCCTCACAACTTATCAAGACATATCATGCTACCGCCTTGCGGCCTTCCTGTTCGACTCATTTGCTAACTTAGACAAGACTTGTGAAACATAGTGTTAATTCTATGGACATTTCGATGCCAAGTATCGTGCCAAGCACGGTGCCTATGCTGCAGCCCATTCTTAGGCCCAGACATTGTGATACCAACTAGACCTGCATTCAAGTTCTAGACCCAATCCAAAGGCATACATGCGGTTTGCCGCTACTCTGCCGACCCATCTATATGAGTGGTCACTAGCAATGTCAAGCTATCTTGGATCTTTGGCTCACGGTGACCCCTTCGCATGGAGGTGCGAGCCCCATCGAATGGTCCCGTGGCATATACCGTAACGGTTCACTTCTAATGATTCGCACCGTCGTTGAAGGCCGTACGGTATCTGCCTTTCCCTCCTAGGCCGACTCGATCCCGGCGCCCCGATGATCGGTCGAGGGATTCCCCTTGCGCGCAAGTTGTTCAATGACTATACAAGACTCAACTCAATCTATCCAATCCTTCCTTATTCATGACCATGTTTTCCCTCTTTCTATCGAGACTCCCAAGCCGCGAGATCGGTCTCTTGTGTTTCCTTTCAAGACATAGCGAGACTCCCAAGTAGCAGGACCGATCTCGTATGCGGGACTTATCAAGACTAAGCGAGACTCCCAAGTAGCGGGACCGATCTCGTGTGCAGGATTTATCAAGACTTAGCGAGACTCCCAAGTAGCGGGACCGGTCTCGGCGACAACCAGTCACGAGGACTTCTTTTGACCGTGGCATGCTTTTCACTAAATCCACCGTAGCTCGTGCCTTAGACAGACCTGGTTCTATAGGCGACGCTAACGCTCAAGTAATATATCTTGTACGATGAGCCTTGTTCTCGCGGGACTACGCGACTTGACAACCACAGATAGAGCAGGACGGTGCTAGAAATGGCTTCGATAGCCCAGCGCAACTCTTGTCTAACTCATTCGGGCAACGACTTGACGAGCAAAGGTTACGCCGTGCTACGCATCGCGAAGATGGGCCGTGCAGGCGTTCGACTTGAACGACGAAGTTCTCGGGTGCCTAGACTTAAGCCAACAGCCGTGCAAGACGACTTAACTCATGGGACGTGCGAAAGCTATGCCAAGCCTTGGACGGCGGAACCGTGTATGCTTTATCAAGCATTCATACGGACGATGCCTATGACTTAGGCTAATTCAAGTGTTGGGACAAAATGATGGGACCGTGCATGCTTTATCAAGCATTCACCCAGGCGACGCCTATGACTTAGGCTGATTCGAGTGTTGGGGCAACTTAGCAACTTAGGCCAATTTCCTTCTCACAAGCCACGGGAACGAAGGATCGAGTGTCATTTGAAAGCATGCTGAGCCGACTTCTAAGCAGACTGTGGGACCATTTTCCATGTTCTAACCCACTTCGACCCGTCGGAATTATTTTCTTAGCTATGTGGATGCGTCTCTTTTATTATTAAGTCTAACTTGTGCAAGTTGAAAACATGCGAGTTATTAAGTGAAGGCTAAGATGAGGCGAGTTCACCGAAACTACCCCACCTGAGCGATGTCTTCGAGTCGCCATTGCAATGGCCAAGACCGAACGCCGTCGGTATTTCGATTCCTCCGATTGACTTTACGGGACGGGACACTACAACTTGCCAGAACGCTTCGAGTCAAAGAATAGACAGGAGGAGCACCAGAAGATGGGGATCCCATAACCTTACCCCCTCAAATGTAACAAAGTGGTCTATCCTCCTAAGTATAAACCACAAACGTTGACGCCATACGACGGGAAGGACTCTCCACACTGTTATCTGACGTACTTCTAGTCTCAAACGGGACATCTTCCGAAGGAAGACGCGCTACTCACCAGCCTGTTTGTCGGGGCATTGAAAGGAGTGGCTTATGACTGGTACTGCAGTCTCCCTGACAACTCCATATCCTCCTTTGATGACTTGATACGCCTCTTCCTCGATCGTTTCTACGATGGAGGGAAAGACATGACGATGGCGTCCCTTATAGAGGTACGTCAGAAGGAAAAAGAAACGGTTCGAGCATTCATCGAACGATTCCGACAAGCCTGCTTCAGACTGCCCCCGAGTATGCCAGAACATGCCCTCCTCTCCTCCTGCAGCATGAACATGCTTCCTGCGGTTAAGCTCTGGCTCAACTCCACTCCTCCTCCCGACTGGAGCTCATTGATTATTGAGGCCGAAGCAGCTGAAAAGAAAGCATACAATGCCCTCCTTCTGGGAGTCAGTTTCCCTGCCTTTGAAGACAAGAAAAAATGGCCTGCTACTAGCAACCCTGGACGTGAGGCGAAGGGCAAGCAGGCGTTGACTGTCAATGCCTCTAAAAACGCACAAGTACCTACCCAGAAGCCTCCACTTGCACCGAGGCCAAAGGAGGTCTATTCTTTCAATGATGAAGACACCTTGCAACTCTTCGAGATGTTGAAGCAGGGTGATAAGATTAAATTATCGGACCCGAAGCGTCCCGACGAGGTGGGGAGAGTTGACAATCCGAGGTACTGTCACTACCATCGGTTTGTCGGACATCCAACTCAGGACTGCTACGTCTTCAAGAACTACATCCAGCGCATGATCAATGTGAATGTCATCTCCGTCGATTACAAGGAGAAAATAGTCTCGACCAACCTGGTGTTACTCCAATTTGGTACCTTGCCGCCAACCACAGCAAAAGATGGCGTTGTCCCCATCCCAAAGGTGACAATAGAGGTGGTCAACCTACCGCCTACCCGTGACGACGTGAGTGGACTCATCCCACTCACCACATCTCGGAGAGAGATCTTATGGGTTCACCCAGACCTCATCTCCAAAGTTACTCAACCGGGGGTTCGCTCTGCCTCCAAAACCATGGGCAAGAAGATCAAGTCTTGCCGCATGGTCGCTTGCTCCGTGGAAGAGGCACTTCCTGTACAAATGCATTCACAGCAGAATGCCCAACCCGACGAAGCTGCCGTCGAGGTGGTGCCTCCCTGCACCGCCCCTACTGCCCAGGAAGAGGGCCCATCCAGACCTCCAGCAGCTAATAAACAGAAGCATGTAGAGGCCCGTTTCGACAAGCCTTTGCGAAGAGAAAATGCTTCAGGGCTAGCCAAGCCCCACAACTTTGACATACTGGCACAACTTGCCGGTACTCCTGCCCGCTTATCTCTGTTCGAGCTTCTTCGTCTTTCCAAAGACACCCGCGAAGCTCTCTGTGAAGCCTAGAAGGATGCTGAGTCCTTCATCAGTCAGGTTAAGTAGCCCGAGGATATCCCAACCACATGTGCGCATTGCCATTGTGTGGAGGAGGTCATCCCCAACATAACCTTTACCCAACAAGACATGCTGCTCAAGCACAACCGGCACAACAGCCACTGTATTACACATGGTATGTGGGTTCCATCAAGGTGAAGCAAATTCAGATTGATCCAGGGTCTTCCCTCAGCATCATCCCGAGGACTCTACTCTCAACATTGGGAATCCCGATGCACCGTCTGGTGCCTTCCAACACTACAATCAGCGGTTTCAATGTCAGCAAAAGTGAACCGCTGGGGAAAATCCGACTGAAATGTCATATCGGTAATCTCCGAACCGAAGTGACTTGCTATGTCGTAGACGCCGACGTCAACTACAACCTTCTGCTAGGTCGACCGTGGCTGCACGAGTACATGGTGGTGCCTCTACACTCCACCAATGCATGAAGTACGTGTCCACTAACAACATCATTCGAACAGAGTTCGCGGACATTGACCATTTCAAGGGGGTCGAAGCCTACTTCGCCGATGCTAGCTTATATAAGTCGCTCGATAAAAGAGAAGCCAATGATGCTGATGACGAAGCAGAAATAGCGGCGGAGACGGACGTGGAGGCAAAAATGATTCCCGACGCTCCTTGGAAAATTTGACTCAAAGGAAAACCGCCTCAGATGCTGCCTCCCATGGCAATCAAGCTACCTGGAAAAGTACCGACTTCTCTAGGTAGAACACCCACTGAAGCTCCCTTGAAGATACAGCTCAAGGGAAGACCTCCTCAAACGTCGGCTCCCCTTGGGGCAAAACTACATGAGAAGGCTCCGGTCACCGAAGGCACAGTTGAGGCACCCCTGAAGGTGCGTCTTAAATGCAAGCCTTCGCAATCTTCCGCCTCACTCAAGCAGCAAAAAAAGGCCCACATAGCCCTCTCGGATCCCAAGGTCAAATCTGTGATGAACTTTTCCGAACCAGCCCCAGTGCTCATGGATGAAGAGTTAGGAGAATACATATCTGCTGATATAGATGCACCTTCTCTTGACAATGTAATCCCACGAAACAAAATCTCGTGTTTTATCAATAATAGAGTGTCTTTTAATTATTCTAGTCTTCCACATTGGAACACCATGTATATACTAGATAACGCTCTATGGTCATTGTAAACACAAATAACAACCATCAATCATGTAAATCAAGTAGTCCCGCCCCAAGGAGTCTGTTTTATAGTCCCACCGCGGAACCGGGACGAAGAACCCATCATCTTCGACAAAGTTGAGCGTCATCAAGACCTTCCGCCACTCGAGCTAGAACCGAATGTCAGCAGAATTCAAGTCTATCGGTACACAGACAAGACAAAGTACCTCATCCAAAAGATGGGCTACGATCTGAAAAGCAACAAGGGCCTGAACTACGGTAAAGGTCGGCGTCTTCCCCTTCGACTCCCAACACCCAAAGGAAAGTCGCAGGACTACTATCATCGTACTCGATGGGGGTTGGGCTATGTCACGCCGCCGGCAACTCCAGAGAGTTTGGAGGCAGAAAAAGTGGAACACTCTTATTCATCTGAAGCATCAACTTGGGATTTCGATACCAGTATCGGCTCAGTCTTCAGAAAGGTGCTATCAGTCAACATGGCATCTGCACAATCTCGAAAGGATGAAGGCGATGACCAAACGCCGAAATTCTTTGAGGAAGAACCTTGGGCTCAACGCCTAGGAGCATAGTGGGAGTCTCACTTTGGATTACGCGAACCCCCTACCGAAGACGAAATCAAGCAGATAAACCTTGGGGACGAGTCTTCTTCCAAACCTATCTTCATCAGCAAGAGCCTAAAGGAAAGAGACCGGGAGTCTTTAGTCCAATTGGCCAAAGAATATATCGACGTCTTCGCCTGGAGCTACAAAGATATGCCAGGACTTGATCTCCAGATCGCGATGCATAGACTTAATATCTTACCTGATGCTAAGCCTATAAAGCAACAATAACGACATTTTCGTCCTGACATCATGAACGCTATCGATCAAGAGGTGGACAAACTCCTGAGCAGCGGGTTCATTCGTGAAGAGCAACATCCGAATTGGGTGGCCAATGTCGTCCCTGTCACCAAAAAGAATGGGAAGATACGAGTCTGCATCGACTTCAGAGATCTCAATACTGCTTGCCTGAAAGACAAATTCCCGTTTCCAATCACTGATGTGATGATCGACAATACATGTGGCTTTGAACGCATGTTTTTTATGGACGGGTACTCGGGCTACAACCAGATCAAAATGTTCCCCGATGACGCAACACACGTCATTCAGGACTCCGAAAGGGGTTTTCTGCTACACAATAATGCCCTTTGGTTTGAAGAATGCTGGTGCTACGTACCAATGAGCTATGAGTACCATCTTCCATCAACATCTACGCAAAACAGTTGAGTGCTATGTTGATGATATCGCTGTCAAGAGCCGTCTCAAAGGTGATCACCTACAAGACCTAAAGACAGTCTTCGATCTCATACGAGCGCATCAACTCAGGATGAACCTTGCTAAATCCTTCCTTGGGTTTTCTAGCAGAAAGTTCTTGGACTTCATTATCACGGCAAAAGGCATTCATGTCGACCCCGAGAAGACCAAAGCCATCCTTGACATGGACCCTCCGAAGAACCTCCGAGAACTTCGAGGCCTGCAAGGGCGTCTTGCATACATCCGAAGGTTTATAGCAAACCTTTCCGGAAAATGTCAACCCTTTACCCAGCTCATGAAGAAGGGATCTCCTACGTCTGGACAGAAGAATGCCAGAAAGCTTTCGATGATATCAAAGCTTACTTGACGAGCCCGCCAGTCCTGGTGGCACCCGTCGCAGGCAAACCATTTCTCCTCTACGTCCGTGCCATGGATCATTCCCTCGGCGCTTTGTTAGCTCAAAACAACGATGCAGGCTACGAGCAAGCTATCTACTACCTTAGTAGAACAATGATCGGGGCGGAACACCGGTACAACCCCGTCGAAAAGGAATGTTTGGCTTTGGTGTTCGCCATCCAGAAGACTCGCCATTACGTTTCGGGCCAGACAATTCATGTCAATCACCCGAGTCAATCCACTCAGGGTTCTCATACGAAGCCAGGATCATTGAACTCCCGACTAGCTACATGGGCAATCCTGTTGACACCGTATAACATGGTATTTGTTCCATAAAAAGTCGTCAAGGGTCAAGCACTAGCCGACTTTTTAGCCGCGCACCCCATCCCAGAGTCCTCCAGACTATGAAGACATCCCGGATGAGGTCCAAGAATTAAACGTCATCGAAGAAAGCTCCATCTGGCGGGTTTTTTCGATGGCGCTTCGAGAACATGCCCCAAAGGCTAAATCATTGCCGGAGTGGGGGTGGTCTTAGTCTCCTCTGATCAGCTGGTCATCCAGCGCGCTTACTCCCTTTCAGAGCCGTGCTTCAACAATATTGTCGAGTGCAACACTCTCATCATGGGACTCCAGCTGGGGATGGATCATCTGGAAGCTTATGGCGACTCAAAACTCGTCGTTAATCAAATCCAAGGGCAGTACGAAGTTCGTCATGAAGATCTGGTTCCTTACCATGAAGCTACATTGAATATTATTTCAACCTTCACCAAGTTCTTTATAGAACACGTACCTCGGCTACAAAACCTGGAGGCTGACGCTCTAGCTGGCCTTGCAGCTTCACTAGCAGCACCCCTCGGGACTCAACACTACGTCACGATAATTGGTCGAGACTTGGTCTGTCCTAAAAACAACCTATGCTCACAAATGGCCCATGCCATGACGACAAGTGCCGGTGTTAATGTCCGAGACTGGAGATTCCCGTTCATCGACTTTGCGATCTATGGAATCCTTCCAAAAGACCCAAAAGAAGCCGTCTCGTTCAGAAGGCATTCCCTTCGATTTTATTATGATACAGCTACTAAAATGCTGTACCGACGGTCCTACGATGGACTTCTCCTTCGATATCTATCCAACGAAGAAGCAGCCAAAGCCCTTCGGAAAGCTCATGACGGGACTTACGGGGCTCATCAACCTGGCCCTAAATTGCAGGATCGACTGCGACTCATGGGTTACTACTGGCCAACCATGGCAGCCGACGCCGTCGACTATGCTAAAATGTGCCATGTTTGCCAGCTTCACGCCGACTTTATCTATACACCATCGGAACCACTACATCCTACGGTCGCCTCTTGGCCCTTCGAAGCTTGGGGCATGGACATCGTGGGACCTATCACCCCTCCTTCATCGAGGGGACACCGCTTCATCCTAACCATCAACGACTACTTCTCCAAATGGGCAGAAGCAGTTCCACTGACGGAAGTAAAAAGCTCTAGGCTGATCAGCTTCATCAAGCATCATGTCATCTACCGTTTCGGGCTATCCCGTAGGATTATCCACGACAATGGTCCACAGTTCATCAGCCACGATTTCAACAGATTCTGTGACAAGAATCGTATTCAGAACGTGGCATCAACCGCCTACAATCCGGTAGCGAACGGATTGGCCGAGGCTTTTAACAAGACTATCATCATGCTACTCAAAAAGGTCGTGTCATCCAACAAACACGACTGGGACAAAAAGCTCGACGAATGCCTTTGGGCCTACCGTACAACGTTACGGACTCCGACGGGCAACACACCATTCTCCTTAGTCTATGGGAGCGAAGCGGTACTGCCTCTCGAGATCCAGATACCCTCACTCCGTGTAGCGATTACAAACCAATTGACAAAAGAAGATAATCAATGCCGCCATCTACGAGAATTGGTGGCACTTAACGAAAAACGTCTCCTAACTCAGCAGCATATTGAATTCTATCAAGCCTGTATATCACAGGCTTTCATCAAAAAGGTCAAGCAAAGGACTTTCCAAGTAGGCGACCTGGTCCTGGCAGTCAGGAGGCCGATGGTGTTGACTCACAAAACACCAGGAAAGTTCGAGCCCAAGTGGGAGGGACCTTTTATCATAGAGACGGTATACTCAAACGGTGCTTACCGCCTCGTACGACCAAACGGGGACCTGTTCATGATGCGCATCAACGGCAAGTTCCTAAAAGAAGTACTACTCTTGACATCTTTTAGATATGTACTTCCATCTCTACCTAGTAAGGGAATCAGTGGACCTGATCATCAGAGCTCACATACGCCTCCCTTTCACAAAATCTTATGCTTTCGGAACCCAGTTGTTCCATGGCATTCTATCTCTAGTAGAAGAATAACCACGTCCACATTACCTCTGAGTTGCTCCTCTACACCCTGCAAAGCGGAATCTTATAATACGTAGGATTACGCTACTTATCATGTTTACCATGTCCACATTACCTCTGAGTAAACATCCCGTACATACAACCCCCGCATTGCCGTACATCGATCACAGAACTTCCATGTCCATATTACCTCTGAGTAGTTCCGCGTATTCCTCCAGAGTCACTTAATTCCAAAGTTTTTTAATAGCTAAATATGAATAAACTACTTGCTAGATATAGTTAATTATAAATTTAGAAAATATTCATAAAAAAATTAGAATAATTTTAGTTAAATACTAGTTAAAGTAATTCTAATTATTAATAAACTAATTATAATAAACTACTCACGAAGAATAAACTACTTATAATACAACAAGAATAAACTACTCACGAAGAATGTGTTGCTCCTTTTTTTCTCAGAGGAAAAGAAAGACAAAAGAAAGTAAAAGGGGGAGAGAGTTAAACTCTTTTTCTTTCTTTCCCCTTTTGTTTTTTTCCGAGAGAGAGAGGAAGCGGGAAGCGTGAGGAGGAGGAGAGAGTGAATCACCTAGATGGCAATGGCGCTGGCGGGTACGACGATGACAACGGGCCGCCACGCGATTGGCCGGAGGGCGGCTCATCGAGCTCGGCTGAGATTGGGTCTCCAGTGGCGCGCGAAGGCTCGATGGTAGTGAGAGAGGCGGTGCTGCACACGAGGATGGGTCGTCGGAGCACGGCGCTACTGCGCAGAGCAGTGGTAGTCGAGCCGTCGCTCACGACGAACACCGCGGGTGCTCGGTTGGGTGGCACTAACCGCTCTGGAACCATGACCGTAGGCGCGGGAACTGGCTTCGACGTAGCGTATAGGTTGTGGAGGAGTCGCTGCGGATGGTAGCACAAGGAGGGTGGAGCAGATCTGTACAGGATGGCAGATCAGGGCGGTGCACTACCGGGTTCGCCGGAGAGGCCCGGTGCTAAGGAGACGCGGTAGTCGATCGGACGTCGGATCTAGGACACAACGACGGCGGAAGGGTGTAGGCGTTCCAGGTTTCCTTTCTCTCTCTAACTTCCTCTCTCTGGGATTTGTGTGGTTGTGGTGCGGCTTGGCTATGGGTGTGGAGGCGATGGGAATTGGTGTCAGGAGAGGGTGGTTGCAATACTGTGGTGGTTGTCGACATGGCGTTTGTTCAAATTTTGGCCTATACTGTGTCCAGCATGTTGGACACAAGGATTTGCTTTGTAGTTTGTAACAATATAGAATAAGATGGAATGGACACGGACATACGGGTCCGGACACGACTATGGTTGGCCTTTGGTATGGTGGAGGAACACGTGGCATGATGGTGGACACGGTGATGGTGATGATGGACAAGGCGTGGGTATGTTGATGGCTGGAATTGGATTATGAGAAAAAGGTGGCTCTCCTTATATAGGAGAAGACTCCTCAAGAGATTAGGAGGAGGATTCCTAGCGGATAAGGTCTATAAGTCCTAATAGATAAGTCCCCGCTTTGATTTAAGTCAAGTAAATAATTTAAATCAAGACTCATTAGTAGATAATAACATATTACTTTAAATCAATAATTAATCTAATCGAAATCCTTTAACTGATCTCAAATAAAAATTTAAAATAATACTAAATATTTTATCAAAATAATTTAAATAATACAGATTTTATATCGTAGTCAAATAATCGACTATTATAATAGTTTGAAGTAAAAACTCAATAATATAAAAAATAGTACCAAACTATTTGATACTACCAAAATAATCTAGTATATTTATCTTAATTCAAAAAATCTTATTTGGAAATAACTTGGGAATCCTTTTGTTGACTAATACCTATAATTAAAATCCATTTTCGAAATCAATTTTTTTTAGAGTCCAAAATAATGCACAATAATAAAACTCAAGGTTAAGTTATTTTTATTATAAGAAATTGGTACCGTTAAACCATTTTTAAAACTACTTTTTGAAATGACAAGTAAAATAATGTTTAAATGTTTCTAAGATGATTGATTTCCAATTACCAAAAATAGAATGAATAAATAAATAAATAAATAAATAAATATAAATTTGAAAAATTCAGGAAGAGTAGTTACAAATCTACCCACCTTAGAAATAAATTCGTCCTCGAATTTAAGGACTACCAGGATAGATAGACTTTGTTGCTCAAATCTTTCAAAGATTTAAAATAAATATTAATCCCACTAAATCAAGAATAATTCATAATAATAAAAAGATAATTGTAGGTCTTATTAATTACGTTTAAAAATACTTTTAATAAAAAAAATTGATAAATAACCTTAATTGGATACTAAGAGTTATCAATTAACTTCAAAAAAATTCATTTGTATAGCTCTAAACAAAATTTAGTAGGACTTCATCTAATAATCTGTCACGATACGAATATAACGTAATATTTAATATCATCCAAAATATGTTTATAAATTAAAATCATAAAAAGTATTTGATAATAATTCTTAAAAGTCGATCTCTATCATTTTTAAAATATATTATAAAAGAAAATATTGGCAAAACTCATTTCATAAAAACATCTATAATAGGATTAGAATTTTTTTTATAACCAAAATAGAAATATAATAAAATTTATTTCCCTATTTGGAAAAATAATTAAACTAAAATAAACTAAATGGAAAATGTAAGAAAACGAAGAGTGGCTTACGACCTACCCACCTTAGAATGATTCACCCTAGTAATTTTTAAGGACACGATTAAGCACGACTATGAAGAATAATCAAGAAACCAAATTTTTAATTGATATGAATAAAACGACGAATGGTATAACCAAAGGAGTGATATGATTCACGATCTAATTAGTCACGCGTAATCATGGGTATGATCAAAATAATAAAGATAATAGACAAAAGGAGAGTGTGATTTGGCACGATCAATATTCGGTCAAATGGTCTAGTTGACAACCTAATATTTAAGGATGATTTAAATTGAAATGGTTTGGCATGATCCCATTCCAGTTAACATGGTCTAGTTACGACCGAATTTTTAAAAAATGATCAAGGTTCTAGATGTAATCTAAACAAAGCTATAGTCCCATAGATATAACTTAAGATACAGTCACGATCAAGGTTAATCATGCAAATCATCCATGCATGATAAAATTTGAAAGTTGGCACGAGCATAAACAAAGTCAAAATGGTCCTGGTCAAAATGGAATGAAAAAATATAACATTAGCAATAATTGATTTGAAATATATGCACGATTATGATTATAGTCAAGAGAGCTTAGTCGTGATCAAATTTGTTTAGGAACGATCAATTAGTTAAGCAAAATTGTTTAGACATGATTATAGAATCAAACCTAGGAAAGGATACAAATTGACTCGATCAAAATATAATAAAAGGAGTCTAGTCATGATCGAAATTGTTCAAGGATGATCAAATATAAAATCGTTTCGATATGCTTAAAGTATTTATCCACGATTATTTAGGCACGAGTTTAGAAGCAAAATCTAGATAATGTTAGGAATCCAGACAAAATTACATTAAAAGATGACAATCTGAGAAATAGTAGGATAAGAAAGGAAGGGTGAATTTTCGGTTTATTGAGAATATTGAGACTAGGAATAAGCACAAATCAATTTGAAAAATTAATAGTTATATGCCAATAAGACGTAGTCTCTGTGGTATTCGAAACTCGTAAACATAATCGAAGTCATTTTACCGAGAATTTATGCCTCGCCAGTGTATAGCTAGCTGCATTAAACCCTTGGTTCCACAACTCAAGCTATGTTGCGGTAACGAACACCCTATCAACTCTATCTAATCCTGACATAACAACTCAAGGATGAAATAAGATGACCAAGACATAGTTTTAATAATGTTCGATCACCCACGCTTACTTAAAATTATTTCAACTTAGGGGTCATGCCACGCTAGTGCGCTGCTGGCTGCAGTGAACCCGCAGTCTCGATAATTCAAATAAGTGACGACAGTGCGCTGCTGTCTTGTCATCGCAAGTCATCAAAATTATTCCAACTATATCCCCAAGAATATCAAAGGAGTTTAAAATATTATACAATTTGATAAAGATAGAAAAAGTGCAAGTTTCTGTTCTTCAAGTATAAGATCAGCTTCTTGAAAGGAAAAACAATTGGTTAGGAAGGATATTGATTCGAAGTCAAAATAAGTAAAAAATCTTATAATTCTTATTTCACGAATATTCAATATTCAACGATTGAGAGGAAACTTTTGAATCCAAAAACTTAACTCGAGATTAATAGACAATTGAGTGAGAAGTTATTTTAAAAATAATTTCTTAGGTCCAAGCAAAAGAATATAAGAGATACAAACTTATGATATGGCGATGTTTAGAAAAGACATAAGATAAAGTCGTACAAATGATCATGATTAGGGAGAAAAATGACCGAAGGCAAAAGAAATATAAACTTAAATTTATATTTCTCTACTATTCAAGATCAAGGGAAAAATATGTATAAAACACTATGTCTACCTATTATGAATATATTTATACACAAGTATATAAGTATAGCTTAAGTAAATCACAAAATATCATTCTAAGAGAAGGTTATACTATTTCCAAGGAAATATAAATTTAAATAGCAATAATACATATATTATATTCAATATATAATATATAAAAATTATTCACAATACTAGAAATGGACTACCAATATATATATTCACATCTATATATCTACATAGACGGCGTCGGTCACACTACATGACCACCAGGACTTGGGTTGGGTTCGGGCTAGTTTGGAACAACCAGGCCTTCTAAAAGCCAATAATCTTAATAATAAGTAGTTAAATTATTCCTAGGATTATGTCACGATTTGGCCTGGTTTTCCTAGTTAGTACACACCTATGACTCGGCCTTCTCTACTATAGCTAATACGCTAGTCAAAGCATATCATTGCACTATCCGTGCCATCATTTCTAGTCGTATGGTGCTCTAAAATTTAACCAAGACTAAGGCATTCTATAATAATAATTAATTAAATTAAATATTTGTAAAATTCCAAAATTTACATCTTAATTCAAATAAAAGGAATAAATGTTATTTTTAAAATTTTGGGAAGATGTTACGAATCTACCCTCCTTAGAAATATCGTCAAATCAAAATGTGATAGTGTATCCTGAAAGTCATCTAGTGAGACCTATGTAGCAACCTTAACTACCCAATGTCAAATTAAATTAGGGACTCCTAATCCTAACCATTCTCTTAAAATTGATTTACTCCTAGTTGTGAATGAGCATTTCCTAATCGCAGGCTCGCAGTTGCACGACTAATATGGTACTACCACGAGTTCGCACAACTTGCAAAGACTGACCTGTATAGGCCACTAAAAAAACTTGTCACGACCCGCACCCGCTTTTCGGATACGAGACGTGTCCAAGCCAGCCTACGTCGCAAAGTCGGCAGTAGAACGCTGTCACGACCAAGATGCTCAAAATCACAAAATCTAACATTTATTAAATTAAATCTACAAATTATTACAAGATTTACATTTAAAGAAAAATACAAAGTTCTTACAAGTAATGAAAATGATATCACATCTATCTACTTTCTAGGTTTCGGTCTGCAAGTACACCCGTATCTCCCATGCTAAGTTAAGCCACAGCTAACCTGAAAAATATTGGTTTTCCGTCAGGAATAGAACGAGTACAATTCATTGAATGCAGTTCCAATATATGAAAATGACTATAAAGCAGAGGTTAGACATCAATCATATGTTTTGAAAATAAACAGAAAAAGACATAAGGAAAGACAGAAAATCAACAGCAAATAAATAAACTAAAAATATCTTTCTAACTGTTAGAAGTACCTTTGATATGTGATCGGTCTGGGACACTACACCGTGAGGTCTACAAGGTCTACTTGCAAGAAAAATAAACAATGTCTACGAGGTCTACTTGCAGAAATTAAACAATGTCTACGAGGTCTACTTGCAGAAAATAAACAATGTCTATGAGGTCTACTTGCAGAAAATAAACAATGTCTACGGTCGGATCACACATCCTTGGTACTTTGCATTCTTGACTCAACAAATGACATAATATAAAATGACAAAAAAACCACATGACCAATGGCTAACTGTGAAATATAGTGAAAATCAATATCGAAAATAGACAATAAACTGTACTCGCCTGGGGTCCTTTGCTAGTGAAATAGATAATCCCATTGGGTCCATGATAGTCCGATTAACTTAGAGTCGATATGAAGTAGTCAGAATCTCAAAAATATGAACGTATAATTAGTTAATCATGATCATGATTAATCTTGAGAGAATTTGTTTTTAGAAGGGATAATTATTATTTTAAAAAATATACATTCAGAAATATATATTTATAAATTATTTGAAAATTTATTTAGGAAAATACTTATAATTACTTAAAATCTATTTATAACCTTATATATGGGAACTTTATCAAGAAGATATGCTAATATATATTTTATAAATTTAATTTAAATAACTAGAAATATACTTATATATATATATATATATATATATATATATATATATATATATATATATATATATATATATATATATATAAAGCCTTATTGTATCTAGGCCCCCTTAGGTTACTCAGGAAGAATATGATTATTATTAATCTAGAAAATTGCAAATAACAAAAATAGTTCCAAAGTTTTTTAATAGCTAAATATGAATAAACTACTTGCTAGATATAGTTAATTATAAATTTGGAAAATATTCATTAAAAAATTAGAATAATTTTAGTTAAATACTAGTTAAAGTAAGTCTAATTATTAATAAATTAATTATAATACAACAAGCCCGATTTTCTAGTCCAGCTATATTGGGCCCAGTCCAAGCCCAAACCCTTTATTCCTTTTTCTTATTTCCTTTCTTTTCTCTAATGTACTGCTAGTGTATTAAAATGCTGTATTAAATACTATGGTAAAAGAGGGAGAGAGTCGGAGACTTTTCCATTAAAAGGGTCCAACTCATCTATTAATCATATATGCAAAATATAAGCTTACTAAAACTTAAGTATTTCTAAAACCCAAGGGTCCAAGCCACATAACCCAAGGGTCCAAGCCACATTAGACTACTGTTGTGTTGTGTTGCTCCTCTTTTTCTCAGAGGAAAAGAAAGACAAAAGAAAGTAAAAGGGAGAGAGAGTTAAATTCCTTTTCTTTCTTTCCCCTTTTGTTTTTTTTCCGAGAGAGCGAGGGAGCGGGAAGAGTGAGGAGGAGGAGAGAGAGTTAGTCACCTAGATGGCAATGGCGCTGGCGGGTGCGGCAATGACAATGGGCCGCCACGCGATTGGCCGGAGGGCGGCTCATCGTGCTCGGCTGAGATTGGGTCTCCAGTGGCGCGCGAAGGCTCGACGTTAGTGCGAGAGGCGGCGCTGCACACGAGGATGGGTCGCCGGAGCATGGCGCTGCTGCGCAGAGCAGCGATGGTCGAGCCGTCGCTCACGGCAGACACCGCGGGTGCTCGGTTGGGTGGCGCTGACCGCTCTGGAACCATGGTCGGAGGCACGGGGACTGGCTTCGACGTAGCATATAGGTTGTGGAGGAGTCGCTACAGATGGTAGCACACGGAGGGTGGAGCAGATCCGCACGGGATGGCAGATCAGGGCGGTGCACCACCGGGTTCGCCGAAGAGGCCCGGTGCTAAGGAGACGCGGTGGTCGATCGGACGCCGGATCTAGGACACAACGACGGCGGAAGGGTGTAGGCGTTCCAGGTTTCCTTTCTCTCTCTAACTTCCTCTCTCTGGGATTTGTGTGGTGGTGGTGTGGCTTGGCTATGGGTGTGGAGGCGATGGGGATTGGTGTCAGGAGAGGGTGGTTGCAATGCTGTGGTGGTTGTCGACATGGCGTTTGTTCAAATTTTGGCCTGTATTGTGTCCAGCATGTTGGACACAAGGATTTGGTTTGTAGTTTGTAACAATATGGAATAAGATGGAATGGACACGGACATACGGGTCCAGACACGACTATGGTTGGCCTTTGGTATGGTGGAGGAACATGTGGCAAGATGGTGGACACGGTGATGGTGACGATGGACAAGGCGTGGGTATGTTGATGGTTGGAATTGGATTATGAGAAAAAGGTGGAGGAAACTCTCCTTATATAGGAGAAGACTCCTCAAGAGATTATGAGGAGGATTCCTAGCGGATAAGGTCTATAAGTCTTAATAGATAAGTTCCCGCTTTGATTTAAGTCAAGTAAATAATTTAAATCAAAACTCATTAGTAGATAATAACATATTACTTTAAATCAATAATTAATCTGATCGAAATCCTTTAAATGATCTCAAATAAAAATTTAAAATAATACTAAATATTTTATCAAAATAATTTAAATAATACAGATTTTATATCGCAGTCAAATAATCGACTATTATAATAGTTTGAAGTAAAAACTCAACAATATCAAAAATAGTATCAAACTATTTGATACTACCAAAATAATCTAGTATATTTATTTTAATTCAAAAAATCTTATTTGGAAATAACTTGGGAATCCTTTTGTTGACTAATACCTATAATTAAAAACAGAGAGACTACAATCCCTAAGCATCATTGGGATTGGCAGAAAGCTCTTCGATCCGATGCTTCAAGTCTTCAGCTCGAGACCCCACGGTCGCCAAGACTCGGTGTTCAGCTTCTTGACGCATTACCTCCACAGCCTCAGGTGCAGTATCATTCTCGTACTTGGCGTCCAACTCTTGCCGCTGGCAAGGCAGAGAAAGAAGATGGCTGGTAAAAGCTGCTTCTTTCTCCTTGGATGCTACGTGCTCAGCCTGGGCTCGCTCAGCATCTAGTAAAAGTTGGGCTCGCTGGTCTTCAAGGAGGCGTATCTTGGCAGTAACCTCCGTTATACTAGCATCCAATGCGGCCCGTAGCTCCATCTTCTCCTGCGTGGACTGAGATAGTCTCTCCGCCGCAGCCTCAGTATCGGCCACCTCGCGATCCCAGACGGCCACCGTGGCCTGATAAGACAACTCAACTTCAGCTATCAATTTCTTCTTTTTTTTCTTCTGTCAGAGCAAAAAAATTATTTCGCCGAATACTCTGAAGTTCGGAAAGGTGCTGGTCAAGCTCAGCCACCGACGCCTCCAGAATCTCCGCCATACGATCATGGTCCCGGTGGGAACGTATCAGACCAATGTAAGGGAGCGCCATGGCTTTCGTCGTCGCGAAACTCCCGTTCGCATTCAATATTGTCGATACGCCTTTCTGCAGCATCTTATATACCGCCTCAACGGTGAACTGTACATATTCATCCGCGTCTGCCAACACCTGAGGCATCATAACAGGCGTTGGAGGAGCTATCGTAGAGGTTGAGGAAGATCCCCCGATGAGCCGCGGAGCCGGAACCTCAACGTCAGTAGGTTCTTCCCCACCGGCAGTACGGATTCCGTCGCCAGCTGAGGAAGGTAGAGAGGGACGCAATACTGTCCCCCAAGTGAAAGGAGCAGGAGGAGTGTCCTCTATCACATGGCCCTTGCCCTTATCAGAGTCAACGACGGATGGTCCCCCGACATCCGGGTTGATGGTATTATCCCCGGCCGGGGCAGGGTGGCTCTCCCTTTCGTTCGAAGCGACAAGGTCCGCCCCTGACAGTTCAACCTTCCTCGGAGCCGGGCTCGAAAAATGAATCTCATCACCTGCATCAGCTTCCCCTACAGGGACGGGTGTAGGGCTCGGCAGTAACACCGACCCTACCGCATCAGCCCCCACTTCCGGGGCAGGGGTAGGGCTTGGCCATGAGGCCTCGTGTACGACCAGTGCCTCGGTACCACAACCGAAAAGAAGCCCGGCCGACAAATTCTTGTCGGAGACGTCTCCGCTAAACGCGATCTCTCTGGTAGCTGGATCAACATCTTCCTGCGAGCCATCGTCAGAATAAGACGAGCTCCACACTTCCTCCTCGTCTGGAAGGACTTTTTCCATAACTTCCTTTGGGGTCCCGACGCTTTCAGGCACCCCCTTAACAGTCGGTTCTACTCCCGGTCGAGGCTTCATGCCGCCCTCCTGATGGACCGACCGAGAGACCTCAGCAACCTGAGGCGCTACTACATCTTCAGCTTCCCTTCCAACATAATCTGGAGATACCGAAATCTCCACAGAAGCGACATAATCAGCGCTTCCCTCCCTGGGAGATGCTGTAATCGGAGGAATGCGCTCGTCGGAAGAGCTCGCCACCTCCTTCGGCCTACTAATACTCGGTTTCGAAACCCGAGATTTCTTCTTCGGTACCTTCTACAAAAAAAATGGGGAGGACATAAGTCACAAAAATCAAAGAATAAACCAGACTATGTGGGACGTCTTTACCTCTGCGGGAGCTGATTCCGTTGGTACAATAGGTGGCACTCCCGGAGCTCCCACCTTCGGAGTCGTCGCCTTCCTCGGCCTCTTCGGTGTAGACGAACCGGCCTCCGCGTCAGCCCGCTTCTTTCTAGCTGGGGGCTCTTCCTGAGTACCCCCTGTTGATGCTACAGCAGCAGCCCGATAACCTGCGACCTCTGGTGGACAATATGACCGGGCCACCGCTAGCATATTGTTCATTGCCTCAAGCTGAGTGCCAACGATGAAACTAGTCTCCCTGTCATATTCAGAGGACACAGTATTCATGGCGCAATACAGCTTAACAGCCGAATATAAGATCTGCGGCAGAGGGTTGTGAACTGGTGTAGTAAAACGAACTCCAGTGCATCCGGCATTGTAATATTGCCAACCCCGGGTTCCATCCAGTAAACTCTCGACAAACTCCAGACTATTACTGGGGTTCCTCAACATTAGCTTGGTGTAACCAAACTGACGTACAAACCGGCTCGGCAAATACGGCTCCAGATAACACCTATTCTTGTTGCGGTAGACCAAATGGGAAGGCCAAATACTCTGCAACCAGCGAAACCCTCATGTCGGCAGGGCGATCGCATCCTCACCGGAGTCTTCCAATTCTTGGTCAGCCTCAAAATATATGAAGAAGGGACTGACCTTAGTGATCTTCCACCCCTGAAGATAAGACAAAACCCTCCTACAGACAGGGACACCGGTGTACAGCCACTTCCTCTTACAGAAGCGACGGATAAAGGCATCACCTTCAACATGATCATCTTCAGGGCCTGGGCTCATCACATTTGGATGATGCAGAATCAACCATCCCATCAGATAATGGAATGGTAGCTCAGCTCGGGGAAAGTTGTCTTTCTTGCCCCTCTCATGGACCACATCGTCAGCAAAATTTCTCAAACCCAGCAGCAGGTTACATACCATCACGGAAACGAGAGCCAGAGGGCGACCAAAAACCTGTTTTACTGCTGACAAAATGAGGTTCCTGCTCACTCTCTCTACAGATCCAGATCCGCCCGAGAACACAAAGTCCCGGAGCCATATCTTCAAGTATGCAGTCAACACTGCCTTGGAAGACATCCGGTGCACGCAATGCCAGAAACAACTGTATACGTCGTCACCACTCTCGTTTGAACGAGGGGTCTTCCCGCCTAGTCGGCTCATTTTGGAGGTCACCTCCGTGTGACTCAGTCCATGTGGAGTCACAAACTGAATCTTAGAAGGGTCCGTCAGGTCCTGCTTGAAGACATAATCCCTCCAAGCAGTTACATGGGGCTATGACCCGTCCTTATCCCTCCGTTGCATCAGATAATGGTGGCTCACCACCTCCTTGAAAATAGCCATCATCTCTGAGTCCTTGTCTTCCAGAACTTGGATCTCTTCATTTGTCGGAAAATATTCCTCATACGGCTCTGAGCCCCAGGGAAGCTTGGATACCTCATACATCTCATGGAGGGCCAATCCCAACTCCCCCACCGGAGTAAAGAAAGTGCCAGTCTGGGTGTTGAACATTTCCAGGAGAGCAAGAAACATATGTCGATTAAGGTCGACACCTGCTTGGGTGGCGCAAAGAGCGACAGTCAGCCCAATCGCCTTGAGCTCAGTCTTGAACTTCTACAAAATCTAAAGGGTCAGCTTGTCCCACTTCGATACGTGGTGACACCAGCCCTCAACCCGAAAACCTCCTTTCGAATACATAACCTTCGATGTTAGCATCCGACTTGCAAAGGTCGAAGCACCAAAGGCGAAGGTGTCAGAAGAAACATCACTATAAATGATCCAGCATGATAGCAGCCTTCGCTGGGTTAATAACTTCCTCGTTGAAGTCAACCCCCATCTGGCAAAGGAAGCATTCAGAAGGACTTCGTTTAACAAAGGGATAGTCATCGACACTGACACAACAAAAATAAGTCAGGCAGCAAAAAAAAATTTAGAGGCTTTAAAGATAAGCCATTTGGGGCGCATCAGCAGTCTGGCACATAATCAGGGCCCAAGCCCATGCGCGTCAACAGTGAAGCTTCGGCACATAATCAGGGACTAAACCCATGTGCGTCAGCAGTGAAGCTTCGGCGCATAATCAGGGCCCAAGCCCATGCGTGTCAGCAGTGAAGCCTCAGCGCATAATCATGGCCTAAACCCATGTGCGTCAGCGGAATAGCGTCAGCGCATAATCAGGGCCCAAGCCCATGCGCGTCAACAGTGAAGATTCGGCACATAATCAGGGGCTAAACCCATGTGCGTCAGCAATGATGCTTCATTGCATAATCAGGGCCCAAGCCCATGCGCTTCAGCAGTGAAGCCTCAGCGCATAATCAGGGCCTAAACCCATGCACGTCAGTGGAATAGCCTCAGCGCATAATTAGGGCCTAAACCCATGCGCGTCAGCGGAATAGCCTCAGCGCATCATCAGGAAAGAAGTCCATGCGCGTCAGCAACAAGGAGTTAGGGCATAACAACAGGATGTAACTCATCCGTGTGCCCCAAACTCGTCTAAAAATGTTGGGAACCACAAAGACAGAAGACACCCACCCGTCACCGCTGGCCGAACGTCGGCGGTGTCGCAGTGACAACGGGAGCATCCTCCTCGTCAAACTCTATCGGCTCCTTACCCCGACCTTGTCCTCGGCCAGCACCACCACGAGGAGTCTTGGGAGCCATCTCATAAAAATAAGTTAGGTTTTTTGAAAGAAAAACTCTAAAGAAGAAGAAAGCAAAGAGAGGAAGAACTCTCTCTCTCTCTCTCTCCATCAGACTCCTATTTATAGGCTTGGGCATACGCAAAAATCGATGAAGGGTGACGTCAGCCACCGCTTGGGGTTCTGCAAAATAATAACGGCGGATATTATGCCGAAGCTTTATCATTTGCATTTAAAACTGAGAGGAGCGTGCGCCTCATCACAAATGCGCGGAGCAATGATGCGCCCCGAACAGTCATACGCCCTATTGAGGACAGCACCATGCTTCTTATTCAAATTATTCCAAAACTTGACAAAAAGTTTTGAAAACTTTGAAGGGGGTCTTGTAGAAGCATGAAATTTCAGGCGCATCTATTCCTATCCGCTTAACACTACATGCGCCAGGGAGCTCAAACGAAGTACTTGGCACAACAAGGGACAACAAAAGTACAGACATTAAAAGAAGATTTTTCTTTCATATGAAAGTCTATTACATGTCCAAAGAAAGGCTTTACAAAGGAGAACTTCTACAAAAATAAAGATCCTAAGACTACAGCCAGGCGCAGCAAACTACCATACGCCCTATGCCAGGCGCATCATCCGTTAGGCGCATCTCTTCAGCGTCTCAGTCAGGCACGTCTCTTCAGCGTCTCAGCCAGGCACATCTCTTCATCATCTCAGTCAGGCGTATCATGAAGTCTCAGCATATGTGCTCTACTTCAATTTTGAGCATAACAAGGGTGGGCGATCAACACCACTCTAGCTGGAGGAAGAGCTCTCCAAAGCCCAAGGAAGAGGAGCGCACCACAATTCCGATCTGCGGCTCTTTCGGCATAACGGAGACGGGACTCGAGCATCCCGATCTTTGGATGCAACAGGCACCTTCGGCCTGCATCGGGTGCCCGCGATCCCGATTTTTGGATGTAACAGTCACCTTCACAAGTGCGTACGAAGATGACTCGACGCATCTTCACCCTCGAGAGAGTCTTGCCAACAGAATGAACTCGAGCGAAGAAATTTATCTCCATTCGGAAAGACGGAAGAAAATGAGAAACAAACTCTCTCCTTGCTGCTATTTATAGGCCGGGCAAATCAAACCAACGCGCCAAGTGGCGGGCTCTCCGAATCTCATGCAATAAATTTGTATTCATGGTGATGAACCTGTCCCCTCGAATTTAGCCAAGTCAAAATGGCTATTTAAAGCACTCGAAGAACACAACAGTCGGACCAATAAAGACGCGCCAGTCAGATACCGCGCATCATACAGACGTGCCCCTCAGTACCAAGCACCTCATAAGGATGCGCCCCATGCATCCTTATGCGCCTAGTGGAATGCAGAGCAATGCGCCCACTCAAAAGCTCATCACCCATCAAGAGCATTAAATGCTGAAGTCTGAGACGACAGAAACCATGCCTCGATGACAGAGCAGCAACAGCTTTTACAGAAAACAAAGCGCCGCTGACGTCAGCATCATCATTACTTTCTTCTGACGGTTACAAGCCACGTGGCCGATAAACCACTCGCATGCGCCTCCGCAGCCATGCGTCCAAAGATTCGCATACGACTCAAAAGCCATGCGTCTAGACTGGTTCATGACTCCTGAAGGTTACGAGCCAAAGTCTTCTCATGCGCCCGATCCTAGGTGCATCCTGTCAGATCACTCTTCACCAAATCCAATATCTTTGAGCTACGGACATGCGCCACGTGTCCCTTGACTCAGTTCAATCCACGAAGGGGTGCTAACCATCCAAGATCTCAGCAACCGAAGAATCCTTCCAGTCGCCACGTCTCAGCTTTTTCGCAGCACCACAGGCGCAATAGAAAGGATTCAAATCAGGGCGCATCAACCATGCGCCCCACCAGTATCAGCCACGTGGCGTTCTCACGACCAGGCGCATCCGACATATGCGCGCATGAGCAGCTCAACCTGCTGCTTATAAGTAGAGTGATCATTTCCTTCTTCCACACATACACACAGACAGTCGAAGACAGAGAACGTGATCATCAGAGTTACAGAGACGCACGTCTACTCACAGGGATCGGAAGAGACACTCAACGTCTTCTTCCTCCTCCGCAAGCTCCGGCATCCAGAGCAACCCAGACCCTCAGAGAACCTAAGATCGTTGTCAGATCGTCAACGGAGTCAACGCATTACCACTCGCTCCATCGACACAGGACCCAGATAAAAACAAAAGTGTACTCCTAGGACTACATCTAAGTCCTACATTGTAATACTGTTCTATTTTAATTGAAATTTCAATTCAAAGATTTTAATGGCAAACAGTCATTGTTTTGAGTTTTATATATAGTTGTTAGACTCCTGTGTTATCTTATCATGCTTAGATTATTATTGAGTATTATCGTATCTTATACCTGTCCTCCATTCGGAGTTGTGATTTTGACAGGTACATTATATAATTGTATGAGTTGCTGATTAGATAGTGGCCTAGAACAGCGTTCTACCGCCGACACTACGACATAGGCTGGACGTACCCACTTCTCGTTCCCCTACACTGGGTGCAGGCCGTGACACTAAGCTCTCTAGGTTGGTGGGAAAGTAATGGAGAAGAAAGAGAAGAAATAAATAGAAGTAATTAAGAGAAAGAAATGGGTGGTTGGGTTTTATAAAGAGATCGGATGGTTCAACATGTTGAACCAACCATCAAAATAAACCAAACCAAGTCATCCAAAGTAAGTCAAGTTGGACCAACCCAACCTAAGGTCAACCTTAGCTGAGATACATCAAGGCAAGGAATAAAGAAATACGGAAATACAGTAAATAAAATACGGGTCAAAATCCGCATACGTACACTGGAAATACGTATAACAGAAAAATGGGAGTGACAGGTAATCTCTACTCGTCGTCTTTGTTCTTCGTAGCCTTGTAATCAATATTTCTTGCTTTCAAGTGTTGTGGGATCCGTGTTGGATCGGGAGAAGTTTATAGAGGGTATACTCCTTTATTTCATTAGTGAAGGCTTCTCAAGGGTTGGACTCCGATCGTCCCGTGGTTTTCCCGCAAGGGTTTTCCACGTTAAAAAAATATCTGTGTCTACGTGGATTGTGTTTTGATATTTTGGTTCATGCATTATATTGCTCGGTTCTCTCGCAGGTACTCTCTAGTTTGGAAAAAGATTTCTGCACTTCTTTCTCAATAAAGTGGTATCATAGCTAGGTTCTGGAATTCAGAAGGGTGTCAGGAGTTGACAGGAAAACAAGAAAGGAGAGATGGATGCGAAGCCTGTGTGCATGGTGAACCTGAATGACACCAACTATCATTATTGGCGGAGTAAGATAAAAGATTTACTGTTTGTCAAGAAACTGCATCTGTCCGTATTTGCTTCCGAACGACCAGTTGATAAATTTGAGGAGGACTGGAAATTCGAGCACATACAGGTGTGTGAATATATCAGGCAGTTCGTTGACGAGAATGTGTACAACCACTTTGCCAATATTGAGCACATGAAGACGTTATGGGATAAGCTGGAATCTTTGTATACGAAGTAGACCGGGTTAAATAAGTTGTTCCTGATCCGGACGATGATGGGTCAGCAGTACAAAGATGGGGCATCTATTATGGATCACTTGAGTGATTTCTACGGCGTGGTTGACCAGCTACTTTTGATAGGAGTCAAGTTCGATGACGAGGTCCAGGGACTATGACTGCTGTGTACATTACCAGACTCGTAGGAGACCGTACGAGTATCTATGATCGCTTCTGCTCCAGAAGGCATAGTCAGTCTGGAGTTTGCCAAGAGTGGGGTACTGAATGAAGAGATGCAGAGACGTTCTCAGGGTACTTCATCCACATCCCATAACTCAGAGACATTAGTTTCAGAAAGTCGCGGAAGGGGCAAAAGCAGGGGTCTAGGTGGTGTCAGAGACAAGAGCAGGGGGAAGTCCAAGGGTCGGTACGAGGATTCGGAGTATTACCATTGTGGCATGAAGGGCCACATCAAGCGGAACTGTTTCGCTTGGAAGAGAGAGAAAAAGGGCGACAAGGGGAAGCAAGACGAGAATACTACAGCGGCGACCTCGATATATAGAGGTGATGTAATCGTCGTAGGTGATAAGGTTATCACAAACCTCGCCTGCGATGACAATTCTTGGCGGATGGACTCAGGGGCTTCAGTGTACGTATCTCTTAACAGGATACTATTTACCACTTATACGACAAGCGACTGTGGAGTGTTGAAGATAGGCAATGGAGATGTGTCGAAGGTGGTTGCCATTGGAGATGTGCATTTGAGGATAAAGACGGGTGCAGTTTTTGTTCTCAAAGATGTTTGTCATATCCCTGATATCCGTTTCAACCTGGTGTTGGTTGGAAAGTTAGATGAGGAGGTATTCTTCAGTCTCTTCGGGAATAGTCAGTGGAAGCTTTACAGAGGTTCGATGGTGATTGTCAGAGGAAGCAAGAAGTCTGGTCTCTACTATATGGAGGGGAGCGCACAGGGGGCACAAGAGGTGAACGCAATTTCTAACGCGTCTACCGAGTTGTGGCACAGGCGGCTTGGCCATATCAGCGAGAAGGGGATAAGCTACTTGGTGAACAGAAAGGTGATTCCAGGGCTCAAGTCTACAAAGTTGGAGAAATGCAAGCACTTCTTAGCTGGAAAGCAAAATAGGGTGTCTTTCCAAAGTCATCAAAGTTCAAGGAAGCCGTCGTTGCTCGAGTTGATTCACTCGAATGTCTGCGGTCCTATGAAGATAAAATCTATTGGTGGTGCTTCTTACTTTGTAACTTTTATTGATGACTGTTCCAGGAAGGTTTGGGTCTATGCCTTAAAGACTAAGGATCAGTTGCTGCCCACTTTTAAAGAGTTTTATGCCTCTGTTGAAAGAGAGACGGGCAAGAAGTTATTGTGTGTTCGGTTCGACAACGGCAACGAATACATTGGTCCATTTGATGCTTATTGTAGAGAGCAAGGGATACAACACCAGAAGACTCTGCCCAAGACACCTCAGATCAATGGTGTAGCAGAGCGCATGAACAGGACACTGATGGAGAGGGTGCGGTGTTTGCTGTCAGAAGCAAATTTGCTAGACATTTATTGGGGTGAGGCTCTTCTCACAACTGCTTATGTTATTAATTTATCTCCTAGTGCTTGTTTGCAGGATGATATGCCTGACAAAGTATGGTACGACAAAGAGCCGTCATACAATCACCTGCGAATGTTTGGTTGTAAGGCTTCGTGCATGTACCGAAGGATGAGAGGTCCAAACATGAGCCAAAGACGAGACGGTACGTCTTTGTCGGCTACGATCGGGATGAGTTTGGCTATATACTCTACGACCCAGTAGGAAGAAAGCACTACAGAAGTAGGGACATGGTATTCATTGAGGATCAGACCATGACCAATACTCAGGATTTCGAGATGCCTTCTTATGCTGAGGAATTGCATGAATTAGAGTCATTTCACTTCGAGCAGTTTCCAGAGCACATCGCAGAGGATCCAGTTATGGGAGAGCCAGTACATAGAGTTGCTCCCAACCTTGATCATCAGCCTGCTGATGGTGTTCAGGGCGTCCCTCAGGAGAATGAGCATGCCAGGGAGGCAGTTTTTGAAGTGGAGGAGGCTGTTGGTATACAACCAGCACCAGTGGCTCCATTGAGAAGGAGCGACAGAGAGCGTCGACCATCTACGAGATACTCTTCGGGTGAGTATGTGCTACTGACTAACGGAGGAGAGCCCGAATGTTTTACAGAGGCTATGGAAGACGAACAAAGACAGGAGTGGATGCAGGCTATACAAGAGGAGATGGATTCTTTACAATCCAATTCTACTTACGAGCTGGTGTGATTGCTAAAAGGCAAAAATGCTTTGAAAAATCGATAGATATTTAGAGTGAAGCAGACGGATGATGCTACTCGCCCTCGATACAAAGCGAGACTGGTATTTAAAGGCTACAATCAGCAAAAATGCGTGGATTATGATGAGATCTTTTTGTCGGTCGTCAAGCAGTCGTCTATTCGGGTGGTGCTAGCATTGGCAGCCAGTTTTGACTTGGAGGTTGAGCAGATGGACATAAAGACCGTATTCCTCTACGGTGATCTTGAGGAGGAGCTATACATGGATCAGCCAGAGAGATTCTGTGAGAATGGTAAGTCACATTTGGTCTGCCAGTTGAGGAAGAGCTTGTATGGTCTGAAGCAGGCTCCGAGGCAGTGGTACAGGAAGTTAGAGTCGTTTATGTGGGAGCTTGGTTATGCACGGACAACGTCAGACCACTGTGTATTTGTGAGGTACTTTGCCAAGGATAATTTTGTCATTTTATTGCTCTATGTTGATGACATGCTATTAGTGGGTCGAAATGCCACTAGGATTGCAGAGTTGAAGCGCCAACTGGGGGCGGCCTTCTCTATGAAGGATTTGGACACAGCAAAGACTATTCTTGGGATAGAGATCAGTCGAGAGAGAGAGTCCAAGCTGCTACACTTGTCCCAAAAGAAGTACATTCACTGGGTACTTCAGCGTTTCAGGATGGATGGGTCGAAGAAAGTGAGTTACCCCATTACGGCTCACTTTAAGCTTAGTGAGGAGCAGCGTCCATCTACCTAGGATGAAAAAGAAGATATGGAGCGGGTTCCATATCCCTCAGCTGTAGGAAGCCTTATGTATGCTATGGTGTGTACGAGGCCAGACACCGCTCATGCAATTGACACCGTTAGCAGGTATCTTTCAAATCCTGGAAGGGTAAGGAGTGCGGTCGAGTGGATTCTACGATACCTTCAGGGCACTGCCGATTGGAGACTTTCTTTTGGTGGTGACGAGCCGAAGCTGGTTGGATATATCGATGCTGATATAGCTGGAGATGTAGACACGAAGCGATTAACTTTGGGTTATGTGATGATGTTTACGGGAGGAGCGATATCATGGCAGTCACGATTGCAGAAGTGTGTTGCCTTTTCGACGTTAGCGGCAGAGTACATTACGATGATGGAGGTCTCTAAGGAGTTGCTGTGAATAAAAAAGCTGTTACAGGAAATCGGGTTGAAGCAAGAGTAGTATACTTTGCTTTACGATAGTCAGAGTAATATTTACCTTATGAAGAATCAGACCTTTCATAGTCTGTCCAAGCACATCGAGACTCGGTATCATTGGATACGGGATGTGGTTGAGAAGAAGGATGCGGAGCTTGAGAAGGTTCATACAGAAGATAATGGAGCAGATATGTTAACCAAAATTCTACCAAGAGAAAAGTTTGAGTTCTGCAGGCAGATCGTCGGGATGACGACCTCCTCCACATCGTTGTGAAAGGGAAGAAATGTTAGAGTGGATGGGGTTCCCAACCTATGTGGAGAAGACCCCGGAGTGCGACGAGCGCCATCTGTGTGTCAGAGAAGCTCGGGGAGGTGATGAGGCCAATCGAAGATGGATAAGAAGCTCGGGAGCCACCATACAACCTTCTGAAACAGGGAAGGCCGAACTCGGGCCGAGTTCGGTCCCATGGTGTCCAGAACAGTTCTGGAACGCCCACACAGAGTTCTGGCGGAACTCTGTGTCATCGAACTGAGGCTAATTTTAGGGTGTTTTTTACACCGTTGGATCGTATCCTACGGTCCAGATTTTGCTGCGGGATTGGGGGTTTACATATGGTTTTTCCTAACTTAATCATACGTAACACATACAATAGAGAGAAAAAGAGAGAAGAGGGAGGCAAGAGTGTCATTTCAACTTTGGAAGAGAAGAAGAAGGATTGAAGGCCATTTTCGAAGGAAGATCCTGTTCGGGTAATCTCTACTCGTCGTCTTTGTTCTTCATAGACATGTAATCAATATTTCTTGCTTTCAAGTGTTATGGGGATGCGTGTTGGATCGGAAAAAGTTTGTAGAGGGTGTACTTATTTATTTTATTAGTAAAGGCTTCTCAAGGGTTGGACTCCGATCGTCCCGTGGTTTTTTCGCAAGGATTTTCCACGTCAAAAATTCTCTGTGTCTGCATGGATTGTGTTTTGGTATTGTGGTTCGTGCGTTGTATTGCTACTCTCTAGTTTGGGGAAAGGTTTCCGCTTCGTTTCTAACACCTTTTCCATATTGTTGGCTTTACATCTACGGATAAAATATTTTTAGTAGCTTTTTCTTTCTTAAAGAGTGAAACATTGGAGGATTATACATGGTCAAATTGAAGTCACTTTACACTGGACACGGAAAGCCATCTATTTTTGTGACCAACCGAGAATATGTCATGATAAATGCTATAGATATCGTATTTTCTCTTGCTCCTAGACTATTATGCACTTGGCATTAAATCGAAATATCTATGTCACGACCCGATTCTATTATACTGGATCCAGTCGGATCATGTCTAGCCTGCACCAATATGAGACGGCAGCAGTAAGCTGTGTCAATCAGTAGCAACGCAGGCACAAACATTATAAATACGAAATAAAACTTTATTAAACATTCGAATGAAACTAGAGTCTAAGTAAAGCAAACATAAGCAGAATAAACATCCAGTTGTTACAACTTGATCATTTATTACAACTTTTAAGAAAATGAAAGAAACTAAACAGAAGGGTGCAACTATGACTCTTGGTTCCTCTGTCCTGGTTCAACTAACTACTCGGAACCTAAGTCGGGTCCGTAGTAAGAACTATAGGCCAGCTCTTCGTCCTCGCAGTAACCTAAAATATTGGTCTCCAGTCAGGAGGGGAACATGAACAAGAACATACAAATCCATTCCAGCATCTTATTTAATAATTAAGAGTGAGACAAGAAGCAGTTTATAACATAAATATATTTTCTAAATAATAAATAAAGGATTAGTTATGCAATAAAACTCTGAAAAAGAAAATGATGCAATCTAGATAGTAATAGTGTGTGAGCGCGTAACATCCAATGGCCGGCTAGGGATGGAGGCAGTAAGTGTTCTAGTGAATACGGTCCGACTTCGGCCCAAGTGGATTGGGCTTTCGCTATCCACAGTGGTTCAATAAGGGAACTTTGACCACATGTGTTAACGCTACTCCCCAAACCCGAGTCAATGATTCAGTCAAGTAGTCAGTATGATCCGAGAGGGATCCCGTGAGTCAAGTGTCGATTCAATAGTTCTCCTATGCAATAAAATTAATTATTAACTAAAACACAAGTTTGGGTAAGTATGAACTTACCTTGATGTTTTCGGTGCTGTAGGTGACGACAAGAAGGTACCCGGGCTAAGTCCGGGACTCGAGACCTACATTAATTGATACTTTGTTTTAGAAGTCATTCCACGGGTTTAACTAACCGCCAATAATAATAAACAATCATTTTAGTTGTAAAAAATTATTTTTAGAGAAATAAGGCTATAATTATTTAATACTTTAAATCGCGTTTAATTATAGATAAAAAGTTTTTTTCCTAATAAAACTGTTATTTTTTAAATAATATGATAAATATTATACTTAAATTATTAGTAGATAATAAACAATTTTTCGTAAACTAATATTATAATTAGAATTACCTATAAAATAATGGAAAAATCCTTTGAAATTAAATAGTTTTTATTTACATAACTATACGAAATATTTTAATGGATACCTTTTAAATAAGGAAATCATTTTAATAAAAATAACTAATATTTTTGGAAATATAATTAAGGTGGTAATTAACTATTAATAAAACACTTCTTTTAAAAATAATTAACTATTAATATTAGTCACGTGAAAATTACTATTTCTATTAAAGAAATAGTAAATATTAGGTTTTTATTTTATAACTAGAATTAATATTTTTTTAGGTATAATTATACCAAAATACTCTTTTTGATGATGGAATTATTTATTTAGTAGAACTTAAGGTTTTTAGAAACGTACTTAAAACTCTTTATTAAAAATATATTCTAAAACTTTATTTATAATAAGATAAAGGTTTACTAAACAATTTAACGATTTTATTATGAAAATATTTTATATTAAGAATTAATAGGAAACCATTTTGATTACGCGAATAAATTAAAGACTTACTAAGGAAATAATAGCTAACATTATTCCTAAAAGTATTATATATACCTTATGAATCTTATTATTATTGCATATAATTTTATAGCTAAATAATTACCGTCTTTTATTAATAAGAATAATTACTAATCTGAATAATTATATCCTAATCTAGCATTAATTAACCATGACTCACTAAACCACATAAACTTTATGATTATACATAAATTCTCGTTTAATTATTTATGCTATATAATGATTTATACTACGACATAAATATTAATACCAATATTCCAATCGTCACATTAAATATTAAAATCTATTACAAGCCATATGGTCATAAATATGAGACTAATTATCTATCCCGGAATTGACAGAGCTTTATTCTGTCAATTCTGGTTGAAACATGAACAGGTTTTTGCATTCTATAAAATACACAGAAGGGTGGTCAATGCATACCGGATTGTTGATAATGGAGTACCGAGGGGAGGCCTCGGACTCGGAACGTATGCGGGGAGTATGCGCACGGGCACGCGAAACACGTGCACATGGCACGGAAACGTGCTGACGCGGCTGGGAAGCAGTCGAGGGACGCTAGCGCGGTCGGGGAAGCGGCGCGCGGGCTGCCGCGCGTATGCTGGCCGGCGAGGACATCCAGCGGGGCTGTCGCGCGAGCGGGGGAGCACAGCCGAGACGGCACGCGCGGGACAAGGCTGCGCACGAAGCACACTGGTGTGCGTATAGGGGGCGCGCTGCCAGCGCACTACTGGCACACTGGCAGGCCGATAGGAGGCGACGACAACTGGTGGTCGAGGGACGCTAGCACGGCCGGGGAAGAGGCGCGCGGGCTGCCGTGCGGGTGCTGGCCGACGAAGACATCCAGCGGGGCTGTCGTGCGAGCGGGGGAGCGCGACCGGGACGGCACGCACGGGACAACGCTGCGCACGAAGCGCGCTAGTGTGCACGCACAGGGGGTGCGCTACTGGCGCACTGCTGGCGTACTGGCAGGCCGACAGGTGGCGACGACGACTGGCGGTTGCCGGCAGGACGCGGGCGGCGGTGTGTCTCCGAAATACTTCGATTGGGGTGTTGACGCGACCGAAACGGCGTGGGGAGCGTCAGGATGGAATCGGCTTTGAAATCAGAGAAATATGGAGGGAGATGGAAGGGGTTTGGGAAGGTTTGGGAGAGGGAAGACGTTCTGTGATGATGAAGGAGTTTCTGGAGTTATTACGTAATGGAGCGAGAGAGATTTTCGTGGGGGCATGCGGCTGAGAAAGTGGATCATGAGACTGGGTAGTGGTGGACTGGCAGTTGTAGCTAAGGGGCTTGGATTAGGGTCAGCGGGTTAAACCGTTGTGCTTAAGTTATTTGGCTATCTGGAAGTAAAAAATAAAAGCCTTTAACAATATTTATAACACAAATAATAATGTTAACACATTATGCTACATAAATCATCTAATTAATAGTTCAAAAGGTTCTGGTTTTTACAATCCATCATCGTACAACTCAAAGTCGTCCTCATAATAATCCATCATCATTGGACGAGCATCAACTCTGAGGCCCAAAATGTGGTGGTCGTCATTCAGGGTTATTGTCATCTCTTCCGGTCCGAGATGGAAACTGTTGGTTTCTAGATGACATCGTTATACAAATACAGAAGTCAATGCATGGTCTACCATCTTTTATGAGTATTTAGTCAAATTTTGAAAGCCGGTGGGGTTGATTTGGGCCTTCACACGTTCTCCCAAACTATTGAACTCCCATGTATTGCACATTTTCACGTGGTTGGTGATCCTCAAAATATGCGAGCTTTTCTGAAAATAAATAGAACAACATAATAAAAGTATAAATATAAAATATAATTACTAATTCCAAAATTAAATTTATATTAACGTAATGAACTTGCCGGATCATTCCATATTTGATAAGAAATATGGTTCTCGATCGACGACAACAGAGAGCAACCGATTGGGCACATCATCTCCTCGACTGGATGAGACGGTTCAGAACCATTATCTCCTCTTATTCGGACAATGGGTACATCATCATCATCGGAGGAGGAAGAAGAATCAAGACGAGTCATCGGTTGCTTTCAACGAGTTGCAGTGTCTCACTACCAAAATACACTCAAATAGCGACGGATATTTAGCGACGAAAATTTTTCGTCGGTGTTAGCGACGGCTTCGTGGCCTCTCATCAACTGAGTACCGACTACATGCCTTTGCCATTTTTTATTTTAATTTTAGGGGAAGGAAAGGTCGCATATCCGTCGCTAGGATGTCGGTATTATAGCGACGGATGTCTAGTCGTCGCTGCGTAGTCGATTATTTGGCGGGAATTGTGTAGGAATTTGGCGGTACATTTCTTCGACTACGTAGCGACGGATATTCAGTTGGATAATCAATAATAGTGACTAATTGGCGACGGATTATTAGCCGTCGCTATTCCGTCGCTAAATTTACGTTCCAAACTTAAATGAAAAGGCGGGGGAACTTTTCGCATTCTTCTCAAATTAAATCTCTCTCCTCTCTCACTCTCACTCTCTCTCTCTCCCGCGGCTTCGGTGAACGGCGTCGGCGTCCTCTCCCCTCTCTCTTCCGAAGGTAATCCCCTCTCTCTCTCTCTCTCGATCTCTCTCTCTCTCTCTCTCTCTCTCTGTGTCACGGTTTGTCGACGTAGGGGCAGCGGGGGCGGCGGGCTTGGGGACATTCGGGCTTGGGGCGGGGGCGTCGGGGGCGGGGCGGCGGGCTTTGGACGGGGGCGTCGGGGGCTGGGCGGCGGGCTTGGGGCGGGGGCGTCGGGGGATGGGCGACGGGCTTGGGGCGGGGGCGTCGGGGGCTGGGCGGCGGGCTTGGGGCGGGGGCATCGGGGGCTGGGCGGCGGACTTGGGGCGGGGGCGTCGGGGGCTGGGCGGCGGGCTTGGACGGGGGCGTCGAGGGCTGGGCGACGGGCTTGGGGCGGCGGGCTTTGGTCGGGGGCGGCGGGGCGCTTTGCTTATCAAATTTATCTGAGTTTATATATTGGCTAAATAATGTGTTATCCATACCCATTACTTTGGTGGTGTTTGGATTTGTAAATGTGAATATGGAGTTTGGGTTCATGGTGTATATGTTCATTGTGTCAAGGACAGTGCCAGTTCTTCATCTGCATAAGTCAGTTGTGTGCTTCTATATAGATGTATATATCTATACATCTAACTGTGATATACATATATATGTGTATGTGTGCTTTAGAGAGTGACGAATGAAAGGCAGGCCTACCATGCCACGGCTTGGGGTGTAATGTGTAATTGTAGACATGGTAGGAATTATAGGTAATTAATGCTAGTGTGACTAGACTAAGGTAGTGCTTGCTAGATAATAAGGACAAGGTTCACAATATCGGTATCGAAATCGGTTTCGGACTATTCCTATGAGTATTGGTATCGACGATATCGGTAGTATCAGCGGTATCGTATCGGAGTATCGGACTTTGGTATCGGAAAACAAATAATTATTAATAAATTATTTACATTTAAAAACATATATTTTATACATTTAGGTATAATTTTAAGTATTTCAGCGTTATTTCTTAGTAGTTTTGAAATTATATGAAATAGTAGTCACCCTTACCGATTGGTTTTGCCGAATTGACCGGAACAAAGACCCCCAATGTCGGTATCGGTCAATATTTGGTATCGGTCGGTATCGGATCGAAACATGCCAAACCGTATCGGTATCGGCCGTATCGGATCGGTATCGGCCGATACTTTAAACCATGCTATCGGTATCGAACTATCGGTATCGGTATCGCACTATCGGTATCGGTATCGGTATCGGTATCGCACTATCGGTATCGAACTATCGGTATCGAACTATCGGTATCGGTATCGCACTATCGGTATCGGCCGATACTTTAGATTTTTCTCTTCTCGAGCTAGAATACTAGCGGATCCACCAGTTACATGATTATATACTAATTCTGTTTAGTTTGTCTTACTATACAGATTTTTACATCTAATCTGTGATGGATCGTTATTTCATTGATCGTACATGGATGTACAAATAACAACACGAGAGCAGAATAGGTGTGAGTGACGATTTTCAGGCAGGCGTGGATGTGTTTCTTAAGTATGCCATGAGCAAAGCTCAGTTTATGGACGGTAACAAAATTAAGTGTCCATGTCGTAATTGTCGCAATAGACATTACGAAGAAGTGGTAAGTGTAAGAGATCATTTGACCCGTAAGGGTTTCGTACGTGATTACGGCCTGTGGTCATCGCAACGTGAACTATATGCCGAAAGACAGGTTGCGAATGCTGCTACTTATGCTTTTGATGATAATGCTGCAGCAGATTTTGTCGTCGATGACGACGAATGCTCCGTTGATTATGGAGACGTGCAGAACCTTGCACGAGATATGGTGTACGACGCGGCAGGGCCTAATTTTGAACCGGAGGATCCTAATCCCGAGGCGAAGGAGTTCTATGATATGTTTCAGGATGTTGAAACTTCTTTATATCCTGGTTGTGATCCACATTCCGTACTGTCAGTGACGATGCGATTGTTGAACATAAAGTCCGATTTTAACTTGCCACAAACTTGCTATGATCGGATTACACAACTAATGAAGGAGGTGTTACCTAAGGAATCAAAAGAGCTTCCAAAAAACTTCTACAAGTCGAAGATGATGGTCCGACAACTGGGACTGGGGTACGACAAGATAGATTTTTGTCGCAACGGATGTATGTTGTACTACAAGGAGAACGAGGATGTAGAAAGTTGCCGCTTCTGTAATGCGGATCATTACAAGGAAGTCAGGGGAAAAGGAAAGTCAACTAGAAAACGACGTCCTTACAAGTATATGCATTACTTGTCGATCACGAAGCGCTTGCAGAGGATGTATATGTCTCAGAATACAGCAGAACACATGACGTGGCACAGCGAAGAACGCACAATGGACGATGGAGAATTGTCACATCCTTCGGATGGAGAGGCGTGGAAATATTTTGATTTTTGCCATCCAGATTTTGCTGCAGAGCCCAGAAATGTACGCATGGGGCTATGTTCTGATGGATTCGCCCCTTTCGGGCAGTCGGGATCTCAATACTCCTACTGGTCGGTCATTCTGACCCCTTACAATCTGCCACCATGGATGTGTATGAAGACTCCTTATATGTTCTTGACAGCTATCATACTGGGTCCCAAAAATCCGACGAAGAATATCGATATATATTTACAGCCGTTGGTGGATGAGCTAAAACAGCTGTGGGAGATCGGCGTCATGACGTATGATATTTCCAGGAAACAGAACTTTCAGATGAGAGCTTCACTGATGTGGACAATCAATATCGCATACGGTATGCTGTCGGGATGGAGTACTCACGGCACCCTGTCTTGTCCGATATGCATGCAAAATAGTAAGGCATTCCGCCTTAAGCATGGAGGAAAAACTTCTTTCTTTGATTGTCATCGTCAATTTCTGCCCGCGAGTCATCCTTGGAGAAAGAACAAGGACGTATTCAGAGCTGGAAAACAAGAATTTTCTCATCCGCCTGCCAGATTGTCGGGATACGATATTTGGGAAGATGTAAAGGATTTGCCCACTGTAATGGAAGATCCATCGAACAATCGTGTCGATGGGTTTGGACAAACCCATAACTGGACCAAACGGAGTATCTTCTGGGACTTGCCTTATTGGAAAGATAATCTTATAAGGCATAATCTTGATGTTATGTATATCGAAAAGAATGTGTTCGATAATGTCTTTAATACCGTCATGGACATTAAAGGAAAGACGAAGGACAATCCAAAAGCAAGACAAGACATTGCCGAGATATGCAAGCGTCCTTATCTGAACTTGATACAAAGGGGAGCTGCTGGACAATTAAGTAAGCCGATAGCACAATACACATTGAGCAAGGAAGATAGATTAATAATCTGCAAGTGGGTATCTACTTTAAGATTTTCCGACGACTATGTGTCGAATTTGTCTAGATGCGTTGACCTCAATGAACGCAAGCTAACGGGAATGAAGAGTCATGACTGCCACGTGTTTATGGAAAGATTACTGCCCATTGCTTTGAAAGAGTTGTTGCCTTCTGCTGTATGGGCTCCGTTGGCCGAACTATCAATATTTTTTAGGGATATTTGTTCAACTAAGTTGACTGTGCAACATATGGTTGAACTTGAGGAGAAGATTATCTTAACAATTTGCAAGTTGGAGAAAATATTTCCTCCTGGCTTCTTCGACAGTATGGAGCATCTACCGATTCATCTAGCATACGAAGCCCGTGTCGGTGCATCTGTTCATTATCGATGGATGTACCCATTTGAAAGGTACATAAATATCGATATAATTTAAGCTGAATTTCAGTGGGTTTTAAAATTCTTTCTTAATTTTCAAGATAATTTGTCTCTCTAGATACCTACACCATCTAAAGAAGAAAGTTGGTAACAAAGCTCATATAGAGACTTCGATATGCGAAGCATATCTTATCGAAGATGTGTCAAACTTCTGCTCCATTTATTTCGATACTCATGTTAAAACAAATCGAAATAGACCTCAAAGGAATGACGAGGACGTTGAGGATGGAGGAAGATTCAATGTAAGGGGCAAGCCTGTTGGGGCTAGTAAATGACGGTGGTTGACAGACGACGAGTATGATGCCGCTCACCGATATGTCTTGTTAAACTGTGACATACAAAAAGTGAGAGATTTGGAGAAGTAAGTCAGTACACTTGCACTCGTTATAATCTCGAATTTGATGAAGTAAGTGACTACACTTATATATTCTTATTTTCTCTAATAGTGTATTTAGAGATGAAGTCAAAATGAGGAGACCCGATATTACCGATGAGGGACTTCAAAGAGAGGTTGATTGTACATTTTCGTCATAGTTTCGCAAATACATAAGTAACTATGATTATAATTGAGATTATTAATATATAATCTGAAACATTTAAATTATAAATATTTGTTTACAGGTTTTATTGCCTGAAACAACACTCACTCATGAGAGTGTTCGTTATCTGGCACTGGGACCGAAGAAGCAAATAAAGACTTGGCCAGGCTATGTCGTTAATGGATTCAGGTTTAAGTCAACTCAGAATGCTATAAATGTCGAATTTATCAATGACGGCATCAATACCAAGGATTCCGGTGTTTGCATAAGAGGCACCGTCTATGACGACAAGCCGAACTTTGACTATTATAGAGTGCTTCGGGATATTGTAGATTTACAATATACTGGCCCATATGATATGCATATTGTGATGTTCAAATGTGAGTGGTTCGATACGACACCAAATATCGGTTGGAGAATCGATAAACAATTTGGATTCGTCGATATAAATCATCGCAGGAGTATAGAGGGTCCGATACATTTGCGATAGCAAATCAGGCTGTTCAAGTCTACTATACAAGCTACCCAAGGCGTCGTAGAGATCGATTTGACTGGTGGGCAGTATGCAAGATTAAATCTAGAAATACATTCAACGTTGGAGACGCAGCATACCAAGAGGACCAGATCGAAAAGTCCCAATACTTGGGACAACACTTAGATACAATGGATGTTGAAGATATTGTTGAGGAAAATAGAGGGGAGGAAGAGGTTGATACACAAGACTTAGCTGTCAACCAGGGAAGAAAGAGGTGTCTTGTCCCAAATTTTGAGGCAGAAGAAGAAGAAGAAGAAGAAGAAGACGAAGAAGAAGAAGAAGAAGAAAAAGAAGAAGAAAAAGAAGAAGAATTTGATGGGGATGAGGATACAGATGAAATCGACGATGAAGATAAGGATGAGGATGAGGATGAGGAGGATGATGATGAAGACGAGGCCGAGGATGAGAACGAAGACGATGATTAGGTTAAATATTGTTGTATATTAAAAATACTTCCAATTACGTGAATTAAGTTTGACCTCATAAAAGCAATTACGTGAATTCATGTTTTTTTCATTCGATTATTTATTTATTGCAGATGGCACTCCTAGTCTTTTTTGTCGCGACGGCACTCGTCTCCCTACTGGTGGTGGTGGTGGTGCGGGTCGTGGTCGTGGTCGTACTAGTGCTGGTGGTCGTGGTCGCATTCAAAGTTCTCAGGATGTGACCCCATCGAGCGAGCCCGACCCGGAGAGTACCCCGGGCACAGACGCATCCCGCCCTCGATCGACCACTTCATCGAGGCATGAGTTCGGATCTGCTAGCGGATCCGTTCCGCTATCGGAACCACCAGTAGCGGATCCACCAGGGGATGCCCCAGTTACTGCACAGTGGGCCCCGGAGTACCCCCATACTCGGCTCCATCCGGTTACTGGGGAGTACATACGCGGACCCGCGGTTCCTCCGACGGCACCAGAGAGGCCGAGAGGCGAGTTCCGACGAGAGCTATGGCCCGCGAGGAACTCGTAAGTAAATTTAAGTAAATTTATTAAATTTCTTTCATTTATTCAAGTTAATAATCCAGTCGTTTCTTCTTTGTAGGTTTTTTCCGTTTAATGTTGGCAGGGCCCTTGAAGAAATTATCAGGGCTAACTTCTACGATCCCTACCTCAACTTTTCGTCGGTGCCCCCAAACGTGCAGTACGTCTGGCTCGACGAGTTGAGGGTATATATCTATATCTTTTGGTTAAGTCTATGTGATTCTTTAATCAAACATTTTTAAATTACGTGATAATTGATTTTCTGTGTTAGACAACGTACTGGTGGCCCCCCCATCGCGAGGAGGGGATCCGCAGGACCTACAAAAGCGCTTGCTCGAAGAAGATACGGGATATGATTTATGACCTAAAAATAGGGCATACGAGGCCGAATTGGATCCGGCAGGAGTATTATGAGGACCTCTTAGGCATGATGGATAACCCTGTATACAAGGAGAAATCGGAGAAGGCGAAGGTTAGCCGATCTGCCGCGGGCCTTCATACGTGGGGATCAAGGTCCCACGCAGCGACACTTGCAGATCTGGTGAGCAACCGTAAATTTATTTCACTATCGAATTAGGTATTATTAATTAAAGGAGTTTATTAGTTTCTACGGAAATTTCGTATGCAGGCCCAACGGGCGGTGAAGGAGAAAAGAGCGCCAGACTTGGTCACCATGCACGACGTGTTCCAGCATACGCACAAAAGACGGAAGGACGGGAGCTTCGTCGACGAGAGGGCCAAGGAGACTGATGTAAGTACTTATGTTTATGAGATTAACGTTAGAATTAAAAGTATTCGGACTATAACTTAGGTAAACTTAGGATTCACACTTAACTTAGTAAAACATAGGATTTAGATTACAACTTAGGTAAATCTTATAATATAAACACATTAATTTGATAGGCTGCGTATCGTGAGGCCCTTAGTCGGGCTCAGTTAACCGACATCGAGGATGTCGGTGAAACGATGCCCTTCCGGACGCCCTCTTCTTTGGCCGCTCGGAACGACTTGTTCGTAGATACCGTCGGCGGCTTTAAGAAAGGGTTCCTGTACGGAGTCGGCTCCCTAGGGCCATTGCATATGGCGATGCAGAGATTTCCACCGACACTGCCTCCTCCCGTGGCCCGGGCAGACGATGATGTTAGGTCGCAGCTTACGCAGCTGCACGAGGCGGTGTCGTCCTTGCGGGAGCAATTTGCCACGTACTTTCCGCCTGCGTCTGCTGCTGCCGGTACGTCTGCTGATGGTGCTCGTCCGTCTTCTACTGGTCCGTCGACTGCAGGTGTCGGTCCGTCTTCCGTGGGCCATCTTTCTTTCAACCCTGATGCCCCTATGGTACCGCCTACGACTGTGACGGCACTCCTGGATCTTATGTCCGCAGAGCAGCTACGCCGACTTCCGAGCAGTGTCTACGACGCCTTGCCTCTGTACCTTATGGAGGAGTATATTCGTCGGTCGCATACGGGATTACCACCAACGGACAATCGACCTCTTCCTTCTTAAAATATTGTATTAAGAAAATTTGGATTATTTGTGAGAGCTTTGAACTAATTGTGCTATAATCGGCTTATAGCACCGGATATTATGTTACTCTTTAGGATAATTGATATTTATTTTCTATTAATTTGGTTTGGTCTGTGATTCTTGGATAATTGGTGTGCATTAAATTCGTATGTGCATATTTGGTCTATGTGATTCTTGGATAATTGGTGTGCATAATATATTGGGTCTGTGTGATTGTTGGATAATAGGTGTGCATTATATATTGGTTTGGTTTATGCATATATTTGTGAACAGGGAAAGTGCTGCAATTTTTTTCCCAAAAAAACTCAGTTAGCGACGGACTAGTGGCCGTTTAGCGACGGATAATCCCAGTTGCCGACGGTTCGTCGACGGATTAGCCGTCGCTATCTGGAGTTTCTAAAGTGTTTCCAGGTAGCGACGGATGCTCGACGGATTATCCGTCGGCAAGGTTCTGGTGGTATAAACTTCGACGGAATAGCGACGGCCTGTCCGTCGCCAGGGCGACTGATAATCAGCCGCTACGCAGTCGCTCGCTCTAGCGACTGCTTTACGACGGACTATCCGTCGAAATGGTTCTGGAAATGCCTGACATTTCTAGAACCATGGCGACGGATAATCAGTCAGTAATCCGTCGCTGTGGCGACTTCGTAGCGACGGCTTAGCGACTATTCTTCCGTCGCCATGATACTGGAAATGCCAAGCATTTCCAGAACCTGATCGACGGATAGTCCGTCAGCAAGCCGTCGCTAATCCGTCGTTAGTTACCGACGAATACCGACGGATGACCGACAGAATGATACGCTCTGATACGCTGTTACGACGGTTTACCGACGGAATTTTACGTCGCTATTGTCTGCACAGTTCAGCACTTAATAGTTGAAATGGACGACAGTCCGTCGGAAATGCGTCGCTAATGCTTCGTATTGTGACGTCGACAATCCGTCGCTTTTCCGTCGCTTCACGACAACTTAGCGACGGACCGTTATTAGCGACGAGCTGATTGCCGACGGATGTTTTTGGCCAAAATCCGTCGGTTATCGGTCGCTAATCGTAATTACCGTCGGTTTAGCGACGGATAGAGCCGTCGCTAAATCGATAAATTTTGGTAGTGTCTTTGCTTCCACGCCGTCTAACTTGATAGGTTGTCTTTGGTTCTCTAATAGTTATTGGTTTCTCAATAGCTCTCCCAGCTTGACGTACCTTGTTCTCCGATGCAATAGGACATTTTTTTAGGACCGACGTCAACATCCTTCTTCGGATCGCGACTATTAATATTGAAATTTAATCAATAAATATTGAAATTTAATTAACAAATAATCAAAATTTGACAGTTTAGGACTGTCAAAATTTTTGGCAGTCCTAGATACTATCAGGACTCACAAAACTTTTTAGCAGTCCTAAAATAGATTTCCTGTACAGTCAGTCCATTTTAGGACTGCCAAAATTTTTGGCAGTCCTAGCAGCATATAGGACTGCCAAAAAAATTGGCAGTCCTAAACTGCAGCAAGTCTAGTTTAGGACTGCCATGCTGCTAAGACCGCCAAATTTTTTGGCAGTCATATGTAATTTTTATGCTACAGGACGTTAGGAATAATTTCTGTATACATGTAATTTTTGTTCTGCCACCACTAGGTAATTTTCTGTATACAATAATTTTTGACAGTCATAAACTCCATTTCTCTATACAATAATTTTTTCCAAAATATTTTAACAGTCCTAGGATTAGGAATAATTTCTTTCAAATTTTTTTCCAAAAATAATAATATCAACGAAATACAATAAGCCTTAGGGTTTGTACCTTATTTGTGAGGAGCCTTTGGGTGCCATCTCTGAAATTGGAAACAAGATTAGGAAGGAATCTAGAATTTTGTTGGAGATGGAGAAGATGGAGGTGGTGGAGAAGAAGAAGTGGGGATTGAGAGGTTTTGGGAAGAGAGGGAGTGAAAGGTTGAAATAAAGGTAAAAATTTGGATTTGAAGAGAGGGATTTGGGGGAGGACAACCATAAATAAAAAAAGGTTGTCTTGAGTAATTTCTCCTTTAAACTGGACTAGCTTCAATTCTGGACTAGTCCTGAGTAAAAAGTGAAGTGCCCTTATAGTTAACCTAAAAAATGACAATCCCATAACCTTGTATAAACAAATGGCCAAGGAATTCATGAGCGAGCATCTTAAAGTGAACCAAAAGGACAGGGACCACCTTTTTCATTTATGCAGTTTACTTTAGGCTGTGTTTGGTAGGAGAAAAAGTAGAAGAAAAAAAATGGACGAGGGAAAAGTGTATGAAAAGATTTATTTTCTCTTATTTGGTATGGAAGGAAAAGTGGAGGGATTCATTTTTCTTCATAACCTAAGAAATCCAATCACTCCAAAAGTGGGAGAGAAAAAATGGACGAGGGAAAAGTGTAGAAAAAGATTCATTTTCTCTCATTTGGCATGGAAGGAAAAGTAGAGGGTTTCATTTTCCTTCATAACCTAAGAAATCCAATCACTCCAAAAGTGGGAGGAAAAGTAAAAGAAAAAGTAGAGCTTATATTAATTAACAATTATATCCCCATATAAATTATATTATTTAAAAATTATTAATGAAGTCAAATGGTAAATAAGTACTTTAGTTGATGATAGAATTAGTAAAACCTATATATTTTTTTTATTTTTTTCCTTTTCATACCGAACAAAGGAGAATGTATATCCTCTTTTCTATCCTTCCTGTTGGTGTTTTTGCCTTTGGACTAGGAAAGATAGTCCCACATCGGCTACACCAAATGGTGAGTATCTCAATATAATGAATTTCTTGTGTAGAGGTGTGCACATGAGGTGTGGTGGGGCACAAGTGTGTGTCATGTGGGAGTATTTTTCTAGAAGGAAAAAGAATTAATTCCAACAAGGATGCAAGTAGATTTTTGTTGTGCGGACTCGGACTCCAGGTTGTCTCATGCATGCACGGGAGTGTCCGGGGGTAGGCGTGGACTGGCACACTACAATGCTGATTGTGGGATGATCTAAAATATCAAACTCTATTTTTGAGTATTGGTATTTTAGTCCCACATCGGATAGGAGAAGAGGTGAAGTCTCACTCCACTCTATAAATAGAGCCCCTTGGCCTCCTTTGAAAGATGCACCAAGAAGAGAGTTAAAGGAGTCCGTAAAGTCCAGGAAGCCCGTTCAAGTGTCAAATTTTGACTTACGAGCGTTCCAGAAGTTCTTCGTGAACTTGCTGGTTCCTGGAAGCAGATCGTGGTGGGGCGAATCTTGCTTTGAGCAACGGTGATCTTAATCACCCCAGCAAGAACCGTTCTTCTTCTTTCTTCTTTCTTCTCCTTCATCTGAGTTGTAATTCAGTTCTGTCCGTCTGCAACTGCGATTGCAAGGAAGAACGTGAGATTTATTTTCTGAACTCAGTTCTGTCTGTCAGTAACTGCGATTGCGAGGAAGAACATGAGATTTACTTTTTGATTATTGTTGCTTTTGTAACCAGATTCATATTAGAGTGTTCCTCTTGGATCTCAAGAATAATCAGAAGGTGAACGTTTGTTGAACCTCTGATCGCGACATCGAGTCTACCATCTTTGATCAAGCCCCGGGACTAACAATCTCAAAGCAAGATCCTTGTAGATGGAAAACTCTCGTGCTTCTCTCATCGATACCAGCTTTAACAAGTTGGAGAAATTCGACGGAGAACAATTCCAAATTTGGAAGAGGAAGGTCACCCTTAATCTTCAACTCGTGGACGTAGACCATGTGTTGATTGAGGATGAACCGACAATTCCAGAAGGAAAAACTGCCGATGTTATTGCTGCTGCACTCGTCAAGCACAGCAAATGGAAGAGAGAAAACAACATCTGTAAACTGCTGATTCTCAATTCTATGTAAGACTCTCTGGCAGAGTCATATTCCAAGAAGGTGAAGGCCAAAGAGATCTAGGATTCTTTGGGTAAGCTAAATAAAGATGATGAGAACATGTCCAAAATCTTCATCGTCGAAAAGTACCACAAGTGGCTCTTCGAAGACGAGATGGCGATGCTACCTCAAGTGAAGGAATTCCTGAAGTTGCGCCCGAAGTTAGATGACGAAAAGATGCCCCTCGTCGACAAGTTTGTCGTTGGAAGGATAGTCTCGAAACTTTCTGCTGGTTGGAGCAACTTCTATGCTAGAATGCATCAGAAGAAGCTGGACATTAGCTTGAAAGATCTCCTATAAGAGATCCACGTTGAGGACGAAATGCGATCTCAACAGAAGATGGACTCTCTGTCCAACCAACTAGCTAAGGCCAACTTGGTACAGACAAGAGAGTTCAAGGGGAAGCATGTGGCTTCTCATCACAAGAAGTAGGACTCCACTAATCTGAAAGTGAAGGGTCCTTCGTTCAATCAACAGAAGTCCAAGTCCCACGTGACTTGCTTCAACTGTGGCAAGAAGGGCCACTATAAGAGTGAATGCAAATCTATGCCCAAACAAGCTGAGCAAGGTGAGCCTAGCAAGGTTTCCATGGTTTGTAATATTGTTGCTATGATTGCTCAGGTCACAGCTGTGGGGGTTGACTCTGACTGGTGGATAGACACTAGTACGAGCTGCCATGTCTGCTCTGGCAAGGAATGGTTCGTCACATACCAGCCAACTTCTGAGAAAGTTATCATGGCGAACCAAGCCCAAGCTGAAGTTCTGGTGATCGGAACTGTAGAGCTGAAACTCACATCTGGGAACACTCTGACGCTTCAAGGTCTGAAGCACGTTTCAGTGATTGTAAAGAACTTGATCTCTGGAAGCCTGCTTAGCAACGCAGGCTTGAGGATGGACATCAATGCTGGCCAGATGGTGATGTCCAAGAAGGAAACATACTTCGAAAAAGCTTTTCAAACCGAAGGGATGTTCAAAATTCAGCTTGTAAACCAGTCAAATGTAATATATGCAATCACTCGTTCTGATTATTTTCTTGAGTTGTGGCATAATAGGCTAGGACATGTTCACTGTAAAAGAATTAACAAAATGTCCAGTCTAGGACTTATCTCCAAATGTGGGGGTAACGTAGAGATGTGTGAAGTATGTGCTCAGGCAAAGATCACAAGGAAACCCTTTCATCGGGTCAATCGAAGCACAGATCTTCTGGAGTTGGTGTACTCCGATATCTGTGACTTCAAGCAATTCTCTACAAAAGCCGGGATGAAGTATTTCGTAACCTTCGTCGATGACTTCTCAAAGTACGCGTTCGTCTACTTGCTCTAGTCTAAAGATGAAGCGTTCGAGAAGTTCAAGGAGTTCAGGGCCGAGGCTGAACGACAAACTGGACAACAACTCAAGAGGCTAAGAAGTGATCGAGGCGGAGAGTATCGGTCTCATGAATTCACATTGTTATACAAAGAACATGGAATCATAAACGAGACTACTGCTCCGTATTCTCCTCAATCTAACGGAGTAGCGGAGAGGAAGAACAGAACATTGACAGAAATGATGAACCCAATGCTGCTAACTGTAGGTATTCCTAAATGCTACCGGGAAGAAGCTGCATTGACGGCCACTTTTATTCTAAATAGAGTGCCGTATGCAAGTTCGGACGTAACTCCTCATGAACTCTGGTTCAAAGTCAGACCTAACTTGAGTGTCATTCGAGTGTTGGGGTGTCTGGCTTATGTGAAGCTGCCAGATCTGAAGATTCAGAAGCTGGAGACAAGGACTACGAAGACGATCTTCTTAGGGTATGCCAAGAAGAGTGATGCTCGAAGATTTCTTGATATTGAGTCAAATCATATCATCGAATCTTGAGATGCTGAATTTTTTGAAGATAAGTTTGTAAGGCACTAGAACATTGTTCTAACGGACATTCCGGAGAATGATGAAGGTGCAAAGGTGACTGAGATCTTCAATGAGCCAGTTTTCCAAGATGAAGTTGTTACTGAGGAGACAACGGTTGAATCAGAACTCGCTGAGCCGTCGTCGAAGCGAGCGAGACGGCCGAAGAAATTCGGAGATGACTTCATCACCTATCATGTGGAAGCAGATCCGCTTACCTATGATGAGGCGATAAAGACCAGAGATGCTATTTTCTGGAAGGAGGCGATAGACAATAAAATTGAATCAATCACCTCCAATAACACTTGGGTGTTGGTTGATCTACCTGAAGGAGCAAAACCTATCAGATGCAAGTGGATCTTCAAGAAGAAGATGAAAGCTGATGGAACCATTGACAAGTTCAAGGCCAGGCTAGTGGCAAAGGGGTTTTCTCAAAAGCAGGGGATCGACTACTTTGACACGTATGCTCCAGCAGCCCGGATGACCACCATCAGAATGTTGATTGCTCTCGCAGCGATACATAAGATGGTGATGCATCAGATGGCTGTGAAAACGGCATTCCTGAATGGCGAGCTGACCGAAGAGTTCTATATACAACAGCCAGAAGGGTTTATCATCAAAGGTCTTGAAGACAAAGTCTGCAAGTTGGTGAAATCTCTGTACGGTTTAAAGCAAGCTCCCAAAATGTGGCATGAGAAGTTTGACAAAGTCACAAGGTCAAATGGCTACAGGGTCAGTGAAACAGACAAGTGTGTCTATACAAAGTTTGCTGACGGAAGAGGAGTCATCGTTTGTCTATACGTGGACGACATGCTAATCCTAGGTACGGATATATGCTGTGTCACGGAGACAAAGAAGTTCCTCTCGACGAAGTTCAGTATGAAGGACTTGGGGGATGCTGATGTTATCTTGGGACTCAAGATCATCCGGACAGATACTGGACTAGCACTGTCACAGTCTCATTATGTTGAGAAGATGATCACTCGTTACGGGTATCAGGATCTTCCAGGGATCGATACGCCGTACAAGTGTGATCTGAAGCTGAAGCCTAATTCAGGAGAAAGCGTCAGGCAGCTGGAGTATGCAAGCGTAATCGGGAGTTTGATGTATGCTACTACTGCCACAAGGCCTGACATAGCTTTCGTCGTGGGAATGCTGAGTCGTTTCACGAGCAACCCAGGCATTGAGCACTGGAAAGCTGTGAAACGGGTTATGAGATATCTCAAGAAGACTAAGACATATGCACTGTACTACAGTGGAGATCTGCAGGTAGTGGAAGGTTTCAGTGATGCCAGCTGGTGCTCAGAAGTGGAGAGCGAGAGGTCCACAGGTGGATATATTTTCACAATAGATGGAGCTGTTATATTGTAGAAATCGAACAAGCAGACTATGCTCTCGTGGTCATCCATGGAATCTGAGTTCTTTGTACTTGATACCGCAGCGGAGGAAGCAGAATGGCTTCTGGAGCTCATGTATGATCTTCCAGTGGTTGGGGCATAATCTGGGGATACCGATATACTGCAACAACTAAGCGACTACGGCGGTGGCATCAAATGACCTCTTCAACGGAAAGAAGAGGATTGTGCGGTTGAAGCACAGGGCAGTACACGATCTCATCAAGAGGGGGTTATTGCAGTGAATGATGTTCAGAGTCAGGAGAACCTGGCGGATCCATTCACCAAGGGCCTCAAGCGCCAGCTGGTCGATGACACAACTTGTAAAATGGGCTTGAAGGCATTATGATATTGTGTTATTACATTCCTACCATAAAGTTTTATGCTATTAGTTCAAAGAGAAATCTACTAGGCATCTAGCTTTTGGTTCAAGGGCGGACTATTAACCAGAAGAATATCAGGAACGGTGGGTACTTGTCCTCCGTGACATGGAGAGGTTACGGACCTACAACCACTGTTGTCTACTGTTGTTTTCTGCAGAAAACGAATCCTGTGGGAAGGTTGGCTTAAATGCCTTAATGAGTTCTCAGGCAGAGTGAATGCCTGGAGTGCTTTACAGGAAGCACGGTAGCGCAGCACTACAAGGAGTGTAACTCTATGCTATAGTAGGGTAACTCCACCATGAGCTTCCTGGTTAGGGGTAATGCCTCGGCTTTGTGAGCCAAGTCACAGCGGAGTAGCACCGCAAATAGGCAGGTATCCTAATATTGTATGATAATCGTAATAAAGAGAGGTAGACAACACTACAAAGAGGACGATGTCCTCATGTTACAGTGGCATGACACCAAGAAGAGGTACCAGGTAGGGTAATGTCACGACCCGCACCCGAATATACGGGTACGAATGCGTGGGCCACGTCGGGCCTACGTCGCGGTATCGGCGGTAGAACGCTGTCAAGTATACTATACTAACTACGACATCTAAGATCCATAAATATGAAATGTACTCATGTCACATCACGAAAACTAAGGAAGATAAGACAAAAAATAATTATAATATCACTAGAACAACTAGAATCTACAATGATCATAAGACAGGAAAATAAAGAAGGAACAACAAAACTAACTAAGGATAACTACCAGGCAACTCACATAGAAGAATAGTGAGATCCACCTCAGCTAGCAACATCATGAAGTCCAATACTGAGGGCACACTACTCCTAAAATTTTGTCAACATATCCAGTCAGGATGGAACGAGCACAAATCTCAAATAACAGTTCTAATTAGACGATATTGAACATGTAGCAGTAAATAGAAAAAATATACAAGAAATCATAAAATGTACATGTGAGTATCATGGCAAGGTAAGCTGTAAATCTAGAGCTAGAACAAGGCAAGTAAAACTGATCATGGCATGTACAAGAATCAAGAAACATCTATCTAAGTGTGTGAGCACTAGCTACAAGATGTGGCCGGCTTGGGTCTGTACAAGGTCATGATCTAGCCAACCATACGTGTGGTGTATGATTGGCATTCACAAGGTTCACAAGATATACAATGCGGGTATTGACCACACATCTACACTAATACTCCCCGTTCCCGACTATTATAGTGGATCCAACCATGACACATCATGACATACGATTCTCCGAGAGGGTAGCTAGCCTTCGCAGGAATCGTGTCTATATAATGCACAAGGAACAAGAAAGACTTGCACAAGATATACCAAGGAAAGCGAGGAATAATATCTCATGACGGGATCCAGAAAAATACCAATCCGTGTGAACAATGTGTCAAGAGAACAAGGATATCTACACTAAATACAAGAAACATAGACGATATCATAAAACAGAAATATTATCAGAGAATGTACTCGCCTGTGATCTGGTAGAATATGTCAACTGGTCCAAGAACAGTGCCTCGAGGACCTATAGGTAGAATACTGTATCAATATAAGGATTTGAAAGTAAAATCAAGTCATACTAAGTCAAACTAGGTCACAAGAAGTCAAACCAAGTTAATCTAAGTCAAGGGTTGACTTACAGTTGACTTTTGGTCAACTGGTCAACTCTGGTCAACCCTTGGTCAACTCTAGGTCAAACTTGACTAATGTTGACTAACAGTTGACTTTGGTTCAACTGGTCAACTTTGGTCCAGTTCTAATCAATTTTAGGCTACGGTTGACTTCCGGTTGACTTTGGTCAAAATAGTCAATTGTGGTCAACCAAGGTCAAAACTAGTCTAACCTAGGTCAAATGTTGACTCTACTTCGACGTTCAGTCAAAGTAGTCAACCATGGTCAAACTGGGTCAAAGCTAGTCTCTACAAACATCTACAGGGTCAACACATTCAATTTCAGTGGTTGTGAAATCACTGGAATCGATGAATCTCAAATACCACAAAAGGAGAGATTATAATAATAAGGTGACACAAAAAGGGAAAAAATCTACAGATGTTGTCGGATGATGAAACTAACATCACCAACGTGTCCAGAATGGTCAAATTAGCTAGAATTGCCTGTCCATAAGTTTAATTTAGACACAGGAGCAAAAAGGGTAATTTCGGGCCAAAGTGGTGTCCGCCGTTGGACACACTTTGCACCGAAAAATGTGCCAAAATAAAAGTACACAAAACCTAACAAATTATATGTCCACGAATCCAGAATGACGATACGAACCCAACGGTATATCCAGAATTGGATTCCGTTGACCAGGACATTGAAATCCGATTTGCACGGAAAAGCGTGTCGGAGCCAATATCCTCAAAGCTCAGCAAATTATATGTCAACGAGTCCAGAATAATGATACAAACTCAACGGTATATCCGGAATTGGATTCCGATGAGCCGAACTCAAAATGACCTGTTGACCCGGATATTGGTATCCGACTTGCACCGAAATGCGTGCCAGGGCCCACGTCCACCAAATCTAACAAACTTTACATGAAAACATGCTAGAACGACGCCACGAGTCTACTGGTGGTGTCAAAAATTGAATCCGAAGTCGCGGGTTCAAAAATAGAATTTTACCAGTGCAACACTAAGAATTCGAACGACCAACTTTGGCGTCGAATTCGACCGACCTAACAAGCTCAAACTGAAATGAAATCTAAAGGGGGCAGGAAGAGGGTTATACCAGCTGCACACAGGAACCAGTGGCGTGCAAAACGGAGCTACGACGACGAAGATACGAACCCACGAAGTTGGCGTCACGAAACTGTCCAAAAATACTTTAATTAAAATGTCAACTTGGTGGCCAGTTTTCACATAGCAAACGACGGAATTAACGGACGAAATTTGAGAGGGATGAAGGGGTATATACCAAGATTGAGACGGAGCGAAGAAATCATCGATCTAACGGTCGGATTATCCAGAAAATCCGTGCGAAGTCGCTACGACAGAGCGCGAATTTTGGAATTTCTCCGCGCGCGCGTCGACGGAACTCCGAGAAAAACGCTGAAATCGCCTAGACGGCGCATCCCGGAGGACGTTGGCCGCTACAGGGTGGTGCGCCTGGGGGTCGCCGGAGGGAGTGCGCTAGGGGGGGGTCGCGGTGGCGGTGTGCGACGGCGGCGGCGATCGCCGGCGCCCGTAGCCGTGCGCGCGCGCGTGCGGCCACTGCTGCATGCCGCTGCTGCTGCTGCTGCTGCTGCTGCTTGCAGCTGCTGCTGCGGCGGCGGCAGGCTAGGCCGGGGCACGGCGACGGCGGCGGGGCCGTGCGTTGTTCGCGGTGGCGTTGTGGTGGTGGTCGAAGATGGTGATGCTAATGGGAGATGATGATGGTGATGATGATGATGGAATAATGGAGAAGGAGGAGGATGGGGGCTGTGTCGGGGAGAAGCTCAGCTAGTGAGGAGGAGGAGGTCGGCCGGCCTTTGCTGGGAGGGCGGTCGGCCAAAAATGAAGGCTGGTGGTGGTGGTGTGTGAGTTGTGTATTACATAAAGAGAGAGAGTGAGAGATATGTTATAAAGAAAGAGAGAGAGAAAGAGATATTAATGAGAAGGAAAGAAAGTAGAGAGAGGGAGTGGGGGTGCTGCTCTTGTACGTGAAGGGGGGTGGGGGAGTGTTGAGTGTGATGGGTGAGGGTGTGGGATATTTTAAGGAGGAGAGAGAGAAAGTTATATGTATATGTATATATATATATATATATATATATATATATATATATATATATATATATATATATATATATATATATATATGTATATACAAGAGAGAGAGTGACATTAAGAAGATATTTAGAGAGAGAATGAGAGGGGGGGTGATTGGCTGTGAGGGAAGTTAGGAGAGAGAGTGTGGTGAGGATGAGAGAGAGAGAGAGTTATCCATATATATATTATATATATATATATATATATATATATTTAAAATGGGGAGAGAAAGAGGTATTTATATAAAATGAATGTATTTTCAAATAGGGAAATGCAGACACATCAGTGGGATGTATGGGCTGTCATGGTAGGGTCCATGCCAAACTGGGTCGGACGTTGGGCCAAGTTTGGATAAAGTCGAAGCCAAGATTTAATTAATTTATAAATTAAACCAATTAAAATTACGGATGGAATGGGAGCACAAGGGAGATCAAATCGGTGGCACGCAAGTGGCACGTGCATAGTAGACTCAAAACAGGCCAGGGTCATATATTGGGTCGACTGGATTGGATCGATGTCGGGTCCCGAAATTAAATGGGAAATTAAATCAGGTTTTACGGTAGATAATTAATTGGCCTAAATTGAACCGAAAGTTGTGCGGAGGAAATGGAGCACAAAATGGAGTATCTGAGTGGGATACGAAGGTCATGGGTGAAGAGCGTCTCGAGTAGATCATTCATGAGAAGTTGGTTCTGAGAAAACGTCTAGTCTGGTGCTCCTAAATTAAAAGTCACGGTAACGTACAAACGATGATCAGGGAAAAGAGTGGGAAATCAATTATTAATTAAATGGTCTAAATTGACCCGAACTTGCGCGAAGCAAAAAGAGTACAAGGGAACAAGTTCGAGTGGGACACGAAATATCAATGTGAAGATAATCTCGTCTACTACAAACTTCAAGAAGGAAGTTTCCAGAGACTGACATCCCTGATGCTCTAGAAATCCAAGTCACGGTAAAGGGCATTAAATCAAATAATAATCCAATAATAATATTTATTCAAAATAATTGATTTATAAAATTGAAAAAAATAAGCCCTAAATTCAGGGGCTTACAATCCTACCCATCTTATAAAAATTTTGTCCTCAAAATTAAAATCATCCAATAGGTCAAGCTAAAACATGCAACTGCTATGGGTACTGTACTCAATCTGCTACATTTGTGATCACCTATGTTGTTTCTCTCTACTGGTATTTTGGTTCAGGTTCATCAAGCTTCTTCCATAAAAACTATGTCTATTTACCCCTTAGAATCTTCATATCAATAAGAACCTTTACATATACTCTAAAATATAGGTCATCCTCGAGATACGTATATATATATATATATATATATATATATATATATATATATTTTTTTAATTTATATATATATATATATATATATATATATATATATATATATATATATATATATATATATATATATATATATATCACAATGATTGGCCATCAACCAAAATTCCAATCTCAAAAGTAATTTGTTTGTTTCTTTATCCCGTCCTAAGTATCTTTATCCTACTAATCACAAGCTCCATGAAATTATACATTCAAAACCTATTTTGGGCATTGAGCCTTCTCTCTTTTACTCAAGAACTCCTGAATATAAATCCTCAAATCTAAGCACAAGATTCTAGTCCTCATTCCGGAGTCACAAAATATAATATTTCATTACCCCTTCTTAGATACCTTAAAATCAATCTATACTATCAAACTAATCATCCTTAATGGTTTCTAAGTCCACTATAGTCAGTCAGTCATATCTGTCCTATAAGCTTAACCCAATGAATCCCCAACAAAATATACTATTCACAATCACACATTAACAAATTATAGTTATACTACAGAATTTGTTAACAAGGTTTGGCTATTCGATCATCAAAAATAGAAGGTAACAATGGCCTAAGACTGGGTCTAGCAATCCATATCATTATTCAGACAAGGTAAGGGTCAAACAAGACAGGAAAGATTGTCGAAATATTTCCAAGAATAGTATGAGGCCAAACGAGATGCATAGGACGTAGTCGAAGAAAAACTCAAGAACCATATACCTCCGTAATTATGTTACATGAAGTCACTATCGCGCTAGTGTGCATCTAGCTGCGATTAACTTCCTTGTTCCATAATACGACGGATGGCTGCAGTGCACAGCTGCCACGCCAGATAATATAGGTTCCTGAACTTAACTTGGCTAATATCCGTGAAATATTTCCAAACAATTTTTGCAAAATAAGGGAGAAGATGTTAGTCCAAATGCTTAGGGAGTGGTCCAGGTAGAATTCGAGAAACATATTAACCATGATGCCGTTATCCGAAGTCATGTCTCGCCAGTATTTCTCTGGATGCAAACTTCCGATTCCGTAATACAAGGATAAATTGCTTTTCGAACCTTTCCTGAATCAACCCATGAGACACTTTCAACAATTATCGGGAAGGACAAGAAGAATTACCCAAGGCTAGCGAAGAAGAGTTAGTCAAATCATAGGAAGATAGAACACAAACGATCATGTTGAGAAAATCCTAATTGTGGCTGTAGATAGACAGAGTTAACCAAGACGGGGAAGGATAATGATATGAATTTGTTCTTGCTCATCCGGTCACGACGAAGTGATCCGATTTAAGATACAGTCTGATAACCATACACGTCTTCCTAAAATTATGTTGCCAGAATTTTTGCCACGCCAGTAAGCATAACTGCAATAACGATGGAGACCATAACTAAGGTATACACCCTAAATTATGTCATCTGGAATTCTTACCACGCCAACCGGTATGGCTGCAAGAAAATCCAAATTCCATAACTAGGATAGTATAACCTACATCAGGCTCCACGTCCCTGTCGTGCTAGCTAGTATGACTGCAATAAATTCTAAACTCCATAAATAAAGTAGACATTTATCGTTCTCATCGAATATGTTTATCAGAATATCTTAACTCAATTCATAAAAACTGATCTTAGATACAAAGTTAAAGTCAACAACGAACGAACATCAAGATTCAAAATTCAACGACGAATCAAGGATAAGTAATGAAAACTAGCAGAATAGATTTCGAGACAGAATTTAGGAAAAAATTTCAGGAGAAGCCCCAAAGGTACGATCTAGGTCAAGATAAAGGAAATCATTGGAAATATAATCTAAAACAATCTCAACCTGATATAAGACTGGCAAATCATATTCTCGTCTCAACCTAGAAGATATAAAAGTTCAACTTATACCTTCCCTCTGGGGTCCACAAACTCATTCCAAGTAAGAATAAAGTTTGATACGGACAATATTTCAGAAATCAGGACGGACATGAATAAATGGGAAAAGTTTCGAAAAGTTCGAAATAAGATTCCCAGGGGTCATCCCTGGAATCTACCAAAAGTTCCTAATATGTGACTGAGTACCAAAATCCTAAAATATTCCATGACTCAACCTTAATCCTAGGGCAGGCTCGTAGTAGTACAGATAAGCTCAAGTACTACCACGACTTCGCATTAATAGCAAAGACTGACCTGCATGGGCTACCACTAAAAACGTGTCACGACCCGCACCCGGATATACGGGTACGAATACGTGGGCCACGCCCAGCCTACGCCGCGGTATCGACGGTAGAACGCTGTCAAGTATACTATACTAACTACGACATCTAAGATCCATAAATATGAAATATACTCATGTCACATCACGAAAACTAAGGAAGATAAGACAGGAAATAATTATAATATCACTAGAACAACTAGAATCTACAATGATCATAAGACAGGAAAATAAAGAAGGAACAACAAAACTAACTAAGGATAACTACCAGGCAACTCACATAGAAGAATAGTGAGATCCACCTCAGCTAGCAACATCATGAAGTCCAATACTGAGGGCACACTACTCCTAAAATTTTGTCAACATATCCAGTCAGGATGAAACGAGCACAAATCTCAAATAATAGTTCTAATTAGACGATATTGAACATGTAGCAGTAAATAGAGAGAATATACAAGAAATCATGAAATGTACATGTGAGTATCATGGCAAGGTAAGCTGTAAATCTAGAGCTAGAACAAGGCAAGTAAAACTGATCATGGCATGTACAAGAATCAAGAAATATCTATCTAAGTGTGTGAGCACTAGCTACAACATGTGGCCGGCTTGGGTCTGTACAAGGTCATGATCTAGCCAACCATACGTGTGGTGTATGATTGGCATTCACAAGGTTCACAAGATATACAATGCGGGTATTGACCACACATCTACACTAATACTCCCCGTCCCCGACTAGTATAGTGGATCCAACCATGACACATCTTGACATGCGATTCTTCGAGAGGGTAGCTAGCCTTCGCAGGAATCGTGTCTATATAATGCACAAGGAACAAGAAAGACTTGCACAAGATATACCAAGGAAAGCGAGGAATAATATCTCATGACGGGATCCAGAGAAATACCAATCCGTGTGAACAATGTGTCAAGAGAACAAGGATATCTACACTAAATACAAGAAACATAGACGATATCATAAAACAGAAATATTATCAGAAAATGTACTCGCCTGTGATCTGGTGGAATATGTCAACTGGTCCAAGAACAGTGCCTCGAGGACCTATAGGTGGAATACTGTATCAATATAAGGGTTTAAAAGTAAAATCAAGTCATACTAAGTCAAACTAGGTCACAAGAAGTCAAACCAAGTTAATCTAAGTCAAGGGTTGACTTACAGTTGACTTTTGGTCAACTGGTCAACTCTGGTCAACCCTAGGTCAACTCTAGGTCAAACTGGACTAACGTTGACTAACAGTTGACTTTGGGTCAAATGGTCAACTTTGGTCCAGTTCTAATCAATTTTAGGCTACGGTTGACTTCCGGTTGACTTTGGTCAAAATAGTCAACTATGGTCAACCAAGGTCAAAACTAGTCTAACCTAGGTCAAATGTTGACTCTACTTCGACGTTCAGTCAAAGTAGTCAACCATGGTCAAACTAGGTCAAAGCTAGTCTCTACAAACATCTACAGGGTCAACACATTCAATTTCAGTGGTTGTGAAATTACTGGAATCGATGAATCTCAAATACCACAAAAGGAGAGATTATAATAATAGGGTGACACAAAAAGGGAAGAAATCTACAGATGTTGTCGAATGATGAAACTAACATCACCAACGTGTCCAGAATGGTCAAATTAGCTAGAAACGCCTGTCCATAAGTTCAATTTGAACACAGGGGCAAAAAGGGTAATTTCAGACCAAAGTGGTGTCCGCCGTTGGACACTTTGCACCGAAAAATGTGCCAAAATAAAAGTGCACAAAACCTAACAAATTATATGTCCACGAATCCAGAATGACAATACGAACCCAACGGTATATCCAGAATTGGATTCCGTTGATCCGATCTCAAATTGGTCCGTTGACCAGGACATTGAAATCTGATTTGCACGGAAAAGCGTATCGGAGCCAATGTCCTCAAAACTCAGCAAATTATATGTCAACGAGTCCAGAATGACGATACGAACTCAACGGTATATCCAGAATCGGATTCCGATGAGCCGAACTCAAATGACCTGTTGACCCGGATATTGGTATCCGACTTGCACCGAAATGCGTGCCGGAACCAATGTCCACTAAAACCTAGCAAATTATATGTCAACGAGTCCAGAATGATGATACAAACTCAACGGTATATCCGGAATTGGATGCCGATGAGCCGGCGTCAAAAAGTCCCGTTGACCCGGACTGTGGGGCCCACTTTGCACCGAAATACGTGCCAGGGCCCACGTCCTCCAAATCTAACAAACTTTATATGAAAACAAGCCAGAACGACGCCACGAGTCTACTGGTGGTGTCAGAAATTGAATTCGGAGTCCCGGGTTCAAAAATAGAATTTTACAAGTGCAACACTAAGAATTCGAACGACCAACTTTGGCGTCGAATTCGACCGACCTAACAAGTTCAAACTGAAATGAAATCTAAAGGAGGCAAGAAGAGGGTTATATCAGCTACGCACAGGAACTGGTGGCGTGCAAAACAGAGCTACGACGACGAAGATACGGACCCACGAAGTTGGCATCATGAAACTGTCCAAAAATAATTTAATTAAAACGTCAACTTGGTGGCCTGTTTTCACATAGCAAACGATGGAATTAACGGATGAAATTTGAGAGGGATGAAGGGGTATATACCAAGATTGAGACGGAGCAAAGAAATCGTCGATCTAACGGTCAGATTGTCCAAAAAATCCGCACGAAGTCGCTGCGACGGAGCACAAATTCTGGAATTTCTCCGCGCGCGCGTCGACGGAACTCCGAGAAAAACGCTGAAATCGCCTAGACGGCGCGTCCCGGAGGACGTTGGCCGCCACAGGGTGGTGCGCCTGGGGGTCGCCGGAGGGAGTGCGCTAGGGGGGTCGCGGTGGCGGTGTGCGACGGCGGCGGCGATCGCCGGCGCGCGTAGCCGTGCGCGCGCGCGTGCGGCCACTGCTGCCTGCTGCTGCTGCGGCGGCGGCGCAGCCTGGCACGGCTGCAGGCTACGCCGGGGCACGGCGACGGCGGCGGTCCCGTGTGGTGTTCGCGGTGGCGTTGTGGTGGTGGTCGAAGATGGTGATGCTAATGGGAGATGATGATGGTGATGATGATGATGGAATAATGGAGAAGGAGGTGGATGGGGGCTGTGTCGGGGAGAAGCTCAGCTAGTGAGGAGGAGGAGGTCGGCCGGCCTTTGCTGGGAGGGTGGTCGGCCAAGAAGGCTGGTGGTGGTGGTGTGTGAGTTGTGTATTACATAAAGAGAGAGAGTGAGAGATATGTTATAAAGAAAGAGAGAGAGAAAGAGATATTAATGAGAAGGAAAGAAAGTAGAAAGAGGGAGTGGGGGTGCTGCTCTTGTACGTGAAGGGGGGTGGGGGAGTGTTGAGTGTGATGGGTGAGGGTGTCGGATATTTTAAGGAGGAGAGAAAGAAAGTTATATGTGTGTGTGTATATATATATATATATATATATATATATATATATATATATATATATATATATATATATATATATATATATATATTTAGAGAGAGAGTGATATTAAGAAGATATTTAGAGAGAGAATGAGAGAGGGGGGGGGGGGTGATTGGCTGTGAGGGAAGTTAGGAGAGAGAGTGTGGTGAGGATGAGAGAGAGAGAGAGAGAGTTATCCATATATATATATATATAAAATATATATATATATATATATATATATATATATATATATATATATATATATTTTTTTTTTTTTGAAATGGGGAGAGAAAGAGGTATTTATATAAAATAAACGTATTTTCAAATAGGGAAAAATGCAGACACATCAGTGGGATGTATGGGCAGTCATGGTAGGGTCCATGCCAAACTGGGTCGGACGTTGGGCCAAGTTTGGACAAAGTCGAAGCCAAGATTTAATTAATTTATAAATTAAACCAATTAAAATTACGGATGGAATGGGAGCACAAGGGAGATCAAATCGGTGGCACGCAAGTGGCACGTGCATAGTAGGCTCAAAACAGGCCAGGGTCATATATTGGGTCGACTGGGTTGGATCGATGTCGGGTCCCGAAATTAAATGGGAAATTAAATCAGATTTTACGGTAGATAATTAATTGGCCTAAATTGAACCAAAAGTTGTGCGAAGGAAATGGAGCACAAAATAGAGTATCTGAGTGGGACACGAAGGTCATGGGTGAAGAGCGTCTCGAGTAGATCATTCATGAGAAGTTGGTTCTAAGAAAACGACTGGTCTGGTGCTCCTAAATTAAAAGTCACGGTAACGTACAAACGATGATCAAGGAAAAGAGTGGGAAATCAATTATTAATTAAATGGTCTAAATTGACCCGAACTTGCGCGAAGCAAAAAGAGTACAAGGGAACAAGTTCGAGTGGGACACGAAATATCAATGTGAAGATAATCTCGTCTACTACAAACTTCAAGAAGGAAGTTTCCAGAGACTGACATCCCTGATGCTCTAGAAATCCAAGTCACGGTAAAGGACATTAAATCAAATAATAATCCAATAATAATATTTATTCAAAATAATTGATTTATAAAATTGAAAAAAATAAGCCCTAAATTCAGGGGCTTACAATCCTACCCACCTTATAAAAATTTCGTCCTCGAAATTAAAATCATCCAATAGGTCAAGCTAAAACATGCAACTGCTATGGGTACTGTACTCAATCTGCTACCTTTGTGATCACCTATGTTGTATCTCTCTACTGGTATTTTGGTTCAGGTTCATCAAGCTTCTTCTATAAAAACCATGTCTATTTACCCCTTAGAATCTTCATATCAATAAGAACCTTTACATATACTCTAAAATATAGGTCATCCTCGAGATACGTATATATATATATATATCACAATGATTGGCCATCAACCAAAATTCCAATCTCAAAAGCAATTTGTTTGTTTCCTTATCCCGTCCTAAGTATCTTTATCCTACTAATCACAAGCTCCATGAAATTATACATTCAAAACCTATTTTGGGCATTGAGCCTTCTCTCTTTTACTCAAGAACTCCTGAATATAAATCCTCAAATCTAAGCACAAGATTCTAGTCCTAATTCCGGAGTCACAAAATATAATGTTTCATTACCCCTTCTTAGATACCTTAAAATCAATCCATACTATCAAACTAATCATCCTTAATGGTTTCTAAGTCCACTATAGTCAGTCAGTCATATCTGTCCTATAAGCTTAACCCAATGAATCCCCAAGAAAATATACTCATCACAATCACACATTAACATATTATAGTTACACTACAGAATCTGTTAACAAGGTTTGGCTATTCGATCATCAAAAATAGAAGGTAACAATGGCCTAAGACTGGGTCTAGCAATCCATATCATTATTCAGACAAGGTAAGGGTCAAGCAAGACATGAAAGATTATCGAAATATTTCCAAGAATAGTATGAGGCCAAACGAGATGCATAGGACGTAGTCGAAGAAAAACTCAAGAACCATATACCTCCGTAATTATGTTACATGAAGTTACTATCGCGCTAGTGTGCATCTAGCTGCGATTAACTTCCTTGTTCCATAATACGACGGATGGCTGCAGTACACAGCTGCCACGCCAGATAATATAGGTTCCTGAACTTAACTTGGCTAATATCCGTGAAATATTTCCAAACAATTTTTGCAAAATAAGGGAGAAGATGTTAGTCCAAATGCTTAGGGAGTGGTCCAGGTAGAATTCGAGAAACATATTAACCATGATGCCGTTATCCGAAGTCATGCCTCGCCAGTATTTCTCTGGATACAAACTCCCGATTCCGTAATACAAGGATAAATTGCTTTTCGAACCTTTCCTGAATCAACCCATGAGACACTTTCAACAATTATCGGAAAGGACAAGAAGAATTACCAAAGGCTAGCGAAGAAGAGTTAGTCAAATCATAGGAAGATAGAACACAAACAATCATGTTGAGAAAATCCTAATTGTGGCTGTAGATAGACAGAGTTAACCAAGACGGGGAAGGATAATGATATGAATTTGTTCTTGCTCATCCGGTCACGACGAAGTGATCCGATTTAAGATACAGTCTGATAACCATACACGTCTTCCTAAAATTATGTTGCCAGAATTTTTGCCACGCCAGTAAGCATAGCTGCAATAACGATGGAGACCATAACTAAGGTATACACCCTAAATTATGTCATCTGGAATTCTTACCACGCCAACCGGTATGGCTGCAAGAAAATCCAAATTCCATAACTAGGATAGTATAACCTACATCAGGCTCCACGTCCCTGTCGTGCTAGCTAGTATGACTGCAATAAATTCTAAACTCCATAAATAAAGTAGACATTTATCGTTCTCATCGAATATGTTTATCTGAATATCTTAACTCAATTCATAAAAACTGATCTTAGATACAAAGTTAAAGTCAACAACGAACGAACATCAAGATTCAAAATTCAACGACGAATCAAGGATAAGTAATAAAAACTAGCAGAACAGATTTCGAGACAGAATTTAGGAAAAAATTTCAGGAGAAGCCCCAAAGGTACGATCTAGGTCAAGATAAAGGAAATCATTGGAAATATAATCTAAAACAATCTCAACCTGATATAAGACTGGCAAATCATATTCTCGTCTCAACCTAGAAGATATAAAAGTTCAACTTATACCTTCCCTCTGGGGTCCACAAACTCATTCCAAGTAAGAATAAAGTTTGATACGGACAATATTTCAGAAATCAGGACGGACATGAATAAATGGAAAAAGTTTCGAAAAGTTCGAAATAAGATTCCCAGGGGTCATCCCTGGAATCTACCAAGAGTTCCTAATATGTGACTGAGTACCAAAATCCTAAAATATTCCATGACTCAACCTTAATCCTAGGGCAGGCTCGTAGTAGTACAGATAAGCTCAAGTACTACCACGACTTCGCATTAATAGCAAAGACTGGCCTGCATGGGCCACCACTAAAAATGTGTCACGACCCGCACCCGGATATACGGGTACGAATACGTGGGCCACGCCCAGCCTACGCCGCGGTATCGGCGGTATAACGCTGTTAAGTATACTATACTAACTACGACATCTAAGATCCATAAATATGAAATGTACTCATGTCACATCACGAAAACTAAGGAAGATAAGACAGGAAATAATTATAATATCACTAGAACAACTAGAATCTACAATGATCATAAGACAGGAAAATAAAGAAGGAACAACAAAACTAACTAAGGATAACTACCAGGCAACTCACATAGAAGAATAGTGAGATCCACCTCAGCTAGCAACATCATGAAGTCCAATACTGAGGGCACACTACTCCTAAAATTTTGTCAACATATCCAGTCAGGATGGAACGAGCACAAATCTCAAATAACAGTTCTAATTAGACGATATTGAACATGTAGCAGTAAATAGAGAGAATATACAAGAAATCATGAAATGTACATGTGAGTATCATGGCAAGGTAAGCTGTAAATCTAGAGCTAGAACAAGGCAAGTAAAATTGATCATGGCATGTACAAGAATCAAGAAATATCTATCTAAGTGTGTGAGCACTAGCTACAACATGTGGCCGGCTTGGGTCTGTACAAGGTCATGATTTAGCCAACCATACGTGTGGTGTATGATTGGCATTCACAAGGTTCACAAGATATACAATGCGGGTATTGACCACACATCTACACTAATACTTCCCGTCCCCGACTAGTATAGTGGATCCAACCATGACACATCATGACATGCGATTCTCCGAGAGGGTAGCTAGCCGTCGCAGGAATCGTGTCTATATAATGCACAAGGAACAAGAAAGACTTGCACAAGATATACCAAGGAAAGCGAGGAATAATATCTCATGACGGGATCCAGAGAAATACCAATCCGTGTGAACAATGTGTCAAGAGAACAAGGATATCTACACTAAATACAAGAAACATAGACGATATCATAAAACATAAATATTATCAGAGAATGTACTCGCCTGTGATCTGGTAGAATATGTCAACTAGTCCAAGAACAGTGCCTCGAGGACCTATAGGTGGAATACTGTATCAATATAAGGGTCTGAAAGTAAAATCAAGTCATACTAAGTCAAACTAGGTCACAAGAAGTCAAACCAAGTTAATCTAAGTCAAGGGTTGACTTACAGTTGACTTTTGGTCAACTGGTCAACTCTGGTCAACCCTAGGTCAACTCTAGGTCAAACTTGACTAACTTTGACTAACAGTTGACTTTGGGTCAACTGGTCAACTTCGGTCCAGTTCTAATCAATTTCAGGCTTCGGTTGACTTCCGGTTGACTTTGGTCAAAATAGTCAACTGTGGTCAACCAAGGTCAAAACTAGTCTAACCTAGGTCAAATGTTGACTCTACTTCGACGTTCAGTCAAAGTAGTCAACCATGGTCAAACTGGGTCAAAGCTAATCTCTACAAACATCTACAGGGTCAACACATTCAATTTCAGTGGTTGTGAAATCACTGGAATCGATGAATCTCAAATACCACAAAAGGAGAGATTATAATAATAGGGTGACACAAAAAGGGAAAAAATCTACAGATGTTGTCGGATGATGAAACTAACATCACCAACGTGTCCAGAATGGTCAAATTAGCTATAACCGCCTGTCCATAAGTTCAATTTGGACACAGGGGCAAAAAGGGTAATTTCGGGCCAAAGTGGTGTCCGCCGTTGGACACACTTTGCACCGAAAAATGTGCCAAAATAAAAGTGCAGAAAACCTAACAAATTATATGTCCACGAATCCAGAATGACGATACGAACCCAACGGTATATCCAGAATTGGATTCCGTTGACCCGATCTCAAATTGGTCCGTTGACTAGGACATTGAAATCCGATTTGCACGAAAAAGCGTGCCGGAGCCAATGTCCTGAAAACTCAGCAAATTATATGTCAACGAGTCTAGAATGACGATACGAACTCAACGGTATATCCGGAATTGGATTCCGATGAGCCGAACTCAAAATGACCTGTTGACCCGGATATTGGTATCTGATTTGCACCGAAATGCGTGCCGGAACCAATGTCCACTAAAACCTAGCAAATTATATGTCAACGAGTCCATAATGACGATATGAACTCAACGGTATATCCAGAATTGGATTCCGATGAGCCGGCATCAAAAAGTCCCGTTGACCCGGACTGTGGAGCCCACTTTACACCGAAATGCGTGCCAGGGCCCACGTCCTCCAAATCTAAAAAACGTTATATGAAAACATGTCAGAACGACGTCACGAGTCTACTGGTGGTGTCAGAAATTGAATCCGGAGTCCCGGGTTCAAAAATAGAATTTTACAAGTGCAACACTAAGAATTCGAACGACCAACTTTGGCGTCGAATTCGACCGACCTAACAACCTCAAACTGAAATGAAATATAAAGGGGGCAGGAAGAGGGTTATACCAGCTGCACACAGGAACTGGTGGCGCGTAAAACGGAGCTACGACGACGAAGATACGAACCCGCGAAGTTGGCGTCACGAAACTGTCCAAAAATAGTTCAATTAAAACGTCAACTTGGTGGCCAGTTTTCACATAGCAAACGACGGAATTAACGGACGAAATTTGAGAGGGATAAAGGGGTATATACCGAGATTGAGACGGAGCGAAGAAATCGTCGATCCAATGGTCGGATTGTCCAAAAAATCCGCGCGAAGTCGCTGCAACGGAGCACGAATTCTGGAATTTCTCCGCGCGCGCGTCGACGGAACTCCGAGAAAAATGCTGAAATCTCCTAGACGGCACGTCCCGGAGGACGTTGGCCGCCACAGGGTGGTGCGCCTGGGGGTCGCCGGAGGGAGTGTGCTAGGGGGGTCGCGGGGGCGGTGTGCGACGGCGACGGCGATCGCCGGCGCCCGAGGCCGTGCGCGCGCGCGTGCGGCCACTGCTGCATGCTGCTGCTGCTGCGGCGGCGGCGCAGCCTGGCACGGCGGCAGGCTAGGCCAGGGCACGGCGACGGCGGCGGGGCCGTGCGGTGTTCGCGGTGGCGTTGTTGTGGTGGTCGAAGATGGTGATGCTAATGGGAGATGATGATGGTGATGATGATGATGGAATAATGGAGAAGGAGGAGGATGGGGGCTGTGTCGGGGAGAAGCTCAGCTAGTGAGGAGGAGGAGGTCGGCCGGCCTTTGCTGGGTGGGTGGTCGGCCAAAAATGAAGGCTGGTGGTGGTGGTGTGTGAGTTGTGTATTACATAAAGAGAGAGAGTGAGAGATATGTTATAAAGAAAGAGAGAGAGAAAGAGATATTAATGAGAAGGAAAGAAAGTAGAGAGAGGGAGTGGGGGTGCTGCTCTTGTACGTGAAGGAGGGTGGGGGAGTGTTGAGTGTGATGGGTGAGGGTGTGGGATATTTTAAGGAGGAGAGAGAGAAAGTTATATATATATATATATATATATATATATATATATATATATATATATATATATATATATATATATATATATATTGAGAGAGAAAGGTATATATATATATATATATATATATATATATATATATATATATATATGTATATATATATATATATATATATATATATATATATATATTTTGAGAGAGAAAGTTGTATGTGTATATATATATATATATATATATATATATATATATATATATATATATATATATATATATATACACATACAACTTTCTCTCTCAAAATATATATATATATATATATATATATATATATATATATATATATATATATATATATATATATATATATATATATATATATATACAAGAGAGAGAGTGATATTAAGAAGATATTTAGAGAGAGAATGAGAGGGGGGTGATTGGCTGTGAGGGAAGTTAGGAGATAGAGTGTGGTGAGGATGAGAGAGAGAGAGAGAGTTATCCATATATATATTATATATATATATATTTGAAATGGGGAGAGAAAGAGGTATTTATATAAAATAAACGTATTTTCAAATAGGGAAAAATGCAGACACATCAGTGAGATGTATTGGCAGTCATGGTAGGGTCCATGCCAAACTGGGTCGGACGTTGGGCCAAGTTTGGACAAAGTCGAAGCCAAGATTTAATTAATTTATAAATTAAACCAATTAAAATTACGGATGGAATGGGAGCACAAGGGAGATCAAATCGGTGGCACACAAGTGGCACGTGCATAGTAGGCTCAAAACAGGCCAGGGTCATATATTGGATCGACTGGATTGGATCGATGTCGGGTCCCAAAATTAAATGGGAAATTAAATCAGGTTTTACGGTATATAATTAATTGGCCTAAATTGAACCGAAAGTTGTGCGAAGGAAATGGAGCACAAAATGGAGTATCTGAGTGGGACACGAAGGTCATGGGTGAAGAGTGTCTCGAGTAGATCATTCATGAGAAGTTGGTTCTGAGAAAACGACTGGTATGGTGCTCCTAAATTAAAAGTCACGGTAACGTGCAAACGATGATCAAGGAAAAGAGTGGGAAATCAATTATTAATTAAATGTTCTAAATTGACCCGAACTTGCGCGAAGCAAAAAGAGTACAAGGGAACAAGTTCGAGTGGGACACGAAATATCAATGTGAAGATAATCTCGTCTACTACAAACTTCAAGTAGAAAGTTTCCAGAGACTGACATCCCTGATGCTCTAGAAATCCAAGTCACGGTAAAGGACATTAAATCAAATAATAATCCAATAATAATATTTATTCAAAATAATTGATTTATAAAATTGAAAAAAAAATAAGCCCTAAATTCAGGGGCTTACAGGTAAAGCCTCTGCTTCGCGAGCCATGTCATAGCGGCGTAACACCGCACGGAAGCGCAAGGCTTCTTGTTGGGTAGTTTGGCACTACAAAGAGGCTTGTTACCTCATGCTACAGTAGTATGACACTACGATGAGGTATCCAGGTAGGGTAAAGCCTCGACTTTAAGCCATGTCATAGCGGCGTAGTACCGCAAAGGAGCGCAATGCTTCATGCCGTGACTCTTTATAAAGAACTCACCTATAGTGTATGGACAGAGATATCATGCCGTCTTTTGAGGTTAAACTTGTAGACGTCCAAAAATTATACACTGAAACCAGGCTGGAACAAGGCCTTTAATGTGCAGCCAGAAGCACAGTTGATGTCATTATGTGAGTAGGAAGAATTGTAATTATGGTGCAGAATTCAAGGCTTAGTCCATTCTTGTATCATGCTGTTATTTAACCTATGCGGGAAGATTCAAGTCGTAGCGGCATCTCTCCTAATGCATGATGGATAGTCACTGTGGGGAACGCTCAACCCATATATTGAGATATGTGGGGGATTGTTGGTGTTTTTGCCTTTAGACTGGGAAAGATAGTCCCACATTGTCTACACCAAATGGTGAGTATCTCAATATAATGCATTGCTTGTGTTGAGGTGTGCACATGAGGTGTGGTGGGGGCACAAGTGTGTGTCATGTGGGAGTATTTTCCTAGCAAGAAAAATGATTAATTCCAACAAGGATGCAAGTTAATTTTTGTTGTGCAGACTCGGACACGGACTCCAGGTTGTCTCGTGCATGCACGGGAGTGTTCGGGGGGTAGGCGTGGACTGGCACACTACTATGCTGATTGTGGGACGATCTAAAATATCAAACTCTATTTTGAGTATTGGTATTTTAGTCCCACATCGGATAGGAGAAGAGGTGAAGTCTCACTCCACTCTATAAATAGAGCCCCTTGGCCTCCTTTGAAAGATGCACCAAGAAGAGAGTTAAGGGAGTCCGTAAAGTCCAGGAAGCCCGTTCAAGTCTCAAATTTTGACTTACGTGCGTTCCAGAAGTTCTTCGTGAACTTGCTGGTTCCTGGAAGCAGATCGTGGTGGGGCGAATCTTGCTTTGAGCAACGGTGATCTTAATCACCCCAGCAAGAACCTTTCCTCTTCTTCTTTCTTCTTTCTTCTCCTTCATCTGAGTTGTAACTCTGTTCTGTCCGTCTGCAACTGCGATTGCAAGGAAGAACGTGAGATTTATTTTCTGAACTCAGTTCTGTCCGTCAGCAACTGCGATTGCGAGGAAGAACGTGAGATTTACTTTCTGATTATTGTTGCTTTTGTAACCAGATTCATATTATAATGTTCCTCTTGGGTCTCGAGATTAATCAGAAGGTGAACGTTTGTTGAACCTCTGATCTCGACATCGAGTCTACCATCTTTGATCAAGTCTCGGGACTAACACTTCCAACCAAACACAAACGAAAAAATAATCTTTCCTTTCCATATGGAAGGAAAAAATATTCTATTATTTTTTCTTTCTTCCACTTTTTCATGAGTAGCAAATAGAAGGTAAATATAAATAACTCTAAATATTATTAATTTCATATTAGTTTTAATTTATAAAGTCAGATGATCACTTGGAGACTATCTAAAGTTGGGAGAAATTTATCAAAATTTTAAAGTTGGAAAGATTTTCTCAGATTTTTTTAGAATCCATTATTCGCGTCATTTACCTAATTCTGAGGGACCTGAATTTCCATACTCCTTGAAAATGCTCTAAGTTTCTAAAATAATAATAATAATAATAATAATAATAATAATAATAATAATAATATTATTATTATTATTATTATTATTATTATTATTATTAATAAGAAGACAGTCTAACTTCTATTCCAAACTTTATAAACACTACCCAGTAAACCGTTACAAAACCATCCCGCTCTTACATAGTAAAGATAAATCTTAGCTAACCAAAAATCACTTAAAACTGTTACCGTACTGATTAAATACAAAGGGTGAGTTTGGTTTGGGCAACTTAAAATAATTGGCATTATTTTTTAAAACTAATTCTGCTGTTTGGTTGGACAATTTTTTTAATGTAATGTAATGTAATAAATTACAAGCTTGATTACATTTAGAGCTAGGCATATGGATCTAGGATTCGTGGCTCTGATCCAATTAGACCGAATGATAAATTGTTCAAACAAGTCAGTTCATAAATTTTTAAAATTAAATACGACGGATTGGGACGGAGCGTGTAAAATTTACAGGACGGGTTTAGGTGTGTTTCCAAAAGAAACGGTCCCGACCTGACCCATTTGAGTATATTATTATATATATGAATAAACAAATTGGTAAACCAAGTGCAAATTTATTTTTCACCAGCGCACCAACGCCCAAGCTTATAATAGTCTTCTTCACTTATCATGACTTATATTATACTAGTAACGGACAAAAGCATTGCACATACATATAAAAAAATTATTAAAAATAATTAAAGTTGAAACTTTTATACGTAATCCTTGCTATCACGTGGAATTGTACCCATCCAACCATGGATAATATCTCCTACCACATGAGTTAAAGTGTTTGGCTATAGACAGTTTAACACTTATTTAAAATTTATTTATTTATTAATTTTTAATTATGTGAAAATATACATACAATTTAAACGACTCATTTTGTCCAATGAGCTACCTATCTTGAGTTTGATCCTACCATTGCCATTCATGAATTCCTCCTGTAACATACCTAGTTCAGCTTCAATTTTCCTGCGTGCACAATGTCATGCAGCCAAGAAAAGGCACAGTTTGGACTAAACACAAATAATGACAGAACTATTACTAGGCAAAGGTGGACTAGCGCTCAATTTAATTTTTTTTACTATATATATATATACTTAACCCACGAGACTGTTAGTGCCGGAGCACAATTCTTGATAGAAAACTAAGAAAATAAAATAATTGTAAAGACAACGTTTCAGTACAACACTTCGAAGAAGGTGCACAACAGAGATTATAAGAGGATTCTAGATTACGAGAACCTAAAAAGATTTCGTAATCAGTAGCAAACGACAGTAGCACTTCTAAACAAAAGGTACGAATCGAATTGCTAACAGCAGCAAAGATGACAGACGAAAGATGAAAGGTATCCTGCTGGGGTGAATGATCACCGTTGCTCAAAGCTTTATTCGTCCCACACGAACAGCTTCCAGGAACCAGCAAGTTCGACGGAGAACTTTAGAACACTCTGCTCTTCTGACTCCTCGGAAGGTGCACGGACTCCTGCACTAAGTGGCGCTGATTCACTGCTTCTCTTCACTCTCAAACTCTGTGAAAACACGTAAGAAATGGTGCTAAAAAACACTTCTGCCTTAACGTAAATTCTGAATGTATTACTTGAGAGAGAGAGAGAGAGCGAAGAAGCTTATATAGCATCGCTCTGTAACCGTCCAGTTAGCAACATGTTCGAAATGTGGGAAGAAACCGTCCCGAACATTCTGTAACTGCTCAATCGCGCACAAACACGATCTGAGTCAAAGGACGCACAGCGCGCGCTATTTGCGCCACTTGGGCCTTGCAACCTGGCAGCTCAACCGGCTGCGCAAGTGGCTCGCGCAACGAGCGCAACTTAAGCGCACTATGCGTCTAGCGACGATGCTGAAGTGCAAAGTACAAAGTGCAAAGTACGCCAACAAAACGCCACATTACGCCTCATGAGCCCATGAGTCCGAGTCCGTGTCCGAGTCCGAGTAGCGGGACTTAGCTCCAATGGAAATAAATTTCCCAAGAGCAAAAAGCATGAATATTTTCAATTGTTGATTTAGTCTTTTTCCCATAGAAAAATAACTCCACATGGCACACCCATGTGCACCTCCACACCACACGTGCATCTCTAAAAGAGCATAACTAATATATAGAAATACAACTCCTTTGACTTAGTCGATGTGGAACTAAAGTTCCAATATAAAAAGGCCAAAACCCAACAATCAAGACCACTAACTATATATACTTGGGATTGGGCTGCTGCAGCTGATGGATTTAGTTTCTTTAATCCCAAATCACTACAGCAACTTAATGAGAATTCGGCTTCGTCAGACGTTCTGTATCCCGTCTCCACTTGTTTCTTTAATGATTCTTTCTGAATTGTTTAATTTACAATCAAATGATCTTTTGGGTTCTTGCACATATTTACATAATGAAAATGTTCTACAATGGGGTTTCAGGATTTGGGTTCTAGTTTTATAGATTGATTTAAGGGATTGTCTAAATCTGAATTTGTGTTTTACTATTTTGTCCAAATTCAAAATGGAATGATAGATGCTACATGAAAATTGGAAATAAATGTGTCTTTGCTTCCTAGCTGGCCATCAAACATTTCACATTTATACATCTAAATCTTTATATGTACTAAATTTTTTTTTTTTTTTTTGAAATACTCCGTGAACGTTCATATCTTTTGGGACCTCTGTCCCTATAACTCCCATCATTTATAAATGAAAGAAACAATATATTCCGTGACTCGATCCACTGATCTTTTTATATAGGCTTAATTGCACTTTGCTATCCTCAACTATTACCATTTTTCAACTTTGTACCCTAAACTATTTTTTGTAACAATTTGGTACCCAGATGTTATTTTGGACTAAAATGTCCCTACCCCTACCCCTAACCCTCCCCCCCTGCACGCTCCGGCCGCCCCCCCTGCTCACTCCGGCCGCCCCCCCCCCCCTTGCTAGCTCCGCCCCCCCCGCCCCCCACCCCCCCCCCCCCCCCCCCTGCTCGCTCCGGTCGCCCGCCCGCCCCCGCCTCTCCCCTAGGCCGCGGCAGCACGGGAGGAGGGGGCTGGGGAGGGAGGGCGGGGCGGGAGGCGGGGCAGGGGGTGGCCGAAGCTAGCAGGGGTGGGGGGCGGGGGGGGGGGGGGGGGGGGGGGGCGGAGCTAGCAGGGGAGGTGGGGCGGCCAGAGCTAGCAGGGGGGGGTGGCCGGAGTGGGGAAGGGGGTGGAGGGAAGGAAGAGGGAAGGGCATTTTCGGAATTTTTGAAAAATTAGGTATCAAGTTGAAAAAAAAATAATAGTTGAGGTACCAATTTGTTACGAAAAAAAGTTTATGGTATCAAGTTGAAAAGGCGGAATAGTTGAGGGTAGCAAAGTACAATTAAACCTTTTATATATATATATATATATATATATATATATATATATATATATATATATATATATTAGTCACTCTCACGGTTTAACCGACATTGGTCACTCTCACGGTTTAACCGACATTCTTTGAGTTGTCCGCAACCTAGCCTCGATCCATATAATCGCGTCGTATGATGTATGCTCACTTGTAAATAATTAAGGAAACGAAAATTGATATGTACATACATTCTCATGTTATCTAAATTTTGTTAGATACTGTTTGTAAGGTATTGCTCGGCACCTTCTTCTTTGATCCATCTTGTGGAACATGTAGATTGACCAATCTAGCCGATATAAAATAAAGTTTGAGGAGTATGAGTTTAATCAGTTGGAAAAAGTATATATCATTTCTTTTAGAAAATGTATTAATCAAATTATACTAAATATAGGATAAGAACAATTACTACATGCATGGCACAAAATCAGAAGTAATATAGTTAATAATAGTGTTATTGATAAAGTTTAACATCTTTTATCAGAAGTAATATAGTTAATAATATAGTGTTATTGATAAAGTTTAACATCTTTTATACATCCTTAAACACTAGATTAATTGAACCAGTCGTTTCATTTTATTTTCTATCACTTTTTTTTTCTTCCCATAATTCCTTTTATATTTTTTTTTTTGGAAGAAAGGATAATTAGTTTCTGGAATCGCTCCCACTGGAATTCGAACTCCACCCACAAGGACCACATTTCTTCTCATAAAAATATAAAATTAAGTTAACCGAACTTTAAAATTTTCAAAAATAATTTTGATTATTATCTTTCGATCTCTTATCTAAACAGTGTCAAGAAGATTCCTACAACTAAACCATAGTATCACAAAAAAAATTTCTTTTGCAAGACATCAGTAGGCTGTTTCTTATTTGTAGTTTTCTAACACTGTGTTTGGGAACATTTGTGGGGAGGGAGAGAAAAATTTGAGGGGAAGGAAAATGGAGGAGAGGAAAATGGAGGGAAAGTTAATTTTCCCTTCCTTTGTTTGGATGGACAAAAAGTAGGAAAAGGAAAAGTTTAAAAACAATTTTTATTTATTTATGGATATAGGTATAATTACTATTTCCTCCTTGGTATTCTCAAATGATGATTTAATATTAACTTTTTGAGGGGTGGTGGAGTAAATTCACTCAAATTCCTCTCATCTCTCTCCATTTTCCTCCCACATTTGGGAGGAAAATTTTTTGGTGGGACCCACCTACTTTTTCCTCTCAAATTTTCCTCTCCCATGTTCTCTCTCCCTTTCCAAACACCATCATTTAAAATTTTCCTCTCACTTTTTCCTCAACTTTTTCCTTCCTCCCATTTTCCACTCTTCCCAAACAGTACCTAAGAATATGTGTTGATGTTGAAAACAAGAAGAAGATGAAATGACTTCTTAATTATGTATTCATAGGACAATCCGTAATAATTTGGTGTGATCTTACTTCGAAGTTTCAATAGGATTTTTTGAAAGTAAGGCCCCTCAAAATTTTCCAATCAAGTCTTTTTTATATTCCTAAATTTTATCTACTCATCTTCATAAACACAAATTATCTACCCATTCAACACCCCTCCCCCCTAAAGACGAGTCATCTTTACATTAGGCCTGTCAATGGTAGATCGAAAATTCGAATCCGATCCGTATTCGAACCGAAAATATCTGAATTTTCGGATACGGATACGGATTCGGATATCATATCGGATATTTATCGGATATCGGATGCGGATACGGTAAGTGTCATATCCGGACCAATAATATCCGAACCAATAATATTTAAATTATCTAATAAATTTAAAATATATTCAATGTATGCATGGGACTATTAGTTATATGTGCTTGTGTGAAGATTTTTTTGGTACAAATGTATTCAATGTATGCATGAAAATTTGCTGCTTATGAAAATTCAATGTATGTATTCAATGTACAATAACATTTTGGTCTAAAAAAAATATTTTTGACGGATTCCGTCCATAATGGCAGTGTTGTGCATTCATGCAAAACAGTGGAATGCACCCTGGGGTGCACCCTTAATAGTGATAAACAAAGTGGGAGATAAGTCAATTTTTTTTTTTTTTATCCCCTGAAAAAAAAAATAGAATTGGAAATTTATTGCATGTTTGGTTTGAGTTATATAAATTTATTTCCGTAAGTTATGCATGTTTGGAAAAACAATATTTCCATGAACCATGAGAAACCTGTCCACCCGAATACGTGGGTATATTAATTTTTTTATGAAAATAAATCGGGACTAGCTCAATTCCAGGACCGGGTTCAACCTTTATGGTTTCATTCTTCTCCTTTTTCATTTTTTTTTACATTTTTTTTGTTTTTTTTATTGGGTCCGTTTCGGGTCGGGTGAATTTGGATTATGTTCAGTTCATACGAGTCAAGTGAGTTTGGGATAAATTCAGTTCAGACCGTAAAAATTGGTAAAAAAAATTATAATAACCGTAGAATTTGAGCATCTTCTCTTGAATACGGACTATAACCAACAACACTATAGAAGTCTTAGTCAAAGAGTAAAAAAATACTTTCTTTTTAAAGAAAACAAAATTTTATTTTATTTACTTATTTATTTTATCTATTTACTTATTTTTATTTTTAAAATTTTAAAACATTAAATTTTGGTTATTTTTTATGTTTTATTTTATTTTCTATTATTTTGTTCTTTTAAAATTTATATTTTATTTAAATTTATATTTTTTTAAAAAAAAATTTCCTTTATAAATATTAAGGTTGACCAAAACAAAAAATATAATTGTAAATGATATATTTGTCCAAATTATACAAATAACAATTATTATTTCATTAAATGATACAAATAATAATAATTATTCTATTATATTACAAGGTAAACCAAATATTTGGATGTAATTGATATTACACTTGCATGTTCCAACAAAACATAGTAATGTAATCACTACAAGAATAAGGGCTTTTCTTGACGGTGATTCCCCGTCAAGAAGTGGATATCTTGACGGTTGCAGATCCGTCGACTAGGTCGGAGTCAAGAAAAGTCCTCCCCTTTTCTTGACGGTCCCTGACAGGACTTTCTTGACGGTTTTATGCCGTCATTTTATGTAGTTTTTTTTTTTTTACTGTTTTTAGCCTTCAAGATAGGTCTTTTTAGGAACCGTCAACATAGGCAAAAAAAATTCTTGACTCCGGCCTAGTTGACGGTCTTTAGTCGTCAATAAAAGCATTTGTTTTGACGGACAAAACCCGTCATGAAAAGCAGTAATTCACGGTTATATTGTGCAGCATGATATGAATTAAAGTTGACGTATGACAACCGTCAAGAGAAGCTATCCAGAGTACCGTCAAGATAAGCATGCCAAAATTCCGTCAAGAATTATATAATATTAATCAACCACACATTATATCAATCCAGAAGCTGCACACATCAAATTACTATAAAACCCAAATTTCATATTAACAAACTGTATTGTTCATACAAGAAAAACTTTCATTACACATCCCACCACATGTATTCTTCACTTGTCCAACCCCGACATAATCCAACCATAAAGTACACATCCCACATCTGTTGTTTCCATACAACTTAATTACATCCAAACCACAAACAACCATCACTTGTCACAGCCACAAAACATAATCCACCAAAACTACAAAATGAAACCAAGAAAGTAGCAAACCATATCGGAGCACATCCCTCCATATCCACAGCTCTTATTCACAGCATGCATATCCACCCTTCATTTTTCAGCAAGTTCCTGAGAGAATAAGAACACAAAGTATCAACTTACTATTACAGGATTATCAATACAACTCGAGACAATATGAATCACTTGAGAAGAACTGCAAGGCTAGCCATATTAAAACTATAATTCACAAACATGTATAAATCATGTAAAGAATCTGAAGGCTAGCTAAATTGTCAATCATGTAAAGTTTTTCACTATAATTAAAACTATATATAAGAATAACTGCAACAGAAAGATGCGATACTGAAACAACCAAGTATTGGTTCTCCTTTGACCAAACAGAACAGAAACATCTGATCAATGTCACCCATGTTGCACAGGAAACTGGTGTCCCTATCGTGTCCGTACCCGTACCCATAACCGTATTTGTGCAACATGTGTGACTACATTGTACCTATTTGAGAATCTACATACATTATAAACTAATGTTACAACTTGTGAATACTTAAGCAAGAAAATTTGTCAGGTTTCTTATCATGTCAATCTGAGATGAACCACCCTTAAATTATTATTCACAAATTTCACACAATATCTCAATTCCATAAAACCATTGAGAGTCAAGAGGGAGAAGTTTTCTTTATAACAACACTCGAAGAGTTTCAGACTCAAGATCCCACATTTTTGTTGGACACCTCATAACTCTCCAGAAATTGTGTATCAGATAAGCTTGTTTACAAAATTGATCATTTGACATCAATACTAGTTAATTGTGTATCATTTGACATCAATACTCAAGATCCAACATCCAGAGAAGCATATAAGCTTGTTTACAAAATTGATCATTTGACATCAATACTAGTTAATTGATCATTTGACATCCAGTTTCAGACTCAAGATCCAACATATAAGCTTATTTACAAAATTGATCATTTGACATCTAGTTTCAGACTCAAGATCCAACATCCAGAGAAGCATATAAGCTTGTTTACAAAATTGATCATTTGACATCAATACTAGTTAATTGTGTATCAGATGACAGAAAGAAAACATCAAATTTGTATAGCAAAAAAATTTACCCATAAAATTCTAAAATAAATACTAAGGAGGTTATAATATTAGTACTACAAGAATTGACAATTAGAGAAACAATTAGCCATTTTTTAGTGGACAAAACAATGATAAATGAGGTTAGTATCATGGTTTAAAATATCGGCCGATACCGATCCGATACGGCCGATACCGATACGGTTTGGCATGTCCCGATCTGATACCAGTCGATACCGATATGGTTTGGCATGTCCCGATCTAATGAGGTTAGTATCATGGTTTAAAGAGTTTATAATATTAGTACTACCGATATCGCCGATACCAATACTCATAAGAATAGTCCGATACCGAGTCTGATTCCGATATCATGAAATATAGTTTCCAGATCATTGCAATTTAGAAATACAACTTAAACTCGTTAAACTATAGACTCATTAAATAAAATAGCTAGTAGACAAACAAATGGAAATAGAGTGCCATTATAAAACTCCATAATGAAAACATTTCTTCGAAATTGTTAAACTATAGATTCACTGTAGATAGTCTAAAATTACCTGCGACGATTTGTTAGTTAAGGAACTGTGAAACATGTTCCATCCACTCTGTACAAACTTCATTAATTTCTTCAAAATTGTAGTCTTCCTTTTGATTGTACTGTTTGTAAATAGGAAGAAAAATTGAAACTGTTACTGTCATGATATATATATATATATATATATATATATATATATATATATATATATATATATATATATATATATATATATATATATACATGTCGATTTAGAAAAATATCACCTTTGGATTAAGTAAGGTTCGATCAGATGCGATCTCCTTCATAAATCTCATCACATAGTACCCACATTCTACAGAGCCGGCTTGTTGTGGCACCTAATCATAGAAAATTAAGCAAAGTCCTACGAACTTGTATTTATTTTTCATTTATATTTACATGAGAGAAATATATTGTACCTTAATTGTTATCCAGGTCAATTTAAACTTTTTGACTTGCTTTTCCATTTGAGCATGAAACATCCGAAGTCTACTATAAGCAAATTAAAGTAGATAATATTAATAGTCATTACTGAATCATCTAATGAGTACATTAACTGTAGTTGTGAAATTTCTAAAATATGGTACAAATATTGATGCATACCTTGTTACAATGTACTAAAGATCGTCTTGGACGTAACTCCTCAATGGGTCCAAATAATATGCTTTCATTAGTGACAGGTCAATGACAACCAAAACCCAATGAAAACTGTAACACCATATACACCCAGATATATACAAGTTATCGAGCTAGTGAGAAATTGTAGAAGAAAAATAAGTAAGAAAATGTATTACCTAGGGTTGTATGGCAAAAAAACAAGTCGACTTCCTTTTCGAGTGTCACGCCCCAGAACCAGAATACTGGAAAGTAGGGACGGACCAGGCCAGCTACGTATACCAAAGTACTCCAGTACTCCGAAACAACATATAAGCTGTATAGATGGGGGTCATTGCTACAAACCAGCAGTCAATCCTAGGTCACATAATCCTAGACATCTCAGTCTCAGACAAGAAGTAAGGTACAAGAATATGATCATCATGCATATAAGACAGTAAAGCGTCCCAAACTATAATATATAGATGATCATGAAGCTAGTAATACAAAATGAAGAACTAGCAAGACTAAGTCATACATGATCAGCTCTAGCTGCAGTCTAGAAATATAACAAGATGTCGATGCCCGTAGGCCAAATGCCAAGTCCAAAACACGAGCTAAACACGTGCTCGTTGGCTAAACGCCTCAAAAGAATATGTACAGAAAAGAGTGGGTAAGAGAAAGAACACCCACTCAAGTCCCCTGGTGCTCCGGGTGGTCACCATCGAGAGGAAGGTCCGGAAGATCCTCGGGCTCCTCAACTAGATCTGGTCAATGCAAAACCAGTGGGGTCAGAACCCCAATAGCAAGTACCACAAAGGAAGCCAAACTTATGAACTAAAACCAGCATGCAATTCATAACATCTTTAAGATAAAGCAGTAAACGAGACTAGAATAGTAAATTGGTACCACAGTGTTTACGAAAGAAAACTGGAACATGCAAGTAGGATAGCAAGTGAATACATAGAATAAACTGGACATGTGAGCATATGGAGAAGCCGAGTATGTAGTAGGAAGAATAGCATGTAAGGAAAGACAGGAAGCTAGTACTACAATAAGATAAACTGGAGCATGACTAGACTAGACAAGAATGGACTCCATCCATCAATTACGGCCAAGCAATGAGTACGACTTGATACTTTAGCTAACTAGGTTTGCCACAATTCTAATTACTAACACATGCAAGTTTGAGAAATCCAAGTCCAATTACCTGCGTGCTACTACCTGAATGATCCAAGCAAAAGAAAAGAAGTTTAGCAGACACACTGCAGTAAGATACATGTGTCCTAAAGAGGTTCCCTACTCGACAGTGTGCTGGAAGAGTGCTCATCATGACAGATAGCTCCAAATCCCAAGTATATATATATAGGGCCAAGATCAAAGGGACAACAGGTAACCGGGAAAGTCTCCAATGATCTAGGTAATCAAGCAAGTTGTTTAGTCCTTAACATTTTCTTATTGGATTTTAGGTATGGCATTCCGCAGAATCCATCCTAGACATGAGACATGCAAGACTGGACAAGACAAGCAAGACTGTGCACTACAACAAGCCACAATACGATATGACAATATCAAGACAAGAGTGCGCTACGACGAGCCACTATCAAGGAGCTAGACATGTACTAGAATCAAGAGTGCGCCATGACAGGCTACTATCATGCAAGCTAGAAAAAGACATGTTCAAGAGTGCACCACGATGGGTCACTATCAAGTAAATATTAGATATGGCATAGAATGCAAGGTACAATAAATCTGGGAGGACATGGCAATACATAGTGAGTATAGAGAACATATGAACATAAGCTGGTGTCAAGTGTATATAGGGTGTACATTCATTCTCTAAGTATACAAGGTCATCTAATCATGTTAAGAATTCATTACAATCAAGGAAAATATCAAAAATGGACAAAAACGGGCAGAAACAGGCAAAAACAGCCTAACCGGATTATCCGACGGATTACTGCAAATTTTCGACGGATTTTTCGAAGTGTCACAGCAAGTTTTGTGGTGCATGTTCGGATTTTCCGACGGATTTCCTCGAATTTCCGACGGATTTTCCGAACCGTCACAGAAAGTTGATTTTTGAAAATTCAAAACTTGTTTCGGCCATAAAAATTTCGTTTTAAATCGAAATTCGGATTTTCAAAAGTCAAAATTGCATAGAATTGAATTTCCTACAACATGGAACTATTAGATTTCAAAAATTCAAAGATTTGATAGATCAATATCTTAAAATACTCCAAAACAGAGGTTCTCGGAACACCGAAACGAGTCCCGATTGCCACCAAACTCAAAATTTATGTATACTAGCTACGTAAGGACCCCATATATGTATATGCGACCAAGATCCATGATGATAACTCTAGTATCACTCTTGATACCAAGTTTTCTACCAAGTCACTCTTGGGTTTTAACAGAAAATCAAATCTTGCTTAATTGAATTTTTGGAAACATGCACATATACGAGAATCATCAGGAAAACACATTTACAAAATGAGTTTAGAAAAATTCTAAGCATTTAATACCAAGGAAAACAAAAATGACAATAGATTACTATTGTTCAAGAATTTGGCAAGTTATACTTGCCTAGGTTAAGCTCCAAGCCTAATCTTCTACTCCACCACCAAGAGGGACACGAAACCACACTCTAGACCTCAAGGCCAAGCTCTTGGCAAGCTCCAAGGGAAGAGAAGGGAAGAAGAAATGAAGAGAGAGTGAAGAGAATGAAAAGAGAGAGGAGAGAGAAAGTGAAATGGTATATATATAAGGGGGAATTAATTTTAGCCGTTGGATCATGATCCGTGTGAAAATCTAGGTCAATCATGGCCATTCAAACAAAACCAATTGTCCATTGGATAATAGAGTACATCTACACTATTCATGAAAATATCTAAGCACTATTCACAAAAATATCTAAACACTATTCACGAAAATATTCGAAACACTATTCATGAAAATATCCGAAACACTATTTATGAAAATATCTAAATTGTAGAAAACATGTCCGGACGGTATGCCGTCGGTATACTCCGGTATACCGGCGGTATGCCGATCAAGGAGAGAACCTATAGTTTTGGAAAAAATTTAAAACATTTCGAAAACCAAGAAAATATGAAATACGCTGCAAAATACGTATCTGTATATAAATACCGATACTGTGAGACGAGTCTCACAACTCTTCCCTCCTTAGAAAAATTCCGTCCTCGAAATTTTCTAAAGGTAATCAAAAGTAAGCAAGAAACCCAAGAAAACATGCTATCAGGATCAAGATGGGAAACTCATAAAGCATGAAATCCAACTAGAGTAATGTACAAGAAATGTAGAAGCAATTTAAACATACGTAAACAACAACATCATGTATTCCTACAATCATACTCAAAAGGTAGAACATAGATATACGAATAAGTATACCTCACGAGTCAAACAGATACGGGTAACGAGCTCGGATATCATCCTCGCGCTCCCAAGTCGACTCGCTCGGTGAGTGTTGATCCCAGGAAACAAGAACTAATCGGATAGTCTGGTTCTTGAGAATCTTCTCCCTTCGGTCCAAGATGGATATGGGCCTCTCCTCATACGATAGGTCGGTACCAACGATCAGCTCGGAATGATCTACGATATGGCTCGGATCCGGAACATACCGACGTAGCTGAGATATGTGAAACATGTCATGTACCTCGTGCAACGACGGTAGAAGAGCAAGGCGATAAGATACATTCCCTACTCGCTTGAGAACATCGAACGGCCCAAAATCTAGGGCTAAGCTTTCCCCGTACGCCAAACCTGATGACACCACGGGTAGGCGAAATTCGAAGAAATATATGGTCGCCGACAGAGAACTCAAGATGGCATTGATGCTGATCTGCCCAATGACGCTGTCGATCCTGAGTTACTCTGAGATGCTCTCCGACCTGCCTGACTACTCCAACTGACTGAGCAATCATCTCTGGACCAAGCATCTACCTCTCTCTAATGTCATCCTAAGCTAGGGGTGACCTACATCTCCTACCATATAAAGCCTCGAAAGGAACCATCTGAATGCTCGCCTGGAAGCTATTGTTGTAAGAGAACTCCACCAAATGCAAGCGATCCTCCCAAGAACCACTGAAGTCAAGAATGCATGATCGAAGCATATCCTCCAAGGTCTGAATCGTACGCTCCGACTGACCATCTTTCTGAGGATGGTATGCTGAAATGAAACTCAAACGGGTACCCAGACTCTGCTGAAGACTCTGCCAAAAATGAGAAGTGAATCTGGAATCCCGATCTGAGACTATGCTAACTGGCACCCTATACAATCTGACAATCTGCCTCATGTACAAGTCGGCCAACTGCTCTGTAGAGTGACCAACTCTGAAAGGTAGGAAGTGAGCAGCCTTCGTGAGTCGATCCACTATAACCCAAATGGCATCTCTACCAGTCGGGGTTCTAGAAAGACCAGTCATGAAGTCCATAGTAATATGATCCCACTTCCACTCCGGAATCGGTAAAGGTTGAAGAAGTCCGGCCGGTCTCTGGTGCTCAGCCTTGACCTGCTGGCAAACTAAGCATCGAGAGACAAACCGAGCTATCTCCCTCTTCATACCATTCTACCAGAAATGCTGACGAATATCTCGGTACATCTTCGTCCCTCCAGGATGAACAGAATACTGAGAACTATAGGCCTCCGACATAATCTCCTGTCGAATATCTCCACTCGGCACACAAAGGTGACTCCCGAATCAGAGTGTCCCATCCTTATGGATGCACAACTCTGCTCTGTGCCCTGCTACACACTTTGCTCTGAGCTGCTGAAGCCTGGCATCCCCTGACTGAGCTGCTCTGATCCTATCCACAATGGTAGATTGAACCTGCAAGCCTGCCATCATAGCTGCCTCACTAGGTAGTACTACCTCAATGCCCATCTCCTGAAGATCCTCCAGAAGGTGATGCTGCTCCGTCAAGAAATAGTCTTCGGGTCTCCTGCTCAAAGCGTCTGCAATAACGTTTGCCTTTCCGGGATGATACTGAAGATCAACATCATAATCCTTCAGTAACTCAAGCCACCTCCCCTGCCGCATGTTCAGATCCCTTTGGGTGAACACATACCTCAAGCTCTTATGGTCAGTAAAAATTTCCACTCGATCACCATACAGATAATGCCTCCAGAGCTTGAGGGCAAACACAACTGCGGCCAACTCAAGATCGTACGTCGGATAGATGTTCTCATGGTCCCGAAGCTGCCGAGATGCATAAGCTATCACTCGACCGTGCTGCATAAGAACACAACCAAGTCCCCGGCCTGACGCATCATAATACACCGTGAACCCACCTGGTCCGACGGGTAATGTCAGAATAGGAGCTGAAATCAAACTCTGCTTGAGTTTCTCAAAAGAAACCTGACAAGCATCTGACCACTCAAAGCACACATCCTTACACGTCAGCCGTGTCAAGGGTGCGAAGATCCTAGCAAAGTCTGCCATAAACCGTCTGTAGTAGCCTGCTAATCCCAGAAAGCTGCGTACATCTGAAGCTGTACGAGGTACTGGCCAACCCTCGATAGACTCAACCTTCTTGGAGTCCACCTCAACACCACCTCCGGCAATAATGTGACCCAAGAAAGAGACTCGATCGAGCCAGAAATTGCACTTGCTGAACTTCGCGTAAAGCTGATGGTCCCGAAGAATCTGAAGAACCACGCGAAGATGCTGTTCGTGCTCTGCCTCAGTCCGACTATAGACCAAGATATCATCAATAAACACTATCACAAACTGGTCTAAGTAGGGCATGAAGATGCGATTCATGAGATCCATGAAGATCGCTGGCGCATTGGTCGCTCCGAAAGGCATAACAAGGAACTTCCAATGGCCATATCGAGATCTAAACGCCGTCTTGGGTATATCCTGCTCTCTGAATCTGATCTGATGGTACCCAGACCGCAAATCGATCTTCGAAAACATAGCCGCTCCACTAAGCTGGTCGAACAAGTCATCTATCCTGGGCAAGGGATAATTGTTCCTCACGGTCACCGCGTTAAGCTGACGATAGTCAATGACCATACTCGATGAACCATCCTTCTTCTTCACAAGAAGGGCTGGAGCTCCCCAAGGTGATCCACTAGGACGAATGAATCCCTTGGTCCTAAACTCCTCAATAGACTGATACAACACCAACAACTTTGAAGGAGACATCCTGTAGACTCTCGCTGACACTGGCTCTGCTCTCGGAACCAAATCAATATAATACTCAATCTCCCGAACTGGAGTCATACCCGGAAGCTCCTCGGGAAACACATCGAAAAACTCACAAACTACTCAGGGCAACTGAACCTCCTCGGCTACTGCCATCGACATGACCACTGATGAAGACTCCACCTCGCCTCTAGAGAATGAGAACTCCTCTTCATTCGGAACACGAAAGATAACCTTAACAGCATGGCAATCTATCGAAGCGTGTCGAGCACTCAACCAATCCATACCTAGGACGACATCATAATCGCCCATAGGAAACTCTATCAGCCTAGCGAAAAACTCTCTCCCATATACTATGACTCTACACGAGGCATAGACTCGGTCTACTCCTACTAGACCGTTACCAGTAAGTATATTCATCCTTACTGGTAAAGATTCTGGCTCTAAACCAATGTGTCGCAAATCGTGCAGATATAAACGAATGCGAAGCACCAGAATCAAATAAAGCTGAAGCTGAAAGAGAGTGAATAAGAATGGTACCTGCGACTACCTCCCCTGCTGCTAGCGCCTCTTCCATAGAAAGCGTGAAAGCCTGACCCTGAACTCTGGTCGCTGGACCCCTCTGGCTCTGAGCCTGAGCCTGAGCATACTGCTGAGGCCTCTGCCGGTGGAACTGCTGAGACTGCGTCGGTAATGGCCTCTGGGCCTGCTGCTGCTGAACCGGCGCTGGTGCTCTAAACTGCTGAACTACTGGCTGAAAGGATGCTGATCCAGCCGAACTCCTCCTGGGATAAGACCCTATCCTGTAGTCCGGTGCTCTACAAGATAGGCACAAGCCCTGTGCCCTACGGCACTCTGATAAGACATGCCCTCCCTTCCCGCAATGGGAACAAGCAACTGAGGAAGACTGCCTCTGCTGTTGAGGACGCGGCTGAGACGACTGCTGAAAGGAAGCTGCCGGAACCGGTCCCCTCGGAGATCTAATCGTCAAAGCTCGGACTGCTGGAGCTGGTGCTGACGATTGGGAAGAAGATCCCCTCTGAATGTGAGGCATCTTCTGGCCTCCGACTCTATCAACAATCCTCTGCGAGGTGTACTCATGCCTCCTTGCCGCCCTCATCACTGCATCAAAAGTCTGGAACTCATGCTGCTCAACTGCCAGTATGATCTCCAGATGAAGCCCCTGCTGGAACCTCTTCGCCCGGTCCAACTCGGTCACCACTAAAGAAGGGGCAAACCGACTGAGCCTGCTGAACTCTGCCGTATAGCCGTCGACGGTCCTGCTCATCTGCCGCAAGCCAATGAACCTCTGTTGCAGATCATAACGTGACACCGCATCAAATTAGCGAGTCTGAAACCGCTTGCTAAAATCGGCCCAGGCTACAACCTGACAACTGCCACACGCTCCCTAGCCAGAATCCCTGCCGCCTCCAGAATGGCCTCAGTATCCTGAAGCCATGCATTAGATGCAATAGCATCCTCTGTACCATAGAAGTACGGGGGATGAAGACGCCTGAAGCTGCTCGCAGAATTGTAGACCTGAGCACCACCCCTCTCCAAAGCTGTTTGGACAGAATAGGTGAGGACATCACTCTGACGCTGCTGCGACGCCATAAAATCTCTCAGAACATCTACCAGTGCTCGAACAACACCCTCTGGCTGCTCTGGCTGAACTGGTACTGCTGGCTGAACAGGAGGAACTGGCGACTCTGCCCTTCGATCCACTCTAGACTCTGCTCCCGAATGCTGAGTAAGCTCCTCCTGAACTGGCGAAACTAAGGGATGCTGATCTGCCATCGGCAAACCCGCACAGGCCGATCAGAAGGACCAGGAACGGTACCCGTAAAAGTTTAAGGACACAGGATCAGGTCGAGGGAACAGGAAAGATCAATGATCAAAGAAGATATCAGGTCAAAGATCAGAGGTAAAGAGTAATATTGAGGATATCAATGGATCTTATTTATGACAGAGATAACTACCAGCAAGCCCCACATATCTGATAAATCAGACCTGCATGGGCCACCACTAAAACCTATGTCATGCCCCAGAACCAGAATACTGGCAAGTAGGGACGGACCAGGCCAGCTACGTATACCAAAGTACTCCAGTACTCCGAAACAACGTATAAGCTGTATAGATGGGGGTCACTGCTACAAACCAACAGTCAATCCTAGGTCACATAATCCTAGATATCTCAGTCTCAGACAAGAAGTAAGGTACAAGAATATGATCATCATGCATATAAGACAGTAAAGCGTCCCAAACTATAATATATAGATAATCATGAAGCTAGTAATACAAAATGAAGAACTAGCAAGACTAAGTAATACATGATCAGCTCTAGCTGCAGTCTAGAAATATAACATCATGTCTAAGCCCGTAGGCCAAATGTCAAGTCCAAAATACGAGCTAAATACGTGCTCGGTGGCTAAACGCCTCAAAAGAATATGTACAGAAAAGAGTGGGTAAGAGAAAGAACACCCACTCAAGTCCCCTGGTGCTTCGGGTGGTCACCATCGAGAGGAAGGTCCTGAAGATCCTCGGGCTCCTCAACTAGATCTGGTCAATGCAAAACCAGTGGGGTCAGAACCCCAATAGCAAGTACCACAAAGAAAGCCAAACTTATGAACTAAAACCAGCATGCAATTCATAACATCTCTAAGATAAAGCAGTAAACGAGACTAGAATAGTAAATTGGTACCACAGTGTTTACGAAAGGAAACTGGAACATACAAGTAGGATAGCAAGTGAATACATAGAATAAACTGGACATGTGAGCATATGGAGAAGCCGAGCATGTAATAGGAAGAATAGCATGTAAGGAAAGACAGAAAGTTAGTACTACAATAAGATAAACTGGAGCAAGACTAGACTAGACAAGAATGGACTCCATCCATCAATTACGGCCAAGCAATGAGTACGGCTTGATACTTTAGCTAACTAGGGTTGCCACAATCCTAATTACTAACACATGCAAGTTTGAGAAATCCAAGTCCAATTACCTGCCTGCTACTACCTGAATGATCCAAGCAAAAGAAAAGAAGTATAGCAGACACACTGCAGTAAGATACATGTGTCCTAAAGAGGTGCCCCACTCGACAGTGTGCTGGAAGAGTGCTCATCATGACAGATAGCTCCAAATCCCAAGTATATATATATATATATATATATATATATATATATATATATATATATATATATATATATATGGCCAAGATCAAAGGGACAACAGGTAACCGGGAAAGTCTCCAATGATCTAGGTAATCAAGCTAGTTGTTTAGTCCGTAACAATTTTTTGTTGGATTCTAGGTGTGGCATTCCGCAGAATCCATCCTAGACATGAGACATGCAAGACTGGACAAGACAAGCAAGACTGTGTACTACAATAAGCCACAACAAGACATGACAATATCAAGACAAGAGTGCGCTACGACGAGCCACTATCAAGGAGCTAGACATGTACTAGAATCAAGAGTGCGCCATGACAGGCCACTATCATGCAAGCTAGGAAAAGACATGTTCAAGAGTGCACCACGATGGGTCACTATCATGTAAATTCAAGTAAATATTGGATATGGCATAGACTGCAAGGTACAATAAATCTGGGAGGACATAGCAATACATAGTGAGTATAGAGAACATATGAACATAAGCTAGTGTCAAGTGTATATAGGGTGTACATTCATTCTCTAAGTATACAAGGTCATCTAATTATGTTAAGAATTTATTACAATCAAAGAAAATATCAGAAACGGACAAAAACGGGCAAAAACAGCCTAACCGGATTATCCGGCGGATTACTGCGAATTTTCGGTGGATTTTCCGAAGTGTCACAGCAAGTTTTGTGGTGCAAGTTCGGATTTTTCGACGAATTTCCGCGGATTTTCGACGGATTTTTCGAACCGTCACAGAAAGTTGATTTTTGAAAATTCAAAACTTGTTTCGGCCATAAAAACTTCGTTTTAAATCGAAATTCGGATTTTCAAAAGTCAAAATTGCATAAAATTGAATTTCCTACAACATGGAACTATTAGATTTTAAAATTTCAAAGATTTGCTAGATCAATATCTCAAAATACTCCAAAACAGAGGTTCTCGGAATACCGAAACGAGTCCCGATTGCCACCAAACTCAAAATTCATGTATACTAGCTAGGTAAGGACCCCATATATGTATATGTGACCAAGATCCATGATGATAACTCTAGTATCACTCTTGATACCAAGTTTTATACCAAGTGACTATTGGATTTTAACATAAAATTAAATCTTGCTTAATTAAATTTTTGGAAACATGTACATATACGAGAATTATCAGGAAAACACATTTACAAAATGAGTTTAGGAAAATTCTAAGCATTTAATACCAAGGAAAACAAAAATGACAATAGATTACTATTGTTCAAGAATTTGGCAAGTTGTACTTGCCTAGGTTAAGCTCCAAGCCTAATCTTCTACTCCACCACCAAGAGGGGCACGAAACTACACTCTAGACCTCAAGGCCAAGCTCTTGGCAAGCTCCAAGGAAAGAGAAGGAAAGAAGAAATAAAGAGAGAGGAGAAAGAAAGAGAAATGGTATATATATAAGGGGGGAATTAATCTTAGCTGTTGGATCATGATCCGTGTGAAAATCTAGGTCAATCATGGCCATTCAAACAAAACCAATTGTCCATTGGATAATAGAGTGCATCTATACTATTCACGAAAATATCTAAGCACTATTCACAAAAATATCTAAACACTATTCACGAAAATATCCGAAATACTATTCATAATAATATCCGAAATACTATTCATGAAAATATCAGAAACCAAAAATATCTAAATTGTAGAAAACATGTCCGGACGGTATGCCGTCGGTATACTCCGGTATATCGGCGGTATGCCGATCAAGGAGAAAACCTATAGTTTTGGGAAAAATTTAAAGCATTCCGAAAACCAAGAAAATACGAAATACGCTACAAAATACGTATCCGTATATAAATACCGATACTGTGAGACGAGTCTCACATCGAGATATCAAACTGTTACAAATATGTCGTGCCCTTGCATTCCGCGTTCCATGAACGTCTTTTAAACCAGACGCGGAGACTATTCTCGGATTAATGAAGCAAACATCCTCGACAAGGTTTACCTCCTTCAAACGAATGTACAACAACCTATATATGTAGTTTGCAGATTATTTAGATCAACTTATTAATGTAATAACAAAAAATTGAAAAGCAAAGTATTCAATTACCTTATGTTTATTTGGACGCAATTAGATGATAGGGCACGTATTTTAATGAAATGTTTGAAATCCTCTTCGAACAGAATTGCAACGGTTGCAGTATTAAATAATTCGGCAGAAAGTGGTACCGAAATTATAGTTTTTTCAACGATCAAGCGTTGTACCAGTTTAGCAAAGCAGTCCATTCCGGGAGGTTTTTTGAATGACCTTAGAATTCTAGTGGAAGTCCTTGTTGGAGTTTTAACTTTAGTTGGCGTGTTCCTTTGCTCATTGGAAGCTTCCTTGTCCACCTTGGATGCCTAAAATACAACACATTTTCAGAGTAAAAATGTAGAAGACTTAAATAATATGATATTTATACAAGAGACTTCTAAATAAATATTGACTACCTCTCTAATTAGAGTACCATGAAGAACTAAATCGGTTGGCCAAAGTATGTGATATCCAATAGCATCCTTAATCTTAGTTACAAGGATATCTTCAGGTGGAATATGAAGCAACGCATCCTCGTCCAATACCAATTCGATAGACACAATAACATTGGGGGGCTTGTATTCCATAATGGTTCCTTTGGCAACAATATTGTCGATGGAACCCACAGCCAATTGGCAAGCTTCTACCTTTTTAAAAGAAAGCATATAGAAAATTGTATGTCCCTTTATTACTTATATTTTACTAGGATTTCAAGAATAAAGAAACTGGCATTGTAGGTCCTAAAAATCAAGTTGCACCCATCAACAAAGTCATGAAAATCAAAAAGTGCATCCTTCAAATGAACTGCGCAAGAGACAGATTGTGCACCATCTCGATTGCGCAGGCGAAACTGCGCACTCATCCAAGTACGCAAGCTGACGTGGCCTCGTCATCATTATCTGACAGAGAATCAGATCTTCTGACAACTGACAGCACGGAGAACGAGAAAACTGTTCATTTATCGTGCAGCACAGCACTCGAGGACAGCTGTACATGTAGCACAATCTGCCAGACTCTTTGCAGCGCGGTCCATCACAGCGCAATCTGAAGCCAGCGTAATTTATGTGGTGCACTCCATCAAGACAACTGACAATGTACACGTGGCCTTCATGCCATCAATTACTCACCATGTGGCAACCGTCTGTACACGATCAAGCGCATTTCAATCAAACAATGCCACACGTCACATACAGATGGTCCACGATCGGGTAACTGCCTGCACAGTCTATTGCTTGTACAATCCAAAGTCTGCACAATCCATCATGCACAATTCAGAATAACTAAAAGTTAGTTATTTCTAGAACTCTATAAATAGAGTTTCAAGCCTTCATTGTCACAGACACACATAGAGATCAGAAAAATCAGAGAGTTCAGGAGTTCTTGCCCAAGTGCTGCTACATTCTTCAGAGGCTATCGCCTTCAACTTCAGAGGCTACCATCTTTAAAGTTCACATCATCCAAGGGATAAAGAGATCGTCATTCAGATCGGATTCCTATAGTTGTACTTTCCCAGAATTCTTGTAATCTTCTTACAAAGTTTATAAAATAAAGATCAACTTTTGTTTTTACAAACAAAATGGCGAATCTGCTGGGGACGACTTTCTTCTCCGACAAGGAAGTGACAACTCAATGTGACGTTGCGTCTATCGGGAAGACGCAAAAGACGCTGGTTGTGAAGGTCAACCAGACGGCCAACTGTAACACCCATATCTCGGAATATGTATTTTGATCAAGCCTGCATGTATCTTGGACCTGTATTTTATTTTTTCAGATTCTGGCCTGTAATTGTAATTTGGCTCGACTTGCAGATTTTAGTTTTCTCGTAAAACCGGTTTTGGCATGACTTGGTTTTATTTTGTGGAGCAGAATTGGTTTGATTTGGTTTGGTTTAATATACATTAGAGCACTTTTACCTATACTCCACCCTCAACACACCACAACCCACCCTCATTTAATCTCCACCAACCTTTCTCTCTCTTCTTTATTCTCTCATTTACTTCTCCATCTCCTTCTTCTTCCTTTCTCTACACAACTCACCAACACCCATAGGCAAGTGCACCTTGCCACCACATGAGAACCACTTTTTATTTGTCCATTAGCTAGATTAGGCCATGGTGATCAACATTAGAACTTGTCATTTTGTGATTTGGAGTTTCCTTTGTTCTAGATCTAGGTTTTTATTATTTTTGGATTTATATGGTTTTGATCTATTTAACTTTGATTTTTGCTTGTTTTGATGCTTCTATGTGGAAGAGAATTTAATTTTACTCAAGTTAGACCTTTGAAAATCTAGATTTGGCTTTGATTTGACAAAGATATGAAGAATTGAAGTTTTGGAGTTCTTGGAGTTCTTCTCGGGTTGGAGGAGCAGACCTCTCGGCCTGCGCTCTTTAGCGCAAGGCCGATTGCGCAGCAAACCCTTTGGTGAACTGCGCATCCCCTCGGCCAGCGCATTGTGCTGAGCTGAACTGTGCTGGCGCTTCTTAGCCCAGCATTTCTTTTCCCCTTGCGCGCATGGCTCTTGCGCAGTCCACTTCTGCGCAATCCATCCATGCACCATCCATTCCTGCGCAACCTGATCCAGCGCAATCCATCCATGCGCCATCCATTCCTGCGCAACCTGATCCAGCGCAATCCATCTGCTGCGCCATCCACCCCTGCGCAGTTGGTACCCTGCGTAGTTGGTACCCTGCGCAGCTCACCCCTGCGCAGTTGGCCTCTGGCGCACTTGACTCCTGTGCAATCCGACCCCAGGGACCCTTGCGCAATCTGTCCAACCATGGAGATTTGGTTTTATTTTCCTTAAGCTTGGCTCTTCTTTAGCCCTATATATTGATATTTTATTAGATATTTTATGCCTATTTTATATCCTTATGCCTTTTGTCATGAGCTTGATTTTACTTAATATGTTTGGAATGACTATTGTACATAGCATGGTATGACAAGAAACTAGTATAACACGACAGTGACCCGTAGTAGTGCACTCCTGACATGACCAACCTGACATGATAGTGGCCCGTCGTGGCGCACTCCTGACAAGTACCCTGACATGATTTAACTTGATAACTTGATAGTGGCCCGTGGCGGTGCACTCTTGACTTGACTTGACTTGTAACTTGTAACTTGACTTGTATAATCAACTTGACACCGTGGGTGTCCCTGCTTGCTTGCTTGTGCAATCCACTTGTCTTATCTTGCATCATGTCTAGGACGTGACTCCCTGGTTTCCCACGGTCAGGGATTCGCACTGAACATGGATTAGGCTAATGACTAGATCAAACTATAGTTCATGGAGAATTTCCATTCACAGGCAATCTTGTTATCTGGGCGCTCTTAATTGGGCTTGTAGCTTGCCGACGAGTAGAGCACATTTCCAGTGCACTGTCATGTGTTGCACCCTCTAAGTCACCTAAGAGTATATCGTCTCCAGGGCGATGTACCCAACTATACTCTCAACCCGCGGAAGGATAACTGGATGGTCTGCAGGGCTTGGGACTGAGAAATTCTCACTTGTATCTTGTTAGTAATTAGGCTTGTGACAACCTTAGTTAGTTAAGCAGTAAGCCGTAGTAATTGCTTGGCCGCTTGTGAATGGATGGAGTCCAGCCTTGTCTAAGTCTTGTCTAGCCCCTGTACCTGGAACTCTTGTACATGCTTGTTTTACTTATCTCTAACAATAAATGAGTGGAGACAGAGTGCTATTCAGACGAAGGGTTACAACCTCGGTCCTTGTTTGGTTTACGGGTTGTAACCTGGCTCCCAGAATGGTTCCACGTCCCTAGTCGTTTATTGTCCTGCTGTACTTTTATTACTTGTACTTTTCGTTCATTTTCTTATGTTCTGATATGCTGGTTTTGTTCTTATTTCGTGGCCTCCTTTGTGGCACTTGCTCTTTCTGGGGTTTGACCCAGCTGGTTTTGTATGGCCAGATTTCGGAGCAGTACCCGAGGATCTATCCAACCTCCAGCCCGATGGTGGCGACTAGAAGGAACCCGGGCTACGAGTGGGTTTTCTATTTTGTTTCGCTCACTCTATTGTAAATTATTCTTTTGAGGCGTTTAGCCGACGAGCACCTGTTAGCTCGATGCACCTTTACTTACTGTCTGCCTACGGGCTGTAAACATGATTAACAAATCCTAGGGTTGATCACGTATGACTTAACTCTTGCTAGTCCTTGCATTTTGTACGACTAGCTTCATGATCAGCTGATATGTAATATTTGGGACGCCTTTTATTGTATATTTGGTGGTCAAAAATCTTGTGATTATATTATTTGCTTGAGATTGAGACAGTAGGCTTGACCTTAAGAGACTGTTGGCTTGTAGTAAACCTTCATATCTAGACAGCCGTGATCGTATAGCGAGATGGACTTCATTTCAATATACGTAGCTGGCTATGTTCGCCCCCGCTCTCCAGTATTCTGGTTCTGGGGCGTGACATGGTTTAAGTGGTGGCCCATGCAGGTCTTGTCAATCAAGAAATGTGAGGGTTTACCAATAGGTGTCTCAATCAATATTCGTCCTTGATCTCCGTTCATATCCTCTGAATCCCTGAAATTCTTGACTTGATCACATGCTTGTATCATTGAACTGTCCTGGTCCTTCCTTATTGTTTTCCTTGTGTCGTCTTCTTCAGCGGTACTGTACCTGACCCCGTCGATCAGCAAGGTGGAGCACCTCCCGTGGACCAGCAGTAACCTGGAGATCAAGCCCAGCATTTCGGAGTTGCCTCCAGAGTTATATCTCTTGGAGGAGAGCCTCCAGTTCAGCCCGTTCAACCTGCCGAGCCGGATGATGCCACCTTGGTAGGTCTCATCAGGGCCTTGATAACTTCTCAAGATCGCAGAGGAGACGCCTTGCACCAGACTGTGGCAGATGCTTTGACCAGAGGCGGTCATCCAGGGAACAGCGCGGCCAACAGCTTCAAGCGCCTGAACCCTCCATTCTTCGACGGCAGTGAAGATGCGATTGCCGCGGACGCTTGGCTTCAGGATACCGAGATGATTCTGGAAGCAGCTAGGACACCTGAGAATGAGAAGGTGGCGGTGGTACGCCTGCAGTTGCTGGACTTAGCTCGCAGTTGGTGGACGACGTAGGCCATAGGATTAGTGGCACCCATTGCTTGGGCAGTATTTAGAGAGAGATTCCAGACGAAGTATTTCGATGCTGTGGCTCGGTACGACCTGCAGACCAGATTTACCAACCTGAAGCAAGGAGACAGAACAGTTGACGGTTATGCGACTGAGTTTTCTAGGCTCAGTAGGTTTGCCCCCACCTTGGTGGCGACCGAGTTCGATAGGGCCCAGCGGTTCCAACAGGAACTGCATTTGGAGATCTTGTTGGCAGTCGAGCAGTTCGAGTACCAGACTTTCGATGCAATTTTGAGGGCAGTTAGGAGGCATGAGTATACCTCCCAGCGGATCATGGATAGGACCGGAGGCAGGAAGCAGTCCCACAGTCAGATGCACCAATCATCAGCTCCAGCCCCAGCAGCTAGGGGATTGACCATTGGAACTCCGAGACGGGCGGCCTCAGTAACGTCGGTTCAGCATTCGACCCCGACGTACCCGCAGCAGCAGAAGCAGAAGCAGACTTCCGCGATGGGATGTTCTCATTGCGGAAAGCCAGGCCATGTAGTGGCAGATTGTCGTAGGGTACAAGGATTGTACCTAGCTTATGGAGCGACAGATCACAAGATAGGAGCCTGCCCGAATAGGGGTAGTTCGTCCTCTTCCAACCTAACCAGTCCATCGGTTAGGGGACCAGCACCTATGCAGCAGCAGCAGTACCCAAGGCCATTGTTGCCTCAGGCCCAGGCATTCCAGCAGCAGTGTGCCCAGGCTCCAGTGCAGAGTAGGCAGAGAGGTTTCCAGCAGAGGGGACCCGCAGCTAGAGGTCAGGCCATGATGATGGCTATGGCAGAAGAAGTTGCACCAGGTGAGGTAGTGGCAGGTACTATTCTTGTCAACTCCTTTCCAGCTTCAGTATTATTTGATTCTGGTGCATCGCATTCATTCATGTCTGCACGATTCATAACACGGATAGGATTGGATCCCGAGTCATTAGCAGTGAGGCTTAATATACTTACTGGTAATGGTCTTGTGGAAGTAGATCGAGTGTTTTCCTCGTGTCGGATCGTAGTTAGCGGTAGAGAGTTCCCCGCTAGATTTATAGAATTCCCTATGGCAGACTATGATGTAGTCCTAGGTATGGATTGGTTGAGGAACCAGTACGCTAGGATAGACTGCCATATTGGCAGAGTTGTTTTCGGGATTCCAGGCGAGCCAGAGTTTTTATTTTCCAGAGGCGCGGTGGAGCCATCCTCCCCAGTGTTGCGGATGGCAGTAGCAGCAGTGCAGTTGCCCCGGATAGTTGAAGAGTTTCCAGATGTCTTCCCAGAGGAACTTCTAGGGATGCCGCCAGAGCGGGAGATCGAGTTTACTATAGACTTGATCCCTGGGACAGCACCAGTATCAGAGCGAGTCTACAGAATGGCGCCTTCAGAGTTAGAGATTTTGTACAAGATGATTGAAGAACTCAGGACCAAGGGATTCATTCGTGCAAGTGGATCGCCTTGGGGAGCCCCGATGCTTCTTGTGAAAAAGAAGGATGGTACGTCCAGGCTATGTGTAGATTATCGTACCTTAAACTCAGTGACAATCAAGAACAGATACCCTCTCCCGAAGATAGATGAATTGTTTGATCAACTTAAAGGGGCTTCAGTGTTCTCGAAGATAGACTTGCGGTCAGGATACCACCAGATCAGAGTCAGAGAGCAGGACATCCCGAAGACAGCGTTTAGATCGAGGTATGAACATTGGGAGTTCCTTGTCATGCCCTTTGGAGCAACCAATGCGCCAGCTGTATTCATGGACCTCATGAATCGCATTTTCATGCCTTACCTGGATCAGTTCGTGATCGTGTTCCTAGATGATATCTTGGTCTATAGCAAGAGCGAAGCTGAGCATGAGCAGCATCTCAGAATCATCCTTCAGACGCTTAGGGAGCACCAGTTGTACGCCAAGTTCAGTAAATACGAGTTCTGGCTCGATCGCATTTCGTACTTGGGTCACATCATTACTCGAGGAGGAGTGGAAGTGGATCCCCAGAAGATTATGGCTATCGAGACATGGCCAGTACCTAGTTCAGTGGCAGAGGTTCGCAGCTTCCTTGGATTGGTCGGCTACTACCGGCGATTCGTTTCAGATTTTGCAAAGATTTCAGCGCCGATGACCCAGTTGACCCGCAAGGATGTGCAGTTTGCTTGGACAGCAGAGTGTCAGGAATCATTCAAGAAGTTGAAGCGAGGTTTGATAACGGCTTCCATTCTCACACTTCCAAATGGGACCGGAGGATTCACAGTTTATTGCGATGCTTCAGGCAGAGGATTGGGATGTGTCTTGATGCAGCATGGGAAGGTATTATCTTATGCATCACGCCAACTTCGTGACCATGAGAAGAGTTACCCGACCCACGACTTGGAACTGGCCGCAGTAGTGTTTGCACTTAAGTTATAGAGGCACTACTTGTACGGAGATAGAGTAGAGATATTTACTGATCACAAGAGCCTGAAGTATGTTTTCACCCAGAAGGACCTTAATATACGGCAGAGAAGATAGCTTGAGCTATTGGTGGACTACGATGTGGATTTGCAGTATCACCCAGGGAAGGCCAACGTTGTAGCAGATGCGTTGAGCCGGAGAGCCGGAGTTTATTTCTTGACGGCACAACCAGAGATATTGGCAGATCTTCAGAAGATAGGAATTGAAGTAGTTCTTCCTACCAGCGTGGCATTGATGGCCAGTCTACAGGTTTAGTCCAGCATAGTTGAGAGGATTCGGACGGCACAATCTACAGATTCCAAGCTTCAGCGGCTCAGAGCAGAGTGTGAGGTAGAAAGAAGGCCAGAGTTGTGCATTCATGAAGATGGTACACTTCGACACAGCTCTCGTCTTTGTGTACCTAGTAGAGATATCAGACAGGAAGTCATGGCAGAAGCTCACAGTTCGCAGTATTCTATTCATCCCGGTGGTATGAAGATGTTCCGTGATATCCGTCAGCACTTCTGGTGGAATGGAATGAAGAGGGAGATAGCCCGGTTTGTCTCTCGGTGTTTGGTTTGCCAACAGGTTAAAGCTGAACGTCAGAGGCCCGCTGGACTTCTTCAGCCTTTGCCGATTCCAGAATAGAAGTGGGAGCATGTGACCATGGATTTTGTGACTGGATTGCCTAGATCCCCAGCCGGTCGAGATGCTAGTTGGGTTATAGTTGACCGGCTCACGAAGGTGGCTCACTTTCTCCTATTCAGAGTTGGGCAGTCAACGGCTCAGTTGGCAGAGATGTACCTCAGGCAGATTGTCAGGCTTCACGGTGTACCAGTCAGTATCACCTCGGATCGAGATTCAAGGTTTACGTCGTACTTTTGGCGTAGCTTGCAAGAGAGTTTGGGAACTCATCTTCAGTTCAGTTCAGCATATCATCCGCAGACAGATGGCCAGTCAGAGCGCACTATTCAGACTCTTGAAGACATGTTGAGGTCTTGTACCCTTGACTTCGGTGGTTCGTAGGAAGATCACCTACATCTCGTAGAATTTTCGTACAACAATAGCTTCCAGGCCAGCATCCAGATGGCTCCGTTCGAGGCTCTGTATGGTAGGAAGTGCAGATCCCCATTAGCATGGGATGATGTTGGAGAGAGACAGATGCTTGGTCCAGAGATTGGGCAACCCAGACAGTTGAAGTGGTTAGAAGAATCATAGATCGTCTTCGAGTTGCCCAAGATCGCCAGCGGCATTGGGCCGATGCTCATCGACGTCCTATGGAGTTTGCTATCGGCGGCCATGTATTCCTTAGGATCTCGCCTAACCGCGACGTCATTCGCTTTAGCGTGCGGAGAAAGCTTAGTCCTAGGTATATAGGGCCGTTCGATATCCTGGAGCGAGTAGGAGATGTATCCTATCGTCTTGCTCTTCCGCCGTCGTTAAGTGAGGTGCATGACGTATTCTATGTATCCCAATTACGACGGTACATCCCAGACCCGAGCCATATCCTAGACCATTCGGAATTAGTTGTTGGTACCAACCTTTCGTATGAGGAGAGGCCCGTGCCTATATTGGACCGGAGAGAGAAGATACTCAAGAACAAGACTATTAACTTAGTCCGTGTTGCTTGGGGTCATCACTCTCTCGGTGAGTCAACGTGGGAGCGTGAGGACGACATCCGATCGCGATATCCCTACCTGTTTGACTCGTAAGGTATAATGTCTTCCTTATGCCTTATGTTTTCCATCCCTTGCTTGCATGTATGATTGTCTGATTGCTTGCCTGGTTATAGCTTGCCTGTGATTAATATAGCTTGTCCTTGTCTCTCTAGCCCCTTGATTAAATTCCGAGGACGGAATTCTTTTAAGGTGGGTAGAGTTGTAACACCCATATCTCGGAATACGTATTTTGATCAAGCCTGTATGTATCTTGGACCTATATTTTATTTTCTCAGATTCTGGCCTGTAATTGTAATTTGGCTCGACTTGCAGATTTTGGTTTTCTCGTAAAACGGGTTTTGGCATGACTTGGTTTTATTTTGTGGAGCAGAATTGGTTTGATTTGGTTTGGTTTAATATGCATTGGAGCACTTTTACCTACACTCCACCCTCAACACACCACAACCCACCCTCATTTAATCTCTACCAACCTTTCTCTCTCCTCTTTATTCTCTCATTTACTTCTCCATCTCCTTCTTCTTCCTTCCTCTACACAACTCACCAACACCCATAGGCAAGTGCACCTTGCCACCACATGAGAACCACTTTTTATTTGTCCATTAGCTAGATTAGGCCATGGTGATCAACATTAGAACTTGTCATTTTGTGATTTGGAGTTTCCTTTGTTCTAGATCTAGGTTTTTATTATTTTGAATTTACATGGTTTTGATCTATTTAACTTTGATTTTTGCTTGTTTTGATGCTTCCATGTGGAAGAGAATTCAATTTTACTCAAGTTAGACCTTTAAAAATCTAGATTTGGCTTTGATTTGACAAAGATATAAAGAATTGAAGTTTTGGAGTTCTTGGAGTTCTTCTCGGGTTGGAGGAGCAGACCTCTCGGCCTGCGCTCTTTAGCGTAAGGCCGATTGTATAGCTCACCCTTTGGTGAACTGCGCATCCCCTCGGCCAGCGCATTGCGCTGAGCTGAACTGCGCTGGCGCTTCTTAGCCCAGCGTTCCCTTTCCCCTTGCGCGCATGGCTCTTGCGCAGTCCACTTCTGCGCAATCCATCCATGCGCCATCCATTCCTGTGCAACCTGATCCAGCGCAATCCATCCATGCGCCATCTATTCCTGCGCAACCTGATCCAGCGCAATCCATCTGCTGCGCCATCCACCCCTGCGCAGTTGGTACCCTGCGCAGTTGGCCCCTGGCGCACTTGACTCCTGTGCAATCCAACCCCAGGGACCCTTGCGCAATCTGTACAACCATGGAGATTTGGTTTTATTTTCCTTAAGCTTGGCTCTTCTTTAATCCTGTATATTGATATTTTATTAGATATTTTACGCCCATTTTATATCCTTACGCCTTTTGTCATGAGCTTGATTTTACTTAATATGTTTGGAATGACTATTGTACATGGCATGGTATGACAAGGAACTAGTATAACCCGATAGTGACCCGTAGTGGTGCACTCCTGACATGACCAACATGACATGATAGTGGCCCGTCGTGGCGCACACCTGACAAGTACCCTGACATGATTTAACTTGATAACTTGATAGTGGCCCGTGGCGGTGCACTCTTGACTAGACTTGACTTGTAACTTATAACTTGACTTGTATAATCAACTTGACACCGTGGGTGTCCCTGCTTGCTTGCTTGTGCAATCTACTTGTCTTGTCTTACATCATGTCTAGGACGTGACTTCCTGGTTTCCCACGGTCAGGGATTCGTACTGAACATGGATTAGGCTAATGACTAGATCAAACTATAGTTCATGGAGAATTTCCAGTCACAGGCAATCTCGTTATCTGGGCGCTCTTAATTGGACTTGTAGCTTGCCGACGAGTAGAGCACATTTCCAGCGCACTGTCATGTGTTGCACCCTCTAAGTCACCTAAGAGTATATCGTCTCCAGGGCGATGTACCCAACTATACTCTCAACCCGCGAAAGAATAACTGGATGGTCTGCAGGTCTTGGGACTGGAAAATTCTCACTGGCATCTTGTTTGTAATTAGGCTTGTGACAACCCTAGTTAGTTAAGCAGTAAGCCGTAGTAATTGCTTAGCCGCTTGTGAATGGATGGAGTCCAGCCTTGTCTAAGTCTTGTCTAGCCCCTGTACCTGGAACTCTTGTACATGCTTGTTTTACTTATCTCTAACAATAAATGAGTGGAGACAGAGTGCTATTCAGGCGAAGGGTTACAACCCCGGTCCTTGTTTGGTTTATGGGTTGTAACCTGGCTCCCAGAATGGTTCCACGTCCCTAGTTGTTTATTGTCCTGCTGTACTTTTATTACTTGTACTTTTTGTTCATTTTCTTATGTTCTGATATGCTGATTTTGTTCTTTTTTCGTGGCCTCCTTTGTGGCACTTGCTCTTTCTGGGGTTTGACCCAGCTGGTTTTGTATGGCCAGATTTCGGAGCAGCACCCGAGGATCTACCGAACCTCCAGCCCGATGGTGGCGACTAAAAGGAACCCGGGCTACGAGTGGGTTTTCTATTTTGTTTCGCTCACTCTATTGTAAATTATTCTTTTGAGGCGTTTAGCCGACGAGCACCTGTTAGCTCGATGCACCTTTACTTACTGTCTGCCTACGGGCTGTAAACATGATTAACAAATCCTAGGGTTGATCATGTATGACTTAACTCTTGCTAGTCCTTGCATTTTGTACGACTAGCTTCATGATCAGCTGATATGTAATATTTGGGATGCCTTTTATTGTATATTTGGTGGTCAAACATCTTGTGATTATATTATTTGCTTGAGATTGAGACAGTAGACTTGACCTTAAGAGACTGTTGGCTTGTAGTAAACTCTCATATCTAGACAGCCGTGACCGTATAGCGAGATGGACTTCATTTTAATATACGTATCTGGCTATGTTCGCCCCCGCTCTCCAGTATTCTGGTTCTGGGGCGTGACACCTACGAAGCCATGATCAACTCCAAGACCATCCCTCGCATTGTAACAACTTCTGCCACAAGCAAATTGTGCCCAGTGTGGGTCTCCAAGACTGCTGTGCAGTCTGCTCCCTCTATCACCAAGACTGCTGCACAGTCTACTGCACAGACTGCTGCACAGTCTGCTGCACAGACTGCTGCGCAGTCCAATGCCTCTGCTGCCAAGACTGCTGTGCAGTCTTATACCTCTGCTGCCAAGACTCATGCGCAGTCTGCTATTGCCAGTGCACAAACTACTTCCTATGCTGCCCTGTCAAAGTACAAGACTCCATTTTCCCTGGCGCAGTTGGCTGCAACTCTTCCTGCACAGCCCACTACTCCAGCAACCAGAGTGCATCCCAAACACTCTGTGGCCAGAACTCCTGATGCACAAATCACAGTGTCTGTGGCCAGAACCAAAAAGCCATCTGCCAAAACTCCTAATGCGCAATCAGCCAGTGCGCAAGCTGTGCCAGCGCTGTCTAAGAGAGACCCCTTTGGCTAATCTCTCTTCCTCTCACAGCAAGGGGAAAAACTCTGCTCCTCTTCTCAAGCACCCTGTTGCTCCAGCACAATCCACTGGGGGTAGTCTGTTGACTATTCCTCCTCCTTTCCAGAACAAAGAAAAAGGCCCGTTGGTCTTTTCTCAAACTTCCTCGTCCTACGACTTGGAAGATAACAGAGGGAAACGCTCTTTAGCTAACCCTTCTTCACAAAACAAAGGAAAAGGCCCTTTGGTCTTTTCTCAGTCTTCCTCGGTTTTTACCGTAGAAGATCAATCTGAACATGCCTCGGCACCAGTCAGTACAAGAACTCTTTCAAACAAGGATTCTTCTCTCCATGTCAAAAGAACTTGTACTGATCAAAGAGGTATTTTGTCTACTTCGGTAGCAGAATTCCAAGATCTTCCAACTCTCAGGATATCCCGCTCAAAACAGGGAAAATTGCTGGTGTCTCAGATAGAAACCCCTGGGGGTGAATTTGCTGATCTAAGAACTTATCTCAATAGGCCAACGTCGGCAAAACGCAAACAGCCAATGCCGAAGACGAACCAGCATCAGAAGCAAACTTCCAGGATCAAAAATCCTGACATCTATGCCAATGAAGTGAGCACTTCCATGTACACTCAAGGGACAAAACATCTGAAGAACCGGAACCATGTTCCAAATGTTGTCAAGGAACATATCCCTCAAATTTCTTCTCGTCCCGTCGTTGTTCCTGACCGCCGAGAACACCTCAGGCAAAAGCGGGACAACATCTCAACGCCTACAGTGCAACCACTTGATCACCATTACAATCACAAGATTATCATCCAGTATTGTTGCCAGACAACAAGCCGATCTGTCTTCGATCGTCTGAACTTTACAAACTCTGAACCTATGTCAGAAGATGAAGACGAAGTGTTGTACGCTTCTGTCAACATGACTTCCAGAGACACTGGGGATAGGAAGTGCTCGAAGCATGGCAAGTCTCGCAAGCCAAGCCAGCGGTATTTGGATCTACTCCAAGAATCTTCTGAAGGAATATTCCAATATATCCGATCCCGAAGCCGAGACACGACCGTTCAAAGGAATTTTCTCCAAGATCCTTCTGGTCATCTTCCTCTTTCTCACTCAGAAGATAATTCTTTCTCCGACTATGATGCATACAGTAAAAGTTCGAAACAGACAGTGTCCTCCATTGTACCTAGAGAAGTAACAGCTTATGTTGTCACTGAAGATCCAGATGCTTCCATGTCAACTAGTCAAGAACAACGAATAGCTGTACTAGAAGATAAGTTGAAGACCATGGCTGAAATGGTCGCCAGTATGCATTCTATCATTGTGGCCCAACATACAGTACCACCGACAGTACCTGTTGTAAATCCTGAGAACATAGCATCGTCGGTGCCTGTTAGTGCAGGGCTGGGGGTAGCATCTCCTCAAGTACCTCCTGTACAGATTCAACCGACACCCAGTCAGTCAGGGGCTAGGGGTAGCGCTTACCACGCTGTTCCTCCCCCTAATACTATGATTCAGCCTGCTCCTTCTACATCAGTGGAGGATGCCAATGAAGCTATCAAGCTCCTGCGCACTCAATTCGAGGCTTTCAAAGAGAAGGACAACTTGCAGAGGTTGGGGATCAAGCAACCCTACCCAGTTGAATGGAAGGAAGTCCCATTTTCTCCAAAGTATAAAATCCCAACAATCTCGCTGTTTGATGGTAGCACTTCTCCCAGTCAGTTCATTAACCACTTTGAGGTAATGACTGTCCAACTTCAGCCAAATGACGCTCTTCTTACCAGAGTATTCGTCGGCTGTTTAGCCGGTGTGGCATACGATTGGTACAGAAGCTTGCCCGATGGTTGTATCACCTCCTTCTCCGGTCTAAAATAGATCTTCTTGGAACGATTTTATGAGAGGATCAACGACATGACCATGTCAGCCCTCAATAAAATCAAACAAAGACACAATGAAACTGCTGAGGGTTTCATTGAAAGGTTCCGCTGATAAGCTTTAAAGATGCCTCCAGGGACTCCGGCCGCTGTCACCAAAGACACCTGCAAGGCAAATCTTTTGCCTATCATCAGCATGTGGACGGGGTCAACTCAGTTCTAAGATTGGCCATCCTTCATTATCAACGCTAAATTAGCAGAAGTTAGTGCTGACAAATTCAAGCAGCTAGGGGTACAAATGTCTAACCCCGACCGGGATGAACACCAGACATCGAGTGGTGGTAATCGCCAGAACAACCGCAAGGGAAAAGAAACTTTGAACATTAACTTGAAGAACAAAGAATCTCTGGCGGTCAACGTAGCTCCACCTACATCCACTTCTACTCCTTCAGTACCTCCACCAAGGAAACCTCGTCCGAAAGTAGAGTACTCCTTTGACGAGAATGACACCGCAAGCATCTTTGATTGCTTGATCAAAAGCAATAAGCTCCAGCTTGCAGACCCGAAGAAGCCTGATGAAGTCGGTAAGACTGATCATCCCAAATACTGTGTCTATCACAGATTCATTGGGCATCCCACTTGAGCATGTTATGTGCTCAAAGGAAAAATTCAGGAGCTGGTCAACGCTGGTGTTGTCACTCTGCAGCAAGATGAGAAGACGGTTACCGCGAACATGGTCTCAGTTCATTTCGGTGACTTCCCTCCGCAGATGGTACAACATGGTGTCATCCCTATCACTAAGGCTACTCTCGAGATCGAGAATCTCCCTCCTCCAAGAAGTGAAGGTCTCATCCCTTTGTCACTTGACAATGGTGAGATTATATGGATTCATCCTGATCTTGCTTCGGAGTTCGAAGTTTCTTCTTCCTCCAAGAAGAAAGACCGCTCTAAGGGCAAGACAAAGACTTGCAATATGGTGTCTTTTGACCCCATAGTTGACGAGGAAATTTTGCTGGGCACCAGATCAGGGAAAGCCTATCTAAAGGATTATCCCGAAGCTCAGGAGAATCCTGCTTCTTCTTCTTCTAAGCCCGTTCCAGTGCAACCTGCTTCTACTGAAGACATTCCTTCTGCATCCTCACCGGTTGTAGTACCCATTTCCCCTAAGCAGGCGGTAGATGACAAAGGCAAACAACAAGTCCGTTTCGACAAGCCTTTGAAGAAGTCATCTCCTTCTGGACTTGAAAAGCCTTACAACTTTGATATTTTGGCTCAGTTAGCCGATACACCGGCCAGGCTGTCAATCTTCGAGTTATTGCGCCTCTCCAAAGAGACTCGAGAAACTCTGAGTGAAGCTCTCATGCAGGCAGAAACTTGTCTAGCTCTTCTGAAGAAGCCAAAGGCAGAGCCAGTCTCTTGCCTTCATTATCATAGTGTGTTGGAGTTAATTCCATACATAACCTTCACACAGGATGACATGCTGATGGAAGACAATAGGCACGACCGTCCTCTATACTATACAGGATATGTCGATTCGATGAAAGTCGATTGTATTCTGATAAATCCAGGGTCTGCTCTCAGCATCATGCCGAAGACAATGTTAGATGTACTGAAGATCCCAGTACATAGTCTTTCCAGTACAATCACCACCATCCTTGGATTCAATCAGGGAAGGAGTGAGCCTCTAGGCAAGATTCGCCTAAAACTCCAAATAGGCAATCTCCGCACAAAGGTGACCTTCTACATCATTGACAATCATGGTTGTTCTTATAATGCTTTATTGGGGAGACCATTCCTGCATGAGCATAACATTGTTCCTTCAACTCTCCATCAATGTTTCAAATATGTCGATGGCAATGGGGAGGTTCAAAAGAAGGTTGCTAATCTCTATCCTTTCAAAGGCGTCGAAGCATACTGCAACGATGCTCGTATGTACAAGGATGAATTCATGAAGGTAGTGCTGTCTCTGGACGCTGAAGAAGAACAAGAAGCAGTACCTAATGACACCCTCATCATTCCTGTCAAAGGGCGTGTTTCTCGTCCTCAGTCTTCCAAACCACTGGCTATTCACTTGCCAGTCCCGAAGCAATCAACTGAGGATGGTCAGGATCAAAGGGAGCTCATCTCTTCTGAGCCACTTGTTATTGACTTACATCGTAACAAGAAAAAAAGGCAGCTCACCTCTTCTGAGCCACTTGTTATTGATTTAACTCATAACAAGGACAAAAGGGAGCTCACCTCCTCTGAGCCGCTTGTTATCGACCTCCGTCGTAACAAGACCAATCCTCCTCCACGTTCTTCTTTTTTCCCTCTTATAATCAATCTGACCAAGCCTGTTAAGGCTAAAGGTCTTGCTGTAAATACAGATATACAAATTAATGAAAAAGCATCTACTTTTCAGTATACTGATGTCATTTATCATGCTAAGTGCTATTTGGATATGTTAGATAGCTTTCAGTCATTTACAATGGGAGTTGTACAATCTCTTCAAACAGAGGTCTCACTCGAAAATCCAAATGACTCATATCGCATTGTTCCTGCTCGAAAGAAAGGCGAAAGTCCAATACTTTTTAGTAAAAGACCGGAGCAAAAGTTCAGTTATACGGATGATAGCAAAAGTAACGACACGGGGCATCTCCAACTTCGACGTTACAGTCAACAGTCAAAAGACATCATCCGAAAAATTGGTTATGACTTCAAGAATGGCCTCAACTACGGCAATGGTAGACGAACTCCTATCCGTACGACTGTCCCAAAAGGAAAGTCAGAGATGTACTACAACAGGACCAAAAGAGGTCTCGGATATGCTTCTCCTCCAATATTATCCCCAGCAATCTCCGAATCCGATAGTGAGGAGCGCTCTAACTCTTCTGATTCCAGATCATGGGATTCTGACACCAGTATTGGTCAAGTTCATCGGCTGACAGTATCTTCCAATATGGTCTCCGTCGAACTTCCAGAAGGCTATGACGAGGATATTGAAGAAAACCCCGAAACAGATCCTTGGGCTCAACGAATGGATACCCAATGGGAACTCCGATTCGAACAAAGGGAACCTCCTACCGAAGATCAATTAGTTCAAATTGATGTAGGAGAGAGCGGGTCACCTCGTCCAATATTCATCAGCAAGAACCTTCCCGAGGCAGATAAGCAAGAATTAATTCTTCTTATTCAAGAATACATAGATGTCTTTGCCTGGAGCTATGAAGACATGCCAGGTCTAGATCCTAAAGTGGCTACTCACAAACTGAATATCTTGCCTAATACAAAACCAGTCAAACAGCAACAACGGCGTTTCAAGCCAGAAATGATGGACGCAATTGACGATGAAGTTAAGAAGCTCATCGCTTGTGGCTTTATCAGAGAAGAATAACATCCAGATTGGGTAGCCAATGTCGTCCCAGTTTTAAAGAAAACCGAAAAAGTTTGAGTCTGCATCGACTTTCGGGATCTTAATGAAGCATGTCCAAAAGATAAATTTTCTCTCCCTATCATGGATGTCATGATTGACAACACCTATGGGTTCGAGCGAATATCCTTCATGGATGGATTCTTCGGATACAATCAGATTCGGATGAATCTCGAAGACGAAAAACACACTTCTTTTCGCACTCCTCGTGGAGTCTATTGCTATACTGTGATGCCATTTGGTCTCAAGAATGCTGGTACAACCTACCAACGAGCTATGAGTACCATCTTTCGAGATCATCTGCACAAGACGGTCGAATGCTACATCGACGATATCGCTGTCAAAAGTCGTCTAAAGGAAGATCACATCCAAGACTTAAGAACAATCTTCAATCTCATGCGCCAACATCAACTCAAAATGAATCCCACCAAGTCATTTTTGGGTGTCTCTAGTGGTAAATTTCTCGGCTTCGTCATTACCTCTAAGGGTATACACGTGGATCCCGAGAAGATCAAAGCCATTCAAGAGATGCGTCTTCCACGCAACCTAAAAGAGCTACGAGGATTCCAGGGTCGACTTGCTTACATTAGGAGGTTCATTTCGAATCTGTCTGGATGCTGCAGACCATTCACTCATGTAATACCTGTGTTCGTATTACGTATTTTGGGATACGTATACGTATTTTATTCTGTATTGCATGATTCCTTGTTTAGCTCTCGGCTTGGTTTAACTCTCGGTTTGGGTTGGCTTGGTTCGGCCGGCCCAATGCTTGGTTCATCATGGGCCAAGGGTGGAACACCTTAGCCTATGCTTCTCCTTCATTTCCACCACAACCCCCCCTCTTTATTATCCCCACCAACCTTCTCTCTCCTCCATAATTCTTATTTACTTCTCCTTCCCCCACCATTACTCTTCTCCACCAACCAAGAACACCATAGGCAAGTGCAACTTGCTTCCACAAGAGAACCCCTTTTGATGGTTTCATTAGCTTCTCCTCATGATTCTAAACCACATTAGAACTTGTTATTTTTCATTTTGAGGCTTTAATTCTTGTAGATCTAGAGTCTTGCTATTTTCGGATTTTTGGTGGTTTTGATCTATCAAACTTCCTTGTTTTCAAGTTTTGATGGTTCCATGTTATAGAGAATTTCATTCTACCCAATTTTGACCTTTGGAAAGTTGGATTCGGACTTGTTTTGACCAAGATATGGACTGTTGAAGCTTAGATTCAACCTTAGAGTTCTTGCTGTTCTTGCCATTTGGAGAAGACAGTGAACAGTGAGCTAGCTTTTTAGCTTACGCCACTGAGCTGTACGCTGCTCTTTAGCGAGCGTACGCTAGCCTTGGTACGCTGCTCTTTAGCGAGCGTACGCTAGCCTTGGAACGCTGCTCTTTAGCGAGCGTACGCTAGCCATGATACGCTGCCTGTTGGCAGCGTATCTTTTGCGTACGCTAGCTTGAGCGTGCCCTGGTGTACACTGACCCTTGCGTACGCTTCCCATTGGAAGTGTATGGACCCTTTGGTACGCTAGCTTGAGCGTACGCTGACCTGTAGCTTGAGCGTACGCGTGCCTTGGTACGCTAGCTTAAGCGAGCAAGGTGTACGCTGGCCTGAGCGTATGGCCTTTGGCTGACTTGGCCTGATAGTGACCCGTAGTGGTGTACTCCTGACATGAGTAACCTGACATGACCTGATAGTGGCCCGTCGTGGCACACTCCTGACAAGTACACTTGACCTGATAACCTGACATGTTATACCTTGATAAGCTGTTGCGACGGCTACCTGACATGACATGACCTGTATAATAACCTGGACAACGTGTGCGATTGTGCTTGTATAAATAATCCAGTCTTGTCTTGCATCATGTCTAGGAGGGGACCCCTGAGTACCACGGTCAGGAGTACCTATTGAAATAAACTAAGGGCTAATAACTAGATTAATACATTAGTCATGAAGAGATTTCCCAGCTACAGGCAATCCCGTTACCTGGGCATGCCTTGGGATCTGTAGCCTGCCGTCGAGTATGGCACATTTCCAGCACACTGTCATGTGTTGCACCCTTCAAGCTACCTAAGGGTATATTCGTTTCCTGGACGATGTACCCACCTGAATTCAACTCTAATCTTTTAACCCGGGGAACCTGGATGGTCTGCAGGGCTTGTGGCTGTGGAATAATCTCACTGCATCTTGTTAGTAATTAGGCTTGTGACAATCCTAGTTAGTTAAAGTATCAAGCCGTAATTCTTGCTTGGCCGTGAAATGATTGGATGGAGTCTAACCAGTCTAGTCTTGTCCTGATCCTGTTCCAGATTATTGAATGACCAGAATGCTTGTATTTATTTTACCGATAAATGGTGAGAACTCCAAGCTCTGTTCAGACGAAGGGTTACAACCCTGGTCCTTGTTTGGGTTACGGGTTGTAACCTGGTTATCTGAATAGTTCCATGGTTATCTCGTCGTATATCATCCTGGTGTATTTTCTTTATTTCCAGTTCTTACTTATTTATATCTTATGTTGATTGTTGGTTTTGGTTCTTAAGTGAAGCCTCCTTTATGGCACTTGCTCTTTCTGGGGTCTGACCTAGCTGGTTTTGTGTGGCCAGATTTTGGAGCAGCTCCAGAGGATCTACCGACCTTCCAGCCAGATGGTGGCCACTAGACGGAACCCTGGCAACGAGTGGGTTATTTTTGGCTCTCTCACATTATTGTAAAAATATTCTTTTGAGGCGTTTAGCCGACGAGCACCTGTTTAGCTCGATTGCACTTACTTACTGTCTGCCTACGGGCTGTAGCATGATTAACAGATCCTAGGGTTGATCATGTATGACTAAACTCTTGCTAGTCCTAATATTCTGTAACGACTAGCTTCATGATCAGCTGAATATATAATATTTGGGACGCCTTATTATTGTATATTTAATGATCATACATCTTGTAACTTTACTTACTTGCATGTGATTGAGACACTAGGCTTGTTCATGACCTTAAGAGACTGTTGGCTTGTAGATAAACCCTCATGTATCTAGACAGCCGTGACCGTATAGCGAGATGGATTCCATTTCATATACGTAGCTGGCTATGTCTGCCCCCGCTCTCCAGTATTCTGGTTCTGGGGTGTGACATGGTTTAAGTGGTGGCCCATGCAGGTCTTGTAAATCAAGATATGTGAGGATTTACCGAATAGATGTCTCAATCAGTATTCGTCCTTGATCTCTGCTCATATCTTCTGAATCCCTGGATTCTTGTCCTGATCATATGCTTGTATCGTTGATCTGTCCTGGTCCTTCCTTATTGTTCCCTATGTCGTCTTCTTCAGCGGCATTGTTCGTGGTCCTACCGACCATCAAGGCAGAGCACCTCCCGCGGACCAGCAGCAATCTGGAGATCAAGCCCAGCATTCCGGAGTAGCCTCCAGAGTCGTGCCTTCTGACGGAGAACCACCAGTCCAGCCAGTTCAGCCTGTCGAGCCTGATGATGGCACTTTGGTAGGTCTCGTTAGGACCTTGATAGCTTCTCAAGATCGTCGTGGAGATGCATTGCAACAGGCAGTGGCGGATGCTTTGACCAGAGGCGGGCATCCAGGGAACAGCGCGGCCAACAGCTTCAAGCGCTTGAACCCTCCATTCTTCGACGGTAGTGAAGATGCTATCGCAGCAGATGTATGGCTTCAGGACACAGAGGTGGTTCTAGAAGCAGCCAAGACTCCAGAGAATGAGAAGGTAGCCGTGGTGCGCCTGCAGTTGTTAGATCTTGCCCGCAGCTGGTGGACAGCACAGGCCGTTGGATTAGCAGCACCTATTGCTTGGGCAGTGTTCAGGAAGAGATTCCAGACCAAGTATTTCGATGCCGTAGCTCGGTATGATCTGCAGACGAGGTTTACCAATCTGAAGCAAGGAGGCAGGACGGTCGACGGATATGCGGCCGAGTTTTCTAGACTCAGTCGGTTTGCTCCCACCCTGGTGGCAACCGAGTATGATAGAGCCCAGCGGTTCCAGCAGGGACTTCACCTGGAGATCTTATTGGCAGTTGAGCAGTTTGAGCATCAGACTTTTGATGCAGTTTTGAGAGCAGCTCGGAGGCATGAGTATACCTCCCAGAGGATTGTGGATAGGGCCGGAGGTCGGAAGAGATCTCACGGCCAGATGAATCAATCTTCAGCACCGGCCCCGGCAGCCAGGGCTTTGACTATTGGAGCTCCGAGGCGAGCGGCCTCAGTAACGTCGGTTCAGCATTCAACTCCGACGCACCCTCAGCAGCAGAAGCAGAAGCAGTCTTCCGCAGTGGGATGTTCTCATTGTAGGAAGCCAGGCCATGTGGTGGCAGATTGTCGCAGGGCACAGGGATGTTCTCAGTCAAAAGTTCACAAGGTTCTGTGACGATCATCGGATTGACAATGTCGCTTCGACAGCGTACAATTCGGCCGCTAATGGTTTAGCCGAAGCCTTCAACAAAACTATTATCAAGCTCCTCAAGAAGTTTGTATCTAGTAACAGACGGAACTGGAGTGAAAAGCTTGGAGAATGTCTATGGGCTTACCGTACTACGGTCCGCAACCCTACAGGCTGTACACCCTTCTCTTTGGTGTACGACTGTGAAGCAGTTCTACCCTTGGAACTTCAAATCCCGTCCTTAAGGATTGCCATCGCCAACGAGCTCACTACAGAGAACAACGACCTTCTTCGACTCCAAGAATTAGAAGCGCTCGACGAAAAGCGGTTAATAGCTCAACAGCATATTGAGTTATACCAAGCCCGCATCTCGAAGACTTTCAACCGCAAAGTTAAAGTCAGAGCCTTTCAGAAAGGAGAGCTCGTTCTAACAGTCAGACGTCCCATGACTATGATTCACTCGAGCAAGGGCAAATTTGACGCAAAGTGGGAAGGTCCATATATTGTGAGCAAAGTCTTCTCAAACGGAGCCTACCAACTCACAGAATTGGATGGTCGAATTACAATGATGCTTATCAATGGCAAGTTCCTTAAAAAGTATTATGTATAAATGTAAAAGAGAGTGCTTGTAATCATCAGACAAGTTCATAAATAAAATTCAATTTTATTTCATCATGAATGATAGTACATAATATCAAGGAAGGTCATTATCATCCTTCTCAAAATTGGGACGAGGGCCACTGCCGTCCTTATCAAAGACATGGTCGGCAAAAGAACCGAGAACATCCTTGCTCGAACCCACTAGGAACTTACAAGCAGCGATCCTCATGGTCTCTTCTTCCTCCGTCTTCCCTGGCTCAAGGAGGAAGTCCAAGATGTCCCTTGGCGGCTTTGGTGCAGACGAACCTTCGCCTGCCTCTGTCTGCTTCGGCTGGGCCGGCTCGACAAGACGTTCCTCCGAGCGTTCAACCTTCAGGGTGACCTTAGCCTTCTTGGATGCATCTCCAGACGACATTTTTGGTGTTGAAAAGTGAAAGTGATCGTTCCATCTAAATTTATGTTCTACTTATAGACAGATTCTTGAAAACAACAAAACGACACATTCATCCGACGGTTCGCCCGTTCATTTCATCATTCTGACGGTTCACCAATTTATTCAATACATCCGACAGTTCACCCGTTTATTTCATCATTCTGACGGTTCACCCGTTCATTCAATACATCCGACGGTTCACCCGTTCATTTCATCATTCTGACGGTTCACCCGTTCATTCAATCTATTCGACGGTTCACCCGTTCATTATATAATCCGACGGTTCACCCGTTCATCACATTTATTTGACGGTTCACCCGTTCATCACATTCATTTGACGGTTCACCCGTTCATCACATTTCATTTGACGGTTCACCCGTTCATTCAATCAATTTGACGGTTCACCCGTTCATTCAATTCATTCGACGGTTCACCCGTTCATCATATTCATCCGACGGTTCACCCGTTCATTCAATCTATTTGATGGTTCACCCGTTCATTACATCAATCCGACGGTTCATCCGTTCATTCAATTCATTTGACGGTTCATCCGTTCATCTCGACGATTTATTTCGTTCGTACATTTTGACGATTCATTTTCGTTCATTCATATATTCATCCATATCAGCAACTTGTCATCTTGGATTAAGTTGTCTACTGATATAATAATATTCAACAAAATTATATTCTGCCATGTCCACATTACCTCTGAGCAGATATAATAAATATAATTATTTTCTAAAAAATCAAGAAATATATCATGTCTTGTACCTCTGAATATATTTTCTATCGCTATTATTTATATCTGAATAAGATATGCAATAAATAATAGATCCACAAAAAATGTCTTTTTATTGATCAAAATTAAAAGACATTACAAAGATACATATCACAAGACAAGAAGATACAAAGAGTCTTTCTATTCTGCCGGCAGAGTCATCAGGCTGGTCATCTGCTGCTTTAAAATTTGTAGTCGCTCCTCATGAGAGTCCATCACTCGCCTCCTAGCCTCCTCCATTCCTGACTTATCGTCAAAAGTCGGCAAGGTTATCATTCTGCAAGAGACTTCAGCTTGATGAGTAACGACATATTCATCTCTTTCCTGAGTCAGAACACCAAGTTGTTGAATTGCAGCCTGATGTTGGATGGCCTCATCTTCCAGAGCCAATTGAACAAGTCTCAGTTCTTCCTGAAGACGGGTAGATTTCGCTTGCAGTTCAGCAACTCTCCTTTCTTTCGCTTCAGCAACAGATGCCACTGTTTCCACCTTGGAATTATACTCAGCGGACTTGGCAGTGAAAGTATCCAAGAGAACTTGGAAGTTAACTTTCTCAACCACAGCCTCTTGAGACTTTTTTTCAAATTCGGCCTGCACTAAGGGCTCCACCTCCCCCCTGTTAAGTTCTTTGTAGACCCTCACCGATTTCTTCAGCTCATCTAATATATGATCAAGAAAAGTAGCCTGAGCTTCATCGCCTTGACAGCAGATGGCATTAACCAAGTAAGAGGTTGGACCTCTAACTGTGGAGAAATTAGCCTCTTCTTTCTCTATCACCCTATCTATTAAGGGTCCCAACGAATTAAAGAAAAAGTTGGTGAAGGAGCTAATGACAAATCGGTTAGTGGCCAGGGCACCAGGAGTAGCAGCTACTCCCGTTGACGATGAAGTAGCAGGACGTTCAGCTTCTTGTACTTGAATGGAGGGTTCTTTAAACAAGGGAGCTAAAGTAGAGCTGGTTGCTCCTCCCGGTTGTTCCTTTGCAAAATTAAATATTGTTATTTTGCCTGTCATTTGCAACTGTCGAAAAAGATCAAAAAGTAAAGGCAATCATCTTACCATGGCTTGGTCCAGTAACAGGTCTGTCATTTGCTGGCACAGATTCCAACCTAGCAGAAGTAGCCTCAGACATTACTGTCTGGCTACTTCCGGCCTCAGAACCACCCAAAAAATGTCGGCTACCACTAGCAATAGCCGTTATTGGCACTATGTCTGTGTATACGGGAGGAACCGAAGACGATTCAAGTTCTGCATGGACAAAAATGTAAATGTCAGCTATTTGAATCTATGAAAAGAAGGTAGATGAGATCATTTAATACCTTTTGGATCAGCAGAAGTAGTTTCAACAGGTGCTGCTTCTATACCCGTATTCTTTTCTGGAGACACGTACACCTCAACATCCTCTTCAGGATTTAGCATGTCGTCTACGGCGTCGGGAGACATATGGACATCAGTACCCTCTTCGGGATTTAATATATCATCAACAGCTTCTGTTGATGTATCTTCATTGATTATACTATCTTCTGGAGCTTCCTCGTTGGCAGTTGTGGCAGTGGCTTGATCGACATCATCTTGCAGACCGAAGTCGCAATCATTTAAAGCTTCAATCATTAAACGATCTTCTTCTTCACGGAGTATTCCTGGTGTAGCAGGAATCTGGGTAGTTTTCACCGTAAGAGAAGGAAATCGCAAAACTTCCTCATCCCTCTGCTCAGCATCATCTCTCTGCTCAGCATCATCTCTCTGCTCAACATCATTCCTCTGTTCCACCTCGTCCCTCTGCTCTGGAGTAGGAGTCTCCTGCCTAGGCTCGGGTGCAGGTGTAGGGGATGACATGGTGATTCCAGCTACAGCACTGGCCACCACCGAGGACAAGATTTGTCTCGGAGGGGTGATCACCCTCTTTTTTCTTCTGGCGTCCAGTTTCTTTCTATGAAGAGGTCTCTCTGGACTCTCCACATCTACTACATCGACCTGCTTTGGAAGAGAGGTTGGCGTAGTCGCTTCTTCTCTTTGGGTCGATTCGGCCAGTTGCCGAGACTGTGACCTGGTGGTAACTTTTCTGATGGCTCCAAGATAAGTTTCTTCTTTGCAACCGGAGAAGAAGGTTCGTCAATCCTCCTCTTCCTCTCCTTGGCTGGAGACTTGACAACTTTTAAGGAGATGCGCAGCCGTTCGTTAACCTCCTCAGGGAAGTTAGCTTCCCTTGAGGCTTCCAACGGGTCATCTACCGGCTTATGTTCCTCATTATTATTCGGAGCTGATGTAACAGCTGCTCCTTTCTTCAGACGCATCGCTGTCGCGAAACTATCTACAAGGTTGAAATTCTCGGCGAACGTATTCGCTGATGTGTAAAAAATTGAATATGTGTATAACATCCTGGGGCCGTGATCACTCTTGGTCGGCATCGAGAACATTGCTCTTATGTCTCGAGCGTTATAATAAGCCCAAGCTCCGGCGCCATCGATCAAATAACCTTGTCCTCGCAGGCACGTTATGGCGTTACCTACGTGGAATTGGTCGTAACCGAATTGCTGTAGAAAACGGCTGGGAAGATAAGGTTCCAAGTAACATTTCTCCTCAAATCTGTAAACCAAATGTGATGGCCGGATCGTCTTCAGCAATTCAAATACTGTACGACCTAGAGGCTGCCTCCATAGATCAACCAGATTTGTTGTCATATGTTCATTACCAGTCGGAGGGAGAACACATTAGAAATTCCACCCCTTCCCGATATTCAAAGAACGTCTGCAATCTCTCAGACTGGTATATATCCATTTACCCTGGGAGAGTCTCCGCAGATAGCTGCCGCCGACTGCTCCTATATCAGGATTCATCAATGATGGATGGTGCAGAAGTAACCATCCAAACAAATAAGTATAGGGCAGTTCCAGCCGAGGAAAGTTCCCCTTCTCGCCCTTGCATTTGAGCATCGAGTCAACATAAAGACAAAGACCATTGTTTATTCTGCAGGTCATCGCTGATAGCAGATCCATCCGGTAGCCAAAGACTAACCGGACAGCAGCATAGAGCACACCGCGATGGAAGCGGTCGACAGCGCTCGCTTCCGGGACGACGAATCGTCGGAGCCAGTATGTAAGGAAACCCGTCAACTGGGCTTCCTTGGACATGGACCTAAAGCCCAGCCTTATGTAACTTTCAATAACATCCCCTGTCTGGAAAGGAGGATATTGTAGTTCATCATCAACTTTGATGTCCATTTCTTTGTTCTCTTCCATCAAACCTATCACTTCACTGTGGCTGAGTGGTTTGAAGAAACTAGGGTTACACTTATCATGATCCTTAGTCTTCTTCTCTATGATGTGGTTGAGGAAGAGATAAGACAACCACTTCGACGAATAGCAAGTACCAGAAGAACCACTCTTGTAATATAAAAGCAGATCTTATAATGGCATAGCAATTCTTCAAAGACGTCCACCATTTCAGCATTTTCCCGACGAAGTCGGTCCAATTCATCATTTGTTGGAACAAATTCCTCATAAGGGAATTCTTCCATTGGCAAGCTCGAGATATATTTCATCTCATGAAGAGCAAGTCCAATTTCTCCACAGGGTGTCATGAAGGTCCCTGTCCTGAAGTTATACCTCTCTGCCAAAGCAAGGAACAGATGAGGGTTGGGGTGAAAGCCGTATACAGTAGAGAATAGCGGATGATATAGCTCAATCTCCTTGAGCTTATCTTCAAACTGAACCAATATCCAGTTGGCTATGCAACTCCATCTTTTGTGATCATGGTTCACCAGACCTGTCAGACGGATGTCCTGATCCGGGTATCTTCCTTCAACCTTCGCAAATTCGTTTGCGAAGATCGATGTTCTAACCAGTAGTAGCAAGGAAGAATTCTCTAGCGGAATGCAACCAGGCTTCAGTCCTCTGAGCAGTGAGCTATGACGCTTAGAAGAGCTGTAGAACATATCCTTATTATTTGGCCCTTTCATTACACAGATGTTCCATGTTTTAGCTTGTTGGTGGGGAGTGATATCCCAGTCTATTCTCCAGGGATAACTCGTATGAGCATAGCGAGCTAAGGGGAGGCACCTGGAGATCTCTGGCAAGAGTATCCTTTTATCAGCTCTCCGAAGGAGTCTCTGTTCGACTCAAGGCCTTGGTTGAGAACATTTCTCGATAGCCTCACCAAATAGAAACATGGGTTTCTTGTGAGTAATGGCATCGGCAGTCTGCAGAGGCTGTCCATTCATCAGACTCAATAAAGTTTCATTGTCCTGTGCTACCAAGATGGCTTGACGGGAAGATGGCAGAGCATATTGGGGAAAAAGTACATGGGACAAATCTTCTTTGAACTCTGGTTCAGCAAGGGTCCCTGCGAAGATTTCATACTCTGGGTCCTCTCTGATATTAACTGCATCAAACAGAAAGATAGAATTCAGTATATGCAAAATCAAAGGTTCTGTCCAAAAAATCAGCAACTTGCGCAAGCATCAGATTGCGTTGTCTGTAAAACATCGGATTGCGCAACAACAGCTTCTATGCGCAAACTGTCCACTTGTGCCAACTCATTCACTTGCGCAAGCCATCAGATTGCGCTGACTAACTTGCGCAAAGCATCGGTTTGCGCTGGACAGCCTTACGCAAATCAGCAGATTGCGCTGACTTTTGCCAGCACTTTCCAACCGATTGTCCAAGAAAATAGTCGTCATAAAAATGAGAACTATTGGGTTTGTGCAACCGAAACCCTAAACAGGGCGGCGCAATATAACCAAATCTCTAAAAAGAGATTGGTTTGAAGGATCAACAGTGTCAAAAGAACCCTAAAAAGGGGTCTTTGATCGAGTTCACTACCTTACAGTGCGGGATGAGCGATTTCATGTCGAGAAATATGCGGCACAGCCCGAGCCGAAGACTCGGCGGGGGCCTTGCCCTTCTCGGCGGCGGAGCGCTTTGGAGCCATTAGGGTCGACGGAGAAGAAGAAGAGTTGGAATGGGCTCAAGAATTTTCTCTCTCAGATGATTAGAAGCAAGTAAAGAATAACAGAGAGGAGAAAGAGAACTATTTATAGTTTTCGAAAGTGAATAGACGCCTTAGATTGCGCCGAAGAAATAGGAGCTGCCTCCTCCAATTGTGCAGACAAGTCATTACATACGCAACTTGATTTAAAAATAAAAATTCAAAGTATTTCGAAACTTTGAATAAATTCAACTTTCGAAAACTTTGAAGGGGGTCTTGTAGGTCCTAAAAATTAAGTTGCACCCATCAACAAAGCCATGAAAATCAAAAAGTGCATCCTTCAAATGAACTGCGCAAGAGACAGATTGCGTACAATCTCGATTGTGCAGGCGGAACTGTGCATTCATCTAAGTGCGCAAGCTGACGTGGCCTCGTCATCATTATCTGACAGAGAATCAGATCTTCTGACAACTGACAGCACGGAGAACGAGGAAACTGTTCATTTATCGTACAGCACAGCGCTCGAGGACAGCTGTACAAGCAGCGCAATCTGCCAGACTCTTTGCAGCGCGGTCCATCACAGCGCAATCTGAAGCTAGCGCAATTCATGTGGCGCACTCCATCAAGACAACTGACAATGTACACGTGGCCTTCATGCCATCAATTACTCACCATGTGGCAATCGTCTGTACACGATCAAGCGTATTTCAATCAAATAATGCCACTCGTCACATACAGATAGTCCACGATCGGGTAACTGTCTGCGCAGTCCATTGCTTGCGCAATCCAAAGTCAGCGCAATCCATCTTGCACAATTCAGAATAACTAAAAATTAGTTATTTCCAGAACTCTATAAATAGAGTTTGAAGCCTTCATTGTCACAGACACACATAGAGATTAGAAAAATCAGAGAGTTCAGGAGTTCTTGCCCAAGTGCTGTTGCATTCTTCAGAGGCTATCGCCTTCAACTTCAGAGGCTACCGTCTTCAAAGTTCACATCATCCAAGGGATAAAGCGATCGTCATTCAGATCGGATTTCTATAGTTGTACTTTCCCAGAATTCTTGTAATCTTCTTACAAAGTTTGTGAAATAAAGATCAACTTTTGTTTTTGCAAACAGGCATGTAGTACTTTTGTTTTACTCTTCGGGCTAGGTTTTGTTGCATCTACATCCATATCTTGATCAGTTTGGAGAGAAGATTTTTCACTTACAACCTTTTCAGAAAAGTAGATACAGGTATCAGAAAAGTAGATACTGATTCAAGTAGGTACAAAAAAGTTCAAGTAAAAAAATGCAAGTAGAAAGTGTGCTCAAGTAGATAGTGTTCAAAAAAGTTCAAGTAGACAGAAAAGTCCAACTTTCTGGAAATAAACAAATAGAAAGAAAAGTTGAAGTCATAGTTCGCGGTATCGGCCGATACCGATCCGATACTGTCGATACCGATACGGTTTGGTATGTCCCGATATGATGCCGACCGATATCCGATACTGACCGATACCCGATACTGACCGATACCGCCGATCCTGATACTCATAGGAATGGTCCGATACTGATTCCGATACCGATACTTTGAACCTTGGTGAAGTAGATAGTGTGTGTCTACTTTACACTAAAATTGAAAGAGGGGATGAAATAAACCTGATTCATCATCCTTGTCCTCTGCGAACCGTCGGAGGCATAACTCGGTGCATTAACGATAGGGACTGGAGGAATTGGAAAGTTGGAACCGGTATCGGATAACGGCGTAGCACAGAGACCTTGTGAAAGTAAGCTGTTTATCATCTTATTTTTTTCTCTCAATCTCATCAAGCAACTTCTTTTTCTCCTCCTCCCAGGTAGTCGGAGTTTTAGGAGTGTTGAAAAAAGATCTTGGGTTGACATATTTCCCCATTACCGTAACACGACCACCGTGCTCGGGCCTCTCCATTGCATATCCAAAAGCATCTATGTTTTGAGGAATCAACAACTGTCCAGAACTTATTTTCTTTTTCACTTCATCCTATAAAAAGAATGAATTTATGTTAGCATCTTAATATGAAGTTGTGCAAGAAGAATGAAAATAAAATACAGTTAAGACTTGCTTACAATTTTATCCACCATTGTTTGTGTGACTGGATCATAAACTATCGACGGATCATCACCTTCATTAGCATCTTCATTATCAACCCCTACTATTCTTTTTGTTGAACTTGTGCCTACATCCCACTTTTGCTTCTTCCGAGATAGCTTCCAAAATAGACAGCGGTCTACTTGGTCCTCAGAATATGTACCATCTTTCTTCTGTTTTTTAGAAAAAGTCATTATATAAAACTCACAATACTGACTTAAAATTCAAAATAAGATATATAAAACTCAAATACTGACTTCAAATTCAAAATGAGATCACTTACAATTTCTTCTCTTAAACCGGCATAGCCTTTTCGGCTTAGCCTATGGTTATATACATGCTTCATTCTCCGGCTTTGTTGCACTTTGCGCCGGGACTGAAATGATAATGTAATTTGCTTACAGTAAGTAAGAATTTCTGAAGTTGCAAAGTTAAAACATAATTAACACTACGATACCTGAAAGTCGTTAGAAAGACGAGTTGCCACAAACTTGGACCATTCACTTTGATTGATAAAATCATAGTTTGGAGGGGGATTTTGAAGAACTGCAAGTTTGTCCATATTTGTAAGAACATAAGCTGTCAATGTATGCCGGAATGATTTTGATGAAACATCCATTGTTTGCATTAAATTTTTTTAGGTCTTGGATCAAGGAGAAAAGATTGCTGCATATGAAGATTACTACAGTTTAGAACCATAAGTAGTAATAAATGAACTCAAAATAATTTTTCTATATAAATAAAAGTTACCTCCACTGACGACCATGCATTGTCTTTAATATTTTGAGGGACTTTTTGCCAATCGTCATAAGTAATGGGTATTATAGAACGTGCAATGACCCCAATCAAGCTAACACATTCTGCACCAGCCGCCCCAATAGGCTGTCCGGCCTCATTGAATGTGACAATTTGTTTTATTCCGTCACTTTTTCGCTTGATAGTTTTCTCCATTTTTGTAGGACCTCTTGTTGCTTTTTATTTTTGTACTTCCTCCACTTGGGGAGGGTTCATCTCTATAATCTGTGACAAAGACAAGCATGTGACAAAAAGCTAACTTGATTAGGAGGATAATGCCTAAGTGGCTCTCTGATTGGCATCGCCACTGGATCATACAAAAACAAAAATATAATATGATGTCTGTGTTTGTGTGTCTCCCTCCAAAGATTTCAATTCACAACTGAACCTGTTTCAAACCTAGTTAAAAACCAAACATCCATTTCCCATATATTGTGTCAGAATCCCATATATACTTCTCAGGAACAACACTTACAAGAAGAAGAAAAAATAATGCATACCTCTTTTGATAGACAACACTTACCAAATAATATATCACATAATATGATGCATATCTCTTTTGATGACCTCTTTTTTTTATTTTTGGAAGGTGTCATATTAGGCATGCTTGATGTCTGCAAGGTGGCCGAAAAAGGCTATAAAATAATATACAAACATATTGGATCAAACTATATATGTCAAAGATATAAGTAGAGGAGATTTTACAATATATGTCTAACAAAGTAAGTGGATAGTATCAGTAAAAATAGGCTGAAGTAATCGTATGAGTTCAAAAAACAAAATTCATTAATGTCACATATGATAAGAAACTTGTGTCCAACATTTACTTATCAACCCAATCCCCTTCACAACCTACTCTTTTATAACACATATTATCATCATCCCCAGCATCAAATAATATATCAGTATTCATCGATGCATTAGCAAAGGGATGATGTTCCATTGTATTGTCCAGGTCTTCATCATCTTCTTTGTGCATATAGTCTTTTTGACCCAGGGACAAAACAACAGACCATTGAGGATCAAGTTGGTCTTTTACATAAAATACTTGCTTGGCCTGTGAAGCTAAAACAAAAGAATCTGATTTGTACCCAACTCGATTAAGGTCCACCAATGTGAAACCAAGTTCATCAACCTTAACACCCTTACTATCGACCCAGTCGCACTTAAATAATGGAATTTTGAAAGTGTGATAATCAAGCTCCCATATTTCTGTGATAACCCCGTAGAAACACATGTCCCCTATTATAGGATTCTTATCTTTCGAACTTGCAATCTGCATTGTCGTAGCTACAAGACTAACTCCACTATTTTGGGTAACTCGAGCATTGTCACAACCCTTCATGTGATAGCGACAACCATTAATAACGTAGCCAGAACACTTAAGCACATGGTGGCTAGGCCCTTGTGCTATCCACTTTACAGTTTGTGAAATGTCTTCTCTTTCATTAAATTGACCGCCAACCTGCAAAGTTTTATATTTATTAAAAGCAAACTTAACATCTAAATAAGTTAGAATATAACTACAATAATATTGCTACAAATTCTACCTTCTCCTGTAACCATTGGAGAAATGATTGATTGTGTTTGTCCTGCAACCACTTTTTATTTTTAGATTTAAGGGGATGTTGTGATTGTAACCACTCCATATGCTCACTGTCAAGACATCATAACAAACTTAATCATACAATTTTCATACAATGAATAAATAGAAAATTTATGATAAAGATGCTTACTCAATATAAGGTTGAATTTCATCTGTATTCTCCAAAACATATAAATGGGCTTGTTGCCATTCTTCACGATCAAGCTACAACAAAAATACCTTTTAATGATGGCTAAAAATCGTCATTAATTAAGAACCATGACGTTTTTTTCCAATCCAACCGTTATGAAAATGGGTGTTATAAATGTTTTTGAAAGCGTTATAGATAATTCTTCCAAAAACGTCATTAATAGGTTGAATTTCTGCTATATTTTATTTTCAAAGCGTTATGGATATTTATGTAAAACCGTTATGAATAGTTAATATGGTTTAGAAGTCAGGACATTTTGAAAGCGTTATGAATAGATGATCTGTATATGGTCATTGTATCACATTTATAACGCTTTATACTGCATGTTATACATTCCAAACGTTGCTCAATTCAATTCAAAAATAACCATTTTGATCCATATTCACAACAAAACATTGAAATGTAATATAAAGTACCATTCTCCATTTCATTGTCTCAAAATAGGGTACATCAACATCTCACAGATATAGAGTACTTTAGCTAGCTACATTTTATTGTCTCAAAATAGGGTATATCAACATCTGCATATGGTCATTGTATCACCTGTCCTTGGCCTCCACATGTGCTACATTTGGTCACTTTTGTGCCAGGTTTGGCCCCAGAGCCATCGCAGGTGCTGCAACTCTCCAGCCTGGTTACCTCAATCTCTTTTTCCACACCAAATACTGCTTCTTTGAAGTTAAGGACGAGGCTGTAGCTTTCATCATCACCCTACATTGGCCTGTTGCGAGCAGCTCTGCTTCCGCCCATTCCTCCCATTCGGCCCATGCCTTCAAATAATGACTCGAATATATCGAATGGATTGCTGAAATCCTGAAAGACATGTTTTCCAGATATATTAGATTGTATTAAATATGAGGAATTGCCAATTCTCTTTATCTGTGGTAGGAACTTACCCCCATGCCCATACCAGAGCCTTTCAAACTGGCTTCTCCATTTCTGTCATACAGAGATCACTTCTCGTTGTCCAACAGTACCTGTAATGGGAATTTTCTTAGGGAAAACAACAGGACAAGAAACGTAGTTTAGCTAATAAACTGACACACAGCATCTTACCTCGTGGGCATTGCTAATATCTTTGAATTTCTGCTCTTCTCCAGATTCTCTAAAATAGAAAGGGGGTGTGAGTGGTTGATTAAATTAAATTTAAATACAATTACTTGGCAAATAAATAACACAGATGTAATGGATATAGAGAAGCAAACTAGGATAAGAAAAATAATATTAATATATGTAATCCTTTATAATTTTTAAGTAATGAAACTCTAACATCAGTAACTATTTAATCTACAAACACTAAAAGCTAATAATTTATCTGATGAATGAATTCACATAACCTAATGCTCAAACAAGCAAATAAACATTACCACATAATTTGGAGAATAATATCATCAAACTTTCTGTTTCTGTCGAAGAATATCTCATTGTCGTCAAAAACACTAGGTTTGATAACCTATCATAGCAATATAAACAAGTTATGGACCTAAAATAATAATGAATCTATATCTGGTATTATTAAAGATTTTACTTACAATAGCGACTATTCCTGGATGTCGGAAGCCTTTGAGCTTATGGAATAGATCATCTCCAATGTGGTCAACAGTATCATCCAATGCTACATGCAAGGCATTTTCTTCATAAAACTTTATTATATCATCTTCAGAACACACATGTTCCTGGAACACGTGACAACTAGATTAAGAAATTGAGCAATTAGTATACACATACGGACATAACCACAAGTCAATCCCGAACCCAAAATTTTAGATAGAATATTCTTCTAGATAAAATATTCTTTTACAGAAGTATATTTAGGCATCGATTATGTTACACTATTTTCAAACCATTTGGAAGATATCACTGAGAGCTGGATTCAAAGCAAGATGTCCATATTGATAAAATGACCACGTTTAAATTTTAGGAGTACAGAAATTTTGCTGTTTGTCCAAGAGTATACCTCAATATACTGAAGGTCACAACTTTTCACAGAAAATCCAAACTTGCATGCATCTTCATATGTCCATCTAGGATTTGCATAAGCACGGATGTTAATCTGGTAACCAACCAATTGCCTAATTTCTTGGATAACCAAAACATCTTCAATGGGTTTTTTTTGACGTTCAACCTGTACAGAAAGAGTAGTTTAAGGTAAATATTTAGTATTTCTGAAATTTAAGCCATGACAACATAAAGATCTTATACTTCAAAGGAATTGGAGCTCTCATTTACTATATTCTGAAGTACTTTCCTTAATCATAAGATTTACCATCTCGCAATGTCTAAATAACATAAAAAGACTAAATAAACATGGTTTTGGGTAAGGTTTTTAACCTTTAACTTAATCGTATTGAAGCCCTCATTAACTAGCTGAGACACAACATGAGCGACCTCTCTTGGACTACCATCGCAATCTATAAGAGCACAAATCTGCACGCAGGCTATAATTTTTCAATTTTCAGTTTCGTAACTTATTGGCAAAGTGACTCACTTATTGGCAAGCCTACGAGCTCCATATCAAAACCTGGTTTGGTTTTTGGATTTGTAGATAACTAGGTAATCTTGAATTCTCTCTTTGTCAAGTTCTGCTCAAAGTTCTCTGCAACAAAAGAAAAAGTAGTAGTAATTATACAAAAATATGAAAAGTTAGACATGTACAAAGTTTCCATTTCTACAATCATCAACATGCTTATTTGTTTCCCTTATAATGGATCAATATATCGATAGTTTCTAACTAATGGAATACCATATAGATGTAATCAGTCTTTCTGATAGTGTAGTGTAAGTTTCAGAAATAAACAGGTTGGTGACAACAATGTTACAAAGATATTACTTGTACGCTCCAAAAAATTTAAGTATCTATTCCTTAATTTGTGATGATTTTGACTTGCCAGTTCAAACATGTTCAAGTATGTAAAAATATTATGCTAGGACAAATGTTACAGGAGGACCGTCTTTTATTTCATCAAATTATAATCATTAATACAAATGTACAACATGCTAACCCCAAATTCATATGGGGAATGACAGCTATTACTAAGAGAACCTAGAAAAGGATATGTACTCTCACCTTGAACGAATACGCATCTGAAACAAGAGGTTAATTACACTAACCTCCCTTATATTTTAAGTTTATTACACGGGGTACCTTTATTTTAAAAATAATGACATGGAATACCCGTATCTTGAAAATAATAAAAAGGGATAATTAACTACCCTTATTTTGCCTACAATAAGGGTACGACGTGTCAATATTTTCAAAATAAGGATAATAAACATAAAACATAGGGAAGGTTAGTGCAATTATTTGTTTTTGAGAAGTTGCTCTTCTTGTTACCTTTTGCAGATTAAGTTAAGGTATCTGATGCACCAGAAGCAGCTGAATATGTACTCGGTTGGTTTTATGCTTGCAAAAGTCTTCAGGATCTCATTCTCTGCCTTTTTTTGCTACGTCCATTGTATCTCTTCAAATCAATTAACATATGAGCTGAATATCTAGACTTAGGGGAATGAAGGGGAAAAAACTAATATTTACCAAATAGACATTTCTGGCGGCATTGAGACTTGGACCTCAACTAAAACCTTTCCTTGCAACAAGTGGCAGTTTATATGCTCAACGGTCATCTCCTAAAAAGTCCAGTCTAGTAAGTTGGGTTCTAAAAATACTTCCAAAAGCTATGGAAGATTTAATGTCCTTCACATGTGTATAGACAATAAGAAAAGTTCTGCAAAATCACGGTTTTGGCAAATAATGAAGAATAAGGATTTCGGCATGATAAAATAACATGTAGAATCATTTAGCTTATTACGTCGAGGAAATAGTCGACTCGGTCGAGTTGAGTTAAGTCGGTACGAAAACCATTTGGAACGAGTTGAGTAGGTACGAAGAAATCATACGAACAGATTTGGGTTAGCGCGAGGAGTCGGTAGCACGATTTGAAAGTGCGAGTTAAGGATATGAGAATGGATATATGAAATCGAAATTGTGTCGCAACGATGTTAAGTAGTTACAACAGAATGGATCTTGTGCGAGACTTGATTCGTATTCGAGTTTGGATAATGGCAATAATTGCAACGGGTTTGAGCTTATGAGAAAGGAAGATGTTCAAGTTATGCATATCGACGATGGTATTGAGGCGTATCAAAGACGATATGCAATAACTCTAGGATACTCTGATCGAATGATCGAAAATTATGTGAGCATTGTTGTTGGATGAATAAGATGCAAGTTAAGTTGATGGCAGTTTGGATGATAACGGTAGGAACGCTTTGGAGAATTTGAGAGTGAATGGATGTTGCTCGGATGAAATCGAAAGTGTTTGGATTGCTTCGCGGATCACCACTATATTGACATTCTTATCTTGAGCGAGTGCAACACCAGCCTCGCACATGCATCACGTCAAATTAGAACGATCATTTCGCGTGAGCGCTGGTATGGTGATTCATCCAGCGGGGATGATCGAACTTACAAGGCGTGGCAAATTTGATATAGACTTATGGTTTGATGCGAAAGTTCTTCGAGGATGGTTTTGATGAGTACGGAATGTGTCGAGCTATGATCACGGATAGGTAAACTCGGACCTGAGGCGAGTTGGCTTCATACGACAAGCAAAGATAGTCGACGGTAATATATGAGTGATTCGAGTAGCAACGGCACATCAGTTGCGCGGGAGTAGAGAAATTACGGATTGGTATGTTGGATTGGGTAAAGTCCCATAGGAATTTTCGAGAATTGATTTGGCTTCACGATAGGATATAGCATGGTTCGTTGTAACTGTCCCTCGTTGATGATCTTCAATTATCGAGCGTAGTTTCGGGGCAGCTGACCCTAGAAGACTCGACCGCCAAATCAAGTGAATGTTGAAGTCCCATAGGATGACCCTAAAGAAGTCGCATAATAAATATTATTGAGGATAAGGAATGATCGAGTATATGTTGAGAAACGTGTTTAGCGTAGTGATACGGTAAGGCGATTGTAAGAATTTTGCAAGGCGCGAGAGCGACGGATAGTAGAACGACCTTAAGAGTGTGTTGTAGATCGGTTGAGTAACGGTTAGGCTATGTGTATTGAGCGCGCCATCTATGTTGCGAATGAACTAGTCGTGATTGATTTGAGAATTGAGTAAAGGATTCGTACTCGGTCGAGAGTAGGAGATGGGCCTATCGTAAGAGACCTTGGGTCGAAAAGATTGTTGCCTTTGAGCATCGTAGACTCTAGTTGACCTTTTGTGTCGGGAGAGATTAAGCACGATGTCTGGATAAGTTACCTAGCGGGGGTAGCCCCAGACGCGATGCATAGGCAGTTCGAGAACGTGAGTTGTGTTGGGATAGTTATGTACGAGACTTAGTACGGATGGTAGGCAAAGAAAATGGAGACATGTGGACTTAGTCCATGTCATTAAGGCCAAGTGTTATGAATGATTGGATGAAAGACTTGAGTTATGTGAGAGATAGGCAAACGGTTGGGCGAATAGGCGCTGCGGAAGCTTGTTGCGATCGGATGCACAATGAATTGATGTAGTACGTGTGTTAGGTGGCCGGCGAGAAACTTACGAGATTGAAGTTTTGGTTGAATTAAGTTATGTGCAAGATGTTGGAAGATGATCGCATGTTATGGGATAACGCATACGAGATGTATTTTGAGAATAGGCGCTAAGATATGACTAAGTCCAGTACGGACCGATGGATGCTTGAGGATTTAAGTTGAGCTTGTTAGTTGTCTCGATATCCTACAACTGAGCTTGGCTGAAATGCATATATTGGTGGGACGCCTAAAATATGTGTATGATCCAATCTAAGTTGTATGATTCCAACGATAGTAGCACGAGATCGTGAAGCGATCTATGCGAGACACTTGGATTAAGTGTTGGTTTCGGTTCGAGGATGAACCTAATTTTGAGTGGTATATTATGTAATGCCCTTCTCCGCATCGGTGCATTACGATGAGTCGTTGACTCGAAGAGTTACGTTGACCCGATGAGGTAACGATGTGAATCGATGCAAGTGTTGCGTTGGCCAAAGGTAAGCTTTGAGTCAGTTGGAATCTATGAATCGAATCAATGCAAAGGATAAGTCCCGTCGATTAAGTGCTGATTCTAGTTTATCTGGTGTGCAGGCTATGCTTTTACGCTGGACGATAAGAGGTCGGCATTTTACCTTATGCAATGAAGTGTCCGCAAAACTTAATCGCGGCCTTACAACGGATTGTGGCATGGGCGCGATAGGCCAAATCAACTGAGTAGTCCCAAGGAATGGCTAAGTCTGGGAGTTAGCTATGCGATCGAGTTATGGAAGCGAGACGCTTCAAATCGGCAAAACGGTAAGGCGTATCGGCTTAAGGTGGACGGGTTCTTGACTCTCTCTCTCTATTCCTTCACGTCTAATAAAATGTGTTATGGTATGCGTAATATGTTATCGAGTTAGCGAGCGTGGCTCGGCGAGTAAGTGCCTAAGTATGTGTCGAACACTAAGATAGAACATTGAACAATCGAACAATTGAAGCGACGTACATCGAGTGCACGAGTCGCAGTAGGGCATTGATGGTAGAACATTGAAAGATGATAATGAGATGTGCATCATGTACACGGCTCCGAGAACATTGAACTCTAGGCGTAGAACATTGATTATGGTGCTGAGCGTGCCTTTGTGCACTTAAGCTACAAAATGACTAAGTAAATACGGAGATAGGCTATGAGAATAACATTATGTACGGGACGCGTGAATACGAGTATGAGATGACTAAGCCGTTGGGGGTCGTGCATCAATATGGATATGTTGGGGCATAACGCCGACGGAGCTCCCCATATGAATGGTAGATTATGTGTATGGCACGGGAAACCGTTTATGTGCGAGACTATGTTTATGGAACGCGAGATGGATTAGAATGTATGACTTGTATGCTATAGCGCGTATTGCATAGTCAATGGACTCGGATTGCCCGTGTATGGGTACGACTTCCCTCGAACGGTTACGTCGGGGCGCCGGAACCGTTCGGCCTAGGAGGGAATTATGTGTGGTATTTATGGTGCACAACATTCGGACGGATTGCGACCGTCCAGTGCTGTGATAAGCTATGATATCCGTAAGTTTGCGATCCTTCGGATATTGGGCTAGCAACCCGTATCGGAGCGATCTTAGGCTTACACATATGAGATGCCAAGTCCATTACGGTACGACACACCGTGACCTTTATATAGTTAGGGCCGGTGGGCTGAGATGAGAGCTGGGTGCAGGCGCAGGGCCTGCTATCTATTATGCATGTGTTTACGCTTATGATTGGCCGGTTGTACGAACCGATTATGTTTGCTTATGCTAAGTTCTAACCACTGCAGGCTAAGGGAAACGGGACGAGATGAGCACGAACACTATGTTTATGTTTCAGATTATGTCTAACTGTATCTGCTGCAGGAACACGGTGTGGACACATTTAAGTTATGTGCTATGTTTAAGCATTGCCATGAAATTGATCCTAAGGCTAAATAGAAAGACAACAAAGTAAGATGCTTGTTTCACTAAATGAATAAGTGTTTGGTTTGGGTGCGAGCGGGTCTTGATCAGTACGAATCGAGGACGAAAGTACTAAACCCCCACTAGTTTATGTGCAGGTTCAGGTTATGATCGACTCGGGGCGGAGCTTGGCTTGGACGTGTCGAGGCATGGAGTCCTTGGCGTTCAAGAGGAGCTACCGCATATGCGTTCGGACTTACGACATGGAGATGTTCGGCCGAGGACTACTTGGTGGCTATAAAGAGGCATAATGTATGGAACAATGTAATCCTTTGTGAGCTAGAGAGATCATGAGCGTTGTAGCCAATTGGCATTTTATGTTGGGCTATTCAGAGCCTTTGTAACCTTCAGTTCAATATGAATAAAAGAGATTCTTGTGTTATACTTTGTTTCCTTCTGCTGCTTTATGTTATCAAATTGAGATAAACTCTATGTGAACTGTTATCTTGCCTTGCACAAGCGCAACTCCAGGTTCGTGCGGCATCATGCCCCAGCGAGGACGATGATTCGGGTAAAATCTAGCAAGGATGAGCGATTTCCCGGGTCGGGGCGTGACAAAGGCTGCATGGACGTGGCCTCTCAATATTTGAGCCGCATGGAGATGATCCCCATGATTCGAGCCGCATGAGAACAACGGCCGCATAGGGTGACTTCTTATAATTTGAGCCACATGACGAGGGTCTCCACGATCCAAGCCGTATGCGAGCATCAGTCGCATAGGATGGTGGCAGCCGCATAGGGAGCTTTGTAGTTGGTGGATCGTGCCAGCTGCAGAGAAGATTTTCTTTGTTTCCCGAGGAATACGCCGTCATATCAAGGTTCATCATTTCATCTTTAATATCAGAGTTATCACTTTACGTCAGAGCATTTAATGGGAGCAGTCACTTTATGGCCAGCTGTAAAGGCAAGCTGCATAGGGTCACGTGATTCTTGCCTGAGCCGCATGAGGCTATTGAAGAGTTTCTGAACCGCATGAGGCTCTGATAGATTACTGAGCCGCATGAGGCTCCTTCTGTTTTGGGCCGCATGGGCTTCTTCTCTTTTGAGCCGCATGGGCTTCTTCTGTTTTGAGCCGCATGGCCTTCTTCTGTTTTGAACCGCATGGACTTTTCTAGTTCTTTTCCATGCTTCTACAGTCAGATGTGTAGCAACATGGCTTTAAGTATAAGTGGGAGATTTATAATAGTATACTGAAAAGCAATGCTTTGAGTATAAGTGGAAGATTGTTAGGGTTATATACTAAAAGCATCACTTTTGTAGTAACCTTATTTCCTTAAATTTTGAATGAGAATCATATGGGCAAATGTTTACATATTGTATTTGTTGCAAGTATTAATGCAAATGTCTGATATTCAATATTGTAGATAATATGGTGTGTGGTGTCACACAGAAGATCATATTATCAGTTCCTTATGGAGTAAATAATTAGTTCACAACCTAGATGGACTTGGACAATCTATTGGAAAGTTTGTAGTGTAATCTAGTATTAGTCTATCTTGACTATAGGTTTACACTAGTACACTTTGTATGTATTGAACAGGACCACTTGAGGTTGTTCTCTTTGTACTGACTACATAAGAGAACAAACACCTCTGTTATTATGGATGCTTGTGCTCTTAATCCGGATATAATAACGGACATGTATATGCAGTGTGTATTACTTTGACTCATAAAAGAGTGAGATTCATTATGGATCAACAACCTCAATGTATTGGGTAATAACATTGTATGTAGATGGGCTGTTGATTATAAATGGAATCCATATCCCGATACATCTGGTTGATAATGTCTTCTTAAGGAGCTCATAAGGGTTGTCATGTAAACCCTGCAGGTGGATTATATCCGACAAGACAAATAAAGTTGAGCGGTACTACTTAAGGATAAAAGATATCGAATCATTATAGTTGTCAGTAATTTAATTTGATCGATGGACATACGATATCTTAACATAGGGAGCCAAACGAGCATATAATAAAAGGAGCCCACAAACATAATTTGGGATTAGGGAGGTAGTGCAATAATAGCTCATTAGTGGACCGAGCTATTGTTAATGGGCCTGGATTGTGTGTTCGGGCTGAACACGGGATATCCAGATCCGTTAGGAGGCCTAACCCTAATTTCTCCTCATGGTCCCTGTTGTAGCCTATATATATCCTCTATTCTCTGGCCGCCAGATTACTGATCAGAAATATGAAACTTTCTCTAAATTCGTGATTCACGTAAGGAGAGGAAGGGAGGGCTGCCAAGGAGAAGAAAAGGTTAGGAGATCGTCGCCCACACGACGTCCAACTCGAGGAAGAAATACGTGCAGAAGATCTTGGGGTCGTCCGCTCGAGATTGCCAGGAATTACTTGTCTCCTTTCCGCCGCAGGTATAATTCGTGAACCCTAGTTTCTGCCTATGAAGTGTTAGAACACGTATTAGATCTGTTTAACTTTCTATCGATCAATACGCACACCAAAGGAAGGGTCCTGGGAATCCCCTGTTCCATCATTGACATCATCGAGAAACATATATTTTTATAAATAAAATTCTATAAATATTTGTAATTCCCTAAATCCTTTTCAAAGTCGATAGTTGAACATCCAAAATTTAATAATAAAAAATATTTGCTAGCGAAACTAGTTTGTTATCCTTGGATCATAATGGTCTTTAGAAATATAACATATTATCCAAAGTACAATATAGAATAAATAAATAAATAAATAAAAATTTGAAAAAATTTGGGAAGGGGAGTTACAGGTTCTGGCAACACTTTCTCAAGAAGTATAGTTTCTGGGGCCGAGGGAGTCGGGGATGACATTATTATTCCAGCTACAGCTAGTACAGTTAAAGGAATGGTCGTCTGCATGATTCGGTATCCCGAGAGATCTTCCATAATGACTAGAGCCGGGGCAGTGGTTACTGTTGCCTCTACAGATGAGAAAAAATAAGTCGATATTTTATTCAATCATGATTATACTAAAAGGTACAGATATTACCTTTTTGAGGTGGCAGATCCTTTCGTAAAGGTAGTGATGTATTCGGCCGACTCGAGGACTCTTTTGGTATGGAAGTGGTGAGTGAAGGGTCAGTTTTTTGACGATCTACATGAGTCACCATCAATCTCCTTCTAGTCTTTCGTAGAAGAGGTGTCTCAGGTTCTTCTTCAACTTCGTCTTGCATGTTAGGCTCCCTGATGACCTCTTCACGGATGACTCTACTATCTCTGGGAACTTAAGAAGGAGTTACCTCTCCTCCTCCAGGGGATGCTCCAGTCAGCATCTGCTTTATCTAGGACCGTATTGTCCTGGTAGTGTGCTGCTCAGCAATGACCAATGTGGTCTTTTCTTCCCTGGAGCCTTAAGAGAAGAAGGAAGATCGTCGGGGTGTGATGGAGCAGACGATTCTCCAGTCTTTCTTTTCTTACTAAGCCCCGTTGCAGGAGACTTTACCTTCGAATCTTTGATGATACATCTAGTGGGTCATTGACTTCATCGTTGAAGCCCACGAGGGAAGCCTCCAAAGGTTCATCAGCGGGATCATGATCCTCTTCCTCTCTAAATGACTATGCAGTATGAATCCAAGCTCTAGATCGTCTACCACTAGGAAAACTGTCGGCTAGGTTGAAGTTTTCGGCTAAAGTGTTGGCCGAAGTATACAAATTTGAGTATGTATATAACATACGCGAGCCCATTTGAGAAACATTGGGCATGGAGAATACGGCCTTGGTGCCTCTTGTATTGTAATATCCCAAGCTCTGGCACCATCTATTAGGTAACCCTTGGCCTCTAAACAGGTGGTGGCGTTACCCACATGCATTTGATTATAGCCAAACTGCTAAACAAATCGGCTTGGTAGATATGGCTCCAGAAAATACTCGCCCTCAAACCGGTACACCAGGTGGGATGGTCGGATTGTCTTCAACCATGCAAAATTAGCCGAAGACAGACGGAGAGACGCCGTTTCTAAATCCATGAGATGTGGGGGAAGATTCTAATATCGTGGAGGGAGAGAGACACATTGAAATCTCCATCCAGACCTTCGATTCAAAGCTCTTCTGCATTCAGAAAGTGTATTTATATTCCATCGAGCATTGGAAAAATGCCTGATAATGTTACCTCCAACTTCACCCATATCAGGGTCCATCAAACTAGAGTAGTGAAGCAGAAACCACCCAAATAAATAGGTGTAAGGCATTTCAGTACGAGGGAAGTTATCCCTGTCATACACCATGGTATTAATAAAAGAACGCAAGCCTGCATTCAAGCGGCAAGTCATCGCCGAAAGAAGATCTATCTTGTAGCCTGTAAAACCCCTAATTTCTACTACGATTTTTTTTTAATAAATATGGTATTGATTTTTGTACTTCGTATTTATACGTCGCATACGAGTTTACGTTTCGTAAATTTCTCGTCAAGTGCGAAGTATATATTTTTATAAAACGTTTTAATTATATAGATGTAGAAAATATTTCAAAATAATAGACGATAAATATTTTATATTGCTTGAAGTTGTAAATACGTCGCGCCGAGGATTGCCAAACTTTATTTTTATTTAAAAAAGACCATTTTATTTTATGGTACAAGTATAACTAGTAATTTAGAAAAATTATGTTTTACGTAAGTATTATTTTTGCATGCGAGTGTATATATATATTTGTATTTTCAAAATTAATTATTATCATTAATATATTATTTTGAAAAACGTATATTAAATGTGGGTTGATTTAATATGTAATTAATTATGGTAATTTAATTTGGAAAAAAATATTAATTTATTTAAATACAGTTTAAATTAGAGGTAGAATCTATCTACATTGGATTATATTTGATTGAGTTACTTTTAAATCAATTTGAATTAAATAGTGGAAAATCTAAGGGGAATTAAAACACTTCTTAGTCCTTATCTAGATAAGACTTTTTTAAACGCCCTAATTTTTTCAAAATAAATATTTGTTGAATTTTTGTATTTTTATATAACTATTTATTGACTTATTATATACTTTATATTATTTGACATATATTTAGTATAATGCTCATTAGTGAATTTAGTATACAAATATATAAAGCTATTTTTCTAGTACATTAAGGATCTAAACTATATTATACAATATTTCTCAAAATATTAGGATTTATTTCATAACTTTTATTACTTTTTACATGTTACTTATATTGTACACTATTTACATAATATGGAATAAATGTCAATTTAGTATTAAATATTTTAGCTTGTATAAATGAGATTAGATGAAGGTTGTTTAAATAAATATTAACTCTATTTATTAGCTATAATAATTTTAAATAATGTTATAGATAATTTAGATAAATATTAATTATATTTTAAGTTAATCATAATCCTATGTCTCATAGGAAAGCATCTCTATCTATATCCTATCCTAACGAAGCAAAATCCAATTTATTTAAATCATATCCTATCTAATTTAGGATATAAATCGGAAATAAATACCTATATAAACCCAATACATCTCCTTTCTATCAGCCATAATTCGAAATTATTTTTAGTCCAATAGAAACTCTAAAATTCGTCATTAGAATTTAACCCCGCTTTTTAGCAGCAAGAGGAACTTGGAACGACGATATCTTCTAGTTCCGAAATCCGTTTCGCCTTCAGTTTTTTTAAAAGAAGCGTATCGAGGTAAGGTTTCCAAAAACATATTTTAATAGACAAAATTTGTTCTATAGTTTTCTACAAAACTGTTTGAGTATCTAGTGTCCAAAAAATAAACGTGTTTCGGTATTTTTGCGATTTCGGAAGATTCCGAAAACAAAAATGCGATTCGTTTAGTTTTTCAGAAAGCTGATACGAAAACCTATACCATATTCTAAGTTCAAAAATTATTAAATAAATGTAATAGGTGCAATATTAATTATAATTAGATAATAGACTACTTGCAGCATCCGAAGTTGTTCCTACACCTTCCTCTTTGTGCGCTGTTGTTGATTCGTCGCCAGGACATCATCTTACCTCACTCGGACATCAGGCAAGACACCTTGCCTTTGCTATTTATTTACTTGCTCAATATCATGCATGCTTTTATCTATTATTTATTTCTAGCAAATGTAAAAATTTTACTTTTAAAACCGTATGTAGATTCAAATTACTATACTTTAGTTTTCTTATGCATTTGGACTTAGAATTAAGGGACCACCCTTGTGTGTGTGCATTCATTGGCCTCGACACCTGTGTGCCACGAAGTCGCGAGTCGCATATAGATACAGACTTACGTACTGACTGATCATCGGTGCGTAGAGGCCGTGCGTTAGGATATGACTGCTAATAGTTATGGATGTCTAAAAGACTTCGCGATTATTAGAAATATTGTGATGTGGATACAGCACGTGTAGTACATGGGGAGGCAGAAGACAGCTACTAGGCGTAGGGGCTTTCACTCGTTTACTTTTCTCTAGATGCCCTTAGTGACTCAGTCGAGTGCTAGTAGGTCGTGCATTTATTTTCCTCTAGCTGCCGTTGGTGACTTACTATCATGTCTGGTTGGTCATGTCAGGAGTGCACTACTACGGGTCACTGTCGTGTTATGCTAGTTCCTTGTCATACCATGCCATGTATAATAGTCATTCCAAACATATTAAGTAAATCAAGTTCATGACAAAAGGCGTAAGGATATAAAATGGGCGTAAAATATCTAATAAATATCAATATACAGGGCTATAGAAGAGCTAAGCTTAAGGAAAATAAAACCAAATCTCCATGGTTGGACAGGTTGCGCAAGAGAATGGACTGCGCAGGGGTGAACTGCGCTGAAGGAAGAGGGCTGCACAGGGGAAGGTTGGCACAGTAGATGGATGACGCAGGGGTGAAGTGCGCAGGAGTGAACTGCGCAGGAGTGGATTGCGCAGGAGTGGATTGCGCAGAAGTGGATTGCGCAGGAGTGGATTGCGCAATCGGGCAACGACCAGGCTACGCGATCGGCGACCAGCGCTAAAGAGCGCGGCACGGGGGAATGCTGTGCAGTTCAGTGCTGCGCTAAAGTGCGCAGACTGTAGATCTTCTTCTCCAGGCCGAGAGGAACATCAAGAACACCCAAAATTCAATCTTTCATATTTTGGTCAAATCAAGGCCAAATCTAGATTTTCAAAGTTCTAACTTGAGTAAAATTGAATTCTCTTCCACATGGAAGCATCAAAACCCACAAAAATCCAACCAAAATAGATCAAAACCATGTAAATCCAAAAATAGTTAAAACCTAGATCTAGAACAATGGAGACTCCAAATCACAAAATGTCAAGCACTAATGTTGATCACCATGGCCTAATCTAGCTAATGAACAAATAAAATATGGTTCTCATGTGGTGGCAAGGTGCACTTGCCTATGGGTGATGGTGAGTTATGTAGAGGAAGGAAGAAGAAGGAGATTGAGAAGTAAATGAAAAATAAAGAGGAGAGAGAAAAGTTAGGTAGGATTTAATGGAGGTGGGTGTGTTGTGTTGAGGGTGGAGCATAGGCTAAGGTGTTCCAAATGCATGTTGAACCAAACCAAACCAAACCAATCCTTCTCCATGAAATAAACCAAGCCAACTAAAACCGAGCCGGGCCGAAACCCAAAATATAAGAAAACCCAAAATTCCACAAGTCGAGAAAATTAAAAATACATGCTAAAATCCAATTACGAGTATTAATACGAAATACGGGAAGTGGGGGTGACAACTCTACCCACCTTAAAAGAATTCCGTCCTCGGAATTTAATCAAGGAGCTAGAGATTGCCACGAAAAGCTACACTAAGCACCAGCAACTACACTAAGCAGTTCAATCATACAATCATACATGCAAGCAAGGGATATAAAGCATAAGGCATAAGGAAGACATTATACCTTACGAGTCAAACAAGTCAGGATATCGCGATCGGATATCATCCTCACGCTCCCACGTTGACTCACCTAGAGAGTGATGACCCCAAGCAATACGGACTAAGCTAATAGTCTTGTTCTTGAGTATCTTCTCCCTCCGGTCCAATATAGACACGGGCCTCTCCTCATACGAAAGGTTGGTACCAACAACCAATTCCGAATGGTCTAGGATATGGCTCGGGTCCGGGATATACCGTCGCAATTGGGACACATGGAATACATTATGTACCTCACTTAACGACGACGGAAGAGCAAGACGATAGGATACATCTCCTACTCGCTCCAGGATATCGAACGGCCCTATATACCTAGGACTAAGCTTTTCCCGCATGCCAAAATGAATGACACCGCGGTTAGGCGAGATCCTAAGGAATACATGGTCGCCGATAGCAAATTCTAAGGGACGCCGATGGGCATCGGCCCAATATCGCTGGCGGTCTTAGGCAACTCGAAGATGATCCCTAACTCTTCTGACTACCTCAACTGTCTGGGCAATCATTTCTGGACCGAGCATCCGTCTCTCTCCGACATCGTCCCTTGCTAGCGGGGATCTACACTTCCTACCATACAGAGCCTCGAACGGAGCCATCTGGATACTGGCCTGGAAACTATTGTTGTACGAGAATTCCAAAGATGCAGGTGATCTTCCCATGAACCACCAAAGTCGAGGGTGCAAGACCTCAACATGTCTTCAAGGGTCTGGATTGTGCGCTCTGACTGACCATCTGTCTGCGGATGATATGCCGAGCTGAACTAGAGATGAGTCCCCAAACTCTCTTGTAAGCTACGCCAAAAATGTGATGTGAATCTTGAATCCTTGTCCGAGGTGATACTGACGGGCACACCGTGAAGCCTGACAATCTGCCTGAGGTAGATCTCTGCCAACTGAGCCGTAGACTGACAAACTCTAAATGGAAGTAAATGAGCCACCTTCGTGAGCCGGTCAACTATAACCCAAATAGCATCTCGACCAGCTGGGGATCTAGGCAATCCAGTCACAAAATCCATGGTCACATGTTCCCACTTCCATTCTGGAATCGGCAAGGGCTGAAGAAGTCCAGCGGGCCTCTGATGTTCAGCTTTAACCTGCTGGCAAACCAAACACCGAGAGACAAACCGGGCTATCTCCCTCTTCATGCCATTCCACCAGAAATGCTGACGAATATCTCGGTACATCTTCGTGCCACCGGGATGAATAGAATACTGCGAACTGTGAGCTTCTGCCATGACTTCTTGTCTGATATCTCTACTAGGTACACAAAGACGAGAGCCGTGTAAAAGTGTACCATCTTCATGAATGCATAACTCTGGCCTTCTTCCTGCCTCATACTCTGCTCTGAGCCGCTGAAGCTTGGAATCTGTAGGCTGTGCCACTCGGATCTTCTCAACTATGCTGGACTAAACCTGTAGACTGGCCATCAATGCCACGTTGGTAGGAAGAACCACTTCAATTCCTATCTTCTGAAAATCTGCCAATAACTCTGGTTGCGCCGTTAGGAGGTAAACTTCGGCTCTCCGTCTCAACGTATCTGCTACAACGTTGGCCTTCCCTGGGTGATACTGCAAATCCATATCGTAGTCCACCAATAGCTCAAGCCATCTTCTCTACCGTATATTAAGGTCCTTCTGGGTGAAAACATACTTCAGGCTCTTGTGATCAGTAAATATCTCCACTCTATCTCCGTACAAGTAGTGCCTCCACAACTTAAGTGCAAATACTACAGCTGCTAGCTCCAAGTCGTGGGTCGGGTAACTCTTCTCATGGTTACGAAGTTGACATGATGCATAAGATATTACCTTTCCATGCTGCATCAAGACACACCCCAATCTTCTGCCTGAAGCGTCGCAATAAACTGTGAATCCTTCGGTCCCATCTGGAAGTGTGAGAATAGGAGCCGTTATCAAACCTCGCTTCAACTTCTCAAATGATTCCTGACAATCCGCTGTCCAAGCGAACTGCACATCCTTGCGGGTCAACTGGGTCATCGACGCCGAAATCCTTGCAAAATCTGAAATGAGTCGCCGGTAGTAGCCGGCTAATCCAAGAAAGCTGCGAACTTCTACCACTGAGCTGGGTACTGGCCATGACTCGATAGCCGCAATCTTCTGGGGATCCACTTCCACTCCTCCTCGGGTAATGATGTGACCCAAGTATGAAATGCGATCGAGCCAGAACTCGTATTTACTGAACTTGGCGTACAACTGATGCTCTCTAAGAGTCTGAAGGACAACCCTAAGATGCTGCTCATGCTCTGCTTCGCTCTTATTGTAGACCAGGATATCATCTAAGAACACGATCACAAACTGATCCAAGTAAGGCATGAAAATGCGATTCATGAGGTCCATGAATACTGCCGGCGCATTGGTTGCTCCAAAGGGCATAACAAGTAACTCCCAATGTCCATACCTCGATCTAAATGCTGTCTTCGAGATGTCCTCTGTCTGACTCTGATCTGGTGGTATCCTGACTGCAAGTCTATCTTCGAGAACACTGAAGCCCCTTTATGTTGATCAAACAAGTCATCTATCCTCGGGAGAGGGTATCTGTTCTTCATTGTCACTGAGTTCAAGGTACGATAATCTACACATAACCTGGATGTAACATCCTTCTTTTTCACAAGAAGTATCGGGGCTCCCCAAGGCGATCCACTTACACGAATGAATCCCTTGGTCCTGAGTTCTTCAATCATCTTGTACAAAATCTCCAACTCTGAAGGCGCCATTCTGTAGACTCGCTCTGATACTGGTGCTGTCCCGGGGATCAAGTCTATAGTGAACTCGACCTCCCGCTCTGGCGGCATTCCTGGAAGTTCTTCTGGGAAGACATCTGGAAATTCTTTAACTATCTTGGGCAACTGCACTGCTGCTACTGCCATCCGCAACACTGGGGATGATGGCTCCACTACTCCTCTGAAAAATAAGAACTCTGGCTCTCCTGGAATGCTGAAAACAACTCTGCCAACATGGCAGTCTATCCTAGCATACTGGTTCCTCAACCAATCTATGCCTAAGACTACATCATAGTCTGCCATAGGGAATTCTATAAATCTAGCGGGGAACTCTCTACCGCTAACTACGATCCGACACGAGGAAAACAATCGATCTACTCCCACAAGACCATTACCAGTAAGTATATTAAGCCTCACTGCTAATGACTCGGGCTCCAACCCTATCCGTGTCGCGAATCGTGCAGACATGAATGAATGCGACGCACCAGAATCAAATAATACCAATGCTGGAAAGGAGTTGACGAGAATAGTACCTGCCACTACCTCACCTGGTGCAACTTCTTCTTCCATAGCCATCATCATGGCCTGACCTCTAGCTGCGGGTCCCCTCTGCTGGAAACCTCTCTGCCTGCTCTGTACTTGGGCTTGGGTATACTGTTGCTGGTTCTGCTGATGAAATACCTGGGCCTGAGGCAACAATGGCCTCGGGTACTGCTGCTGCTGCACAGGTGCTGGTCCCCTAACCGATGGACTGGTTAGGTTGGAAGAGGAAGAACTACCCCTATTCGGGGAGGCTCCTATCTTATGATCTGCCGCTCCACAAGCTAGGCACAATCCCTGCGCCCTATGATAATCCGCCACAACATGGCCTGGCTTCCCACAATGAGAACATCCCATCGCGGAAGTCTGCTTCTGCTTCTGCTGCTACGGGTACGTCGGGGTCGAATGTTGAACCAACGTCACTGAGGCCGCCCGCCTCGGAGTTCCAATAGTCAAACTCCTAGCTGCCGGGGCTAGAGCTGATGATTGGTACATCTGACTGTAGGACCGCTTCCTGCATTCGGTCCTATCCACGATCCGCTGGGAGGTATACTCATGCCTCCTAGCTACCCTCAAAACTACATCGAACGTCTGGTGCTCGAACTGCTCGACTGCTAACAAGATCTCTAAATGCAGTCCCTGCTGGAACCGCTGGGCCCTATCAAACTTGGTCGCCACCAAGGTGGGGGCAAACCTACTGAGTCTAGAAAACTCAGATGCATAACTGTCGACCGTTCTGCCTCCTTGTTTCAAGTTGGTAAATCTGGTCTGCTGGTCGTACCGAGCTACAACATCAAAATACTTCGTCTGGAATCTCTCTCTAAATACTGCCCAAGCAATGGGTGCTACCAATCCCATGGCTTGTGCTGCCCACCAACTGCGAGCCAAATCCAACAACTGTAGGCGTACCACCGCCACCTTCTCATTCTCAGGTGTCCTAGCTGCTTCCAGAATCACCTCGGTATCCTGAAGCCAAGCGTCCGCGGCAATCGCATCTTCGCTGCCGTCGAAGAATGGAGGGTTCAAGCGCTTGAAGCTGTTGGCCGCGCTGTTCCCTGGATGACCGCCTCTGGTCAAAGCATCTGCCACAGTCTGGTACAAGGCGTCTCCTCTGTGATCTTGGGAAGCTATCAAGGTCCTGATGAGACCTACCAAAGTGCCATCATCCGGCTCGGCAGGCTGAACGGGCTAAACTGGGGGCTCTCCTCCAGTAGGCACGACTCGGGAGGCTACTCCGGAGTGCTGGGATTGATCTCCTGGTTGCTGGTCCACAAGAAGCGCTCTACCTTGCTGATCGGCGGGGTCATGTACAGTGCCGCTGAAGAAGACAACACAGGGAAAATAATAAGGAAGGACCAGGACAGATCAATGATACAAGCATGTGATCAGGTCAAGATTCCAGAGATTCAGAGGATATGAACGGAGATCAAGGACGAGTACTGATTGAGACATCTATTAGGTAAACCCTCACATTTCTTGTATGCCAAGACCTGCATGGGCCACCACTTAAACCATGTCACGCCCTAGAACCAGAATACTGGAGAGCGGGGGCGAACATAGCCAGCTACATATATTGAAATGAAGTCCATCTCGCTATACGGTCACGGCTGTCTAGGTATGAGGGTTTACTACAAGCCAATGGTCTCTTAAGGTCAAGCCTATTGTCTCAATCTCAAACAAATAATATAGTTACAAGATGTTAGATAACCAAATTTACAATAAAAGGCGTCCCAAATATTATATATCAGCTGATCATGAAGCTAGTCGTATAAAATGCAAGGACTAACAAGAGTTAAGTCATACATGATCAACCCTAGGATTTGTTAATCATGTTTACAGCCCGTAGGCAGACAGTAAGTAGATGTGCATCGAGCTAACAGGTGCTCGTCGGCTAAACGCCTCAAAAGAATAATTTTATAATAAAGTGAGCGAAACAAAATGGAAAACCCACTCGTAGCCTGGATTCCTTCTAGTCGCCACCATCGGGCTGGAGGTTCGGTAGATCCTCGGGTGCTGCTCCGAAATCTGGCCACACAAAACTAGCTGGGTCAAACCCCAGAAAGAGCAAGTGCCACAAAGGAGGCCATGAAATAAGAAAAAAGCCAGCATATCAGAACATATTAAAATGGAAAAAAATACAAGTAAAGAGAACAACAGGGCAATAAACGACTAGGGACGTGGAACCATTCCGGAAACCAGGTTACAACCCATAAACCAAACAAGGACCGGGGTTATAACCCTTCGCCTGAATAGCCCTCTGTCTCTACCCATTTATTGTTAAGATAAGTAAAACAATCCTGTACAGGAGTGCCAAGTATAGGGACTAGACAAGACTTAGACAGGGCTGGACAACATCCATTCACAAGCGGCCAAGCAAATTCTATGGCTTACTACTTTAACTAACTAGGGTTATCACAAGCCTAATTACTAACAAGATGCAAGTGAGAAATTCCCAGTCCCAAGCCCTGCAGACCATCAAGTTATCCTTCCGCGAATTGAGAGTATGGTTGGGTACATCGTCCAGGAGACGATATACCCTTAGGTGACTTAGATGGTGCAACACATGACAGTGCGCTGGAAATGTGCTCTACTCGTCGACAAGCTACAAGTTCAATTAAGAGCGCCCAGATAACGAGATTGCCTGTGACTGATTATACGAGTCCAATCAAGTTGATTATACGAGTCAAGTTAGCCGTCGCAACAGCATCAAGATAAATCATGTCAGGGTACTAGTCAGGAGTGCACCACGATGGGCCACTATCATGTCTGGTTGGTCATGTCAGGAGTGTACCACTACGGGTCACTGTCGTGTTATGCTAGTTCCTTGTCATACCATGCCATGTATAATAGTCATTCCAAACATATTAAGTAAATCAAGTTCAAGACAAAAGGCGTAAGGATATAAAATGGGCATAAAATATCTAATAAATATCAGTATACAGGGCTATAGAAGAGCTAAGCTTAAGGAAAATAAAACCAAATCTCTATGGTTGGACAGGTTGCGCAAGAGAATGGACTGCGCAGGGGTGAACTACGCTGAAGGAAGAGGGCTGCACAGAGGAAGGTTGGCACAGTAGATGGATGACGCAGGGGTGAAGTGCGCAGGAGTGAACTGCGCAGGAGTGGATTGCGCAGAAGTGGATTGCGCAGGAGTGGATTGCACAGGAGTGGATTGCACAATCGGGCAACGACCAGGCTACGCGATCGGCGACCAGTGCTAAAGAGCACGGCGCGGGGGAATGCTGTGCAGTTCAGTGCTGCGCTAAAGTGCGCAGACTGTAGATCTTCTTCTCCAGGCCGAGAGGAACATCAAGAACACCCAAAATTCAATCTTTCATATTTTGGTCAAATCAAGGCCAAATCTAGATTTTCAAAGTTCTAACTTGAGTAAAATTGAATTCTCTTCCACATGGAAGCATCAAAACCCACAAAAATCCAACCAAAATAGATCAAAACCATGTAAATCCAAAAATAGTTAAAACCTAGATCTAGAACAATGGAGACTCCAAATCACAAAATGTCAAACACTAATGTTGATCACCATGGCCTAATCTAGCTAATGAACAAATAAAATGTGGTTCTCATGTGGTGGCAAGGTGCACTTGCCTATGGGTGATGGTGAGTTATGTAGAGGAAGGAAGAAGAAGGAGATTGAGAAGTAAATGAAAAATAAAGAGGAGAGAGAAAAGTTAGGTAGGATTTAATGGAGGTGGGTGTGTTGTGTTGAGGGTGGAGCATAGGCTAAGGTGTTCCAAATGCATGAACCAAACCAAACCAATCCTTCTCCATAAAATAAACCAAGCCAACTAAAATCGAGCCGGGCCGAAACCCAAAATATGAGAAAACCCAAAATTCCACAAGTCGAGAAAATTAAAAATACATGCTAAAATCCAATTACGAGTATTAATACAAAATACGGGAAGTGGGGGTGATATGGTGTGCCATGCATATATGTGTTACTTTTCTCTAAATGCCACTAGTGCCTCGGTTGAAACGCTAACGTGCCGTGTTTCTAGTTTCGGAAGGCCCAGTTTGGAACGTTGTCTTCAAAGTGCATTTTCACATAGAATGGTTAAGGACCTTTATCTATTTAGACATATGCAATTTTCTGTTGAGCTAACTATATTCAGTTTATGGCATGATATTATGTGTCTTGTTACATCCCTCTAAGGACCTGGTGATTTCTCCAGGTGTGCTTTTGTGATGTTGTGCAGGTACTCTAGCCAAGGCCATGACTTGCTATCTTCTATCGAGGATGATTGCACTTGAGTCGTCTTCGCTTCGCTCGACAATTTCTAAATTTTGTATTCTCTCCTTGTTGGAAGTGGATTTGTCTCCGCCCAACGACTTGTGTAAACAATAATTCATAAGTTATTATAAATTCTTTCTTCTTCATTTGTGGACGAGATTAGTGTCGTGGCTTTCTATATTTACAGCTTATGTATACATACAATGGTTCCATATATTGGAGTATACTTTGTATGTATGCAGCTGGCATGATTACGTTCCTAGTCCTACGTATTTTTTGGACTAGGACGTTACATATTTTTGTGGTGGCCCATGCATGTCAAGTTTATCACTTCGGTTACGTTATTGTTCCGATGTGAGCCTGTATATAGGATTAGAGTCTAGAACCTCATCCATCTACTTGACATCCTTTCTGGACTTCAAATTCCGAACTCTCGTTCGACCTCCTTGATTTGCATTTTGCTTGACTCCTTCTATCGTAAATTCTTAGTTTCGCGCTTAGTGACAACTAGAAAGATGACTACACTAGTATATGCTCATAGGTTAAATACATGGCTAGAAGGATTACATTGACAATTAGTATGCATTGAGGTCTTATTTGTGTATAAAAGTATTTATGTTTCCTAAAAGTATGATCTTAAGAGTTAGTAAATTCTAAGTTGGGTAGTAGAGATGGATTTTATCTTGATACTACTAAAGGATTGATAAATTGAGAAAACAAAATATTGATTTTTGTAAAATAGTTACAATTTTTTTAGTATGAAATCGATATAAGAAATAGCTTAAGATTTTAATTTTAGTGGTACGATTTACAAGTTTATTTTTGAAGGATGATAGTAGAAATTTTGGTTTAAAATATTTTGGAAGATATGAAATTGATTGAAGGAAATTTTAAATTTCAAATTTATATTTGATGATTGATTGATAAGATTATTTTGAGTTTAAAGTTGGATTAAAAACTTTAAAAACTTGATGAACAATTTATTGGTGTTATGATAAAGTTAATTCGAGACTGTTGGAAGGTATTCACGAAAGGACCGATAAATCCTGTAAGATGGAGAAAACAAAATTTTATTTGAAGGTTTTAGAAATACTTATGATATATGGGGATGTGAAAGAGAAAGAAAATATATATCTAAAAATGAGGAGAGGAAAGGTGTTGACAATAGTCTAAAGAGATACCTAGAGATTTATTGAAGGAATTAAAATTTTAAAGTATGATTATACTTGGCGACATAAAATGATTTTTGGTAAATTAATTTGAGAATCCCATTGAGAATTGTTAAGGAAACTTGAAAATTTTAAGGTTTAGACTTGTATTTATAAGAAACCAAGATAGACATGGGGTCACCTTAATGAGATGGAAGTATACCCCATTAATTACCATATCATCCATGATCATTGCACATACACAAGTGAAGTTAGTCATCTACCAAACTATGTGATTATATCTCAATTTTGACTTACTCGACCTTTTTCCAAATCCAGATCTTTTATTGTGACCTTCTAACTCTTTGAAATTTGAGAAATAAATTAATCGTTCCTTGACTGTATCCACCTAGGAGACTATCTTCTCTCTGAAAACTGTGTCCATAAATTATTTTACTAGATTGCTTAATTAATTTTATTTCATGCTTCAACTTGATCTTCTTTAATGTTCGTGCATTAATTGTCACTTCATGAACTCCCACTTTCTATTTTAGATCTTTTTGTGTCTTTTACCGTGACTTTGATATTTGGAGTGTAATACTAGATGTTACCTTCCAACAAATTTCATATGTAACACCTAGACGAGCTCACCTTCATGTAGGTATATCACATGCCACTAAAACACGTCGTTTTGTACTTTATTTTTATGATATGACTTTTGGGCCAAAAAGACTAAACTGTAACCTTTACCATGCACTACAACAAAATAGGTTAATAACGACACTTTATCTACGACACTTTCTAAATAAGTGTCATTATTCTTTCGTCATGATGGCACTCTACGAAAACGTGTCGTCATAAATGATTATTTATCATAATCTACGACACCTCCTTTAAGTGTCGTAAACATAAATTTAACAACACTTATAAGGACATTTATAAATGTCGTATAATAATATATACTATATACAACACTTTTAAAATGTCATATAATATTATAAAGTAAATACAACACCTGGAAAGTGTTGTGGCAAATTTTTCCCCCCCTTTTTTTCGTTTGCCGCCCGCGGCCTCCCAATTTTTTTGCTTGGCGCCCGATTCTCTCTCAGAGCTCTTAAAAACCTTTTCCAATTTTTTCTTTTCCATCCATTCTCTCTTTTTACTTTCTCTCTCTCTCTCTCTCCTCCGTTCTCTCTCAGACCTACGGTGGCAAGAGGGCTGTCTTCACCGCCGTCACCGCCGTCACCGCCGTCACCGCCGTTACCGCCGTCACCACTGTCATCGCCGTCACCGCCGTCACCACCGTGTTTAGGTCATCTCTCACTCCTTCATCTTTCTCCTTTCTTTTTATGAATTTTTCTTCCTTGATTTATTATATAGGGTTTCCTTTCTTATTTAGGGTTTACATGAAGAAATTAAAATCTAGGGTTCAAAATTTAGGAATTTGTTTGTGCTTTAAAACTTTGGGAAGATTAAGTTTTTTATTTGGAGTTTAATTTCTGAAACATAAGTTTATTTGGGAATATGTTATATTTAAATCAGTTCCAATTGTAATTGAACTCTATCCCCTTGATCTGTGGTAAGGATACAAGCCAATGTTTAAGAAGTTGCTCCTCGAACCTTACTAAGTTCAAGCTTCCATTGACAATCAACTAGTGTATCTAGTGAAATATGAAGGTTTTTGCAGGTTAACATCAATATGGGGGCTAGTATTGGGTGTTTTGATTCACTGACTCTATAATTCAGCCTTGCAATGTTCTGTTCCTGTGTCAGTCTCATTCTCTTGTATATGGGTGTTCTGTGTCTCTTGGTAATACAACCAAGTATTGGGTTAGTGATTCCATTGTGTAGTAGACTAGAACTTTTACTGCCTATCTCATTTTATTCTTCACTAGATACTTGTTCTGTCCATAGAACCCGACCTGCCTATTTCACACCCATTGTTGTCACCCCTTATTTCAATCATGCAAATACATGTCTGCCCACTTGGGTCAGTCCTTTATACACTAATGTCAACCTCCCTATTGATAAATCATTTCATTAGTTGTAACCTTGCCTAACCATTTTTTCCCTTCATCGTTCTGTCCACCTGTGCACTTGATGCACAGGCCATTGCATGCAGTGAGTGGTAGAATTCAGGAAGAACCGGTAATGAAGTGTCATACATTTTGGTTCCTTACAGATATTAATATCCTGCACACATTGGTATGGTTTACTGCATTTCTAAACTACTGCACATACCCACTGATTGAAGTTTCAGACCACACTCACTTGGCTAACTGCTTTCCCCAATACGAGTAATACCTTGTATATTGCATTATCTTGCCTTCATTCACACCCAGCCTTCACTTTAGGTCTGATGCATGTTCTGTTCATCTCCATTGAATACTGCCCTGTCCGTTTGTACCTACTAATTTCTGTACTACCATCCCCTTGGCTATGGTATCAATCTATATTTGAGGTCATTCCTCTTGTTCGATGTTCAATCCTTCTGAATCTAATACCTTAATAGTTCAATCCATGTTTGGATTGGATACTTACAATTGATTAGCTTCCATTGACAATCAACTAGTGTTCAAGCTTCCATTGACATGCCAATTTACAAATTTAAATATGCCTTGTACAATACACATGATACATGAGCACGTGGGGATTCAAGAAAAATTAGATTTGTTTATTTGTCGACAATATCAGATAAAGTGGCCTTAGTAGCCTTGTAGATTCTGAAATTACTGATACTCTTTTGAGCAAATAATGATGTTAATTGACTGGAAACTAAAGAAATTGTCCTTATCCTATTCTAGCGCAATACCAACACACTAGATATCCCAGAGTTATCTGAAATAATCTTTTATAACATAGTTTATCATTGTGACTATAGCTTTCTTTGATTTGATGTTCTCCAATTGTATGGGTATAGTATCACTATCGTCCATAATGTGAATATAGTGTTCTTTCACATTATGCAAGCTCAAGTGACAAATTCCTCAACTTCACCACACAGCTACTTGGGCAACCCATATAGATTTATGGAGTTAAATTTTGTCATGGTGATTATCTGGAGGAGACTGTATATTACTGACAGTAGGAATATGAATGTTGGCGGAATATTGAATTCAGACAGGACTTCAATTGGTAGGATATAACAGGATATACTTGGTCAAATTTGCAGGATATGCGTCAATTTATTTTTTTGATGCCTCTGACTATAGGGGAAATGTTCTATAACTATTTATATGGACTTTGTGACTGTATATAACTTCTAAAGAATACAATATTTGTTTATATGCACCATTCCATGTTTGAATATCATTATCAGTTCAATTACCACAGATCAAGGTTTTGGATTTCAATCAGTTCCTTGAATCCTAATCCATAGTAAGCAAAGAGGGCTCATAGCATTCCTCTAGGATAATGTGACCTTCAACTAAGAGATAAATTTAAACTAGCTAAGAAGAGTTCCTTGTAACTTCTTTATATCATTTTTTGTCGCTTTGATATTAGAATGATTTAGATGCTTACCAGTACAAATTTGACATTTGTTGATGCCACGCCAAACTGGTTCTTAGTAGACAAATATGGTGGTGCAGGAAAGGGTGGTTTTGGCTTTGAATGATACTGGGCTCTTCACAACTGGTGAGAAGGTATGGCAACTCTTGCCTGCATTCTTATACTTACATCATAATTGGTCCTAGAAATGTTAGTAACCTGACTTGCTCAAATACTTCTGCCAAAAATTTATGTATTGGTTCATTGTTTCATATTTGAATTCTGAAGATGCCAACAAATGATTGAGGGGACCTGATATTGTTGCTTAATCCCTCTTCTTGACACACTCTATATACTACCTACTGCTACTGGTACACAAGTATCTGTGATACCCATAACTTGTGCATCAATATGTATTACATGGATACACAACCCACAAAAAAAAGATTCTCAAATCTATTTTACTCAAGTATCAACTCATGATCCTCAAGTATCTAATTTTTTATTCCTTTTGATTCCATTAAGTAGATATGATTTTTTGTTGTTGATTTTCCTGTTGCTTTTCTGTTTATGTTTTTGGTTTGTTTGCAAACAACATTGTTTTTCTTCTTTGTATTTTTAGTTAGTAGTTCGATCCAAAAAATTGGAGTTCTCCTCTAGTTTTATCTGTTGGAGGAAGGTTTAGGAAAGGAAGGTTTATGAAAGTTTAAAATTTGTGTTGCAAAATAATTTTCTTCGTTTTAGTTTTATATTGTTTTATTAAAAAAATAATCTGGGTTTTGGGAAGGCTGTCACGCTGATATATACACACTATTATGATTGGCAATATACGTCTCATTTATTCATCATTATGTGATGTGTTAGTTGTGTTATCCTAAGTTAGTTGATGGCTTGGGCCTTCATGATTTTAATTTAGAAAATCAAGTCTCTATCATATTCATGCACATACCAAGACTTGGGCTGAAGTAAAACCGACAGTACATTAATAGTGTTAAACCTCTCAACTATAATCACAACTTGCGTATATTAGCCGCTAGTTGTAGTAATTAATTTACCTTCACCCTTTCATGTAGAGATGTGATCCTATTTTTGTAGGAATTTTATTTATGTTCTTTAGGTTTAATTTCTAAAAGCATACTTTCCTAAAAACCGCTAGTAACGTGTTGTTTGCTTCCATGTTTTGGAGACTTGAAAATAGGTTGTTAGAACAAGTGTCAAGATATCAATAATGTTTTGGATCGAAGATGAATCTGGCTCTCTTTCTCATTCTATCTTTCTTATCTAATTTTTTCTCTTATATGTATACATGTGTACCTAAGGCAATGATTATCTGAATGAAACATTGTTTGAATTTAGACTGTTATATTTACTCAATATATAGTTTCGATACGTATACAAAACTCTAACTTTCTTTTGGTGTCCATGATAGGTTATTTTGGTTCGGAATTGTAGTTGTGGTGAGCATCCAACAAAGTCACTAAATTTGTTTGTTAAGGATGGATAAAACATGGACAAATTATCCAAGGTCCTAACTTTCTTTGATATATATTTACTTCTAAGCTATGAAATATATGAATAATTACATAAGTCATAGTTTTTTGCTTCTATTTGTAGGTCTAGTGATGAGTACTTAGAAGGAGTGAAAAGATTTATAACAAATGCTAAGAACTATGCTAGGAATCCTGATAGGATCGTATGCCCATGTAAAGAATGTAAAGTTGAAAAGTCACAAAAAATGATGTAGTATATGATCACTTGGTACGAGTTGGTTTTGATCCTTCATATCAACTTTGGGTTCTTCACGGGGAACATTCAAGTAATTTTGAACAAAATGAGACTTCTCAGTTGCCAGATGCTCACAGGATGTACCATGATGCATACATTCCTTTTGCTGGAGATTCAGAGGCTACTGAGGGTATAAATATGAATACAGATGAGGTTTTTAGAAAAAAGTTGGAAGCGGCTGAAGCTCCTTTGTATCCAAGTTGTACCAAGTACACAAAGATATCAGCGATCACTACTCTTTACAAGCATAAGGCTACAAATGGATTGTCAGATAAAGCATTTAATGAACTTCTTGAGATTTTACAGGATATGTTACCAGAGGAAAACAACATTCCAGATTCTTTATATGCGACAAAGAAGTTTCTAAAAGAGTTTGATTTAGGATATGAGAAGATACATGCTTGTGTCAATAATTGTTGCTTGTTTAGAAAAGAGAAAGAGCACATGGAAACTTGTCCTACCTGTGGTTCTTCACGATGGAAAGTAAACCCACGAACAAGCAAGATCCGAAAAGGAGTGCCTGCGAAGGTTTTGCGATACTTTCCAATAATACCAAGATTAAAAAGGATGTTTATGTCAAAAGATAAGGCAGAACAATTGATTTGGCACTCCACCCACCACAGTCAAGATGAAAGAATGTGCCATCCAGTAGACTCGGTTGTGTGGGATTCTATTGATAAAAAATGGCCTAATTTTGCTTCGGATCCAAGAAATATCAGGCTTGGGCTATCATCAGATGGCTTTAATCCTTACAAAAATCTCAGTACCCAATACAGTATGTGGCCGGTCTTGCTATGTATATACAACCTGCCCCCCAATGTATGCATGGCACAAGAGAATTTGATGTTGACTTTACTTATACCTGGCAAAGATGAACCAGGAAACGACATAGATGTATATCTTGAACCACTTATTGATGACTTGAAGGAGCTTTGGAGCCATGGCGTGGAGGCATATGATGCATTCACTAAGTCTGTATTTAATTTGAAAGCTATTTTGATGTGGACAATCAATGATTTTTCAGCTTAGGTAATTTGGCTGGTTGTACAACAAAAGGAAAACTTGCATGTCCTATATGTGGTCCTAATACATGTTCTCGATATTTAAAGAAGTCGCATAAGACTGTGTCTATGTCTCATAGGCGATTTCTTCCACCTAGACACTTGTGGTGTGATAAGGCTAGCTGGTTTGATGGGACTAAGGAAAAAGGGCTCCCACCAAAACCATTGACTAACAATGAAATTTTACATGCCGTAAATGAAGTTCAAAATGTGTGGGGAAAGAGCAAGAAGAAGAAAAGAAAGCAGAATGAACCTCCTCAATTGTGGAAAAAGAAGTCAATATTTTTTCAATTACCATATTGGGAGGTAAATTATTTTTCACTACAATTCTCAGTTTTTATTTAATTTTAATATAAGAGATTAATTTTTTAGAGACTTGGTACATTTTTTTGTATAACAGGCTATACCGTTGCGTCACAACTTGGATGTGATGCATACTGAGAAGAATATTTGCCAAAGCATCTTAGGAACGCTATTGAATATTAAAGGACATACGAAGGATGGATTACAGTCTCGTGGAGATTTAGCGGACATGAATATTAGGTCCGACTTATATGCAGAACCAAGAGGACAAAGATTTTTTCTTCCTTCAGCACCTTATACACTATCAAAAGCTGAAAAGCAAATCTTTTGTAAGAGACTGTTTGATTTGAAGATACCTGATGGTTATAGTTCAAATATTAGCAATTGTGTCAAGCTGGAAGAATGCAAGATTATTGGTCTCAAGTCCCATGATTATTATGTTTTAATGCAACAATTACTGTCAGTTGCTTTAAAAGGACTTCTTCCAGACGGACCAAGGAAGGCAATCTTTCGTTTGTGTTCTTTTTTTAATGAACTATGTCAAAGAGTCATTGACAAAAATCCATTTGAAGTACTGGAAGATGAAATTGTGGAGACTGTATGCATGTTGGAAAGGTATTTTCCTCCAGCTTTTTTTGATATCATGGTTCACCTGACAATACATTTAGGACGGGAGGCTAGATTATGCGGGCCGGTGCATTATCGATGGATGTACCCTTTTGAGAGGTATGTAATTGAACCTCTTTATATTTTTGGGATTTATAGTTTATTCAACAAATTCCTAAATCAGATCATCCACTATTTGTTAATTTTTTTTCTTGTTTTACTTCCAACAGATTTATGAAGTATCTTAAGGGATTTGTTAGAAATCGTGCTCGACCGGAAGGATGCATAGCTGAATGCTATCTAGTGGATGAATGTGTGAGATTTTGTAGTGAATACATGCCACAAACAGCAGCTTTAGGCACAAAGTTACATCGCAATAAAGATTTTGAGGATGATGCAATTATAGAGGGGCGTCCAATTTCAAAAGGAAAAGTAGTTACCTTATCAAGTGAAATGTTGAAGGCCGCTCATCTTTATGTTCTTCTAAACAGTGCAGAAGTTGAACCATATATTCCGTGAGTATACTACCAACACATTCCAATATCAAAAGTTGCATTAAAATTTTTTATACGTATATTAGTAACTATATAAACTTTGATGTCATTATTAGAGTACACATGGAGGAGTTAAAGCGTGATGATCGACGCTTATTACGGGATAATAATTTGCTGCAGAAGAGGCATTTAGAAACATTCATTTCATGGATGTCAGAGAAGGTCATATATACATACACAGACACACCAGATACAAGTTATAGTAGTTATGATAGGTAAATTTTAATACTAGTTATGTTTTTACAGATTAGTCTTGAAAGTGCAGCGGGCATAATATCAGATACGCTTAGATGGCTTGTGCAAGGACCTAGACGTGTGGCAATCTCGTACTTGGGTTATGTGATAAATGGAAAACGCTTTCATACAACAGAAATTGAGAGATCTACTCAAGATTATGGTGTTTATATCGAAGCTGAGACTATATGTAGATCCAGCGCCAGGGATACATCACAAGTTGTTGCAAATGTTTCTTATTATGGGGTTATAAGGGATATTTTATTATTGGACTTCAACACATTTCGAATTCCTGTCTTTCAATGTGATTGGGCCAACATAGTTAGTGGTATAAAGAAAGAGGATGGATTCACCTTAGTTAATCTTCATGAAGGACTAAGTACATTTGAAAGAGATCCATTCATTTTTGCATCACAAGCAAAGCAAGTATTTTACTCCAAAGAAAGTGAAAGATCAAATTGGCATGTAGTATTAAAGGCGCCACCAAGAGGCTTTCATGACCTAGCTACCTTTGATGAAAGTGTTTATACGTCATATGCCCCACAAGATGTTTCTGCACTTGAGATAGACCATAGGGATGGTGATGAGCTGTACAAGAGGAGGAATTGTGAAGGTCTTCTTGTGTCGCTATAGTAGTTGGGCTGAATTATAGAGAATCATTTTGATTAATTTGTGTTTTTATCTTGGACAAATGTGGCTCAAATCAGCCAACCTTTCTATTTTCTATTGTACTTATGTGGCTTAATTTGTGTTTTCATCTTGGACAAATGTGGCTTAATTTGTTTTTTATCCATGAACTAGTATTTTGTTAGAATTCCTAAAAATTTTCTATGCACATTCTCTTCTTCAAGTTATTTGGTATTTGAGTCTGCTTGTTGAATTTTCATCTCTGAAGCTCTGAAGCTCTGAAGCTTTTTGATTCTTCATCAGTACATGGATTTTTCATCTCTGAAGCTCTTTGAGTCTGCTTGTTGAATTTTCCAGTATAGCATCATCTCTGAAGCTCTGTAAGTACTGCAAACTGATATGTTTAATTTTTCAGTAAAGCATCATCTCTGAAGCATCATTTTTCAGTTTGTACTCTTCTCAATGCCTGAGACTCTTCTTAATTTGTTTACTGCAAACTACTATGTTTACTAAAATTGCCTGAAACTGTATTATGAAATCATGGGGACATCCAATAAGCATGGGGACATCCAATAAGCATGGGGACTCCATTTGTTCTGAATAAGTTGCAATCTATCCGATCTACAAGTTTTACCTGCCGAATACATATCATGATCAGGTTGGATTCCTTCTTTAATAAACAGTATGTTCAAGATGAAATGTGCAGAGGCAGTGGCTTATTTTCCTGCAATCCCCTTTGAACCGGACTACACCATTCAATTGTACCTCAGGATATGGATTTCTTTAGATCATGAGGTAGAATTAACCTGTTTGTTGAGTCTGTCCATATCCAGAAATCCTCGGTCTAACATCACTTTGCCACTTGCAATGGATTATCAGAAGAGATTGAAAGGCTTTTATTTTGATTAGGTTCTAACATCACTTTGCCACTTCCAATGGATTTGCTCGTTTGGTATGCTTCTTCCAATACGATGAGAGCCATCGAGTTGCAATAACACTGCATCTTCTGGTGCTATTATTAGTCAAGGGCTCTCTTCTAAGCTAACATCTCTCCATTCTTTAGTTAGGTATTTATTCTCTATTTCTCAATCTAATTTAATTTTATCAACTTGATAAGCACTTAGGTATCCAACCTTAAATCTCCTTTGCATTGACAAAACGGGGGGTGACAATTAACCAATTTGTTGGCTTAATGGTTACTTAAACTTCTATCTCGGCTGAATATTCACTATGACATGGGTATGTTGAGGAGTTCATGTGGCACCCAACATGCCAAACAAGTCAATTTTGGGTTCGGATCTCTCCAATGTTAGGGACAATTTTGGTTTCTCGGATTAGGCCAATCCATGCAACTGAACTAATCATGAGTTTTGTGTAGAGTTCGGTCACTCTGGTACACAAAAGAGATAAAATTGTAGTACGTTTGGACATGTAGCATATGAGATAGAACTAAGTTTGGATTCTACGTCAATGGTACATCATGTCATACTTGGGCCAGATTGCTACAAAGTTTGGGTTAAGCAAGTTTTAGTTCCAGATGTTATTTTGTTTCGAGCCTCAAGAGAATTTTTTACCCTTGATGATGCTATAGGAAGTACAATTGCTTGGCCACACAAGTATATTAGTTTAGAAGATATTCAGGTAATTAAATTATTAAGATTTATGTTTAACTTAGTTCCATTGTATTTGTAAAGAAGGATGTTGATTAGTACATTATTTCATGTCGAGTATATGTACATTTGTGCTAATGGTTCAATCTTCCTTGTTTATTGTTTTAGGGGAGTACCAAAAGGTTGTCAAGTTCTTGACTGGTAAAACTTACTTGTGTGGTAATGGTGAAGGTCAGAATTTGAAAACTGTTTAAGGTACGACAAAATTTTCTACAGTTTGGTTTGATTTGGAAACTGTTTGCATTTTAGATACGTTTCATGGATCTTCCTTACAAGAACCACAAATTTAGTCTTCCTTTGGGTTTTAGGTGGTCAATTGAGATTTTACCAATGGGAAAGTTTTATACTACTATTATTAGTTCCATGGGGAAAAAAGCTTTCCTCCTGCTCTTCCTTTTGTAATTTGTACTATGCGAAAGAAACAGAGTTATAAACTAAAAGTCATGTCGCAACATAAAAAGAAGTGACAGCTAGAGCTATCCATTTTGCTAAATAACTTCAACAACTGAGTGCAGCAATAATAACAATAAAAAGCCTTTATCCAAAATTTGTAATATAGGTTTCACCTAGATTTCAGCTCTGAGTTACCAGATTGTCCATTGTCCTGGCCACCAGACCATGTCGGAAACAACGAGTCTTTCACCCTATGATTTTTTTGGGTTGGTTGTATGTGTCCTTTTCCTATGTGCAGCTTTAGTGTTTCGTTCCAGGTTTATATAGGTTTCCCTTACCTGTGATAACTTCTTCCATTTATATCACACCTCTAAGGCCACGTTTGGTTCGCGGAATCTGGACCTTGGGAAAGGACATTCCTTTCCTGCAGCTTTAGTGTTTCGTTCCAGGTTTATATAGGTTCCCCTTACCTGTGACAACTTCTTACATTTAAAAATGAGAAATGAGAAATTAAAACTAAAGCTTTGAGAAGTGTTCTTAGTGTTTCGTTCCGGGTATATAGAAATGAGAAATTAACATTTTTAATTTTCATTTCTCATTTTCGTTCCAGGTTTGGCTTCATTCCTCATGTTTCGTTCCAATGTCCTGCAGCTTTAGTGTTACCAGCTTTGGTTTCCGGAACCTGGACCTTAAGTGGAGCCTCAATTGGTTTCCTTTCCACATGTTGGAACCTTCTCATTCTTGTAGTATGGACTTATCAATTTTTAATTTTCATTTCTCATTTTCAGTTTGGCTTTGAGAAGTGTTCTTATAAGAGGCAATTCAATGCTATAAAGTCACCTCTCAGATGACTCACTCAAACTTTATATCCCTACTTTTAGGAGTATATAGATAGTTTGAACGAGTGTCAGTCTTTCCTAGGCCCATCAAATCTCATATACACACTAATGCAAAATAGATTGGCCATGCTTATGCCAACAAAGCTTCTTGTCCAAACACTATACATTGTTTAGCTGCCAACATAACTTTGGTTTGGCCTATTTATGATCCCTACATTTCTAATGATCTCATTCAAATTTGGTTGGGTATGGATATTGCTCCTGTTCACACATTCAAATTTGGTTGGCCTATTTACCATCCTTAGGGCTTGTTTGGTAACCGGATTTTACTATTTGGATTTGAATTTGGAAATCCTCCATATCCAAATCATTGATTTTGTTATTTCAGTTGTGTTTCTTTTATTTTTTCATTAGTCATTATATGTTTGAAAGTTAAAATATTCATAAATTCTCATCTTTTTGTGTGTGCAGATCGATCGATGTGTTCTGAATAGATTCGAATTTGATGCTGGAAAGGGTTGGACACTAAGTAGTACTAGTAGGAATCTTATATGTCATGTAATAGACTTTGTTGTTGTTCTCAATATTTTTTTTGTTATTGAGACTTTGTATGGATTTGAGATATTGCAATATGACATTGTATGGATTTGAGATATTCAAATATATTATTATTGGTATCCTAAAGTTTTATTATTTGTGGAATTGGTTTTGGTTAATTATATGAAAATAAATATACAAATGAAATTGATTTATATTTCATTTATTTTGATGCTATTATATAGGCATTTTAAAATGTGTCGTTGAAGTGAATTAGATGACACATATAAGGTGTTGTGACATGAATGATATTTATGATTTGAATGTTTAGATTGCACATAACAAATGTTGTGAAAAATATTTATAACATTAAGATGACACTAGTAGCATGTCGTAAAATAAGTATTAAACGACATTCCAGAAGTGTCGTCTTAAAATAATTACATGGCTATTTAAAATTACGACGGCACTTATCAGGTGTTATTGAAACACGTTAAGATGGCACCAGCACAGTGCTGTGAAAACATGGTTAACACGACATTCAGAAAGTGTTGTCATAAAGTTATTGTATGACACTTACGAAGTGTCGTTGAAAAAAAATACTTTCTATGACACCCCCTCTAGACTACACTCAAAAAGTGCCATGAAAAGTCATTCACGACACTGTTTGAGTGTCGTTAAAACACTCTTTTGTTGTAGTGATGATACCGATATATTTTCGATCAAGGATAGGAATTCAACCTTGACTCAATTCTTTCGATCCGATATGCGATTTTGTTCTACTTAATTCCTTAAATGCTTAACTTTATGCTTTATCTTGATTGCTTGACCCATTGTCCCATCACACTACTAGTTTAACTCTTGTAAGTTGGGTAGAATACCTCATGACCTAACAAACCTTTATCCTTGTGACCCATATTGATAAGTTTACTTAGACTATAAAATTCAGAGGACCCTAACTTATCTAGTCAACCAAGCCGTAGATAAGAAAATACTAGGACGACTGTATAAGCCCAAACTTCGGGCAAGACTTAGATTTTAATGGATCTTCGACTATTTAATTTCCTTCATTAGTATTCCTTACTTATATTTTGACTATCTTATGGTGCTAATTTATCCTTAGTTCTGCAAGCTTATTCTTTTATCGAGCTTGTTCAGGACATATGTGTTATTGGGGACGCCCACTAATACATTGTCTAATCAGAACCGGTGCATGATGGTATGATCAACCTAGTGCACTTTGGTTCGCTTTTCATATATAGTTCGACGTGGATGGAGACATAGTTAAACTTGGCCTCTAGAATTCCATCTGCGACTGCCTTGGCAAATCTTTTTAAAAAATTTCAATCGCCTTTGAACCACTTATTCGTATTTGATAATATATTCTTCGAACTCTTTATTATTTTTGTCTTTCACCTATATTAGAAAGACAAACACTCGTACTTGATATCCCTTAGTTGCCCACCATTTATTGCCAAGATAGTTAACCACTGACCAACCAATGTGACAATATCCCCGTCTTGAGTTACCTTTTTCCTTAACCCTAGATTCATTATCGCAACCTTCTAATCGTTCTTCAAACTTGAAAATGATTCAAATCATTTCCTTAACCATACCTTAAACCAAGACGACTATATTCGCTCAAGAAACCATCTCTCCTAAATGTCTAAATTATTCTCTTTGACCTACTCAATTTCTTTCTATTCTCTAATTCGATTTATCATAATTTTATTACCTTAACTAGCGACCCTTCTTCAATTCCACAACCATGATTTATTTTCGCAAATATCAAAATCATGATCTTCCAATGCATGTTTGTGTCGAACGTCGTTTCTTCCCCTCATCCAAAAATTTAATCGTAATTCGGTATTGATGAACTCTTTCTATCTCCCCTACCCTAGCAATTCCTAAATTTTGAGGACAAAATTCTTGTAAGTTGGGTATGATGTAAAACCCCTAATTTCTACTACGATTTTTTTTAATAAATATGGTATTGATTTTTGTACTTCGTATTTATACGTCGCGTACGAGTTTCCGTTTCGTAAATTCCTCGTCAAGTGCGAAGTACATATTTTTATAAAATGTTTTAATTATATAGATGTAGAAAATATTTCAAAATAATAGACGATAAATATTTTATATTGCTTGAAGATGTAAATACGTCGCGCCGAGGATTGCCCAACTTTATTTTTATTTAAAGAAAGACCATTTTATTTTATGGTACAAGTATAACTAGTAATTTAGAAAAATTGTGTTTTATGTAAGTATTATTTTTGCATGCGAGTGTATATATATATTTGAATTTTCAAAATTAATTATTATCATTAATATATTATTTCGAAAAACATATATTAAATGTGGGCTGATTTAATATGTAATTAAGTATGTTGATTTAAGTTGGAAAAAATATTAAGTTATCTAAATACATTTTAAATTATAGGTAGAAACTATCTACATTGGATTATATTTGATTGAGTTACTTTAAATCAATTTGAATTAAATAGTGGAAAATCCAAGGGAAATTAAAACTCTTCTCAGTCCTTATCTTGATAAGACTTTTGTAAACCCCCTGATTTTTTCAAAATAAATATTTGTTGAATTTTTGGATTTTGAAATAACTATTTATTGACTTATTATATACTTTATATTATTTTACATATATTTAGTATAATGCTCATTAGTAAATTCAGTATACAAATATATAAAACTATTTTTCTAGTACATTAAGGATCTAAACTATATTATACAATATTTCTCAAAATTTTAGGATTTATTTTATAACTTTTACTACTTTTTACATGTTACTTATATTGTACACTATTTACATAATATAGAATAAATGTCAATTTAGTATTAAATATTTCAGCTTGTATAAATGAGATTAGATGAATATTGTTTAAATAAATATTAACTCAATTTATTATCTATAGTAATTTTATATAATGTTATAGATAATTTAGATAAATATCAATTATATTTTAAGTTAATCATAATCCTAAGTCTAATAGGAAAGCATCTCTATCTATATCCTATCCTAACGAAGCAAAATCCAATTTATTTAAACCATATCCTATCTAATTAGGATATAAATCGGAAATAAATACCTATATAAACCCAATACATCTCCCTTCTATCAGCCGTAATTCAAAATTATTTTTAGTCCAATAGAAACTCTAAAATTCATCATTAGAATTCAGCCCCGCTTTTTAGCAGTAAGAGGAACTTGGAACGACGATATCTCATAGTTCCGAATTCCGTTTCGCCTTCAGTTTTTTTAAAAGAAGCGTATTGAGGTAAGGTTTCCAAAAACATATTTTAATAGACAAAATTCGTTCTATAATTTTCTACAAAATTGTTTGAGTATCTAGTGTCCAAAAATAATAAACGTGTTTCGGTATTTTTACGATTTCGGGAGATTCCGAAAACAAAAATGCGATCCGTTTAGTTTTTCAGAAAGCTGATACGAAAACCTATACCATATCCTAACTTCAAAAATTATTAAATAAATGTAATAGGTGTAATATTAATTATAATTAGATAATATACTACTTGCAGCATCCGAAGTTGTTCCTACACCTTCCTCTTTGTGCGCTGTTGTTGATTCATCGCCAGGACATCATCTTACCTCACTCGGACATCAGGCAAGACACCTTGCCTTTGCTGTTTATTTACTTGCTCAATATCATGCATGCTTTTATCTATTATTTATTTCTAGCAAATGTAAAAAAATTACTTTTAAAACCGTATGTAGATCCAAATTACTATACTTTAGTTTTCTTATGCATTTTGACTTAGAGTTAAGGGACCACCCTTGTGTGTGTGCATTCATCGGCCTCGACACCTATGTGCCACGAAGTCGCGAGTCATATATAGATACGAACTTATGTACTGACTGATTATCGCTGCATATAGGCCGTGCGTTAGGATATGACTGCTAATAGTTATGGATGTCTAGAAGACTTAGCGGTTATTAGAAATATCGTGATGTGGATACAGCACATGTAGTACATGGGGAGGGAGAAGATAGCTATTAGGCGTAGGGGCTTTCCCTCGTTTACTTTACTCTAGATGCCCTTAGTGACTCAGTCGAGTGCTAGTGGGCCGTACATTTATTTTCCTCTAGCTGCCGTTAGTGACTCACCTGAGAGCTGGTGTGCCGTGCATATATTTGTTACTTTTCTCTAGATGCCACTAGTGCCTCGGTTGAAACACCAACGCGCCATATTTCTAGTTTTGGAAGGCCCCTGTGTGGAACATTGTCTTCAAAGTGCATTTTCATGTAGAATGGTTAAGGACCTTTATCTGTTTAGACATATGCAATATTCTGTTGAGCTAACTATATTCAGTTTATGGCATGATATTATGTATCTTGTTACGTCCCTCTGAGGACCTGGTGATTTCTCCAGGTGTGCTTTTATGATATTGTGCAGGTGCTCTAGCCAAGGCCATGACTTTCTATCTTCTATCGAGGATGATTGCACTTGAGTCGTCTTCACATCGAGGATGATTGCACTTGAGTCATCTTCGCATCGTTCAACAATTTCTAAATTTTGTATTCTCTCTTTGTTGGAAGTGGATTTGTCTCCGCCCAACGACTTGTGTAAACAATAATTCATAAGTTGTTATAAATTCTTTTTTCATTATTTATGGATGAGATTAGTGTCGTGGCTTTCTATACTTTACATCTTATGTATACATACGATGGTTCCATATATTGGTGTATACTTAGTATGTATGCAGCTGACATGATTACGTTTCTAGTCCTACGTGTTTTTTGGACTGGGCGTTACATAGCCGAACATTAGACGTACGGTGGCGAATAGTATGCCTCGATGGAATTGGTCAACGGCACTGGCTCCAGGTACCACGAACCGCCTTAGCCATAAGGAGAGAAAACCCGCCAACTAGGCTTCTCGAGACATAGGTCTGTAACCCTGCCTGAGATAACTTTCGATGGGAGCACCGACAGTGAAGGGGTGCCAATCCACATTCAAAATATTGTCAACATGCTTGGATTTTTCCATCAACTTCTCTGTTTCACTGCGGCCGAACGGTTTGAAGAAGCAAGGGTCATAAGCCAGACTCTCGACAATCTTATCTTCATGGATACGGCCCAAAAATAAGTATGATAGCCATTTCGTCGTGTAGCAAGTCCCTTTTGGAGCACTCTTATAATAAAGGGAACATACCATATCGTGGCATAGAAGCTCTTCAAATACAGCAACCATCTGAGGGTTCTCCACTGACAGGATTTCCAACTCCTCATTTACAGGCATGTATTCTTCGTATGGTTTTCCACCCATTGGCAAGTGTGAAAGATAATTCATCTCGTGAAAGGCGAAGCCGATTTCTCCGTGAGGAGTCATGAAGGTTCCAATCCTATCATTGTGTCTTTCAACTAGAGCTAAAAACATATAGGCATTTGGAAGAAACCCGTGAGCAGTAGCCCAGATCGGATCATAGAGCTCTAATTTGAGGAGTTTATCCTTGAACTGGTCCAAAACCAAAACTACAATGCTATTCCAGTGCTTCATATCATGGTTCACCAAGCCTGTTAAATGCATGGTTTGATCTAGATACCTTCCCTCAGCCTTCCCAAATATGTTTGCAAAGATGGGTACCCTAACGGGAAGTAGCAATGATGAATCTTCGGGAGGCAGACAGCTTGGCTTCAAACCTCTCAGATGAGAGCTGTATTTCTTCGAAGTGCTAAAAAATAATTTCTTGTTCTGGGGACCCAGTTTGTAGCATATTTTTCCTACTTTGGCTTGTTGAATTGGGCTCATATCCCATGCCATCAGACGAGGGTAATTGGAGAATTTATATCGTGACAGGGACATATGCCTCAATATTTTGGTGAGATACATAATTCTATCCATGCACTGGTAAATTCTATCCTCTCTCTTCACTTTAGGCTGTGACGTCTTCTTGATTGCATCCCCAAACAAGAAAGCTGGTTTCTTTTGTACGACGTTGTCCAGACTTTCCAAAGGTTTGCCATTCATCAGGCATAACAAAGTGGTATTTTCTTGAGCTGCAAGCATGGCCCGTCTAGACTCAGGAGGATCGTATTGAGGATACGATACATGAGATAAGTCTTGTCGATACTTTGACACCCTGATAGCTGAAGCTAATCTCTCGGCATCGGGGTCTTCTCTGAGATCGACTGCAAAAAAGAAAGGGGGAGCAAAGATCATTTACAAAGTCTATGCAACAATCCCTAAATTAAAGCAGGATACGCAAGTTCATAGGTTGCACAAGCTTCTAAAATATATTTCAGATTGTGCGCAAATCTATGTTGCGCGAGTTCACAGAGTGCGCCTAGTGTAAGCTTGAAGAAACATGAATTCAAGTTCAGCATGAATTTAAGTTCTACATTGCACAAATTCATAAGTTGCGCCTTAGGAAAATTCGAAGTGCACATGTACAAAGTGCACATTCGCACAAGTTCAGAAGGTGCAAGTTCGAAACTTACACAGCACAGTTCGTAAAAACAAACAGTGTGTTTTGATGGAGCCAACACTCTAAAAGGAGGATGCACAAGTGATGAAGTGAGCGCCTGCACTCTAACAAGAGGAAGTGCATGTTACAGAGTGCGCAGGTCAATCAGAGCTCTAAAAAGAGATGATCGACTCTGGCATGATGGGCTATTGATCATTGGCGCCTAAGAGATTATCGATTTGCTCTCCGAAGATCACCTTCGAGCGGCGGGTTGGCTCTTTCAGCTCTCGAAGACGGTGGCACATAGCGAGGCACCCTCATCGGTGATGTGTGCGATGAAGGTCCGGCGGGGGCCTTGCCCTCGTCAACAATGGATTTCTTTGGCGCCATTTGATGGTCGGAGAAGCTCGAGAAGAAGAAAACAAGAGAGTAAAGAGAGAATAACTTTTTAGTGAAAGTACATTTTTTCTTTCTCCTCATAGATATTTATAGCCAAAATTAATTTCTTGACTGTTGCGCAACTTATTCTCAAAAATCGAAGTCGGTTACACTGTTGACAGGCACAACTCATGTTAATCATTTCTAATTCAAAGTATTTCAAAATTTGAAATCTTTCAAATTTTGAAAACTTTGAAGGGGGTCTTTTAGAAGCTCAGAAATGAATGGGCTCCACTCACAAGAAGGCACCAGCATCAAGTGGCGTCTAGATGCTGACTTACATGGGACTCAAGTTGTGCCCACATCTAGGTGTACAGGTCCCACGTGGTATGCTTCCTCGAGAAGCTGTAACGGTTGCCATTATTACTGACAGCACAAAAGCCGAAGAATATCTCTTCGAATCCCGAGCAACGCGGCACTCGAGAAGATTCTGTCAATATTAAATGCTGACAGCTAGCTCGTGTAAGCTATCGAAAGGCACGAGAAATGCCGGGTCAGAGGGACCGAGTTCGGCCAGAACTGTTTCTAGAATGAGTCGTGAAGAATGGGCTTTAGGTTTTCGTGGGCTTGTGGGCTATTTGGTAAGTGGGCTGGTTTAATGAATGGAATGATAAAGTAAGATATTGGGTAAGATAATTTTGGTAGTATACTTTTTGAAACTGAGCCAATTGCCAATCCCTATCAACCATACAATTTTTCTAAACTTAATAAACAAGAAAAATACATAACAAAGTAGGAAAAATTGTCTTGATCAATGATACAATTATTGTTGGTAAAGATTCTGACTGAGTGCAGTAGTAAGGTTGTAGTCGTTTAACAGCAGTACTGTCCCTGTATATTGTTTGTGTATTTCAAACTGTAGTTGTTATTCGGTTATCAAAATTAGGTGTGACTAGACCAATGGGCCAACACTTCACACAGAATCCCACTGGTTGCTCCATGTATAACTCCACTTCTAAAATCACCGTAGCGAAATGTCATCTTCACGTCAATCTACTCAACCTCTAAGTTGAGACTGGCTGCTAACGGTAGCATCACCCAAACAAATGACAACTTGACGACCAACGAAATGATCTCATCGAAATCTATAACCTTCAGTTGTCTGTAGCCTTTAACTACTAGCCTCGCTTTGTATCGAGGGCTAGTAGCATCATTTGCCTACTTCACTCTGAAGATCCATCGATTCTTCAAAGCTTTTTGCCCTTGGGCAACCCACCAGCTCATAAGTAGAGTTTGCCTGTAAGGAACCCATCTCCTGCTTATTGCATGCATCCACTCCTGCCTTTGCTAAACTTTCAGGCTCTCCTCGGTCAGTTAGTAGCACATACTCATCTGATGAGTTTCTAGTAAAGGGTCAACAATCTTTGTTGCTTCTCCTCAATAGAACCTATACTGCTGGTTATATACGAATAACATTATCCCCTTCAGAAACTACCTCCTTAGCATGCTCATTCTTCTAAGGGTCACCTTGACCACCATCAGTAGGCTGATGACCAAGGTTGGGAGCGTCTCCATGTACTGGCTCCTCTATAATTGGATCCTCTGTAATGTCCTCTAGAAATGACTTAAAGCGAAATAACTCTAACTCTGGCAATTCCTCAGCCTCAGAAGGCATCTCGGAATCCTGAGCGTTGGTCATGGTATGATACTAGACGAACACTATGTCTCTACTTTTGTAGAGCTTTCTTTCCACCAGGTCATAGAGTCTATAGCCAAACTCGTTCCGATCATAAACGACAAAGATGTACTGCCTCTTCTTCAGCTCAAGTTTGGATCTCTCGTCCTTCGGTTCATGTACGAAGGTCTTGCAACCAAACACTTGTAGGTGATTGTATGACGGCTCTTTTTTGCACCATACTTTGTCAGGAACATCACCTTATAAAGGTGCACCGAAAGACAAAACTAATAATACAAGCAACAGTATCGAGAGCCTCACCACAATAACTGTTTGATATGTTTGCTTCAGACAACAAACATCATACATACTCCATTAAGGTCATGTTCATATGCTCTGGTACATCATTGAGCTGAGATGTCTTTGGCAAAGTTTTCTGGAGTCGGATCTCTTGCTCTCTGTAATATACATCAAAGGGACCGATGTATTCGCCGCCATTGTCGGACCGAACACATAGCAACTCCTTATCCATCTCCCTTTGAAAAAAGGCCTGAAATAATTTAAAAGTGGACAATACCTAATAGTTGATCTTTAAAGCATAAACCCAAACTTTCCTAAAATAGTCATCAATAAAAGTCATAAAATAAGAAGCACCACCAATAGGTTTTACCTTCATAGGACCGCAGACATCCGAGTGAATAACCTCGAGTAATGTCGGGTTTCTTGAACTTGGATGACTTTGGAAAGATACCCTATTTTGCTTTTCTGCCAAATAATGTGTGCATCTCTCCAAATTTGTAGACTTGAGTCCCGAAATCACGATATTGTTTACTAAGAGCTCATCTCATTCTCGCTTGATACGGATGAGCTGTCTGTGACACAACTCGGTAAACGAATCATTGACTGTGTTCATCTCATATGCCCCATGTGCTACCCCCATTTAGTAAAGACCGAACTTCTTGCTTCCTCTAGCAATCACTATAGAACCTCTATAAAGCTTACATTGACTGTTCCCAAAGAGATTAAAGAATCCCTTCTCATCCAAACTTCCAACCGACACCAGGTTAAAACAGATATCAAGGACGTGACGTACATCTCTGAGAATAAGAACTACACCCATCTTCATCCACAAATGTACATATCTAATAGCAACATCCTTCGACATATCTTTGATGCCCATCTTCAATACTCTACAGTTGTCTGAACCACTTCATATCTATTTTCATGTCAAATTGGCCACTCCTGTGTCCATTTTCATGTCGAATTGGCCACTATCATGTCTATTTTCATCTATGTCTTTATTTTCATGTTGAATTGGCCACTCTCGAGGTTCTTTACGGTTTGTCAACTTCCGAACCACTTCGAACCTTCCTATATTTTTTTGTAAGAATCAAGACATCCTAAGATTTCCATTGAATATACTTTTTCAGTATTTTACTAAGGTTAACTATTTTTTAAAATTTGGACTTTTCACCGTAATGTTGGAACACCGAAAACTCATAGATTCTATGTGCCATATGCTTTGGAACTTCATGGGACTTGTCAAAATAATTGTTGTTCATGTTTTTATAAGAAAAACATTTTCTTACATATTTTATATTATTTTCTAGAATTAATATTTATAGAAAATTAGTCATTTCGGGAGCCAAACTATGAAATGAGTCTAAGTATATTGATATATAATCAATACAAGACTTCTATACATATATTTCTATGAATAAAATATATTAACTATTATTATATAATATTTATAACTATTTTTCAAAAATTAAATAAGATATTTTTATTTTATTAAAGTACTACTTTATCATATAGATTTGATACTATATATGCTAGATTGATATGGTAGTTTGATACTAGTTTCCTTATAAGTAATGTAGTCTAAATTTTATTATAAATATTTTAGTATGTTTTCCAGAAATAAATATTGTATGTTTACTTTATAAAATTAATATTTTATTATATTGATTTAATACCATATATGATGGATTGGTTCATATATAGTAAGTGCTAGTTCCGTAGATTATGTCTAATAGGGACTATATATAGTTAGTCTATAAATAGAATATGTTAAGGCATAGATATATTATTGATAGATAGAATTATTTATTCTAGAAGCGCATGATGGGCGTAGCGAGGATCTTTGAGCCGGACTATCATATTCGCAATTGAAACTTGCAGGCAAGCGTACCATGCAAATATTATAGTTCATGTTTTCTTTCTTTATTGTTGTTTTATTTCTTGTTTATTAACATTTAGGACGTTGGAATTGTCGATACTTTGCATCCGAATTGTATTCGGGTGCCGTTGTCGTTATATAGATATCGGATATCAACACTAGGCATGGTAATGCATTTTATTCGTGTTTCGTTATCGTTATTTATGGCTACAGACTTCGTGAAAGGCTACAGAATTTATTGCTTGTACTTCAGATCTACTTGACTTGACTAGATGGATCTAAATCATAGGGTAGAAGAGAACATTACCATCACGTCAAGCTACCTTGATACGTTTGGGCTTGTCTCTATAGCCAGGACTTGGTTGTTACCTGACTCGTTTTCTACTGTCTCTGTACCCGAGCTTTGGTGTTATCTTGACCCATTTGTGCAAGGTACTACGACAAGTGCCTTGGGTGTGATTTTTTGAGTTGCTTGTGAGCCTCAGTACTTGAAGCTTCATATCCGAAAAAATGTTCTCATATGCATATCACTTAGAATGGTTAGAGTACTTTTATTGTTACAGTGACTTTTTTTTACCTTGTTATATCTGTAGAAGCATGGAAAATATGGGGTTCATGCGGATCACAATTTGTCGCATATGTACTTTGGGCCAAACAGGTCCACATAAAGGAGAGCCGCATGACAGAGTCAACACCTTATGCGGTCCGTCGACAACCAGACTGATTCGAGCAGCAGAAGAAAGATATGCGACCATCGTCTGAAAAGCTGACAAGTTCTGTCAAAACTGACAAAAATGATAGTTTTGACACTCTGACAAAATGATAAGACGTGAGACGTCACCAAAAGCAGGGTTCATACGCTTCCATGCGGCCAGAAGGAGTGTTACCCAAGCCGCATGAACCTTATGCGGCTCAAACATATGCGGCCCCAAAGTCTCCGAACTTCATGCGGCCAAGGGTGATTGTGACCCAAGCCGCATGAGCTTTATGCGGCCCAAAATACAAAATCTATGCGGCTTAAAAGTCCTTAAGCTATATGCGGGCTAATGGAAGATTGCGACTTAAGCCGCATGAGTCTCATGCGGCCCCACATGGTCGAAAACTGAGAGACTTATGCGGCTCAAAATAATTCCTATCCTGCGATAGGACACGTGACAGGCTGACCAAGTCTCAACTACCTAGATTTGCTGCAACAAAATCCCAACAAATCGACAGCTGGCGGCCAAAGAGCGGGTCTTCATGTGCTGATTAGCGACGTGGCCACAGGCCATCTATACGGCTCAAAATACATACCACTGTAAATAGCAGGGTGCCACACCCCTGCAAAAGGCTGGCAACCTTCGAAAGGCAATTTCTTTAAGAGCTCAAGACTGCGTCAGATTATCCAAGGAGTAAGGCAGAGTTGATACACTTGCCCGAGCCTCCACCGTCACCCCTAGAATCAAAAACTAAACAATTGTACTTAGATTGTTTCCTAGGATTTCTTTCTAGGCTTTTCATTGTACATGCGAGTTTGTAATCAATTTCAGTGTTTTTGTAATATCTGTCTTTGATTTTTAATGGCAAACACGATGACGACTCTGCTGGGACATCCTTCTCCTCTGATGAGAAGCTGGTGATGCAATCTGACGCGTCCAAGCTCGGCTCTACACAACAAATGCTTGTGGTTCATTTTGACCAACAAGCCTTCGAAGAAATGCTCTCTGAAGGGAGCGCCAGCCCGTCACAGAAGCTGAGCCAACCCAAAGAGAACTCGCAGGACGTCGGTGCACAAAACTGTTGCCCTCGACCATGTTCTCGAAGAAGCTCCTTCTGTAGCCCAAGACGGTGACCAAGGCTCTCATGCGGCTTTGCTTCCGACCGTAGAGGACCCCACTGTCCTCAAATCCAGCAGAGAAAAACACTACGATGCTGAGTTTTTGGGGGCACAAGGGAAATCCATGCAGACTAAGAAGAAGTCGCATAAGAGAGATGGGCAGTCTTTCCATACGGCGGCCAACTCTGGCCGCAGGCAGACAACTCTAGCCGCAGGAAGACGGCCCATGCGGTAGCCAACTCTGGCCGCATGAAGAAGGCCTATGCGGTAGCCAGCTCTGATCGCAGGAAGATAGCCTATGCGGCAGCCAATCCTGGCCTCAGACAGGATGTCTTATGCGGCCTTGTCAGAAGCTCTGTGTTCAACTGTCTCTCATACGGGCCCGACTCCATGCGGCCCATTGAGAATGTGGGATGTATCAATCTGGACTCTTTTTACTATGCGCCTACGGGTGCTAAGTCAAAGAAGTCTAGGGCAGTACGGGCCCAACAAGCCCATTCAACTGTCCAAGTTGCTGACTGTCAGCGGGCTCCGTTAACTGTTATACGGGCTCCTGATGGAAAGTTGTACAGAACCATCCGCGTCCAGTCCCCCAGGGCTAACGGATAGGGTGGGTCTTTAAAGTCTCCCTCCAACGATCCAGAGCAAGTGCTTTTACTAGCCTCGGATCAGGGAGTAAACATGATAACTAAGCACCTGTGCGCTCAGGATACCCGAGTCCATAAGTTTGGTGCAAAGGTTGCTTAGCTTGCTACCGACTAGTGTGAGGTGATTACTCACAAACGCAAGGTGGCAACAATGGCATGCGATGAGTTCCTCTCGGGACGTCATTGTACCCAAGTCATCATCATCTGCTGCTGCGATAAATCGGCAGCACCTGAAGGTCGACAGTCAGTTTTTTAATGACTGCAGCAGCCAGCACTTGTCCGATAACAACTCAAGAAACATGTGAAAACTCTAGGAGATGAGGGGTTTCCTTTCGCCTCCTATAATTCAACTCAGAAGGTTCTTCCTGGCAAGGGAGGAAAGAAGACATGCTCTTCCAGCCCGACAATCTCGGCCAGTATTGCAAGGAAACTCTCATCTGGAGGGTTACTGCCGACAACCATAGGGGGTGTCTATTTAGGCACTAGATCCAAAAGAAAGCTTCCAGCACCCAGGGGTGCTCCTTCAGCCTCCTTGAGAGTAGATGAAGCTGGAGGTAGCAGTCCCCTCAATATATGCGACAACCCGATGTACCAAGAGCACACACTGTAACGCCCCAGTCCCAAAATACTTAGGACTAGATACGTATCATGCCAGCTGTATACATACGAGTAAATGAAAGACTCGTATGTATATATAAGCTGTAAAAAGTAGAAAGCTATGCTCAAACTAAATCTCATCCACAAATATGAAGTTTTAATGATATAATCAAATAGTCGTTTGTACAAATATTGGGCGGAGACATATCCACTACCAACAAGTTTAAATAAGAAAGAAATATACAAATAAATGATTTGGTCGAGCGAAGCAAATGACGAGTCCAAGAGCAATCATCACGGGGGAAGGAAGACATGGCCTTAGCTAGAGCACCTGTATGAAATCATGAAACACACCCCTGGAGAGATCACCGGGTCCTCAGAGGGACGTAACAAGACAGATAATATCATGCCAATAACTGAATAAATGAAATCTCAACAGAAAAATATACATGAGTAAAGGTCCCTAACCATTCTATGTGATATACACTTTGAGAAAAACGTTCTACGCAGGGGCTGTAGGATCAGCAGAGTAAATAAAGAATGGCCGTCAAGTAGCGCTCATATGAGACACTATCGTCCCAGGGCAGTAAGTAGCGCTTATCCGAGTCACTATCGACCAAAAATGTGTGTAAAAATAAATGTAGCCCCTACGCTAATAGTTGTCCTCTCCCTCCCCATGATACTATACATGCGTCGTCTCCACGACACTATTTAATCCTTAATAACTACCAAGTCTTCTGCACAAATCTATTAGCAGTTATATCCTAACGTACGGCATGTACGCACCGACGTACGGTCGGTACGCAAGTCCGAAGCTATATGTGACTCACAATTCACACACAACCCGTGGCACATCATGACAGTTTATGAGATGCTCTAAACATATGGTGGTCCCTTAACTCTAAGCCAATTGCATAAAGTATAATAATTTGCAGCTACATATAGTTTTGAAAGAACAACTTGATAAGAAATAAAACATGCATGATATTAAGCAAGAAAGTAAACAGTAAAGGCAAGGTGTCTTGCCTGGTATGTCACCTGGTGTGGGGCTTCGACAAGTTCAGTTTTGCCCAATTGCTTGGGCCAGTATGTAGGGGTCCGCAGTCACAAGAAAATAGGATGTAAGATTAGTCATGGCCAATTGTGGTAATTGAAAGGTTTTGGAGTAGATAAGTATATAAGCTATTTTTAAGAAATTATTATTAATACCAAAATACGTATAATTTATTCGCTATAGTAAAAATATTTTTAGATAGAATTCAGCCCACCTTTTTATTACTCAAGGCAATTACCTACTTAAAATCTTAATTCGAGAAAAAAAAACTACCTTTTTATTGGTCAAAACATGTAGATAAAAGCCACTAAAAATTTCATTTAGAATTGAGCACAATTATATCGAAACACTTTAGTTGTATGTTAGGTCAAAATATCTATTATTTATAATATTATCATTAGCTTTTATATACCGAATAGATGTGGGGCTTAGCCCAAAACTATAATATATTTTCAAAGATATTTAATAACCATAACCCTAACAAAATATAAAATTTAAATTCTACAACTGCCTAATAATACTATCATTAAAATATTTTGTATATTAATAATACAATTTATAGAAACATGAATTCGTAACTTATAAACAGTATATAAAAAAATAAATATAATAATAATGTTATTATTATTGTTATCAATATATCAAAAAGTAAAATATCAATAAAAAGTAATGATATTATCAACAACACATTAGTTGAGAGCTGTTGCTCTCAACTTTCCCCAAATATTTACAGAGAGGGAGATAGAGGAAAGAAGAGGAGGTAGCGGGAGAGAAGAGGGGGATTACCGGAGGGGCTCGGCGAAGTGGAAGCGGGGAAGCCGGGGAGTGGGCCACCGGGAGGGAGTGTCAGCGGACCGCGCATCTGCCAGTGCGCTGGTGGCGAGGGACTCGAGGCGAGCGGCGACTGTAGTGGTGGCTGATGGAACGGTGTACGGAGGCATGAGCGGATGGCGATGGGGGCCGGCCTGCCGGCGTGGAGGGTCGGATGAGGCGCGCTCATGGCCGTCCATGAGAGGGGCGTAGGCTACGGTCGATTCCCGTCGTGGGTCACCGTATCGCGGTGTATGGCAACCGGAGGGTAGCGACGCGGCTCGGGAACGGCGGCGATCGAGCGTATGTAAGTGTTTTCATTTTTATTTTATTTTTTCTATTGTGTGGTGGCGCCGATGGCCTGGAGATGGTGGTGGTGACGGGAGGATGGTGATTGTCGGGGAGTGTGGCCGGGGCTGTACAGGAAGGAAAAGAGGAGGATGGTGCCTGAGGTGCTGAGGAGGTCGGGGAACAGGTAGTGGTCCTGTGCGTGGGTGGTGTTGGTGAGAAACAAAGACGGCAGGGTGTTGTCGGAGCGGCGGACCGGGAGGTGACTGTGGCGGTGGCGATGGTTGCGACGATGATGGTGACGGGGGATTCTGTGATTATTATCGTCGTGTCCGAGGTGTGGACACGACGTGGATGATTGTAAGAGATTGGAATAAGATTTGTGGTGGTCACAGACACGCTACACGATATTATTGTGGATGGGAAAATTTTTGGTTGTGTAGTTTGATGGAAAAGGAGCATCTCCTTTTATAGGGGTGGGGGCTCCAATTGGATATGGCTTGGGACGGATTAAATCTCCAAGTAGATATCCCAAATTTTAATTCGAAACCATCTCAATCTCATCTAAAGCTGATATAGGTGAACATATTTATTTAAAGGCTATTTAAAATAAATTAAAATCACCATTCAAATATATATATGTATATAAAAATATTTTTTCCAACTAATAAATATTAGTATTAAATTAATTTCGAAAAATAGAATTTTATATGTAAATTTAAATTTATGTACCTCGTATGAAATGAACCTTTGCATAAAACCTCGTTTTCAAAATTACTATTTATATAACTTTTCATGATGTAAAATAAAGAATTAAAAATTCGAATATGATGCATTTTACAACTTTACGAAAATAAAATATTTATTATTTAAAAAAAACTATGATTCTAAAATAAAAATATTTTTACAAAAATATGTAACTCGCACATATTCGCACTCGACGAGACATACGAAAATGCAAACTCATACGCGACGTTCAATACGACAAATTCGTACGTGACATACAATACGACTATGTGACGTACAAAATGTAAAGTAAAAAAAATAATACCAAATTTATTTTAAAAAATCATAGTAGAAATTTAGTAGGTTTAAATCCTACCCAACTTACAAGAATTTTGTCCTCGAAATTTAGGAATAGGTTGGGTTGAGTGCACGATTACGAGAATGATTCACTCCTAACTTGAGTGGTGATAATAAATGTAGGCCGAGGAAAGGACGAGGAGTTTAAGACAAAGAAGTAGTCACATTGGATGACAAGGTTCATAAGTGATATATAGGCTAGGGGGAATTCTAGTATAGGTGCCTACGTCCTCCCAAAATAGGTGAAGGCGAAAGCAATAAAGAATTCAGAGACGATATTATGAATACGTGGTTCAAAGACGACCGAATAATCTGAAAAGAATTGTCAAGGCAGTCGTGGATGGGATTCTAGAGGCCAAGTTTTAATTATGTCCCATCTACGTAGAACCATAGGTAAAAGCGAACCGAAGTGCACTTGGTTGATCAGACCGTCATGCACCGGTCCTGATTATACAACATGTTAGTGAGCGCGCTCAATAACATAAGTCATGAACAAGCTCGATGAATCAATGAGTTTGCAAAACTAGATTATAACAACACTATTAGTCAAGATGGTAAAATCATAGGTCCGAGAGTTTATCGATAAGAAGTTTAAGCGACGATTTGAAAACGAAATCCAGCAAGCAATTTGAACAACAATAATCTAGATAAAAAATTGGTATAGTTTAGGAGATATCTCATGGCATCCCAATCAATGTCTAAATTCGAAAAACGACTATCATTTATCCAAGACGTGCAAGCTCAAAAATGCAACCATTTTCCAAATCTCAAAAATTCACTAGCTCGATTCTCTTGATTCAAAATTTCATCTTCATATCTCGAATTGTCTCATCAATAGTAACTTTGTACAGTCTCTTCAAATTTCATATTCCAACAAAATTAAATTTTTACATAAAACTTTTTTTCCTCAAATTGGAGTTTCTCCTCAAATTTTAACTTACAAAAATTTAGGTTCCTCAAAACATATTCTTAAATCATAACTCTCGTAACCTTAGTTCTATTCTTGATTATAACATTTTTTTAAAAATCACATACCTCATAATAAGTCTCAAACTTTTGGAATTTAATAAATTACCCAATCATTTTTTTCACCCAATTTAGTTGAGAGTAAAATCTATCTCACCTTATTAGACCTTTAAATTACCATCATTACATAGTTACTTTCTGAAATCATCGAAAGTTTAAGAGTTTACACCCTTCTTGAAATCTACTATCTTCAACACCCTACTTATCATCTCATAAAATTTTCTTATCAATAGGTTGCCAAGGGAACCAATTTGTTCATCCAGAATCTACTCTTATTTGATCATTAAAACGTAATCCGCCTAATAAGGTTTACCACAAGATTTTTCCTTACGTATATTCAACCATTTTATTGATTATACCACTACTCTCTTCTGGGGGATTTCTAATCTCTTTCTATCCAAAGGAAGTCATGATACATTTCATCTTAAACCGAGGAAATCATAAAATGAACACAATTGCATAAACCACGGAGGAATCAAGGTGAAATGTGAGTGAAGCAATTTAATTAGAAAGGAGGAAAGTAAAAGTTGCTAACATTGCATTGAGAGTAGAAGGGGATTATGCGTAAGTAAATCAAGATAAGGTATGAAAAAGGACAAGGTTAAGCAATCAAGTTAACACACAAAGTTTGATGCATAATAAGGAATTAAGTAGGTCACAATCATATATCGGGTTGAACGACTTGAGTCAAGAATTGATCTCTAACCGAATTCAGAAAGGACCATAGTATCATGGTAGAGTTTATAGCTAACCATTTTGACTTAAAACTCGCATCATAAAATAGAGTACAAAGGGGCGTGTTTTAGTGGGACGTGATATGTCTGCATGATGGTGGGCTCGTCTAGGCCTTGCGTATGGAATTTGTTGGATGGAAAAGTCTAGTGTTGTGCTCCAAATATCCAAGTCATGGTAAAGGACATAAAAGAATTTAAAAATAGAAAGTGGGAGTTCATGAGGTAATGATTAACGCACAAAATAAATGACCAAGTTAAAGCATGAAATAAAAAAATTCAGATTCTAGTAGATGAAGGTAAAATAAGTTAGGAATACGGTTTCTAGAGATATGATAGCTACTTAGATGGAGTATGATCAAGGAACAATCTAATCATTTCTCAAGTTTCAAATGGTTAGATAGTCACGATAAAATCTAGATTGAGGGAATGTCGAGTGAGTCAAGATTGAAATATAACCACATGATTTTGTAGAGGACTAACAACACTTGTGTTTATACTACTATCATGGCCATGAGTGATATGGCACTTAGTGTGGAATCCTTCTAACCCATTAGGGTTATCTTGGCGGCCTACCATTAAAATTTAAAATCCAAGTTTCCTTCAAAGAGTTTCTAAATAATTTTCCAAAATGAACAACCATCATTTGTATTTACTCCAAGCCGTCTAATTTAATCATGATTAAAAGTTTAATCCCTTCCACAATTCTCCAAGTGATCTTTCGTCCCGTTACTACTACCTTTTCAAGATTTAACGTTTTCACTCCAACCTTCGAACTCAAGAGTTCATAAACCATGAATCTATAAAAATTTCAATATTTCTTCATAACTTTAAAAATCCAAACTTTTCTCAAAAATCCTCACGTTAAATCCTTAGCATATCATGAGCAATCTAAAATTTTTCGCTCAATATTTTAACGCACTCATCAATCATAACTTCAATTCTAAGTCATTCAAACATAACCTCAACTTTTAAATGGTAATTCCTTTAATCAATCAAAATGACTTTTCATCACATCGTTAGTAACTTTTCCAAAATTTAATATTAGCAATTCAATTTTTAAACTCAATATTAAAAAAAAATTTACCAAAATTTGATATCCATAATCACAACTTTTTAAACCCAAAATCTAAACAGATTTGTAAATCTTCAATCAAATGACACGATTTCAAATTTGAAATTTTTCTCAACAATCGTTTCCATTTCTTCCAAATATTTTAAACTGGAATTTCAATATCATTACTTCAAACTTGAAATTCAAAATTTCATGAACTTATTAATTGTGACCATACAACCCAATTTATAACCTTAGGAGTTTACCAAGCTTTATCAATCTCCCTCATAAATCTTACAGCAGCATTTAAATAAATAAAAATTTCTTTTCAACTATCTTTATATCTCTTCAAGGATGTATAGCTATAATTCACTGAACCATAAATATTTTTCAAACACTTTCAAAAATCAAAACTCAAAAATCAATTCAATTTTCTTTCTCAATTTTATATAGATTCCACTATCATTTTGTAGATAAAATTCTAACAATGCTTCGAAGTTATTAATGTTGCTACAACCCAACTTGGAATTAACTAATCCCTAAGTTCAAACTTCTTGAAAATATGGTCCCTCTTATCCTCATATCTTTATAACTCAAATAGGATCTCAATGCATACTAGTTGTCAATATAATCCTTCTAGCCATTTGGTTGACCTATGAGCATATATTAGTGTAGTCATCTTCCTATCCAGTGTGGAAATAAGGATTACGGTAGGAAAAGCTCAAGCAAGATGTAGATCAATGATGTCGAACAAGTGATTCGAAAATTTAGTCAAGGAAGAGGGTCGAGCAGGTGGATGGGATCCTATAATCTAATCATATATTGCAGGCCCGTTTGGTACAGTCATGTAACTGAAACGTCAAACTTGACCTGCATGGGCCACCACAAAAATATGTAACGCCCAGTCCCAAAATACCTGGAACTAGATACGTATCATGCCAGTTGTATACATATGAGTAAATGAAAGACTCGTATGTATACATAAGCTGTAAAATGTAGAAAGCCATGCTCAAACTAAATCTCATCCACAAATATGAAGTTTTAATGATATAATTAAATAGTCATTTGTACAAACGTTGGGCGGAGACATATCCACCACCAATAAGTTTAAATAAGAAAGAAATATACAAATAAATGATTTGGTCGAGCGAAGCAAATGACGAGTCCAAGAGCAATCATCACGGGGAAGGAAGACATGGCCTTAGCTAGAGCACCTGCAAGAAATCATGAAACACACCCCCGGAGAGATCACCAGGTCCTTAGAGGGACGTAACAAGACACATAATATCATGCCAATAACTGAATAAAAAAAGCTCAACAAGAAAGTATATATGAGTAAAGGTCCCTAACCATTCTATGTGATATACACTTTGAGGAAAATGTTCTACGCAGGGGCTGTAGGATCAGCAGAGTAAATAAAGAATGGCCATCAAGTAGCGCTCATACGAGACATTATCGTCCCGGGGCAGTAAGTAGCGCTCATCCGAGTCACTATCGGCCCAAAATATGTGTAAAAATAAATGTAGCCCCTACGCTAATAGCTGTCCTCTCCCTCCCCATGATACTACATGCGTCGTCTCCATGACACTGTTTAATCCTTAATAACTACCAAGTCTTCTACACAAATATATTAGCAGTTATATTCTAACGCACGACCTGTACGTACCGATGTACGATCGGTACGCAAGTCCGAAGCTATATGCGACTCACAATTCACACACAACCCGTGGCACATCATGACAGTTTATGAGATGCTCTAAACATAAGGTGGTCCCTTAACTCTAAGCCAATTGCATAAAGTATAATAATTTGCAGCTACATATAGTTTTGAAAGAACAACTTGATAAGAAATAAAACATGCATGATATTGAGCAAGAAAGTAAACAGTAAAGGCAAGGTGTCTTGCCTGGTATGTCGCCTGGTGTGGGGCTTCGACAAGTTCCGTTTTGCCCAATTGCTAGGGCAGTATGTAGGGGGTCCGCAGTCACAAAAAAATATGACGTAAGATTAGTCATAGGCTAATTGTGGTAATTGAAAGGTTTTGGAATAGATAAGTATATAAGCTATTTTTAAGAAATTATTATTAATACCAAAATACGTATAATTTATTTGCTATAGTAAAAATATTTTTAGATAGAATTCAGCCCACCTTTTTATTACTCAAGGCAATTACCTACTTAAAATCATAATTCGAGGAAAAAAAATCTACCTTTTTATTGGTCAAAACATGTAGATAAAAGCCACTAAAATTTTATTTAGAATTGAGCACAATTATATCGAAACACTTTAGTTGTATGTTACGTCAAAATATCTATTATTTATAATATTATAATTAGCTTTTATATACCGAATAGATGTGGGGCTTAGCCCAAAATTATAATATATTTTCAAAGATATTTAATAACCATAACCCTAACAAAATATAAAATATAAATTCTACAATTTCCTAATAATACTATCATTAAAATATTTTGTATACTAATAATACGATTTATAGAAACATGAATTTGCAACTTATAAACAGTATTTAAAAAAATAAATATAATAATAATGTTATTATTATTATTTTCAATATATCAAAAATTAAAATATTAATAAAAAATAATGATATTATCAACAACACATTAGTTGAGAGCTGTTGCTCTCAACTTTCCCCAAATATTTACAGAGAGGGAGATAGAGGAAAGAAGAGAAGGTAGCGGGAGAGAAGAGGGGGATTACCGGAGGGGCTCGGCGAAGTGGAAGCGGGGAAGCAGGGGAGAGGGCCACCGAGAGGGAGTGTCAGCGAACGTGCGTCAGCCGGCGCGCTGGTGGTGAGGGACTCGAGGCGAGCGACGGCCGTAGTGGTGGCTGATGGAACGGTGGGACGGAGGCACGAGCGGATGGCGACGGGGGTCGGCCTGCCGACGTGGAGGGCCGGATGAGGCGCACTCATCAGCATCTATGGGATGGGCGGAGGCTGTGGTCGATCCCCGCTGCGGGTCGTCGTATCGCGGCATATGGCGACCGGAGGGCAGCGACGCGGCTCAGGAACGGCGATGATCGAGGGTATGTAAGAGTTTTTATTTTCATTTTATTTTGTTCTATTGTATGGTGGCGCCGATGGCCTGGAGATGGTGGTGGTGACGGGAGGATGGTGATTGTCGGAGAGTGTGGCCGGGGCTGTGCAGGAAGGAAAAGAGGAGGCTGGTGCCTGAGGTGCCGGGAAGGTTGGGGAATAGGTAGTGGTCCTGTGCGTGGGTGGTGTTGGTGAGAAACGAAGACGGCGGGGTGTTATCGGAGCGACGAACCGGGAGGTAACTGTAGTGGTGGCGATGGTTGCAGCGATGATGGTGACGGGGGATTCTGTGATTATTATCAGTCATGTCCGGGGTGTGGACACGAAGTGGATGATTGTACGAGATTAGAATAAGATTTGTGGTGGTCACAGACACGCTATACGATATTATTATGGATGGGAAAATTTTGGTTGTGTAGTTTGATAGAAAAAGGAGCATCTCCTTTTATAGGGGGTGGGGGCTCCAATTGGATATGGCTTGGGACGGATTAAATCTCCAAGTAGATATCCCAAATTTTAATTCAAAACCATCTCAATCCTGTCTAAAGCCGATATAGATAAACATATTTATTTAAAGGCTATTTAAAATAAACTAAAATCACCATTCAAATATATATATGTATAGAAAAATATTTTTTTCCAAATAATAAATATTAGTATTAAATTAATTTTGAAAAATTGAATTTTATATATAAATTTAAATTTATGTACCTCGTATGAAATGAACCTTTTCATAAAACCTCATTTTCAAAATTACTATTTATATAACTTTTCATGATGTAAAATAAAGAATTGAAAATTCCAATATGATGCATTTTACAACTTTACGAAATTAAAATATTTATTATTTATTATTTTAAAAAAAGTACGATTCTAAAATAAAAATGTTTTTACAAAAATATGTACCTCGCACATATTCGCACTCGACGAGACATACGAAAATGCAAACTCATACGCGACGTTCAATACGACAAATTCGTACGTGACGTACAATACGACTATGTGACGTACAAAATGTAAAGTAAAAAACCATTAATACCAAATTTATTTTAAAAAAATCATAGTAGAAATTTAGGAGGTTTACACACTCAGGGGGTAGAGAGCCCCCAGAACTGCACAATAGACTTGGACTCTCCTGAGGGCCGCCACCCTCGCCAAGACGATGCGGCTTCCTGCACAGGGGGTAGCACGCCTTCCGAGTCCGAGGAAGATGACATTCCAACTTTCTTCGACTATTTCTCTGTACAAGGGTACGGCACAGAGAGCACCTCTGCTACTATCCCTTCCACCTTTACCCACGTGGGGACAGTCTTTATGGCTGACGATGATCATGAAGCGCCTACTGACCGACAACGTAGACGAAATAAAAGTCGCTTTGCCAACTCAACCAGCAAGGATGCCCGGACAAATAAGGTTGGGACCCGCAGTCAACACAGACTCCAACACGACCGCCCCTCCTTTGGGTGACGATCCCTTAGAGCATCCGTTCCTTCAGCTGCAGATGAAGCCAATAAGGCAAGGAGGGAATTCCAGGAGCTTCGAGCAATGTTCAATGCCCGAGACTCCTCTCGGGACCTCAGAATACGGGAAGACCTCTGCTTGTCGGTACATGACTCACTTTGAAGTCGCAACTGACCACTTGCCGCATAGTGATGCCATCCTCACACGATTATTCATCGGAGCATTGGAGGGGATCGCGTTCGACTGGTACCGCAACCTTCCCGACAACTGCATCCATTCTTTTGATGGCTTCAAGAACATATTCCTGGAAAGATTCTACGAAGTGGGGCATGATGTGATGATGTCATCTCTTATGGACGTAGTTCAGGGAGGGAGGGAGCTAACAAGGAACTATATCGAGCGGTTCCGCCAAACCGCAATGAGATTGCCCTAAGCTAATCCTGAGAGCTCCTTGATTGAAATCTGCCAGAAGAAGTTGCTTCCCGCAATTAGCCTTTGGATGGGCGACGACCAGTTCACGGATTGGACGACCTTCATCATAAGTGCTACTAATATGGAGGCAAAATTGATGAAGGCATCGCCAGTTGGGATTACAGATCCCAGATGGAGAGGATAAGGGCTGACATCCTGGTTCCACCTCTAGCAACAACAACAGTGGCACCACCTCTAACCGGGACAATAAGGGCAAACAGGCCATGGTCGCTGATGCGAACCCAGAAGCCCGAACAAAAATAGGCGGAAGGTCCGTGGCCCAAGGTGAATTACTCATTTGAAGATAGTCATGTCAAACCTATCTTTGATATGCTCTTGCAAGGGGGTAGGATCCAGCTCCCTCCACCAAGGCGCGAGCCCCGAGCGGCAGAAATAGAAGGCCCAAAATATTATCACTTCCACCGTTGTCCATCATTTCACTTATGACTGCTACCAATTAAAGTGGTACATCCAGAGTCTTATAGACTCAAAAGCTATGTCGATAGACTTTGAAGAGGTTACCATGGCGACGAACATGGTGTCAATTCAGTTCGACGACTTCACTCCAACAAGCACTTTAGACAGGGTAATACCTGTCCCTCGGGCAACAATGGAGGTTACTAATCTTCCACCCATCCGGAACCAGACATCTGGATAGGTACCTCTCACCACATCGCGAGGAGAGATCATGTGGGTCCATCCGGACTTAGTGCCCGAAGTTACCCAGGAGGTGTCATCTCCGACCAACAAGAAAAAGGGCAAGAAGTCTAGATCCTGCCATACAATTTTAGCCGAAGCTGAGGAAGCTACAACCGTTGTTACCTGGTCTGGAGCACAAGTCCAACCCACACGGGATAATTCAGTCGAAGATCCTCAACCGACAACGTTGCCTCCATCTGATGTTCCAAGGCCATCTCAGCCTCCACTGGCGAATAAGTCCAAGCCAAAGGAAACCCGCTTCGACAGGCCACTCCGTAACGATGCACCTCAGGGACTGGAGAGACCTTACAACTTTGACATATTAGCACAATTGGCAAATACGCCAGCAAATTTGTCGTTATACGAGCTCCTAAGGCTCTCTAAGGATCTTCGTGTCGCATTGAGCGAAGCACTCCAAAATGCTGATGCCTACTTAGCTCAGGTCAAGCGACCAGGGGAAGACCCGTCAGCAGATCTACATGGCAGTAATTGCACATATGCAATACCCAATACCATTTACTCCACAGGACATGTTGATCAAGTCCAACTTGCATGATCGCCCCTTGTACTACACTGGATACATAGGCGACATCAAGGTAGATCGGATGCATATCGACCCTGGCTCGTCAATAAGCATCATCCCAAAAAGCTTTCTCCAACTTCCTGGCATCCCTATGCACCGGCTAGCGGCGACCAACACTGCCACTATCAGTTTCAACTCGGGAATGAGCTATCCCCTAGGGAAGATCCAATTGAAATATCAAATTGGTGACCTAAAGACGGAGGTTACCAGCTACATCATAGATGCAGACACCTCCTACAACATCCTCCTGGGGCGTCCATGGATATATGACTACATGATCGTGCCATCTACACTTCACCAGTGCTTCAAGTATGTCAGTAAGCATGGCTTCGTGAAGATTGAATTTGCCGACATCGATCCCTTCAAAGGGGTTGAATCTTATTACTCTTCGGAGGCTTGTCTATACGACGAGTCCAAAAAATACATAACTGACGAACTGGAGGCCATTACAGGGCCAGAGGAACCCTTGAGAATTTATCTTCAGGTCCGTAAACCGGACAAAGCTGCACCCCATGTCGCAGCTGTGCACAAAGAGGTGCCCGGTTCTCCTGCCTCACCACCACAGTTGGAACCGATGGTCATCCGGATCCCAAGATACAACCAGGAGCCAAAACCCATCATAGAGCCGATGGTGATCCGATTGCCGAAATCTAATCAAAGGCAACAGGAAGATACGAGGCCCTCTATGACACCGATGGTGATTCGATTGCCAAATTCCACTCAAAGACAACCGAAAGACACGAAGTCCATTGCTGAGCCAATTGTCATCGGTCTTTCCAAGACGAGCCGGCAACAAAGTATTGATTCGGCATCCTCAGACAAGCTGATACCACAAGCTGAACCCTTGGTGATCAAGTTGCCCAAGATAGTATCTTGACCCCCAATCACGCAGGGGGTAACCGAAAAGGTTGTAGAACTCGCCAAGTACCTGGTTGCACAGGTGGATAGACCCTCTCATGATGATGTAATCCCTGTGGACAAAATTCCTTATTTTATCAATAAGAGGCTGCCATTGAACTATCCTGAGTATAATAAACTCAATCTGATGTATATTGTGGGACTCGGTCAGGACATTAACCTGCACACAAAGGTGACAACCGTCCATACACTGAACCGACTTGCTCCCATTAAAGATGCCTACTTTCTAGTCCCAGGCAGAAGAGAACGGGATCGCATGATCATCTTTGACCGAAAAGAAGGTCCTCAATCTTTCACGACACAAGAGTTCGATCTCGGACCCAATGCTGGAAATTACCGCTCTACCTGTATAGTCCTCAAGCCAAGTACTTTATGCAAAATTAGAGGTGCGACATGGAGGCTACCCCGTATTTGAATCACGGCAGCGGTCGAAGATTGCCTCTGCAACTCTCAACTCCGTCTAGGAAACCTCCGAATTATTACAGCAAATCCAGACGCGGCCTCGGATATGTTACACCAGCAACAACGCCCGAGAGTTCTGATGAAGAATGCGAGTGGCACTCTCATTCGTCCGAGTCACCCACTTACGACTCCGATAGCAGCATTAGATATATATATTTAGACAGACATTATCTATCAACATGACATCCGCTAGTATCGAAGAGGAAGACGAAGATCTGCTCGAACCACTTGAGTAGGAGCCGTGGGTCCAGCAACTAGATGCATAATAGGGGAAATGCTTTGAACTTCGTGATCCTTCCACTAAGGACAAGGTCGTACAAGTTAACCTCGGTGATGAATCCTCTCTAAAGCCAATCTTCGTCAGTAAAAGCCTGACAGAGGACGAGAGGGAGTCGTTGTTGCAATTTTTAGAGAATACATCGACATTTTTGCCTGGAGCTATGAAGACATGCCAGGGCTAACTCCCGAGATCGTACTTTATAAGCTCAATATTTATCCGGACGCAAAACTAGTCAAATAACAGCAGCGACGGTTTCGTCCAGACATCAAGAACTCCAATGAAGCAGAAATAAACAAGCTTATAGCTAGCGGTTTTGTAACGCCCCAGTCCCAAAATACGTAGGACTAGGAACGTAGACATGCCAGCCGTATAATAAATATACGTAAGCTGTAAAATGCAGAAGAACCATAACTAATCTCATCCACACAAAATAAGTGAATAAAAGATATCATATAATGATAATGAATTGTCTTGATACAATATGTTGGGCGGAGACAAATCCACTACCAACAAGTAAAGGAAAATACATGAGTAAAGAAATGAATTTGAAGAGCGAAGCGAAGACGATCCAAATGCAATCATCCTCGAAGAAATAGCGATGATCACGGCTAGAGCTAGAACACCTGCAAAAGACAATAACACATACCTGAAGAGATAACCAGGTCCTCAGAGGGACGTAACAAGACACATAATATTATGCCATATAAACTGAATAAATATTGCTCAATAAATAAGTCAATTGAATTATAACATGGTCCAATACACACCTATTGACGAGCGTACCATCCCCCCAACCAAACAAGGACATGAGATGGTAAACTAATTCACGACGACGTATCTTTCCAAGCTATGAATCCAATATGGTATCCGGACCCCAACAAGGTTCAATACCTTCTCATCGAAGTAGTAAGTCACACCTACAACCAAACAAGGACATGATGTGACGAACTAATCCGCGACAAGTTATTGTTCCAAGCCACGGTCAGATACAAGTACCCAAATCAAAAGTACTCGTACCTAACGGATAAAGGTACCTAACCGTTCTAAGTAAAATGTAGTTAAGAACAATCCTTCCTACGCATGGACCCTGGCTGAATAGGATCGGCATAGTCCCCCTTGGGCACCAGAGGCCCCATCAGTAAGAGCATGACGTTCTGGAGAATCGTCAGTGGCCGTCAGTAATCATGGGTCATCAACCCCGTATATCCAGCGGAGAGTCCGGGTCACAAGGAAAAGTGTATCAAAGCCCATACGCTAAGGAATTGTCCTTCCCGCCCAATGCCTACTCTGTTGTATCCACAATAGTAACCTCTATAACCGCTAAGTCAAACTAAGCATACAACCTCTATTAGCGGTTATTCCTATCGCACGGCTTGTACGTACTGGTAGCCGACCAATCACGCACTTTCATGTTTTATATGCAACACACAACTTCGTGGTACAATGTGTCAAGGCCATGAATGCAACACACAAAGGTGGTCCCTTAAATCTAGGTTTAATATGTAAGAAAAATAATACATAGCAGAAAATATAAATGAACAGTAAGTTCTTACAGGTTATGCCATGTATCACAGTTTATTTTGTATATAGAAAATAATGAACAATGCATGAAATATGAGCTAAAATAAGTAAACAGCAAATGGCAAGGTGTCTTGCCTGGTAGGACGCCTGGTGTGCTGCGATGATCAAGGTGGCACAAACTGTGACTTCGGTGCAACAACGATACAAGGTGACCTCTGATGTTGGCACGGACGGTTCCATTGGGTCCAGGACGGTCAAATTAGTTAGGGTAGGCATAAGGTAGTCTCGAAATAGACGAATGAATAGGAATAATAGGACTGGTTACGGACAGGAGAAAAATCAAAGATATTTAGATAAATATTTATATTACTTAAAACTATAATTTGTTACAAAAATATTTTATATACTACATACTTGAGTAAAAATAGTTTTTTTTAGGCCAAAATCCTAAATTTGTCAAAATAAAGTTTTAGTAGGAAACTACATATTTTATTTGCCAAAATAATATACTGGAAATTTATAACATAATTTGGTGAATAATATTTTCCTAAAATTTTATAAATATTAATATTTAGCAAATAAATAGTTTTGCAAGTAACAACAACAATAATCATAATAAAAATAATAAGAATAATAATAATAACTATCTTTAACAAATAATAATAATGATGACAAATAATAATAATAATGAGAATGATAATAATAGTAATAATAATAATAATAAAAAGAAGAATAATAATAATAAAGGAAGGAATTAATAGAAATAATAATAATAATAATAATAATAATAATGATACTGTAAAGTATCCAATATTGCTGTTCTTTTCTTCTATTCAAATAAAACAATCAAATAATAATAATAATAATAATAATAATATAAATAACAGATAATAATAAAAAAACAATTAATAAACAAAAATTGAAACAAAATACAAAAAAAACCCAAAGAGACCAACCACTCTTCTCTTTATACACGAGAGAGGAGAGAGAGGAGAACTGAAGAAAAAAATTAAAAATTGGGGGATGAGCGGAGAGGAAAGGGAGGATGGCGGCGAGCGGGCGGAAGAGAGGACAGGGGCGGTGGAGAGGAAAGGGAGAAGGGCGCGCGGTGTCGAGTGGGCAGCACGCGCACAGTGGTGAAGGGCACAGGCGGTCGTCGGGATGGGGGCGGCGCACGGAGGCACTGGCGCGACGACGGCCTCGCGAAGGAAGGAGGTGGTCGGCCAAAGGAGCGGAAAGGGGGTCGGCTTGGCGCGTAGGGCGGCGGCCGTGAGGGCACGGCGGCTGCGCGAACGGGGGAGAGGAGCCGGTGGAAAGGAGGGTTTCGGCGGGCGGTGAGCGGATCAGGTCGGCGGCTCACCGGCTGTCGCCAGATGGAGACTCTAGGGACGAGAGGTGCGCAAGGGAGTCGTCGGCACTCTCCTTCGGCGCCGGAGATGCGGGATCCCGCGACGGGTGGCTACGGAGGACCGTGGTTGTCAGACCACCGCCCGGTGGTGCGCTGGTCGCACACAGCGCCATTTGGGAGAGGTACGGCTCCGATTCCGGAGAGGTACGAAGGCGGCTTGATGGGCCGTCATCTCGATGGTGGTTGGAGGGATCGGTGCTCGACGCGCGGCCGTTGGTCAGGTAAGACTTTTTATTTGCGGTGGCGGTGATGGTTTCTGCTTTCTATTTATTTTCTCTATGGGGTGGTGGAGACTGTGGTCGCGACGTTTGACCGACGGATTTAGGATTTCTGGTGGTGGTTGTAGGAGGGGATGGCGCTGGCGGTGGGTTGGTGGTTTACGATACTGACGATGGTGGTGGCGGTGTGGTTTGGGTGTGTCGGTCGGCAACAGTGGTGGTGTTGGATGTGGTGATGGTGTTGGGGCTGATACGTCGTCGACGGGTGTGGCCGGGATAGAGCTTGGTTTAGGTTTAGGATTTGGTGTCGGGGTGTGTTCGACACGGGAACATAAATGTATATGTAAATTGGAATAAGATATGGGCTGCGGGTAACACAGACACGATGCACGTATATTTGTGGTGGGAATTTGTAGAGAAATAATATGGAGAAAATAATATGGAGGAGTACCTGCCTATTTATAGGATGTGAGAATTTTCAATTGGATATGGACTAGAAATATTTTAAACCCCAAAAATAGATAATTCTTAGTTTAAATTTAAAAGCAATCAAATCCAATTCCAAATACAAATCCAATTTAAATCAAATTAAATTCTTTTAGTTTAAAATCAAATCAATTTCAAATATAGATATTAGTTTACTATTTAAATGTATCCATGGAATCAAATCAAAATTTAAATTGTCATAAATATTTCAAAAATATTTTTCCAAAAATGCTAATAATAATAATTTCAAAAATTACACTATTTATTTAAAAATAAGGTAATAATTAATTATGATATATGTATGCACAAATAAGATTTACATAAATATATTTTTCTAGTATACAATAAAAATATTATTTATTATTTGTAGTTGAAAGGCCTTTAAAATGAAAAGAACAAACTTAGCAATTCTTGTATGATAGCAAAGTATTTATTATATAAATTATTTTGAACTATAAAAATTAAAATTAAAATATTTTTCTAAAAATATGTACGCTCGTCCATATTCGTACTTGACGAGCAATTACAAAATACGTCGTTTGCGCACGACGTACAATACGACTACGCGACGTACAATACAAAAATTTTAAATCAGTACCAAAATCGATAAAAAATATAGTAGAAATTTAGGGGTTTTACATCCAACCCAACTTAAAATAATTTCGTTCTCGAAATTATGAATTTGTAGGGGGGTGAGAAGACATAAGGGGGTATCGATGGGAAACAATCTATAACAAATCATGCCGTAAGAATTCACGATCTAGATCATAGAAAAATAATACGGTATGGTCACGGGTAATGAATGAGGGTCACGATTAAGAGAACGAAACAGATTCACTTAAATTAAGCGATTAGAGGGTCTTGATAGTGCCGAGTAGTTTGGGATGAAGATATAGCAACATCGAGTGAGAATGGTCATAGCCGATGGGAAGGTTAGTGGAAGTTCTAGTATGACGCCTTCGTCCTAATAAAATAGGTGAGGGCGAAGTAATATAGAGTTTGAAGGAGGCGTTATCGAATATGAATACGTGATTCAAGGACGACCGAAAATTTTTTATAAGGAGTTGTTAAGGCAGTCGCGGATGGGACTCTAGAGGACAAGTTTAGCTATGTACCCATCCAAAGTACATTTGGTTGATCAGACCATCATGCACCGGTTCTGATAGACAATATGTTAGTGGGGTACCTCCATTAACATATATGTCACGAACAAGCTTGGTAAAAGGCTAAGCTTACATAAACTAGGCTACATTAGCATCATTAGTCTAGATAGTAAAATATAGGCATGATAATAGATGAATAAAAACAAATATGAATGGTCTAAGAGTCATAAGGATCTAAGTCTTGTTTATTCCTATACCATCATTCTACGATTTTATTGGCCAAGGCTTGGTTGACCAAATGGGTTAACATCCTCTAGTCTCTATGGTATAGATAATACCATTTGTATTCCCTTAATGGTCAAGGGTGTGTGGGATATTCTACCCAACTTAAAGAATTAAGCTAAGGGTGTTTGGGACATCTAACTAGTAGGGTCAATCTCTAGCAAGCACGAAGGGAAGATAAGAATAATGATAAGAGGAATCAAGCAAGATGCAATCGATAAGTCGGTCGAATATGGAATCGAGGAAAAAGGTCAAGTATGTGGATGAGATCCTAGACTTCTAATCCTATTCGCAGGCTTGTTTGGTACGGTAATGTAACCAAACAATTTATCTTGACCTGCATGGGCTACCACAAAAATATGTAACGCCCCAGTCCCAAAATACGTAGGACTAGGAACGTAGACATGCCAGCCGTATAATTAATATACGTAAGCTGTAAAATACAGTAGAACCATAACTAATCTCATCCACACAAAATAAATGAATAAAAGATATCATATAATGATAATGAATTATCTTGATACAATATGTTGGGCGGAGACAAATCCACTACCAACAAATAAAGGAAAATACATGAGTAAAGAAATGAATTTGGCGAGCGAAGCGAAGACGATCCAAATGCAATCATCCTCGAAGAAATAGCGATGATCACGGCCAGAGCTAGAACAGCTGCGAAAGACAATAGCACACACCTGGAGTGATAACCAGGTCCTCAGAGGGACGTAACAAGACAAATAATATCATGCCATATAAACTGAATAAATATTGCTCAATAAATAAGTCAATTGAATTATAACATGGTCCAATACACACCTATTGAACGAGTGTACCATCCCTCCAACCAAAAAAGGACAGGAGATGGTAAACTAATTCACGGCGATGTATCTTTCCATGCTATGAATCTAAAATGGTATCGGGACCCCAACAAGGTTCAACACCTTCTCATCGAAGTAGTAAGTCAGACCTACAACCAAACAAGGACAAGATGTGACGAACTAATCTGCGACAAGTTATTGTTCCAAGCCACGGTCAGATACAAGTACCCAAACCAAAAGTACTCGTACCTAACGGATAAATGTACCTAACCGTTCTAAGTGAAATGTAGTTAAGAACAATCCTTCCTACGCATGGACCCTGGCTGAATAGGATCGGCATAGTCCTCCTTGGGCACCAGAGGCCCCATCAGTAAGAGCATGACGTTCCGCAGAATCGTCAGTAGCCGTCATTAATCATGGGTCATCAACCCCGTATCTCCAGCGGAGAGTCCGGATCACAAGGGAAAGTGCATCGAAGCCCATACGCTAAGAAATTGTCCTCCCCGCCCAATGCCAACTCGGTTGTATCCACAACAGTAACCTCTATAACCGCTAAGTCAAACTAAGCATACAACCTCTATTAGCGGTTATTCCTATCGCACGGCTTGTACGTACTGGTGGCCAGCCAATTACGTATTTTCGTGTTCTATATGCGACACACAACTTCATGGTACAACGTGTTAAGGACATGAATGTAACACAAAAAGGTGGTCCCTTAAATCTAGGTTTAATGTGTAAGAAAAATAATACATAGTAGAAAATATAAATGAACAGTAAGTTCTAACAGGTTATGCCATGTATCACAGTTTATTTTGCATAAAAAAATAAACAATGCATGAAATATGAGCTAAAATAAGTAAACAACAAATGGCAAGGTATCTTGCCTGGTAGGACGCTTGGTGTGTTGCGATGATCAAGGTGGCACAAACTGCGATTTCGGTACAACAACTATGCAAGGTGACCTCTGATGTTGGCACAGACGATTCCATTGGGTCCAGGACGGTCAAATTAGTTAGGGTGGGCATAAGGTAGTTTCGAAATGGGCGAAAGAATAGGAATAATGGGACTGGTTACGGACAGGGGAAAAATCAAAGATATTTAGATAAATATTTAGATTACTTAAAACTGTAATTTGTTACAAAAATATTTTATATACTACATACTTGAGTAGAAATAGTTTTTTTTCAGGCCAAAATCCTAAATTTGTCAAATAGTAGGAAACTACATATTTTATTTGCCAAAATAATATACTGAAAATTTATAACATAATTTGGTGAATAATATTTTCCTAAAATTTTATAAATATTAATATTTAGCAAATAAATAGTTTTGCAAGTAACAACAACAATAACCATAATAAAAATAATGAGAATAATAATAATAACTATCTTTAACAAATAATAATAATGATGACAAATAATAAGAATAATGAGAATGATAATAATAGTAATAATAATAATAACAATAAAAATAATAATAATAATAATAATAATAATAATAATAATAACAATAAAGGAAGGAATTAATAGAAATAATAATAATAATAATAATAATAATAATAATAATACTGTAAAGTATCCAATACTGCTGTTCTTTTCTTCTATTCAAATAAAACAATCAAATAATAATAATAATAATAACAATGATAATAATAATATAAATAACAGATAATAATAAAAAACAATTAATAAACAAAAATCGAAACAAAATACAAAAAAACCCAAAGAGACCAACCACTCTTCTCTTTATACACGAGTGGGAGAGGAGAGAGGAGAACTGAAGAAAAAAATTAAAAATTGGGGGATGAGCGGAGAGGAAAGGGAGGTTGGCGGCGAGCGGGCGGAAGAGAGGGCAGGGGCGGTGGAGAGGAAAGGGAGAAGGGCGCACAGCGTCGAGTGGGCAGCACACGCACAGTGGTGAAGGGCAGAGGCGGTCGTCGGGATGGGGGCGGCGCGCGGAGGCACTGGCGCGGCGGCGGCCTCACGGAGGAGCGGAGACAAGGAGGTGGTCAGCCGGCGGAGCGAAAAGGGGGTCGGCTTGGCACGTGGTGGTGGCGGCCGTGAGGGCACGGCGGCTGTGCGAACGGGGAAGAGGATCCGGTGGAAAGGAGGGTTTCGGCGGGCGGTGAGCGGTGAGCGGATCAGGTCGGCGGCTCACCGGTGGTCGTCATATGGAGACGCTAGGGCGAGAGGTGCGCAAGGGAGTCGTCGGCACTCTCCTTCGGCGCCGGAGGTACGGGATCCCCCGACGGGTGGCTACTGAGGACCGTAGTGGTCAGACCACCGCCCAGTGCTGCACTGGTCGCGCACAGCGCCGTTTGGGAGAGGTGCGGCTCCGACTACGGAGAGGTGCGAAGGCGGCTTGATGGGCCGTCGTCTCGACGGTGGTTGGAGGGATCGGGGCTCGGCGTGCAGCCGTTGGTCAGGTAAGACTTTTTATTTGTGGTGGCGGTGATGGTTTCTGCTTTCTATTTCTTTTTACTATGCGGTGTGGGAGACTGTTGTCACGGCGTTTGGCCGACGGATCTAGGATTTCTGGTGGTGGTAGTAGGAGGGGATGGCGCTGGCGGTGGGTTGGTGGTTTACGATACTGACGATGGTGGTGGCGGTGTGGTTCGGGTGTGTCGGTCGGCAACAGTGGTGGTGTTGGATGTGGTGATGGTGTTGGGGCTGATACGTCGCCGACGGGTGTGGCCGAGATAGAGCTTGGTTTAGGTTTAGGATTTGGTGTCGGGGTGTGTCCGACACGGGAACATAAATGTATATATAAATTGGAATAAGATATGGGCTGAGGGTAACACAGACACGATGCACGTATATTTGTGGTAGGAATTTGTAGAGAAATAATGTGGAGAAAATAATATGGAGGAGTACCTGCCTATTTATAGGATGTGGGAATTCCCAATTGGATATGGACTAGGAATATTTTAAACCCCAAAAATAGATAATTCTTAGTTTAAATTTAAAAGCAATCAAATCCAATTCCAAATACAAATCCAATTTAAATCAAATTAAATTCTTTTAGTTTAAAATCAAATCAATTTCAAATATAGATATTAGTTTACTATTTAAATGTATCCATGGAATCAAATCAAAATTTAAATTGTCACAAATATTTCGAAAATATGTTTTCCAAAAATGCTAATAATAATAATTTCAAAAATTACACTATTTATTTAAAAATAAGGTAATAATTAATTATGATATATGTATGCACAAATAAGATTTACATAAATATATTTTTCTAGTATACAATAAAAATATTATTTATTATTTGTAGTTGAAAGGCCTTTAAAATGAAAAGAACAAACTTAGCAATTCTTGTATGATAGCAAAGTATTTATTATATAAATTATTTTAAACTATAAAATTAAAATTAAAATATTTTTCTAAAAATATGTACGCTCGTCCATATTCGTACTTGACGAGCAATTACGAAATACGTCGTTTGCGCACAACGTACAATACGACTACGCGACGTACAATACAAAAATTTTAAAACAGTACCAAAATCGATAAAAATATAATAGAAATTTAGGAGTTTTACAGGTTTCATCCGTGAAGAGCAGCACCCAGACTGGGTAGCCAATATAGTACCAGTCATCAAGAAGAACGAAAAGATCCGAATTTACATCGATTTCTGCAATCTGAATGCGGCATGCCCTAAGGATGAATTACCTCTTCCGATCACCGACATAATGATCGATAATACGTGTGGCTTCGAGCGCATGTCCTTTATGGATGGCTTTTCAGGATACAATCAAACCAAAATGTATCCTGATGACGAGAAGCATATGTCATTTTGAACACCGATCGGCGTGTATTGTTATACGCTTATGCCAGTTGGCCTGAAGAACGCCGGTGCTACATATCAACGGGCTATGAGTCTCATCTTCAGAGATCATTTGTGCGAGACAGTGGAGTGTTACATTGACAACATCGTCGTCAAAAATTGCTCCAAAAATGATCACTTACATGATTTGAGAACAGTGTTCGACCTCATGCGAGCGCACAACCTGAAGATGAATCCTACCAAGTCTTTCCTGGGCGTGTCCAGCAGGAAGTTCTTGGGCTTTGTCATTACTTCCTAGGGCATTCACATAGATCCCAACAAAACAAAAGCAATCCTGGAGATAAGTCTACCGAGGAACCTCCGTGAACGCCACGGCCTTCAGGGAAGACTAGCCAATATCAGAAGATTTATATCTAACCTCTCAGGGCGATGTCAACCCTTCACTTAACTCATAAGAAAAGGTGTCTCTTTCGTATGGAACGAGGAATGTCAGCGTGCCTTTGATGACATTAAGGAGTACCTGGCGAATCTGCCAGTTCTGGTAGCCCCGGTCGCCGGAAAGCCCTTCTTATTCTATGTACGGGCGTTAGAACACTCCTTCGGTGCTTATCTAGCATAGAGTAATGACGTGGGATATGAACAAGCCATCTACTATCTCAGTCGGTTGATGGTAGGACCGATACATAGGTACACCACCGTGGAGAAGGAGTGCCTTGCCCTAGTGTTCGCCATTCAAAAAATACGACACTATGTGACAGGGCAGACCATCCATGTTGTTTTAGAAGTTAATCCTCTCAGGGTTCTCATGACCAAGCCAGACGCATTCAGTTCTTGTCTAGCCACCTGGGCGATACTATTATCCCCATACGACATAGTTTTTGTTCCACAGAAGGCTATCAAAGGTCAAGCCCTGGCTGACTTCTTAGCAGCCCATCCAGGCTCAGAAACGGCCAGAATTTATGAAAAAATCCTCGACGATGTCGTCGCCTCAAACATGACTTCGCATGATGCTATTTGGCGAATGTTCTTTGACGGTGCTTCAAGAGCGGGGCCACAAGGTGATATCGTCGCTGGAGTCGGGGTAGTATTAATTTCTCCTTCTGGGTTGGTGGTTAATCGAGCATATTCTCTTACAGAACCCTGTTCAAACAATGTAGCCGAATATAGTTCTCTAGTCATCGGAATCCAACTCGAAAAAGAAGTGAGGATCAAGTACCTGGAAGCATATGGCGACTCACAGTTGGTTGTTAACCAGATTCGAGGTTCATACGAGGTTCGCAATGAGGACCTGATTCCCTACAATCAGACAGCGATTGCCATCATTGCAACCTTAGATGGGTTCTTTCTAGAGCATGTTCCTAGGCTCTAAAATATCAGAGTCGATGTCCTAACAAGCCTCGTCGCTTCCTTGGCACATCTAAATGATACTCATCGTCTAATCGACGTGATAGGCCATGAGCTGGTATGTCCTAAGAACAATGTTCAACTTGGTACAAGTTACTCTACCTAGATAACCGACGACATATAAGACTGGAGACGCCCGCTCGTCGACTTCGTAGTCTACAAAATTCGTTGGAGAATGTGAAGGAAGCAACTTCAATCAGAAGACACTCTCTCAGATTCTTCTATGATACGGAGACAAAAATGTTATATCGACGATCCTACGATGGACTACTATTAAGATGCCTGTCAAATGTAGAAGCCAAAGAAGCCTTACGTGGGGCTCACGATGGCGCTTGCGGGGCTCACCAACCTGGCCCAAAATTACAGGATCGTCTCCGTCGGATGGGTTATTACTGGCCCACAATGGTAGCAGATCCAGTTGATTATGCAAATAAGTGTAAGGCTTTCCAGATCCATGCAGATTTCATACATCTGCCATCCGAATTCTTGTACCCGATAGTGGCCTCTTGGCTATTTGAAACATGGGGAATGGACATCATTGGGCCAATCACCCCGCCGTCGACTATGGGGCATCGGTTCATACTTCCAATCACCGATTACTTCTCCAAATGGGCGGAAGCTGTTCCGCTGGCAGAGGTGAAGACATCGAATTTGATTAGCTTCATAAAACATCACGTCATCTATCATTTTGGACTGCCCCGGAGGATTATTCACGAAAGTGGTTCGCAATTCGCAAGCTTCGCTTTCTATCAATTTTGTGATAAGAATCGGATTCAGAACATGGACTCGATAGCATATAACCCGTCGGCTAACGGTCTGGCTGAAGCTTTCAACAAAACCATAATCAAGTTCCTCAAAAAGTTCGTGTCTTCAAACAAATGCGACTGGAATAAAAAGCTTGGCGAGTGCTTATGGGCGTATCGTACCACGATTCAGATGGCTACAGGAAATATACCGTTCTTCTTGGTTTAGGGAGCGAGGCAGTCCTCCATTGGAGACTCAAATCCCCTCACTTCGAGTGGTCCTTACTTACCGACTAACCTCGAAAGATAACTACCGCCGACGGCTACAAGAGTTAGAAGCATTAGACGAGAAGCGTTTACAAGCTCAACAAAGCAAAGAGCTCTACCAAGAGCGCATCTCTCGGGCTTTCAACAAGAAAGTCAAACAGAGAATATTCGAAGTCGGAGATCTCATCTTGGCCATTCGTAGACCAATGGTCATGACTCACAAGACCCCTGGAAAATTTCAGACTAAATGGGAGGGTCCGTTCATCATCGAGACCGTATTCTCCAATGGCACGTACCGTCTCGCAAAACAAAATGGAGAATTACTCATGATGCCCATCAACGACAAGTTTCTCAACAAATATTATGTCTAAACGACATCTTCCAACTATCATTCAGATAGTGAGTTATGTACCCTCTGGTATCGCTGAACCTATACTCTGACCTTAAATCTTCCAGATTGTTGAGTTATGTACCTTCAGGTACCAATGAACTTACTCTCTGACTACTCCGAGTGGATTCGTACCTCATCTTCTGGTCATATCTATGAACTTCCACACTACATATTTTTTTCCACCAGAGTTTACCTCAAAATCTATTACCCGCACCACCAGTGCGCAGAAGGGTAATAGGTCCATAAAACTTATCCTAATCTATTACTCGCACGATCGGTGCACAAAAAGGGTAATAGGTCCACAAAATTCCCTAACGGCAAAAACAACCACGTCCATATTACCTCTGAGTTGTTTTCCCGTCCATCACAAATAAACCACCCAATACAAAGAACTTCTACGTTGATAGCACCTCTGAGTTATTCTGTGTATCCCCATTAGGCCTACTCCTACCACGTCTCCATTACCTTTGAGTAGGGAGGCTCTATTTTTGACCCATATTTACCACGTCCTCATTATCTCTGAGTAAATATATTGGTTTCTCTCCACTTATTATCAGTACTCGCATCGCCAGTACACAAAAAGGGTAATAAGTCCATAAAAGTTATCCTAATCTATTACTCGCACCATCGGTGTACCAAAGAGTAGTAGGTCCACAAAATATCATTCAAATCTATTTGCTCGCATTTTCAGATGCACAAAAGGGCAATAGGTCCACAAACATCCCCTATTGGGATATTTTTTATCAAACACAAATGCTGTATTGGGCCCTCTAGTACAAGCACCACAAAAGACCACAAATAAAGAATGGAATGAATGTATTCTGTTTATTCAAAATCAGTTACATTCATAGGACTACACCTTCAGTAAAGGATTACACTAGTATCCAAAAGAAGCAAAACATGAACTACAACTAAAGACATATAGAAATACAAAGACAAATACGAACGCTTATTTGTCATATTCCTGGAAACAGCAATTACATGGCATCCCATGGATCCCTACAGTCAAGGATCATAGATGCGTTGAGGCATATACCATTCTCTCAGCCATTTTGCATACGAAAGATCTATTTGATTAAGGTCTTCGGCGAGAGCAAGATGGTCAGAACTCCCAGTGCTGCTACCCTCAGACTTAGGTTCCTCCTTCACAGCAACCTCAATCTTGGGAGTAATCTCCTCTCCGGTGGACGCCAGCTCTTCTTTTACCTCAACTTTTGGTATCACCTCCTCTTTAACAAACGATGACTCTTGTTTGATGAAGTGGGCAGCATCTCCTCCTTCACAATGGTTTCAGCTTTCGGCACGGATGCTATAAAAATCAAAGAAAGAAGATAGTCATATAAAAACAAAGGACTCCTTTTTTTAGCTATGCGGCCTAACAGAACTCATGCGGCTCAGGCATGAGTCACTTAGGCGGCTCAGGCATGGATTGCTCATGCGGCTCAGTCATGAGGCATTTATGCAGTTTATGCAACTCATGTGTTTTAGTCATGAGGCACTTATACATTTTTTGTAGCTCAGGCATGAAGTACTATTGCGGCCCAAAGTCATGAGGCCGGCTCAGTCATGAAGTACTCATGCAGCTCAGTCATGAGGCATTTATGCGGCTTAGTCATGAAATGCTCATGCGGCCCAGTCATAAAGTACTCATGCGGCTCAGTCATGAGGCAATTATGTGGCCCAGTCATACAGTATTCATGCAGTCCAATCATAAAGTGCTCATGCGGCTCAGTCATAAGGCACCTATGTGGCTCAGTCATGAAGTGTTCATGCAGATCAGTCATGGGGCACTTATGCGGTTCAAGTTCGAATAAGTAGCGCTCATGCGGCTCAGCCCATGCGGCCCTATCATACAAAACACATACGGTCCAAATGAGATAGGGCATGCATCGACCAGGCTTGAAGCACAGAGGCAGTATATGACAGGCCCGCACATAAAATATGTGATATGGCCATTCAAAATTTTAGTCGTTGCCTTCCCACCATCCGTACTCTTGATAGGGAGTTGTACATCGGGATGAATGGAAGGATAGTCTGCCACTCTCGACGGAGAAGTAAGTCCCTTCTATTTGGCCGCCGCACCAGTCGACTTGGAAGCTTTTGGAGCCATAGCAGAAAGTATGATGAAGTCGAAGGAGAAGAAGGTGAAATAGAAAAATCTCTCTCCGAATGACCCCTATTTATATAATTGCTGAAAAGTGCCTCTTTGATTCTCGAGATTATTAAAGATAATGACGACGTTTGGGGACTTTATCCCTAATAACCGTCGACTTTATCTTGAAGAGTGCCTCTTCGATTTTCGAGATCATTAAAGACAATATCGATGTTTGGGGACTTTATCCCTAGTAATCGTCGGCTTTATCTCGAAAAGAGATCCACAACCGAATCAAGAAAATTATATGCAGCAGTGACAGCTGGCAGGCTGATGGTGTCTCTTTGCGGCTCAAGATTTACCTGCGACTCAAGATTTTCCTGCGGCTCAAGATCTCTCCGCGGCTCAAAAATTCCCAGCAACTTGAAGACTCCCTGCGGCTTGACATATCTCCATGCTTCTTATTCAAAGTATTCCAAATTTGTAATTTGAAAACTTTGAAGGGGGTCGTGTAGAAGCATAAAAAATATGGGGATCATGCAGATCATAATTTATGGCATATGTACTTTGGGCCGAACAGGTCTGCATAAAGGAGAGCCGCATGACAGATTCAACACATTATGCGGCCCCTCGATAACTTGACTGATTCGAGCCGTAGAAGAAAGACATAAGGCCAAGTGGATCAGTTCGTCTGAAAAGCTAACAAGTTCTGTCAAAACTGACAAAAATGATAGCTCTGACACTCTGACAAAAAGATAAGACGTGAGACGTCACCAAAAGCAGGGTTCATACGCTTCCATGCGGGTAGAAGGAGTATTACCCAAACCGCATGAACCTTATGTGGCTTAAACATATGCGGCCCCAAAGTCTCCGAACTTTATGCGGCCAAGGGTGATTGTGACCCAAGCCGTATGAGCTTTATACGGCCCAAAATACAGAATCTATGCGGCTTAAAAGTCCTTAAGCTATATGCGGGCTAAGGAAGATTGCGACTTAAGCCGCATGAGTCTCATGCGGCTCAAAATGATTCCAACCTTGCGATAGGACACATGGCAGGATGACCAAGTCTCAACCACCCAGATTTGCTGCAACAAAATTATAACAAATCGACAGCTGGCGGCCAAAGAGCGGGTCTTCACGTGCTGATTAGCCACGTGGCCACAGGTCATCTATGTGGCTCAAATTACATACCACTATAAATAGCTGGGTGCCACACCCCTGCAAAAGGCTGGCAACCTTCGAAAGGTAATTTCTTCAAAAGCTAAAGACTGCGTCAGATCGTCCAAGGAGTAAGGCAGAGTTGATACACTTGCCCGAGCCTCCACCGTCACCCCAGAATCAAAAACTAAATAATTGTACTTAGATTGTTTCCTAGGATTTCTTTCTAGGCTTTTCTTTGTACAAACGAATTTGTAATAAATTTTAGTATTTCTGTAATACCTGTCTTTGATTTTTAATGACAAATAATGTCCCATGAGGACCTGGTGATCTCTTATATAGTTGGTCATATAGAGATAATCCGTTGATCTTATCTTAAAGGCCCATATCGTTCCTCGGATCTCATCGAACATATATGTTATTGGGCTGCAGACCATGGCATATATTGTTCATTATATTTATCTTATGGATTGAGATTGTAAGCCCCATTATTTTTGGATATTATTTAAAATTCTATTTTATTTATTTAATTTAGTTATTTGAATTTTTAAACTAGATTTTATATCAATGTGACTATAGATGTACTTTTCTGAAGCTTTAATTTTTGGAGCACGAAACATGCCAATATTTCGAAACGTCCCTCATGAGTTTTAAAGTAGATATGTTTACCTTTAGTTTGGTATATCATGTCCCATTCAAACTTGTTCTCTAGCATTCTTTTGACTTCACATAACTTCGGACAAATTTAGGCCAAATGATTATTTACCGTAATTCTAGACCTAACTTCCAACTTGAGTTTGGGACTCAATATCGATCGAAACCATTTGACCCAACCTATTTTGAGCCTACAGTGCACATGCCAAGGGTGTGCTACTAAATCGAGTTCCCATATACTATTTATTTGCGAATGGCACGGAAGACTCAGTGGATGATTTTCGGTTTCAATTTGACTAAAAAATATATATGGACCTAACCTAACCAATCCCACTCGGTAGTGCCATTATTAGGTTGCCATGACCTAGTAGAATTATTCTGAATTATTTTACAGGATTTTGTATAGTCAAATAGGTTTAAATACGATTTCGTATATATATTATTACATTGACATATAAATATACGGACGTTAAATACGTTGGTGATTTTAAATGTTAGATTGTGTTTATAGATATTTCATGTGTTAGGGGTATGTATTTTCTCGACATATATGGGAGGTAGTTTAAATAAATATTGTATGTAGATATAAATAAATTTATTTTATTATATTAATTATTGGTATAAGATTCATATATGTATGTATATATATATATATATATATATATATATATATATATATATATATATATATATATATTTATATATATATTTATATATATATATATATATATATATATATATATAATGTACAGGTATATACACACATAGGAAGTACTTTTATGTATACATAAATTAAACTAGAATATATTAGTAGATATACTAGTAGATTAGTATAACTAGATAGATATATGCAATACATATATAAATATATGTGCATACTAGTGTATTAGTACTTTTACGTTTTTTTAATTTTTTTAGTACTTTTATGTATATATATATATATATATATATATATATATATATATATATATATATATATATAAATTAATTAAAACCCGAAAACTTATTTACTTTCTTTCCCCCTCCGGACATCAAACGAGCAGCAGTAGCGGCTGCAATGTATCAGCAATGGTGGGCCACACACACACACACACAAATATATATATATATATATATATATTTATATATATATATATATATATATATATATATATATATATATATATATATATATATCTATATATATAAAAATATATATATATATATATATACACACACACATTAATTAAACCCTGAAACCTACACCCCCCCTCTCGACATTACACACACACACATACACACACACACACACACACACACACACACACATACACACATATATATATACACACACATTAATTAAACCTTGAAACCTACACCCCTCCTTTCGACATCATATATATATACACACACACTCACACACATACACACACACACACAAACACACATACATATACATTAATTAAACCCTAATATATTTATATTTATATTTATATTTATATACACACACAGATATATATACACATTAATTAAACCCTAAAACCTATCCTCCTCTCGATATCAAACGAGCAGTAGCAGCGGCTGCAATGTATTAGCAATGGCAGGCCACCGCACCACCGCCAGCCGTCGTACTGACCCCCTTCCTGCGATGCTACTGCCTGGCCACCACCGCCGGCAGGAACACAGCCGCGCATAGGTGCGAGTCATAGGAGCAGTCGTAGCATCTTTAGCAGCAGCAGCTGCGACGCTGCAACAACCGCCCATCGCTGTCTGTGACCTCCTCAAGCCAAACGCATGCACCGATGAACTCCTCTGTAAGCTCCACTATCCTCCTCAACACGTGACAAGGGATATTCATACATTTCACACAAAATGCTGTTGTGACACGCGTGAATTTGAATCCAGAATCATGTTTCATCGCATCCACGTTCAATACATTTTTTGGAGAATCCGACCGTTGGATCGTTGATCCGAATCTTCCATCTCAATCTTGGTATATACCTCTTCGTTCACCTACAATTTTAACCGTTAATTCGATCGTTTCATTGATCAAAACCGGCCACCAATTTGACCCTTTAAATTATGTTAATTTGGACAGTTTCGTGGAGTCAACATAGCGGATTCGTTTATCTCTCGTTGAAGTTCTGGTGGATGAAACACCAACTCTGGTTCATAGAAGGTATAACCACATTCGTGTCTTAAAACTTTCAGTTTCATAGGATGTCATTTGGTTTGAAATCGACGCCAAAGTTGGCCTCTCTAAATCGTAATTTCCAACATATAAAATTATGATTTTGAACCCGGGACATCAGATTCCAAATCTGACACCACCATTGGACTCGTGGGGTCGTTCTAGCCAAGATTGAAATATAATTTGTCAACTTTGAACAACCTTTATCTTGGCACATTTTTGTGCAAAGCGGGTCCAACGGTGGATACTGTTTTGGCCCAACATTATTATTTTGTCCCTGTGTCCAGAATTTGACTAATGGATAGACGATCCTAGCTATTTTGTTTATTTTGGGAATGTTGCTAATGTCAGTTTTAGCATCCGGATATATTTACGTGAGTTCCACCTTTACTGTTTCATTTGGACGGATGAGTTTGCTTATAGGATGTCATCAAATGATTGTGCAATCTTTAAGAAAGATACCGTGTCACTGTGATATTATTTTATTTCCTGCTATACATGGACATGTTGATGTGTGCTAGGATTAGATGTGTTAGAAGAGTGTCCAAGTGTGACTTAGGTACCGTCAATGATGCCATCGATGACTTATAGTGTGTGTGTGTGTGTGTGTGTGTGTGTGTGTGTGTGTGTGTGTGTGTGACCTAGTATGTTAGTAGACTTCCTAGTGTTCAAGTTAGTTTTTAATGACTTCTATGACATGGACACAACTCATGGCATGACAATTGGAGTGAGAGTTACATGAGTATTGGCATGCACCATGTACTTGGTCGGTACAAGGGGTTCGTGTGACGGATCATATATGACTCGTTGTGATAGTTAAAAGTCTTGCATATAAGTACGAGTCGTGCAAGTCATGGACATGATCTTGTATATTCCCAGACCAGGAAGACTATTAGCAGGCGCACAGGATTACCCTATCCTTATCTGCCTCAGTATGCCGAGTTATAGGCTATACTAGTAGATATTCCATTATCGTCTGTGGATTAGTCTCCGGTTTGAGCAAAAGTATGCTAGTATATTCACGATATTAGTTGACGCTAATATTACTCCTTACCTACCTATACGATCCCAAAGTAGTCTTCAAGTGCATTCACTTAGATTGATAGTCTACCTTGTTAGTTATATTAATGTTCATGTACATTACGTTTACTATTTATATTGTGCCTAGTTGTATCTTGTTACGTCTCTCGCTGTAAGGACATGATGATCTCTTCAGGTTGTTACTGAACTTATAGTATAGACATTTGGATAATATAATTTTTGCTGCAGGGTTCAGGTATTGCTTGTAGTGTTAGTTTATCATTTTTTTCGTACTTTCTATTTTCTGTCTTATTATATCTTGCTCATTCAGCCTAGTTTTACTGGACCTCTATTATTCATCGTGTCCATTCCAAACATTCATGCTAATGGGTTGCAGATCATGACATATATTATTTGTTCTTGATTTTGTTCATTATTATGGATTGAGACATAGTTGAGATATAGATTAGTTAGTATCTGTTAGTTTACCTTACATCGTACTACGATTGAGATAAGTCTATTAAATTGGGAATACTTATTCTAACCGTACAACTGGCATGCTCATGTCTTGGGTTCCTATATATTTTAGAAGTGGGGTGTGACATATTTTTGTTGTGGCCCACGTAGGTCAATTTATTTTTATTTTGGTTACTTTACTATACTGAACGAGCTTGCAATAGGATAGTACATTAGATTCTCAATCCATAACTACTCTTGAAAATTCTTTTGATTTTATCTATCTTCATTGGAACTCGAAATTGAAGTCAATCATCCTTTCTTGAACCCCTTATTTTTTACTCTCGTCTTTCCTTATTTCAGATAGATGTACAACTCGTGCTTGATGAACCCTTTAAGGTTATATTCTATTGTAAGATAGTAGGTAGTTGATTATAACTAAAAAGGATCGATTGGTTAAGGTAATAAGGATTTGGATAGACGTCTCTATAGATAAACTGGGTAGATCAAATTGACAACATAGGATCCATATATACTACTTAAATCGAATAGTAGACCTGTATTGCCCCACTCCCAAAATACCTAGGACTAAATATGTCGACATGCCAGCTGCATACATACGAAGTATACTCCAATATATGGAACCATCGTATGTATACATAAGCTGTAAAATGCAGTAAACCACAACTAAATCTCATCCACCAAATAAAAGGATAATAATATAAATCAACTATGAAATTTGTCATTTATACATGTAGTTGGGTAGAGGCAAATCCACTACCAACTATTAAAAGAGAGAAATATACAAGGAAAGGATAGATAAAAATGACACGACGAACCAAGGGAATTAACTTCGAAGGAAGGAAGAAGATCACGGCCTTTGCTAGAACACCTGCAAAGTCATAAAGCACACACCTGGAGAGGTAACCAGGTCCTCAGAGGGACGTAACAAGATACATAAAGAACTTGCCACATAACTGAATATATATAATATGTCATCAATCACAAGTAAAGTAAAATAGTCCCAATTGTAACAAGATCCAATATCTCATCATCGAAATAGTAGGCTAACCATACAACCAAACTAGGACAAGGGATATCACACTATTTTGCGATGCGACATTGTCCCAAGCTACTCATGGAACGAGGGTGACATGACATGGGTTACCTAACCATTCTAATATGTTTATGCAGTTGAGAACAAACCTTTCGTCGCATGAGCCCTAGCTGTAAATAGGATCTGGTATAGTCCCCACTTGGGCACCAGTAACCTAAGCGCATGACGTTCAAAAATGACAGTGGCCGACCTGAGTGGATCATCTTACCCCAAGCGCATAACGTTCAAGAACGTCAGTGGCCAACATGAGGGGGTAAGCATACCCATATCTCCAGCAGAGCTTTCGGGTTACAAGGAAATATATAATAGAAGCCCATACAAGAAGGAAATATTCTCGCCACCCAATGCACCTATCGAAGTCACATCCGCGATCATATACCAATACAAACTGCTAAGTCTTCTAACATGCCTCTATTAGGAGTTAGACCTAACGCATGCGCACGGGTTGTAGATGCATGGAAAAGAATAGTAAAACCCTATGCGGCCCAGAAACTCCATGTATCTCAAAACTGGGGGGGGTCTCATGTGGCTCAAAAATCCCTCAGAGCTTCATGCGGCTCAGACAGTTTTATGCGGCTCAGGAACGGCCACGTGGCCTTATACGGTTTGAAATAGGCCTAATACAGCTGGCTATCATTACTCTGTACAGTCGGCCATTAATGCTCTGACACAAAGTGACAGCTCTGACATGGCTCTTACATGATGGCTCTGACATAAAGGAGAGGCGCAACATAGAAAGAAGAGAAAATCTTTTAGCTGACACAGTTCACAAATCCCAATAAAGTTCTTTATGCGGATAGCCTGAGTGAACTTTATGCGGCTCAGTTATGAGGCCACCCTCATGCGGCTCGGTTGTGAGGCCACCCTCATGCGGCTCGGTTGTGAGGCCACCCTCATGCGGCTCGGTTGTGAGGCCACCCTCATGCGGCTCAGTTATGAGGCCACCCTCATGCAGCTCGGTTGTGAGGCCACACTCATGCGGCTCGGTTGTGAGGCCACCCTCATACGGCTCGGTTGTGAGGCCACCCTCATGCGGCTCGGTTTGGATGCAACCATTATACGGCTCGGTCATAAGGTCACCCTCATGCGGCTCAGACAGGGGAACAGTTCTTCATTCGGCTTACAACATAGTGGCAGTTGGGACACGTGGCATAAGTTGACTAAGTCTTAACAACTCAGATTTATTGCAACCAACAGATCATAGCAGTTCAGATTTATTTCAACCGGAATAACAGTCCAGATTTGTTACAACGAACAGATCAAGATTAATCTTAACCAATCCCTAACTGCCCACTTCTCAAGGCGCAGTTACAAGGATGTGGCCACGTGGCTGTACGCCCCCACTCATCACAAAATCCTATAAAAAGCAAGGTGCTATTCCCTTGTACACACGGAGACATGTAGTGCAACACAGAGCCGAGCAGAGAGAGAGCTTTCCTTCGTCGGAGCCGAGGTTGCGTTCGATCATCCAAGGAGTAAGGCAGAGTTTATAACACTTTTTCGAGCCTCTACCATCACCCCCCAGAATCAAAACTAAACAATTATACTTAGATTGCTTTTCCTAGGTTTTGTTCCTAGGCTCTCTTTGTACGAGCGAGTTTGTAATTGTGAATTAAAGTTCAGTCCTCCCGTAAAACTGTTCTGTTCTTTGATAATCAATGGCAAATATGATGGCAACTCTGCTGGGGACTAACTTCTCCACTGCTGAGAAGTTGGTGATGCAATCAGACGCAGCCAAGCTCGGCTCTATGTAACATATGCTAGTTGTTCATTTCGACCAACAAGCGTTTGAAGAGATGCTCTCCGAGGGGAGCACTAGCCCGGTCCAGAAGCGAGCCGACATGAAGAACGTCCACAGAAAGTGGAGGCCCAAAACCGTTACTCCTCCCCAAGTTCTGGAAGAAGTGTTCTCTGCTGACCAAGACGACGGAGAAGACTCACATGCGGCCCCACTTCAGGCCACAGAGGACCCTGTTGTCCCCAAGTCTGGCAGAGGAAAGCACTATAATGCTGGACTTGCAGGAGCAAAGGAGAACTCTGTGCAGAAGACGCATAAGGGCGCCCGTCGCGTGAAGGCTCATGCGGCCACCAATCTTAGTCGCATGGAGAAGGCTCATGCGGCCACAAGCTCCAGCCGTATATAGAAGCCACATGCGGCCACAAATTCTAGCCACATACAGAAGGCTCATGTGGCCCCTACAATTTCCAGTCGCATGCAGGATGTTTATGCGGCTAAGAAGCCCAGCCGCAGGGAGATGGCTTATGCGGCATCCAATCCCAGCCGCAGGCCATCCACCTTATGTAGCTCATGTTCAATCTTTGACCGGCTCTCATGCGGTCCTGACCTCAGAAGCTCTCATGAGGCATGCCAGACTCTGTGCGGCACAATTTGGACTCTTCCTACTATGCACCCTCGGGTGCTAGAACGAAGAATTCTAGGACAGCGCGGACTCGACGAGCTCAGTCAGCTGTCCCAACTTCCGACCATCAAGGAGTACCGCTAACTATTATGCCGGCCTCTGATAGAAAGTTGTACAAAACTACCCATGTCTAGCCCCCCGCGACCAATGGACAGGGTGGTCAAGGATCTTCCAACAATGATCAAGGGCGAGTACTTTTGCTATCCCCACGTCAGGGAGCAAACATGATACCAACACACTCGTGTGCTCGGGACTCCCAGGCCCACAAAACGAGTGTAAAGGTTGCTCGAGAAGCACTTGACTTGCGTGATGTGATCCTTCACAAGTACAAGGAAAGAGAAGAAAGCTTGGTATGGAGAGAGTCCTTCCATGGATATCACTGTACTCAAGTCATTGACTGCTGCTGCAACATGGCAGCAGTACAAGAGGGTCGGCAGTCCGTCTTCCAACGACTGTAGCAGCCAGGACTGATCCTAGAACAAAGCTCGGGAGACTAGGTACTTCCTTTCGCCTCCTACAATTCTATCCGAAAGGTCCCTATCAGCAAAGGAGGGAAGAAAGTAAATGTTTCCAGCTCGATGATCTCCACTGGCACGGCTAAGAAACTCTCATCCAAGCGGTTGTCCATAACCACTATAGGAGGAGTTTATCAAGGCACCCGCTCTTAGACGAAATCTTCAACACTTGGAGATTCGTCATCTACATCCTTGGGGGTAGCCGAAGCTGGGGGTAGCACTCCTCGGAACATCCGCGACAATCAGGTGTTCCAAGAAGATGAAATAAGGGAGACAGTTCCCCCAACTGATGCAGCAGATTCTGACGTCCCTGAAGACGTCCACAAGTGCCAAGATGAAGCAACCTCCTATGCAAAGGATAGCACTACCTCTGAGTCCGAACCAAAGGAGAACATTCCTACATATCCCGACAACTTCTCCATTCGGGGGTATGATTCGGAGAGCACATCCTCCACAGTTTCTTCCACTGTTTCCCGTGTGAGAATATTATTTATGATTGAGAATGACCAGGATGGTCCCAGTGATTGACAGCGCCTCGACACTCTTGAGGCTATACTTCATACCCTGGTCAAGTCAGTAAATGAGATCAAGGCGGCTCTACCAACTCTCCAAGGAAGGACGCCTGGCCAAACAAGCTTGGGTCCCGCCGTCAATGCGGACTCAAACACAACCGCGCCAACTCCGGGCTACAATCCACCCGAAATGTTGGCTCCAACTGCTGCAGACGAGGCTAGAGATACAAGAATAGAGGTCCAGGAGCTTTGGGCAATGTTTCACGCCCGAAAAAACTCTCAAGACCTTAGGATACGACAGCCGTATCCCACTGCATGGAGAGATATCCCCTTCCCTCCTCGATACAAAGCCTTCAACATCAATCCTTATGACGAAAAGACATCTGTAAGCCGATACGTGACCTACTTTAAGGTCACAACAGATCATCTGTCGCATGACGATGTCATCCTTATACGATTGTTTATCGGGGCATTAGAGGGAGTCGCATTCGACTGGTATCGCAACTTGCCGAACAACTACATCCATTCTTTCGCTGGCTTTAAACGAATGTTCTTAGAGAGGTTCTATGAGGTGGGGTAATATGTGACCATGTCTACCCTCATGGACGTTGTCCAAGGAGAGAAGGAGCTGACAAGAAACTATATTGAGCGGTTTTGCCAAACCGCGATGAAGTTGCCCTCCGGTAACCCAGACTCCTCCATAATTGAAATTTGCCAAAAGAGACTGCTCTCCACAATCAGTCTCTGGATGGGAGAAAGTCAATTTAAGGACTGGAAGACTTTCATCATCAGCGCCACTAGTGCAGAAGACAAGTTGAAGAAAGCCCGCCAACTGGGATTGCACATCTCGGAGGGAGAGGACAAGGTCAAACGCCCTAATGCCAACAACAAAAACGGTGGTAATTCCTCCAACAACCGAGACAACAAGGAAAAACAAGCTATGGTGGCCGACACAGCCCCGAAGCCTGAACCAAAGCAAGCAGAAAAGTAGTGATCGCAGATGGCTTACTTCTTCGAGGATAGTCATGTCAAGCCCATCTTTGACATGCTCTTACAAGGAGACATAATTCAGCTCCCTCCACCAAGGTGTAAACCTCGACCGGCAGAGTTGGAGAGCCCCAAGTACTGTCATTACCATCACTACGTCCACCATGCTACACAAGATACCTTCCAATTGAAGCGGTACATCCAGAACGTCATTGACTCCATGGCCTTAGCTATTGATTTCGAGGAGGTGATGGTTGCTGCCATTATGGTGTCAGTCCAATTCGGCAGCTTCCCGCTGACGAAGACGCAAGACGGCATAGTACCCGTCCTCCGGGCAAAAATGGAGGTCGCTAATCTTCCACCTCTCCGAGACCAAGCTGCTGGGCTGGTACCCCTCACCACATCATAAGGGAGGTCATATGGGTCCACCCGGATTTAGTATCTGAAGTAACCCAGCCAGCATCACCCTCTACTGGCAAGAAGAAGGGCGAGAAAGTCAAGTCTTGTCGCACGATCTCAACTGACGTCGAAGAAGCGACAGCTGTCATTACCCGGTCTGGTGCGTAAACTCAACCCGCACTGGGTAACTCGACTGAAGAACGTCAGTCGGCCACTGCTGATACCCAGGACCTTTTTAGCCTCCACCGACCGATAATCACAAGCAAAAGGAGACCCGCTTTGACAAGCCGCTCCGGAAAGACACGTCTCACGGGCTGGAGAAGCCCTACAATTTTGATATTCTGGCACAATTGGCCAACACACCGGCCAAATTGTCATTATCTGAGCTCCTGAGACTCTCCAAAGATGTTCGCGTCTCAATGAGCGAAGCACTTCAGAATGCCGATGCATATCTGGCTCAGGTCAACCTCATAGGGAAGAGCTCACCGGCGGATCTCTAGGACAGCGCTTGTACAGATACAATGCCCATCATTGTCGTCACTCCGCAGGATATGTTATCAAGACCAACCTGTATGATCGCCCTCTGCATTTTACTGGATACGTCGGCGACATCAAGGTGGATCGGATGCACATTGATCCCGGTTCTTCGATAAGCATTATTCTGAAGAGCTTGCTTCACTATCTGCGCATCCCTATGCATCAGCTGACTCCTAATAGCACCGTAATTAGCGGTTTCAATTCAGGAAGAAGCTATCCCATCGGAAAGATTCACCTAAAGTGCCAAATTGGCGACCTTCAGTCGGAAGTAACCTGCTATGCCTAAAGTGCCAAATCGCCTCCTATAATGTTCTTCTAGGGCGTCCGTGGATACACGATTATATGATCGTGCCTTCTACGTTGCACCAGTGCTTCAAGTACGTCGACAAGCACGGCTTCGTGAGGACGAAATTTACCGACATCGATCCCTTCAAAGGGGTCGAATCCTACTATTTAGATTCCTGCTTGTATGAGAAGTCAATGAGGCACTTGATCAAGGAGGATGTTCAAGAGCCGACGGAGGCCATTGCGGGGCAAGAGGAACCCTTGAGAAGCCATCACCAACCCCGTAAACTAGGCAAGACGACACCTCTCACAGCCACTCTGCGTAGAGAAACAACGAGTCTCCCGGTGCTCACTGCACAAAAAGAGCAGATGATAATCCAACTGCCAAGGTCTGGCTAAGCACCGAGACCCACTACGGAGCCGCTGACAATCAGGCTGCCTAGAGCCGGTCAACAACAAACACAAGAGTCCAATCCTTAGGTTAAGCCACTGACGATTCGTCTTACCAGGACAAGTCGACAGCCGAGCGCTAAGCCGGGGACTGCTAGTGAGCCAACATCTTTCCGTTCAACAACAAGCACTAAGCCGGGGGTCGCTAGTACGCCAACAACTCCACGTTCAGCACCACCAGTGGAGCCCTTGATGATCAAGCTGCCCAGGTCATCCTTCCAGTCTTCATTTATACAGGGGGTAGCCGAAGAGGAGTTAGAGCTAGCCAAGTATGTGGCTGCTCATACTGATGTTCCTTCTGCTGACGATGTAATTCCTCCTGAAAAGATACCTTATTTCATCAACAAAGGGCTATCTTTGAACTACCTCGAGCTTAATAAGCTTTGTATGATGTACGCTATGGAATACGGTATAGGCACCAACCTACACACACAAGTTTCAAACGTCTATACCACGAACTACCTCACTCCTGTGGAAGACGCTTACTTCATAGTTGAGGAAGAGGACCATCCAATCATCTTCGGCCGGAAGAATGATCCACAGCCTTTCAGGATAGAAGAAGTTGATCTCGAACCCGACACCGGAAGACTGCCCCTTTACCTGTATAGCTTTCGATCCAAGTACCTCATACAAAAACAGGGGTATGATATGGAGGCTACACCAGGCTTAAACGACGGTACTGGCTGGCGATTACCTTTACAGTTGCCAGTCCCGGCTAGAAAACCACGAGATTACTATGACAAGACCAGATGGGGTCTGGGCTATGTTACACCTGCAACAACTCCTGAAAGCTCAGATGAGGAATGTGACTGTCATTTACATTCGACCAGATCACCCACTTCTGATTCGGATGTCAGCATCAGGGACGTATTCAAGCAAGTTTTGTTTGTCAATATGGCATTTGCTGACGCCTATGAAGAAAACGAAGACGTACCCGGCTTCTCTAGCTAGAGCCTTGGGTTTAACAACTAGATGCACAGTAGGAGAAGCATTTCGAACAGAGAGATCCTTTTCTGAAGATGAGGTCATGCAAGTTGACCTCGGAGATGAATCCTCTCCAAAGCCAATCTTCGTCAGCAAAAGCCTGATAGACGAAGAGCGGGAGGCACTTTTGCAACTCGTCAAAGAATACATTGATGTGTTCGCATGGAGCTATGAAGACATGCCAAGGCTAAACCCTGAGGTTGCACTCCATAAACTCAACATTCATCCGGACGCAAAACCTGTCAAGCAACAACAGCGACGGTTCCGCCAGATATCATGAATTCTATCAAAGCTGATCAACAAACTGATAGCTAGCAGCTTCATCCGGAGGAACAACATCCAGACTGGGTCACCAACATAGTACCGGTCCTCAAGAAGAATGGGAAGATCCGAATTTGCATCGACTTCCAAAATCTGAACGAAGCATGTCCAAAGGATGAGTTCCCTCTTCCTATTACACATAATGATCGACAACACATGTAGCTTTGAACGCATGTCATTCATGGATGGCTTCTCAGGATATAACCAAATCAAGATGTTTCCTGACGACGAAAAGCATACATCATTCCGATCGCCGATTGGCGTGTACTGTTATACAGTCATGCCCTTTGGTTTAAAGAATGCCGGTGCCACATACCAAAGAGCCATGAGTGTCATCTTCAGAGATCACCTGCGTAAGACTGTGGAGTGTTATGTCGATGACATTGCCGTCAAAAGCCATTCTATGGAAGATCATTTGCACGATCTGAGGACGGTCTTCGACCTGATGCGAGCGCACAACTTGAAGATGAATTCCACCAAATCCTTCTTGGGCGTATCTAGTGGAAAATTCTTGGGTTTTATCATTACGGCCCAGGGAATCCATATAGACCCTGAGAAGACGAAGGCAATCATGGAGATGGGTCCTCCAGGAAATCTCTGAGAACTCAGAGGCCTTCAAGGAGGCTAGCTTATATCAGGAGGTTTATCTCTAACCTCTCCGGACAATGTCAACCATTCACCCACCTCATGAAGAATGGCGTATCCTTCATATGGGATGAAGAGTGCCAACGAGCCTTCGACAACATTAAAGAATATCTGTCAAACCCTCCAGTCCTGGTGGCCCCGGTTGCTGGAAAGCCGTTCTTGCTTTACGTAAGCGATGGAGCATTCCTTCGATGCTCTACTAGCACAGAACAATGATGCAGGACATGAACATGCCATCTATTATCTCAGCCGAATGATGATAGGACCTGAGCATAGATGTACCGCCGTGGAAAAGGAATGTCTCGCTTTGGTGTTCGCTATTCAGAAGACGCGACACTATGTTACAGGACAAACCATCCATGTCATATCTCGAGTTAACCCCTCAGGGTTCTTATGACCCAGCCAGGGGCACTCAGCTCTCGCCTTGCTACTTGGGCGATATTACTGTCTCCCTACCACATGATCTTCGTCCCACAAAAGGCTGTTAAAGGTCAAGTTATGGCAGACTTTTTAGCAGCTCATCCAGGGTCGAAGTCAACCAGAATATACGAAGAAATCCAGACGAGGTCGCCAATTCAAATATGGCTTCTCACAATACCGTCTGGCGAATGTTCTTTGACGGTGCTTCAAGAACCGGGCCCAAGGGCAACATTGTCGTTGGGGTCGGAGTGGTACTAATTTCTCCTCTGGATTGGTGATCAAATGGGCATATTCCCATACAGAATCGTGCTCAAACAACGTGGCCGAGTATAATGCTTTGTTTATCGGCCTCCGACTTGTAAAGGAACTGGGGGTAAATACTTGGAAGCATACGGCGATTCACAGTTAATCGTCAATCAAATCCGGGGTTCATATGAAGTTCGCCATGAAGACATGATCCCCTATCATCAGATAGCAATCGCCATTATCACGTCCTTGAAAGGGTTCTTTATAGAACATGTTCTAAGACTCCAAATATTGAAGCTGATCTTAGCAGGACTGGCTGCGTCTCTAGCAGTCCCAAATTATACTCATCATTTGGTCAACGTAATTGCCTATGAATTGGTTTGCCCTAAGAACAACGTCCAATTTGTCAAGAGTTATTCTGTCCTGACGGTCAACGAGATGCAGGACTGGAGGCTCCTATTTATTGACTTTGCAGTCTATGGCATCTTGTCGAAAAATCCTAAAGAAGCCACCTCTATCAGAAGACGTTCTCTCAGATTGTTCTATGATACTAGACAAAAATATTGTATCGACGATCTTATGATGGGTTGCTGCTCCCGTGCTTGTCAGATACAGAAGCCAAAGAAGCCGTACGCGAAGCTCACGGTGGCATTTTTGGGGCCCATCAACTTGGCCCAAAATTACAAGACCGCCTTCGCCGGATGGGTTATTACTGGCCTACGATGGTGGCAGATGCGATAGACTGTACAAAAAAGTACAAAGCCTGTCAGGTCCATACAGATTTCATACATCAGCCATCCGAGTTCCTACATCCGACGGTGGCATCCTGGCCATTTGAGGCATGGGAAATGGACATCATTGGTCCAATCACCCCACCTTCATCATGAGGACACCGTTTCATACTGGCAATTACGGATTACTTCTCCAAATGGGCAGAAGCCGTCCCGCTGGTAGAAGTGAAGACATCAAACGTGATCAGCTTCCTCAAGCATCACGTCATCTATCGCTTTGGACTGCCCCAAAGAATCATCCATGACAATGGCCCACAGTTCGCAAGCCACACCTTCTATCGGTTTTAGGACAAACACCGGATCCAGAACGTTGCTTCAACACCATACAACCCGGCGGCTAACTGTTTGGCAGAAGTGTTCAACAAAACTATAATCAAGTTTCTCAAGAAGTTCGTGTCCTCAAACAAACGCGACTGGAATAAAAAGCTTGGCGAATGCTTATGGGCGTACCGTACTACAGTCCGGACGGCCACTAGGAACACACAATTCTTTCTAGTACGAAAGTGAGGCAGTCCTCCCATTGGAGACTCAAATTCCCTCGCTCCGTGTCGTCCTCACTTATCGATTAACGACGGATGATAATTACCGTCGCCGGCTGCAAGAGTTGGAGGCCTTAGATGAAAAGTGCCTGCTCGCTCAACAGTGAATCGAGCTTTATCAAGCCCGCATCTCTGGAGCCTTCAACAAGAAGGTTAAACTCAGAATATTCCAAGTAGACGATCTCGTCTTGGCAGTGCAGAGGCCGATGGTTATGACTCACAAAACTGTCGGCAAGTTCCAGCCAAAATAGGAAGGCCCATTTATCATCGAGGCAGTATTCTCTAATGTTGCATACCGTCTCGCGAAGCAAAACAGAGACTTGCTTATGATGTCCATCAACGGCAAGTTCCTGAAGAAATATTTTGTCTAAGCGACATCATCCAAATCAACTGGATTGTTTTATGTACCCTTAGGTACCGCTGAACTTATACTTCGGTCACTCCAAATAAATCTTTATCGCATCTTCTGGGTAGTAAGTCACGTATGATCATACCTCTGAACTTCCTTTCTAAAAGAGCATTTTTCTCATAATCTACTACCCGCGCTTTCAGCGCATAAAAAAGGGTAACAGGTCCACAAAAATCTCAAAACAGCCACGTTGATGTCACCTCTGAGTTGTTTCACTTCCATAAAAAACAAACCATCCCCTACGTAGAACTTCCACGTCCATATTACCTCTGAGTTGTTCTATTTACCCCTCATGGAGTCTACTCCTGCCATGTCCTCATTACCACTGAGTAGGAAGACTCCATTGTAAAGCCCCCATACTTACCACGTCCTCATTACCTCTGAGTAAGTATGTCGATTTTCTCTCGACTTATTATTCGTACCAAAAACTACTACGCCAAAGATAATAGGCCCACAAATGTCCACAGTTGACCACAAATGTCCAAGTTGACCACAAAGGTCCGCAGTTGACCACAAATGTCTGCAGTTGACTACAAATGTTGTACTAGGCTCTCTAGTATACGTGTCTCTTTTCTCACAATCTCATGGCTCTAGATCAGCTGTTCCATGGCATTCTTTCGCCCGATGCCAAGAACTTCCATATCCACCTTACCGCGGAGTTGTTCTAGGTAGCCCTATCAAACTTATTATCCGTACCAAAAACCAAGGTATGCCAAGGGTAATAGGTCCACAGAAAGTCCCCCAGTGGGGCAAACACATAATACTAAAGATGCAGTACAAGCACGACAGATAAAAGATGATGCAAGCAAAGTCATTTATTCAAATCAAACCAAAAGTACTACATTCTATGGGACCACGTCCCTGCCAAAAAGATGAAGAAACATAAAGAAAGAAAGGAAAAAGCCGATCATGGATCGGCGACGCATAATTCTCGGAGCCGGTCCTTCAGTTTGGACATCGACCGCTCAATTCTCAGGGTGACACGATGCTCAGCCTCTTGTGTCAGCTTCTCTGCATCCTCCAGATGTGCTTGGGCCTGCAAACCATATTCAAGTTTCTTCAGGGCTTGCTCCAAGGAATCTGAGGTTCTGGTGACTTTGTCGGTCTCTCAGAAAATTAGTTCCTTGTCGTCACGAGAGGCCTGCAGCTCAGACTCCAAAGAAACCAGTTTTTTCTGAAGCTGGAGGTTTCTCCTTAGTCTCGGCTACCCTACGAGAGGCGGCTTATTTCCGAGCAATGCATTCTTCTCCGCTGCGGCTTAATTGATCATACTTCAGCGACAAATCTCGGAGGTCCTTCATCAGAGTGGGCTTGGACGTCTCCCGTACCGTCCTTACCTTTTCCATGGCAGTTAAAAGAAAGGCACGCTCCTGATCTATTGCTGAAGACAGATCAACTTGCCGCAGTAGTCGATATTGAGCCACCAGCTGGTCAGCTTCTAGTAACTTGGGCTCCAAAAGCTCGACTATCCCTGCTCTACCAGGGAGGGTTTTAAGAAGTTCAATCTGGCCACGCACACATTGACGGGCCAGTGCAAAGGATGTTCTCTCTCCACGGCAGTCACAATCCCTCGCTTCAGGTGGTGGTAGAAACTGTCAACCACATCCTTTGACGATTTATCGAAACTTCCGAAGAAGATGACGTCAAGGAAGGGTGGCTGGCAAGCTGAAGATGATGCACCAGAACTTGACGTCCCTGCCACTAGGAAACAAGCTCCGTGCAAAAGATGCTTGAATAGCAGCCATCTCCTTCTCCTCGCCGCCCGAAGGACCTGGAGACTTGGCAGGGCAGAAAGGTCGACCTCTGGAACCACATGGATCAAGGAGGGCACAGGGACCATCTCTCCCGTCCGGCCGTTCCACTGCCTGTCCTTCCGAAATCAAACTGGCAGGAGGCCCCTCGATATGAGCTGAAGGAGGAGGAGGCATATTTTCGTCCACCAGATCCCCTTCGGTGACTTCTCCTTCGACGATGTCTGTTGTCAACGGTAAAGAAGCGGGACTTGTATGTCCGAGCAACCATCGATCAGCTTAACACGAAGGATGTGAAGATAGAGCAAATAAACCTCCTCACTAGTCAAGACTTGACTTAGCTTACCAGGGGAGGGTTGCTGAAGCTGAGGATTGCTCGCAGCCATTGTATCCTTCTCACCACCAGCAAAATCCGAGCCGAATGTAGCTGGTTCCTCTGCCCCCCCTCTCCAGAGGTAGACGCAATGTGGTCAACATCACCCAGCTGGAATTCAGCAACCTCGAGGATTGGCTCAGTAGAGCCCAGATCGCCCTGGGTTGAGATATCAGCAACGGGAGAAACATCAATCATCGCCGGGGAACCCTGGCGGAGATAAGCTCAGTACTCATATCACTAATTAAAGTGGCTACAGCCAGCTTGACTTTAGAGATAGTAGCCGGCTCTCGAGAGTCCCCTTCTCCTGATGCCTACAATAAAAAGGAGAATGATCAGATCATAGTACAGAAAAAAAAGCTAAAAAAGATGGTTGTAATTCGATTCATCTCCAAAACGGCATCAGCATCCTCGTTTCTCTCCCTAATGATTGGCCCGCGGGGCTTGACTGCAGCCCGTTTCCGAGAGTAAGTTATGCCGCCAATGGCGGACTCATACCTGCTTCGCTTTCGGGAAGGACTAGGCACAACATGGGCCTCATCTTCCATCTCATCATTAGCAGGAGGAAGAGATAAGTCATCAGCGTCATCCTCCTCATCCGTATTGGTGGACTCTGAGTTTGACACCTCAACTGCATTTTCCTTCCTTTTCCTCGTCTTGGACCCTTTCGGCTTCTCCTCCAAGCCAGTACCAACAATTAAACTGGTACTTGGGTCAAAATCATGAGGGGGGTTGTTCACCATAACATGGTATAGAGCCGCCATGTACAAAATTTGCCCTGACTCCCTAACGTCAGGCACAGAGAAGCTGGTACGGATGTGAACAGTGTTATAGTAATGCCAAGCCCTGATACCATCAAGGACACTACCTTCAAAACCCAGGAGGGGCTGGGATTGCCCAGAAATAGCTGACTGTACCCAAACTGTCGGGCGAACCGACTGGACAAGTAAGGCTCCGGGAAGACAGAGTTACGGTTGTGATATACCTGGTGTATAGGACGATATTCTGAAACCAGAGGAGCATCCTATCAGACAGGAGGTGGGGGGACCAGTACCATCAAGGTGTACCCCATTCACTTCTTCATCTATAAAAGGAGGAGAGACACAAAAAAGGTGTATCTATCCACTCTCTCCAGCGCCATCCGACAGGCTGGCATCGTACTGCACTTCCAAGGCATACGACAATACTGGAAGATAAAAGCATCATATGCAGTGATGCTGTCTTCTGGACCAGGCCTCATCAAAGACCGGCAGTGCATCAACAGCCACCCCATCAGATGATGATAGGGCAGCTCGATTCGTTCAAAGTCTTTCGCCTTATCACGGGTAATGACCTTGGACGAGAAAGTGCAAAGGCCACGATGTATGCTGCATAGCATGGCAGGAGAAGAGAGTAGTCTGATCGCAAAGACTAGCTTCACCGCAGAAAGGATAAAATTATGGCTGATCCTCTTAATAGAGCCAGCCCCTCCAGGAACTACGCAGTTCCGTAGCCATACCATCAGAAAGCCTGCCAGAAAAGCCTTCTCGGACAACGGCTGAGGGTCTTGATAAAAATAAGCAAAAGAGTCAGATTGACTCCCAAATCTGTCATCGGTGGTTCTTACCCTCTTGGCGGTCGACACCTGGTCCTGCACTTCCTCCCGAGTTTGAGGACTTCAGGAGAAACCCGGCCTGAGGTGCCGAGCTTAAAAAGGTAAGTGAGCCAGGCCTTTGTATGCGAAAGATTCTCTTCCGAGCTGTCATTCTTCTTTTTCGACATCTGCTGGCACGTGCTGTGATGACACAGCAATTCCCGGTAGACAACAACAAAGCCCGGGGACCTCTGCTCCAACTCCTCGAATTCTTCGTTCGTGGGGGTATATACTTCGAAGACTTCATTCCCCAGGGCAGCCTGGAGACTTCACGCATCTTGTGAAGAGCGAGTCCCATCTCCCCTCCGGGATAAAGAAGGTCCCCGTTCGACGGTTATATTTCTAGAAGAGCCATAAAAAGCTTCTTGTTTAAGGGCAAACCATAACAGGTGCCCGAATGGCACGATACAAGCCGATCTCGTGCAGGGGAGTCTCGTAGGTCCGTAAAATCTACATAGTCAAGTTGGTCCACGAAGGGATGGGGTTTATCTAATTCAGTAGCGCCAATCGACCGATAGGGTAGGATCCCTTCTGAGCAAGCTGGTTCATGAAAGTGTCAGCTTGAGAGAACCTGAAGTTAGGACCCTGCACATTCAAGAAAGTAGCTAGTGCCAACCACATCACATAGCACCTGATCGGTGTCCTGGTAGCGACTACCGACCCCAAGTTTCCGTTATAGTGAATGTCACCCACAAACATTCCGTTCCGGGTCGGAGTCAAGGAATCCACCATCTTCCTGTCCATTGGCAACATGTTGAACCACGATAGTAGGAAGTGACGTTCCATCTGAGGAATGTGGATCGCCACCCCGTTAGAAAAAACTCCAACTTTTGGATATATCCAAAATGCTGGAGTTCTTTACAGTCAGGGCATCTCCGAAGAGGAACGCAGGTTTCAGGTGTTGGCCCCCCAATCTCCTTGAGTTTATCATGACAGCGAGAAAGAAGAAGGACTGGTTTTTGATATCTCTCAGCCTTTCTTCAGATTCATCTTTGGGGAGTTGGTTTGGCACATACTCAACTATGTGGTCGAACCTCATACCCACAACAGATTGGGCGCGACCTACCAAGAGTTCTTCTATAGATTAACTGGCAACTTCACTAAAAAAGAACAAAAGAAACAAGTTAGAAGATGGCCAGAGAAAACCACTTAGTGTATTCTGAGTTCATGCGGCTCTAATTAGGTGGGCCTTATGCGGCACGGTTTAAAGGAGTTCATACGGCTCTGATTAGGTGGGCCTTATGCGGCACAATTTAAAGGAGTTCATGCAGCTCTGTTTGGTAGGGGTTCCTGTGGCCCTATTTATGAATAGCTTATGCGGCTCTGATTAGGTGGGCCTTATGCGGCACGGTTTAAAGGAGTTCATGCGGGCTGATTAGGTTGGTCTTATGCGGCACAGTTTAAAGGAGTTCATGCGGCTCTGATTAGGTGGGCCTTATGCGGCACAGTTTAAAGTAGTTCATGCGGCTCTGATTAGGTGGGCCTTATGCGGCACAGTTTAAAGGAGTTCATGCGGCTCTGTTTGGTCAGGGTTCATGTAGCCCTATTTATGAAGAGCTTATGCGGTTCTGTTGGTGGGCTTCATGCGGCCCAATTTATGAAGAGCTTATGTGGCTCTGTTTGGTGGGTCTTCATGCGGCAACATGACAACTCTCATGCAGCTCGGACTTGGGGAATACACCATGCGGCTCGGACATGAGACGTTCATGCGGATTCATCACACCGAACTTAAAACAGTTCAATGAAGACGAAGAATATGCCAAAGAGAATGGCTCGTACATAAAACATACAACGTAGCCATTATGGTTAGGGTTTTAGTCCATGCAGTTTTATCCCAACATCCTCACCATTAATGGCAGGATGAACGTCGGGATGAACTAGGATCGCTGACGAAGGAGGCAACTCCTTTGCCCTTCGCCGCCGCACTGGAAGATGCCTTAGGAGCCATTGATGATCGAAGGAGAAGAAGAGATGACGACTAGGGCACAAAAGTTTCAAGAAAGAAAGAGTAAAGAGAGTAAAGAATTTCTCTCCACAAAAATCACTCATATTTATAGGCTGGCAAGGGTTTGTGAACCGATAGACGCTTCGGGTTACGTACTGCCTAGAAGATAAAGCCGAACCTTGGGATTCTATCCCTTTTCATGCAAAAAAAAGGCTCAGAATCATTAATGCAAATCTAAACATTTAATGCCGACTCTTGGGATCCTATCCAAAAGACGGCTTTAAATCAAAAACAAATCAATAATTAATGAGATGCCTACGTGGCACAAAGAAGACTATGCAGCCAGAGAAGTCTATGCGGCCAGAGAAGTCTATGCGGCATGAAGAGCTTATGCGGACCTACCCATGTTCTTATTCAAAGTATTTCAATTTTACAAATTAAAAACTTTGAAGGAGGTCTTATAGAAGCATGGAAAAGAATAGTAAAACCCTATGCGGCCCAGAAACTACATGCGGCTCAAAACTAGGCATCTCATGCGGCTCAAAAATCCCTCAGAGCTTCATGCGGCTCAGATAGTTTTATGTGGCTCAGGAACGACCACGTGGCCTTATGCGGTTTGAAATAGGCCTAATACAGCTGGCCATCATTACTCTGTGCAACCGGCCATTAATGCTCTGACATAAAGTGACAGCTCTGACATGGCTCTGACATGATGGCTCTGACATAAAGGAGAGGCGCAACATAGAAAGAAGAGAAAATATTTTAGCTGACACAGTTCACAAATCCCAATAAAGTTCTTTATGCGGACCGCCTGAGTGAACTTCATGCGGCTCAGTTATGAGGACACCCTCATGCGGCTCGGTTGTGAGGCCACCCTCATGCGGCTCGGTTGTGAGGCCACCCTAATGCGGCTCAGTTGTGAGGCCACCCTCATGCGACTCGGTTGTTAGGCCACCTCATGCGGCTCGATTGTGAGGCCACCCTCATGCGGCTCGGTTGTGAGGCTACCCTCATAGCTCGGTTGTGAGGCCACCCTCATGTGGCTCGATTAGGAGGCCACCCTTATGCGGCTCGGTCGTGAGGTCACCCTCATGCGGCTCAGACAGGGAAAAATTCTTTATGCGGCTGGCAACATAGTGGCAGTTGGGACACGTGGCATAAGTTGACTAAGTCTTAACAATTCAGATTTATTGCAACCAACAGATCATAGCTGTTCAGTTTTATTTCAACCAGCATAACAGTCCAGATTTGTTGCAACGAACAGATCAAGATTAATCTTAACCAATCCCTAACTGTCCACTTCTCAAGGCACAGTTACAAGGATGTGGCCACGTGGCTGTACACCTCCACTCATCACAAAATCCTATAAAAAGCAATATGCTATTCCCTTGTACATACGGAGACATATAGAGCAACACAGAGCCGAGTAGAGAGAGAGAGCTTTTCTTCGCCGGAGCCGAGGTTGCGTTCGATCGTCCAAGGAGTAAGACAGAGTTGATAACAGTTTCTCGAGCCTCTATCGTCACCCCCAGAATCAAAACTAAACAATTGTACTTAGATTGCTTTTCCTAGGTTTTGTTCCTAGGCTCTCTTTGTACGAGCGAGTTTGTAATTGTGAATTAAAGTTCAGTCCTCCCATAAAACTGTTCTGTTCTTTGATAATCAATGGCAAACATGGGTGATCAGCCAACACGCAAGTACCTTTACATACTATTTATCTCACATACCTCGGTACAACGGTGTTAAGGTTTATACAATATACTACAGATGGTAGTCCCTTAACTCTAGGTCCATATGGAATCAAAGGATAATAAGTAAAGTAAAGCTAATATCACTGAACAGGCAATAAATCAGGAACTGTAATAATGGTACAGCTACAAGAACTAGAAATAGGTAGACAGTGATATGCAATAATAAAATTGCAGACTAAATATAAGCAGTAAATATGGCAAGGTATCTTGCCTGAGGTTGTGGGCAAAAAAGCAACGTCCAATAGCTCGAACCGTTAGAATAGTGAAGCGATGAAAGACAAATCCCGCATACGTCCTAGAATGCTGAAATAAACACCATAACATGCTCGGAATATAAGATATCTCTAGAAAACGTCTGTCCAAAAGTCTAATTCTGGAACAAGGAAAAAAATAGTAATTTCGGGTCAAAACGATGTCCGCCGTTGGACCCATTTTGTACCGAAACGCCTGCCAGAACCTACGGTCTCTTAAGTCGTCAAACTATATGTCTACGGTTCCGGTTTGAGGAGACGAACTCAACGGTTTATCAAATTTTGGATTCCAATTAGCCGTACACAAATTTGCCTGTTAAAGCGGGTCGTTGGGCCAGCCAAATAGGCGTTTCAGTCAACCTTCTCAGAATCAGACCAAACTTGGCATACAGGAAGAAAAATGATATGGTCCTGCTGGCACAAGTTTTGTCTCTATTTGAGAACGTGCACAAAGTAATTGAGAAATTTGCAAATAGGCTGATACGGTGAATTTCGACGGATACGTATCAAATTCGTCGTGCACACACCACCATTTGAATTCGATCAAAGCCCACACGTCCACGAAGTCGATACGTACCTTTCGATGCTTTCGGTTCGTGACCACATCGCCCGATTTGACGGGACGCACGTCGTATCGAGGAAGTTTTAAATTTTACAGTTTTTGAAAAAGGTTTTTCTTGATTTTTAACCGAGAATAACATTCTGTATAATGCTTAAAAACAATTCTATAAAAAGAAATTTGATCTTGTATAGGTTGTCTTCAACTGTCATTAAATAGATCTTGAAAACTGTTAGTAGTTTGATAATAATCGGTTTTCAAAATAGGGTTCTAGGGCTGTCTTACTGCTATTTCGTACAATTTTTGATGACATGGGCGTCGATCTATCGATAACGTAGTTCGTATAACTTAAATTGGATTGGAGGAAGTTGAAGAGGGTTAGGTTGTGGTCTAACCTGAGCAATCGGCTCGAGAAACAACTGAGTGGTGGCAGCAAATTCCCATGCGAAGGTGGCTTCATAGAACTGCGCTTCTGCTGACGATGTCACTGCTGGCGCTCGTTCCGTTGACTCTTGGCCGCACGGTGATGCCCTCGGCGGTACGTGGTCGCACAGGCTGCGGCGGGTTGGGGGTCACGCGGCAAGAGGTTAGGGTTAGGGTTTACGTTTTGATGTTGTTGTTGGAGTTGTGGTTTATATATCAGGGTCGGGGGTCATGGGCGCTCGGGTGAACAGTGCCCCCCCCCCGCGGGTACTGTTCACCTGGGTTTTTTCTTTCTTTCTTTCCTTCCTTTTTCTTTTTCCTTTTATATACACTAAAAAATAATTTAAATATAATCTAAAATAAAGATATCCTTTAAAATATTTATGTTCTCATACTAACCTCATCATTCATATTGCTATTACAACTAATATTGTTAAATAATTGCTAAAATATTTTATTTAAGAAATATATATCTCAAGAAATATAAAAATTCTCCAATCCTTATATACCAATATAATTTATCATATACATAATTTGAATATCCGTATATAAATTTTTTTACCATTTATATAACTAAATTAGAAGTACACTAAATAGATACTGGTTATGTTTTGTTGAAAACTATAGTAAAACTTATATCTAATTGCTTTGAAACTTTCTATTAAAAATATGCAATTTCTATACATATAAATGTATATAACATACTAAATTACCCTAGTAAAAGGCAAAGTAAAATCAAGGGGTCAACATTATTTACCTATATAAATTTATACTCAAAATAATAATAATAATAATAATAATAAGTAAAAGAGAAAAATATTTAAAAGGGGAAAATTTTAGGGGGTTTACATCCTATCCAACTTATAAAAATTTCGTCCTCAAAATTAAAAATAATCTTAATATGTATATAAAAATATAATGAGGTTGAATACGAAAGGAGAGTAAGTACATTAATTCATAACGGTTTTCGAAAAGATGGAGGAGGTAGTTATACAAGAATTTTAAATTGGCAGCATATTCTACAAGATAGGGGATTATTAGTCTTGCATGGTCATTGGTATCCAGTCGTTTCAGGGAATGGGTGGAAATTGCATGGTAAAAAATCAAATGAGATGAAATTGGGCATCATTGGTTTACTTCTAAAGGAAATGGGTCACACATGTGGTATAATCAAAATGGAACACAAGGTGATACATTTGTGTGGGGCATATACATCATGTATGTAGAGTGGCTTATCTAGTTCATGAGGGTGAAATTGGTTGGAAGGAAATGGCTAATATGTGCTCCAATTATCAAAGTCATGGTAGAGGTATCCAAAATGATACGGATAGAAATATACATTATAAAGCAAGGATTTATTAGTTCGCTTGGAACCAAACTTGATTAATTTAGTCTTGGGTTTCAATCTATACTGGCTGGACAGATTCCAAAATCTACATGAACCATTACTACCAGTTGAGGATGGCCTAGAATGAGTTTCAATTCGAGTGGTTGAGCTAATTGTCAGTTGGAGGGGTTATTAGGTTCCTTAAGCCTAAATTACGTCTTCTGTGACTTTTGTGTTAAGTAGCACAAGAAGACTCAATTGAGTGGCACGCTAGTGGCATGTGTGTAGTGGGCTTCGAGTAGATCACAACCATATATTGGGTCGAAAGGGTTGAGTTGAGGTTGGATCTCTAACTGAACTCAGATAGGACAATGGTATTATGGTAAGGGTTATAGCTAGCCTTTTTAACTCAAAAGTCGCAACATAAATTTAGATTATAAAGGGACGGGTCTTAGTGGGACATGATATGTCTACATGAAGGTGGAGTCCTATGTCTTGTATGTGAAGTTTGTTGGAGGGTAACAGCTGGTCTCGTGCTTCAAATATTAATATCAGATCGGGGACACCAAAGATCTAAAAAGAAAGTGGGAGTTCATGAGTCACTAATTATCATCTTAATGGAAATCAACTTATTCTAATCAATTGGTAAACTAGTAAATCATAAAATTTTAGAAGGCTTAGAATCTATTCACTCTAAATTTCTTTTTTGTCTAAACTGTGGAGGCCTGGTCAAGTAAGGGTTGAGTTGAGGCATACGGGTTGCTAGTTAAGCCAAGAATCAAGATGAATAATTGGAGGCTCATAATAATTGATTTCTTGAGATTAGATAGTCTTCTAGATTTGTGTTTGACCAAGGGTAAGGTCATAATCATTCTCAGATTCTAGTGACTAGAAGGTCATGATATTAGCCTTAGGGTCGAGGGGAGGACAAGTACTCAAGGCAAGGTTGTATTCACATAGCCAGCCGATAGTAACTACACTTGTGTATACAAATATCATGGCCATGGGGGATACTTTGTACATATCTATCAAATACAAGCGTTCGTCTTTCCAATCAGTGATAGACAAAAGAAATAAAGAGTTCAAGATAGATGTCGTCGAATACAATTATGCGATTCAAAGGCGAATGTATAATTCAAGAGGAATTGTTAATGCTGTCGCGGATGAGATCCTAGATACCTCTATATCTCAATCCACATGGAATAATCATATGAAGAGCGAACCAAGTGCACTATGGTTGATCAACCATAACATTGATTCTAATTAGACAATATGCTTGTGGGCGTCCCCAGTATACATATGGCCTGAACAAGCTCAATAAAGGATAAGCTTGAAAAACTAGGCTATAACTAGCATCATCATTCATGGTAGTTCAAAGTATAAGTATGGGAGATAATGACGAAAGCAGTTATAAATAGTTCAAGTTTCATAAGGACCTAAGTCCTGTCCGGTGTTTCTGCTTATACAGTCGTCCTACTGGCTCTTGTATCAGGCCCTGGTTGACCAATGAGGTAGGGGCTACTAAAACTATATTCTAGGTAATCATATCTTCCTGCACTAGCATATATTCAGTGTCACCCAGTTACACTTCATTAATGGGTTATAGGAACACGGGGTGATAGGCCATGAGGCATACTACCCAACTTATAAAAGTCAACTAATGGAGTGATTAAGAAATATAACATATATAACTGGTATGAGTTATCTTCCTAACCTTTCTATCAAGCATGAAGGAATAGTCAAGATTTACATTGAAAGGAATCAAGCAGAAGAAAATCAAGGTGACAGGACGAGAGTTCGAAATTGGAATCAATGGAGGAGGTCAAGCATGTGGATGACATTTTAGACTCTAATGCTATCTGCAGGCTCACATCGGTACAGTAACTTAACCGAAGTAATAAACTTAACCTGCATGGGCCACCATAAAAATATAATGCCCCAGTCCCAAAAACCTAGGACTAAGTACGTCGACATGCCAGTTGCATACATATGAAGTATACTCCAATATATGGAACCATCGTATGTATACATATGCTGTAAAATGCAGTAAACCACAACTAAATCATCCACCAAATAAAAGGATAGTAATATAAATCAACTATAAAATTTGTCATTTATACATGTAGTTAGGTGGAGGCAAATCCACTACCAACTATTAAAAGAGGGAAATATACAATGAAAGGATAGATAAAATGACATGACGAACCAAGGGCAATCATCTTCGAAGGAAGGGAGAAGATCACGGCCTTTGCTAGAACACCTGCAAAGTCAAAAGCACACACCTGTAGAGATAACTAGGTCCTCAGAGGGACGTAACAAGATACATAAAGAACTTGCCACATAACTGAATATATATAATATGTCATCAATCACAAGTAAAAGTCCCAATTGTAACAAGATCCAATTTCTCATCATCGAAACAGTGGGCTAACCATATAACCAAACTAGGACAAGGGATATCACACTATTTTGATGCGATATTGTTCCAAGCTACTCATGGAACGAGGGTGACATGACATTGACTAGGGTTACCTAACCATTCTAATGTGTTTATGTAGTTGAGAACAAGCCTTTTGTCGTATGAGCCCTGGCTGTAAATAGGATCTGCTATAGTCCCCACTTGGGCACCAGTAACCTAAACGTATGAAGTTTAAAAATGACAGTGGCCAACCTGAGTGGATCATCTTACCCCAAGTGCATAACGTTGAAGAACGTCAGTGGCCAACATGAGGGGGTAAGCATACCCGTATATCCAGGGGAGCTTTCGGATTACAAGGGAATGTATAATAGAAGCCCATACGACAAGAAAATATTCTTGCAACCCGATGCACCTATCGAAGTCGCATCTGCGATCATATACCTCTATTAACTGCTAAGTCTTCTAATATGCCTCTATTAGCAGTTATACCTAACTCACGCGCACGGGTGATCAGCCAACATGCAAGTACCTGTACATGTTATTCATCTCACACTTATCTTATGGTATAACAATGTCAAGTTTTATGCAATATACTACAGATGGTAGTCCCTTAACTCTAGAACCATATGCAAACAAAGGATAATAAGTAAAGTAAAGCTAATATCCCTGAGCAGGCAATAAATCAGGAACTGTAATAATGGTACAACTACAAGAACTGGAAATAGGTAGACATCGATATACAATAATAAAAATGCAGACTAAATATAAGTAATAAATATGCAAGGTATCTTGTCTTAGGTTGTGTGCGAAATAGCGACGTCCAATAGCTCGAACCGTCAGAATAGTGAAGCGATGAAAGCCAAATCCCGTATACACCCTCGGATGCTGAAATAAATATCACAAACATGTTCAAAATATAAGCTATGTCTAGGAAATGCCTATTCAAAAGTCTATTTCTGGAACATGGGCAAAATCATAATTTTGGGTCAAAATAATGTCCGTCGTTGGACCCATTTTGTACCAAAATGCGTGCCAGACCTAAGGTCTCTAAAGTCGTCAAACTATATATCTACGGGTCTAATTTGAGGAGGCGAACTCAACGGTATATCAAATTTTGGATTCCGATGAGCCGTACACAAATTCGTCCGTTGGAGCAGGTCGCTGGCCCACCAAATAGGCGTTCCAGTCAACCTTCTCAGAATCGAACCAAACTTGGCATACAAGGTCAAAAAAATAATACGGTCCTGCTGGCGTAAGTTTCATCTCGATTTGACGAACGTGCACAAAGTAATTGGAAAATTTGTAAATAGGCCGATACGGAGAATTTTGAGGGATACAGATCAAATTCGTCGTGCAGACGCGACCAATTTAAATTCCGTCAAAGCCCACACATCTACGAAGTCGATATGCATCTTTTGATGCTTTCGGTTTGCCACCACGTCGTCCGGTTTGGTGGAACGCACGTCGTATCGAGGAAGTTTTCTAAATTTTACAGTTTTTTAAAAAAGGTTTTTCTTGATTTGTAACTGAGAATAACTTTCTGTATAATGCTTAAAAAATAATTCAATAAAAAGGAATTTGATCTTGCATAGGTTGTCATCAACTATCTTTAAATATATCTTGAGAACTGTTAGTAGTTTGACAATAATCGATCTTCAAAATAGGGTTCTAGGGCTGTCTTACTGTCCCGTTTCGTACAGTTTTTCGATGACTTGGGCGTCGATCTATCGGACAACGTAGTTCGTATAACTTAAATTGGATTAGAGGGAGTTGAAGAGGGTTAATTTGTGGTCTAACCTAACAAATCGGCCCGAGAAAACAACTGAGTAGTAGCAGCAAAATTCCTACGCAAATATGGCTTCGTAGAACTGTGCTGCTGCTGACGATGTCGCTGCGGGCGCTCATTCCGGCGACTCTTGGCCGCGCACGACGATGACTTCGGTGGTGGGTGGCCGCACAGGATGCGGCAGGGTCGAGGGTCACACGGCAAGAGGTTAGGGTTAGGGTTTACGTGTTGTTGTTGTTGTTAGAGTTATGGTTTATATATCAGGGACGGGGGTCTTGGGCGCTCGGGTGAACAGTGCCCCCCCACCCCGCGGGTATTGCTCTCTGGGGTATATTTTGTTTTTATTTTTGTTTTTTTATGGTTTTGTTTTGTTTTGTTTTGTTTGTTTCTTTCCTTCCCTTTTCTTTTTCCTTTTATATAAACTAAAAAAATAATTTAAATATAATTTAAAATAAAGATATCCTTTAAAATATTTATGTTCTCAAACTAACCTCATCATTCATATTTCTTACTACTAATATTATTAAATAATTGCTAAAATATTTTATTTAAGAAATATAATATCTCAAAAAATACAAAAATTCTCTAATCCTTATATACCAAATAATTTATATAAATAATGTGAATATTTGTATATAAATTATTTTACCATTTATAAAACTAAATTAGACATATACTAAACAGATACTAGTTATATTTTGTTGAAAACTATAGTAAAAACTTTTATCTAATTGCTTTGAAACTTTCTATTAAAAATATGCATTTTCTATACATATAATGTATGTATCATACTAAATTACCCTAGTAAAAGGCAAAGTAAAATATAGGGGTCAACATTATTTACATGTATATAAATTTATACTCAAAATAATAGTAACAATAACAATAAGTAAAGATAAAAAATATTTAGAAGGGGAAAATTTTAGGGGGTTTACAAGAACCTAGGAATAATTAGATTAAACCATTATTTTATCTACCTATGTTGGATAGAGATGTATTAGAGTACCTATGCTAGATAGAGAGAGAGGTATACAAGTTTAAATTGGTTAGTCAGGAAGATATGGTATGTTTGTCAACTAAAGTGGTCCAAGTGATCTGAGAGTTATATAGAGAAATTTTATTGCTAGTCACGATTCCCTAATTAGGATATGATCACCCATTGGAGGACTATAGTTGGAAATACAAGGATCCCATTATAAATAGATGATTCGATAGATACCATACTTAAGATAAATATAATCCTTATAGGAGTTTTAGGGTTGTATTGAGGTTGTGGAAATTTCGCTTAGACGATGTGGAAATCATAAAAATACGCATATGTTAGTAAATAAAGTTACCTTGGACAGTGGCCGAGAGGATCCTCATTAGAGAGATTTCTATGGAAGTAATATATCAAAATGATACATGGTGATAGGTTATAGCATAAGAGGATATAGGGATATTGGGATATGACTATGTTAGACTAGACAAAACTCTATATAGTAGGAATAGCCTTGAAATGATTTATTAAAAACTATGACTAGGAGATTGATTAATAGGTAAGTTGGTTGCCGGGGGTACCATAGATAACCACCGCCTAGTATTAACTTCCACCCTTACCTAGCAAATAGATGTAGAATGGTTAGACATACTTATAAGTATTAGATAACTTCCTGTAGCTAGAAAGGAGTAGGGTGTTAGTCATACTATTAAGGGATTTGATATATAATCTACAGGAGTAGGGATAGAGTTTAAGGGTTAATTTGATATTCCTATCTTCTGTGGTTAGACCAAACTAAGGACATGCGAGTAGAAGTAAACATCTTACATCATGTAGACTAGTAAACCATAGCTATGTTAAGTCCTTCATCGAAACTTGGTTAGGAATCCTAAAGGACCTATAGAAGATTAGTTAGTCGCACTTGTAAGAATCAAGCTTGTCCTACGACCCATGATAGATAAGCCTATACTCTAGCATGAGGTAGAGTTCGTCAACTTCAAACTGATGATCTTTCGAAGCCCAAGAATGTTCTAGTATATTGAGGTATAATTCGTTAACGACCATACCACTATCCCTTCCGTTGTGAGTACTTGTACTAATCGGCAATCACTGTCTCATGATTTTTCAATGACCAATCGTTCTACTTATGCAAATGAGTATAATCTATATTCCTCTCATAAGTCGTGCTATAGTAAAGATAAATCTTTAATTCTCTACGTCTCCTAGTGTTTAATATTCATATCATGGTAGGTACAAGTCCTTACCTACTCAAAATTTTCTTGATCAAGTCACTATGACTTAATGCTCCTTGCATATAGTTATGTTGACTTCTTCCAAGAATGACTTCCTTATCCTTTTATGTAGTGCTACCATTTAGTTCTGATAATCCAGGGTTTCATGGTAGTGAGATTGTAGGGCCTCACAAATTTTAGGATTTCCCTATATTTGCAAGTGATTGGGAGAATCGTTATTCCAAATAAGCTAATAAGTCTGTAGTTCATGACACCAACTTTCTAATCAGACCATTTGGTGTCCGCTACCGTGACTTTGATATTTGGAGCGCAAGACTAGCTGTTACCTTCAAACAAATTTCATATACAAGACCTAGACGAGTCCACCTTCGATTATGCTTATCATGTCCCACTCAAACTCGTCTCCTCGTGCACTATGACATGACATTCGGGCCTAGGATCTCAACCTTAGCCACTCCCGCGATACCGTTAACCGTTCCAACCTAAATTGGAGGCTCGACCTCGGCCCTACACTTTCGACCCACCATACAATTTTAGTAGCCACGCCATTAATCCTTGATGTTAGTTGTAGCGCCTTAAGAAAATAGGACCCCCTTATGGTAGCACTACCAAAATACATGGATTTACCGACGGCCTTATCCGTCGGTAGTCCGTCGCCAAAAATATACGACGGATTATCGACGGATATTTTGGTAAAACAGCCGTCGGGAATAACCTCGTCGCTAAAACATATCCGTCGCTACTCCGTCGCTCAGCGACGACTTAGCGACGGAATACCGTCGGCGCATTTAAATATATATAGCGACGGATTACCGACTAGCTTTTGTCAAAACATGTATCAGGATATAGGGTTAGCGACGGAAAACTCCGTCGCTAAAGAGTCGGCAAAATCGTATCAGTGATTTTCTGATACGCAATATCCGTCGCTAATCCGTCGTAAATTTGGCGGTAAAAGCGTATCAGAGATTTTCCCATACGGCAGGTCGTCGTTATGCCGTCGCTAATCCGCCGAGGTGTACGACGGATTAGCGTCGTATTAGCGACAAAACATCCATCACTAACTGCAAAATTTATGGACATCAAACAGAACCAGGTCGACGGATATTCCGTCGCTAAACCGTCGCTCAATGTAAAATTCTCCAGGTAGCGACGGATATTACGTCGCCAATCCGTCGATACATTAAATTCCTACAGTTAGCGACGGATAGTCCGTCGGGACTTTGTCGCCAGTCCGCCGTAAGTTAGTCGCCAATCCGTCGCGAAAGCTAAAATTTATGGACATCAAACAGCACCAGGTCGACGGATCGTCCGTCGCCAAGTCGCTTTATTGAAATGCTCCAGGTAGCGACGATTTTTACGTCGCCATTCCGTCGCTAACCTCAGTTTCTCTAGTTAGCGACGGACTACGTCGCTGAGTGATCGCCAGTCCGTCGCTAACTTCTAATTTTTGAAAAAAAATACTGCAAACAGACTCTTCCTATTTATACAACACATCCAACACAATATCAAACATAAAATATCCATATACAACACCATATCCATATCCAACACGAATATCCAACGTATCCAAACAACCATATATCCATATGCAAATATCTATATCCGACACCAAATCCAACGTATCCAATATCCAACAAAATATTACCAACACAATATATCCAATATCCAACATTAAATTATCCAAACATAAAAAAAATATCCGAACATACAATGTATCCAAATGTCTACAAAACCAACAACATAAACAAAATCAACCCCGTCCGTCGGATCGTCTCGTGCTCGTGCCGTCGCATCCGCTTTGCGTATGTATCCTCCACCGTGTGTGCCGGTACTTGGGACAAGACATGGTCTGGAAGCGCGCGTAGCTGCTCTGGCGACAACATGTCAAGGAGCGTCAAGATGGTGTTATCCGATACGATGCGGGCGTCCGCAGAGCGGTTAAACGAAAGCCGTCCGGGGAAGAAGGACCAGGTCAATCCGAAGCACCGGCAGCAGCAGTAGACGGACCGGGAGCACCACTAGATGAAGGGAGCACCAGCAGACGGAGGGAGCAGACGGACGGGAGCAGACGGATAGCGCCACAACACTATCGCCCGTAAATCTGACACCGCGGAGGTCAGAGTCGCAAGCTGCGCCCTCACATCGTCAGGGGGGCGATAGAGGAGGCGGAGGCGGTATCTCGGGGACGGCTGCAACGAGGGCGCCATGGAACCTAAGCCGTAGACGCGCCCTTTCCTAACGCCGCTGACGGATTCTACGAACAGTCGTCGTCGTAGCGAGCGGCCATAGAAGAGTACGTCTGGGTGGGCGTCGTTTCGCCGACATTCTCGGAAGGGGGCTCGATCTCAAGCCGACTAAGTGTCTCACGATACGCAGCCTATCCAATGAATGGTTATACTATAAGTTTTCCTAAGTTATAATCTAAATCCTATGTTTTCCTAAGTTATAGTCTGAATCCTAAGTTTATCTAATTAACTTAACAATAATTATATTTCTAACATAAATCTCATAAACGTAAGTACTTACATCAGTCTCCTCGGCCCTCGCGTCGACGAAGCTTCCGTCCTTCCGCCTCTTGTGCGTATGCACGAATACATCGTGAGCGGTGACCGTCTCCGCCTCTTTCCCCTGCTTCACCGCCCGTTGGCTTGCATACGTAGAATTTAATTAACTTCGTATATTAACAGTACGAAATTAAATAATAGAATGAATTTGAATTTGCGCTATCTCACCAAATCTGCACGCGTCGATGCGTGGGGCCTTGATCCCCCCGTATGCAGACCCCGCATGTCGATTAGCCTTAGCTTTCTCCGATTTCAGCTTGAACTGCGGAGTATCCATCTTCTCCAATATCTGCTCATAGTACTCCGCC